>OZ022306.1:10271148-10871148 GCA_963989215.1 Hedychridium roseum
TCGTATATTTTAATGCCCTGCCGCGGCGGAATGCAGTCGAAACTGTTATTACAGTTTTAATTAAACGAAAATTATATCATTTCATACATTCTTGATGCGGCCGCCGGCGCGCTGGGGCGCGCTGACGCATTCAACGTCGACTACCAACTTCCCCCGTCGCCTTTCACGACCCTTAGACCCCCCACAGTGGTTCCTCGTTTCGAATATTACATCATGTTACACCAAAGGATTATTCACTCAAATACTTTGTTGCGCTTAAAGAAATATTTTCTTTTGCGGAACAGGTTGCTCATTATTTAACCAAGGACGATTCTCAAGATATTCAGAATTTCTTTGTCTAACTCGACAATTACGGTAATGAAATAAAATTGCGTTAAATAAAGTATTTACTGTGACAAGGGTTTCATAATTCCAACAATTTTATAGTTATACCCGTCGTATTTCGTTTCTTTCGTAATTGGAATACTCATCCTTGCGGTTCTGGCTATATTTTTCTCGATAAGGACAGCGGAATGAAAATTTCTTATTTCGTTGCTAAGAGTCACGTACTGTTATTACTCGGTGGGCGGCGAAGATATAAACACCGTAGGAGATAAGTTACGCGGACAATCATACCGCGGCGGCCTTTTCATCTCCAAATGAATACGTTATGAAGAATCTTTGCACACGGACACACCCACACGAGCTAACGTACGGGCGCTATCACGCACGGTATGCGAAGTGCGCGCGGTATTTATGTTCCGGCGATAAATTCTGCGGATGTCGGGAAACGAGGTTAGAAATACGCGAAGCTATTTGCACATGCATACCCGAGTTCTTTCCCATATGGAAAAATATCCATCAAAGAGCCCGGCTCTATGCAGGGGAGTGGCTTCGGCTATTTGTCCGCTAGAAGGTTCTTAATTAAATCCACCGATAGGCATGACCGTCTGTCCCATAAGTTACAACATTTTTAACTGTATGTTCCCTAACAAACTCGTACAAGACGTTTTGTACACAAATTCTAACGATTACAAGGTCCAGTTACATGGCAATTTTACAATTGTTATTGTCGTTGAAGCGCGAAAATATTAGCAATCCGTTGTTTAATTCAACGCAAAGATTAGCAATCTGAGTCTTAAACGTTTGGGTTTAAAGACTTTTCTTTCCTACAGTTCTGTCTGATTTATGCCTGACTTCTTCCACTTCCTTCCTTTCTGGGGGAAACCGGCAAGATCGGATTTTATGCGTGATTTAGCGCACTTTGTTACACGTGGTATATCGAGACAGTTCCATGATCCTCTGGATAGCGGGCTTCTTGCTGGCATTTTTTCCTTGTTCCGGAAATTGAACTAAGACCGACGTCAGGTTGGTACATGCTGCGCATCGTTCACCGAGATCCGCTGGCCACAGGTGCGCTCTTCCCAGCCGCTCGTCTCGTTAATTCGTATCGCGGCCTCTTGGACGAAATTGTAGCTTAATTTGAAAGCTCCGTAACGTGGGTGTGCGAGGCTCGGTAAGGTGTGGTATTCGGTCAGCCGGTTTCCCCGGTAAGGCTAGGTCCATGCGGCCTTCTCGCTCTTTGTACACGCGAGTTAGCGAGATGGTGAGAGAGATAGAACGAGGCTGAGGGAAAGATGCAGGTAGGAAGGGCTAGAAAGAAAGGACGAGTAGAAGGGGCGACGGGGTTGAAGGTGAGAGGATCGTGGAGCGTGGTGGAGGGTACGGAGCAAGGAAGATGGTGAGGGAGACGGTGAGCAACGCCTTTGGCCTTTCCTGTAAGGGGTGACCGCAGGATCTCGGCTGGCTATCGACGTTGCTTGGGTTCTGCCTGTACAGAGGGATGAAGAAGGGTTGCCCGGCAGGCGGGGGTTATGGCTCGGTAGTCCAGTGTTGGCTAACGGACGGCCTGGCTAACACCAAGGATGTCAGCACGGCATAATATTATCCTGCCAGGGCCCTTATAGTTCGGAATTTACTCCGAGATACATAAGCCCGTGGTTAGGTAATACCGGCGTGGTTCGACCTTTACATCCCAGAAATTGTTCATTCAAATTACTCCGCGTGCTGCCACCGTCTCCACCGCCAGCTGGTCGTTTATGAAGAACCTAACAATTCGCTAAACTACTAAGCTTCTATCAAAGATGCATAACAATCCTCAGAAGAATTCCCATTAATACGAGCCATCAAACAGAAATTGTTTTGAATATACCGTTAATAAACCATTTACTAAGTATGTCATTTACTTAAATAGATTTATGGTAATTGTTAAATTACACCAAAGAATTTTACATTTACGGATACATTTACGGAGATTACAGCAGTTTAAGTAGAGTATAATACTTTTCGTACAAGATATGGATACCGCTGATAGGTCGATATATTCTACTTGCTCGGTGTTAAAGTTTGTAAGGTGAATAGCGACATCGTGGAAAGCCCCATTATCCTCCTAACTACCATATGCAAGTGTACAAAGTACCAGAGACTCGAGGAATTCTTCGAGAAGTTTACCCATTTATTTTCGACTTCTCCGTGTGCACGGGCAAAGCATGGTAATCAGCGGTACACCGTGGAAATTCACTTTTCCGGCTGAACCTCCGGATAAAAGGTGGGAATTACCGGTCGGTGAGAATGCGGGTTTGTTTGGAGGCAACACATGAGGTGCGATGGCCCGTAGGACGTATTATCTGACCCGCAGTTCGGTAGAATGGACCGAAACAAAGGGACCGTCGGAGCAAAATATAATGCCGACGTTCAGGGACTAACCCAACCGGCGAGAAAAGGGATGCTGGGGGTGTGCGAATGCGACGACGTGGCCGATCGTCTGCGCTCCCGCTGAAATCGCCCGCCGCTCGAAAATGAGGAGGACTACGTGAGCCCAGGACTGGAAACAATGGGGGAAATAAAATAAAGCTCGACTCCGGGGAGAGGGAAGGGCTGCGAGGAAGAGAAAAGAAGCCGGCGAATGGGTGGAGAGGGAGAACTTTTATTCAGAATCAAGGGAAAGGGCGAAAGGCCGTAGGAGAATTATAGGGGAACAGTAGCGCCGCATTCGAGCGAAGAAAAGAAAATACGCCGACTACACGTTTATCCAGCTGCAGATGGACACCGATATACACCATCTATTATGAAAGCTCTTAATTCATTCGTAAATTGATCTTACCTCGAATGGTTCTCTACTTGGCCAATTCCGATCATGTCGACGAAATTGTCATGTTTAACATTACCCTGCTTCGAAATTGCCATTTTAACATTACGCGGTACATTGTTAAACCAAAACCATTCAATATTTATCTCGCGGGGTAATAGAATTTTGAATAATGTGTACGTTATAGGCCTGTATCTACTGCGGTGAACGTATCACTGTATCCATTATACGCCGTTACTGCGCTGGTAAATATTCATATTAACAGATTGTACGTGTATAAAAATGCACGGCAGAAGCGAACGGTTAATGCAGCATCTAAGTTTCGAATTGTTCACGTCCAGGTGGATTTGTAGGAGCGTCCCCTGTTTCCGTTGCGGGCCTTTGACTCGATCGTTCCGGAATAGAATCGTTAATTCGAGGAGGGAAGGGGGCGGTTTAGAAATCCGGGCAAACGTGCGCGCGGCTGCAAGTGGCGAGCGCGATTTACGTGCCGTGCGCTTTGCTTTCAATTCCACTTTCAAACTTTTCCGAGCGGCGTTGCTCCCTCTTTCTCCGTCCCTCCCTCTTTGCCCGTTGCTCGCTCTGTCGCTCAAATAAACGCTATCAAACCGCCTATTTGTTTCTCCTCGGGACACGGCATTCGTGCGGCACGTTTTAATGCCGTAAGAAGATATTCCGAGGCACGCATGGGCCTCTGACTTCATTATTCTTGTCGGCACGTATTTCGAGGTGCTTCGCGAGCAGCCGTAAAACCGTATATACGTCGGCGCGCATTTCTCGAGCCGTCGGTTCTCGATGAAGCTCCGACTCGGCCCAGCCAATTTGCTTTTAATGCTCCGACTTACCGTTTACTGCTGCGCCTCGACTAGCCAATTGCGTGTAAAAAACTACAAGGTCGAGATTCCAGAAGAATGGAAAAAAAGAGGATACGACGGGCTTGCTAAATGTATTTGTTTCATTAGTCCTTCCTTTGTTCATTATAGAAATTCTCTGGTAAAGCAAGCGTAAATTATTCGATAAAACAAATGTGCCGAATTTACTACATTTTCCTCCATTCGACGAATCCTTTGTCCCTCTGTGTTTTAACTCTGATGGCTTTCATTAATTAACTCGAACCCTCCGGCATTCCGTACCCTCGCGCTGACAAAACAGTCTACTTGCCGTTGGCTCATCTACAGTTACATACAGTCAATTAACCATTACGTGAACGTTGTTACAGTCCCAAAAATGTTTAATCGTTAAAATAATAATTTTATAATCACGTTATCATCAAATTACGTGAGTTGTATTTTAACGCTCGCCGCATTTTGGCTCACCCCGTGTCAAATAATTAATCGTACAATTTTCATAATGATAAGAAAAAAATATTAATAAAAGATCCCTCTGAACAGAATGTTGGATTGTTCGGTGTAGTTTTTTGTCGGCAAGGTGCGGAAGAGAACCATTGATTTCTACGTTGGAAAGCGGGAAAATTCGATCATGGCATACGCAGTAGCATGCGAAATGTACCGGCAAAAGTCGTTATATCCCGGGAATTATTTCGCGATACTGCATTGACGTCGGTACGGACCCGAGATTATTACGCGCGATTTCATGGCGAACAATGTTACGAAGAAATTTATGAACGCACCCAATCAGCGCATTATCGCCCTGCGTTCCTTTTTCCGTTCACGCCGACCGCGTCCGTTTATTCCATCGAGTCACGCGCCAACGACCGTGTTCTTTATTTTTACGCGGACACAATGAAGGATCCGATGTAGGTTTAGACCGTACTTTTTGATGCAAACCAGGCAATTTATGGCGGAATGTAAAAATGGGAACGTGCGCGTAAAGTAAAAAGAACGTAAAAACGGCCTGGAAACGAGTCGTATTGCGCGTCAACTGTACAGATTTCTCCTAACTCGAGACCGATGTGAAAAGAACTTATTAAAAAAAATTTGGACATTGGTTTTAGGGAATTACCATTTTCGGGAAAATTGATAGGAAGCATGGCTAAAATGATATCGGTCTTGCCCGTTCTTTTGAGCATCGCTGAAAAACGTAATACCAAAGAACAAGCTTCGATTTCGAGAGAGCATATTTTTTTAAAGAACCTACTGTATTCGCCGCGTCGAAAGGGATATGCACAAAGGGCAGCGGAATTGAAATCGGGCGACGACCCTGGTCACCCAACAAGCCCACCCCCCCTCCCCCTTCCCCTCTTGCCCACGTCACCGACACAGCCACTCTGGGCTCCGATCAATCTGCCAGCTCACGCTCAGCCATCACCCTCTTCTTTTCTCACAGTCTGTCTGCCTCTCTCCTTCTCTCCCTTCCTTTCACTGTTGCTTTCTTCCTCCCCGTTCGTTGTCGTCAACAGTCCTACCGTTTCCCCTCCTGCCGTACTTGATGTATGCCATAATAAAAATAGCCTCACTGTCACAAATGGACCCTTTTCGAATACAGCTGACCAATACCATATCAATTCATTTCACTAATTACCAATGCCTACGGATGAATAAGCTTGAAATTGGAACTTAACGACCGTGTACCATTGCTGATTATCCTCACGGTGTCTGCAAGATCGGTTTATGGGAATAACAGATGGATTGTCGTAAGCGGCAACTGTTGAGCGATAGGACCTGATAAACAGGTAGTTCCGTGGTACCTGCGGACTCTTGCGGTGCGATGCGGCCACGCCCTGATCCTGCCGGCACGATAGCGCGATTTCATACGCGTTTGAAGTTGGTTTCAGGCCAGACCGATGTCGGGGAAGGTTGGCTGGCTGGCCAGCCTAGCGCGCCGTGGCAGTTCGCTTTTTCATGGGGAAGAGAGAGAGAGAATACCGACCGGACAGAAATGTTGTTTAGCTTGATTGAACTTTCGGTGCATCTGGTCGCTCGCTCTCAGAGTCTACTGTCTACTATTTCTGCTTTGTCGCTCCATCTACTCTCTTTTCCACCGTTCACTCAACGCCAATGCATTCCCCTCTGTTCCACTTAACTTCCTTTACCTTTTTTACCATGACTGCTGTCTTCTTTACACTTTTGTTTCTACCTTCAAATCTCGTTCCATTCTCTGCCTTTCATTGTCTTTTACCGTCGTTACAATTATCGCCGACTCATTGTTATGGTTACATTAATTATTAGCTTATAAAATACTTAAAATGAACAGAAAAGTCGTCGGTATCCTATGATTTTTAGGATCTATGTCTACCGAGAGTATAGCCGAATGTATGTTCAGAGCAGCGTTTTTCATGCCACGAGGAAAATTTGGTTGCGAAAAGAGCTCCGTCGATTCGCTTGATATGGCAACGATGACGTTGAGGAGGTTCATCGGTGATGCTATTTATCGGGCAACCACCCACGAAACAGGGCCGACCCGACACGGCGGGTGTGTTTTAACGCAAACGGAACGAGAAGCGGCTCGCCAAGATCAACGGCATTCATATTGAACGAGGAGAAAGTCCTGAATATTCATGCCACCGTGTTAGGAGCGAACGTCGTCGCCGCTAGTGCGCGGGGGGAGGGTTTGCCGACGTAGAAGGCAGAGGAGGAGGGCTTAGTTCGTCGTGCAGAAGGGCAAAACGCGCCTTAATGCCTCGGTGATGCGAGCAAAACACGTCGTGCGGTCGCCTACCCACACGCCGGCCGGCTTTGCGAACCTGCAGCCGCGTGCACGAGCTGCCCGATAACCTTTAACCCCGTCTCCTTAGCTCCCACGAAAAAATTACCACGCAAAAAGAGTAAATGTTTATTAGCCAACGAGGCTAATTGATATTTGGATCGTGGGTCTCAAATTATTCGAATCACCTCGACGGCCAAGTCTTTTCGTTTACCTCAACCAAGAAAAGATGGGCGAACTCGCAGTATTAGACAAATTATAATTTTACATTAAAACGTTAAAATTGCCAAACCTGTGAAAATGACGGGTTTCAGATTTCTTGTCTTACAATTATTAAAATTACAGAGATACTTTTGTCAAAATTTATGCTGACTTATTATTATTACTTTTTATACTATTATGTATACATTGAGCGTAGGTAGTTCTAGTGTTAAGTCAATAATGATTACGTGCAAACATACGATGTTTTCTAAGGCTTACGGTCCGTCAAATTTGTGCGTTATTTGTATCCTTACTTAGACTAATCTTGTGGTCAGTCCCTAATTACTGTACACATATAATAGCTGTAGGTTGTCGATGACTGTCCGGCTGAGGTTGACGGCCAGGCGGGTGGAAAGCTTCGTTTATCTCCTGCGTACGCGTAATCTTGCACACAGGTCGAGACGCGCGGAGGGCCAAAATTATCTATTGATTTTGAATGGGCGGCCACCATGGCGGATTAGGCTGACCAGCAGGTTGCGGTGATTGAGGCTGTGTCTGGCCTTCTGCCCCGACCGTCCGCCAGCTTTATCATGCCCTCCCACCATTGGCGCGGAACACGTGTAATCAGCCGCCGATCAGCCAAACATGAGGGTCAAGCCAGCCGCATATTATTTTGCGGTTCACCGCGGCTTACCAGCAGACGAGGAAAAATTTATTGCCCACCGTTACAGTTACCGACACGCTGCCCGTCATTTTTAAATTTAATCCCTGCGTACGTTGTAATTAGCAGAAATTGCTTCTAACGTAAGTTTATCCGCTCGTGAGCCGATCGTTGCGGTGTTACTGAATCCTTGCTGGATATTGAGTTGGGCAAATGTATCGCTGGCAGTCAAAGCGAGTTACAAGCCAACGAAACGTTTCGACGTTTCTGTCAGCATTGACGGTAGGGCAAATGTAACGATTATAGTATCTGTTTAAAACAACGTGTCCAAAGAAAGCAGGAAAGCGAAGAAACGTAGGAAAAAAGTGAGGTCTACGAAGCGAAGGCAAGGTGATCCTCCCCGGACGAGTTGTGATCGGCGGTGTTGGTCTTTCCATTTCTCCGTTTCCCCGTCCCTCACCGAGGACGTGGGAACCGCACGTGAGATAAACGTTCCCTCCGTGCCGAGCGACCGTGCCGCTGATTTATCGGGCAAATTAAAGAACTTTCCAGGCGGCATTCCTAACCTTTCCTGTCCTCGTTCTACAAAGTGGCTCTAATTAAAAGACCATAAAGAGTCAGCCGCCAGCCACGTAACAGTGGCAGAACCTCACGTGCGAGGAGAGGCGCGGGTATGGAGTGTCTGGGAAAGCACAACCGTTCCTTTCATGTCCGCCTGTCGGTGTAACGGGCTCAGGAGAGACGGCAACGGCGGAGGGGGGAGGTGGTGGTGCTTTCGGGGTGTAGGGATTGGGCGCGTGGCCAGGGGTTACGGGGGTGCTGAGCCTCAGGTATGAGGGCAGGCGAGACGCCCGGCAAAGGGGGAATGAGGATTGGTGAGACGAGGACTAGCAGAATGACGAGGATGAGACCGTGATGGCAACTCGAGGACGAGGGGGACGGAGAGGACGAATCCAGAGTGAGCCAACTGCGCACGTTAGCTCGCTCCCTAATTGTTTCTACCTACGTTTCTGAGTAACGACTGTGTAACGGCTATCCCATTGTTTAACTGTTCATTTTTGCACCACGTTCCTGTCGTCAAAACCGAGGCGTTTACTTTCTTCCCACATTTTCCTTCGATAGGATTTCGATAGATTCATTGTCTGTGTTTAACTCTGACATCTATGATCATTTTGGTTCATACCTAACTAAGAAGGTTGTTAAATACTACTCCAGTGTTGTGTATATTTGTTTATTTGCAATTAATTTTGCTTTTAAAAAGCATTTCTCAGAATTCGTAACGTTGCTTTTCTTCGATCCTTAGTCCGTACGATAATATTGCAAGACCATTCTGGCAGATTGGTTGATAAACACTCGATACAATTTCGTCCCCCTTCTGGCAATTATTTGACATTGGCTCTTTAGAAGGGGCGGGGAAGACTCTGCCGTTCGTGGGGCGCAGCTCTTGAATTTCTTATGAGGCATTCGCCGGACGAATACCTTTCAGTGGAATATCGGCGTCGCGGTTCCCGGGGACTCTCGGCTTATCCGGTCGAACGAGTGCATCTTCCCGAAGCTCGTCGAGCACTCGTGATCGGGCGCGACGATTTCCGAGCCGACGGAGGGAACCCGCCGTTTATTGATTCCGATCTAGCACGATCCACAGGTAGAGAGCCGAGCGCACTTACCCGCTCGAGTGCTCCTTCAGCATTTTGACGCTCGGTGAAAATTCTTTCCCGCGCCATATTACGGGACTACTGAAAAATCCTGTCTTGCTAACCCGTAAAAACGCGGATGGCAGGCTCGTTATTATCTTGGCCTACTCTAAGCGTTCCGCGTTTGATCGTCCCGGAAAAAACGTCCTTTTGAGGAAATTCCTTGGACTTTGTTGCAGAGCGTGGTGCGCGCTTTGAACTGACGTTTAATTAAAAGACGGGCCGGGGGAGGTGGACCGGTCGAAACAGCCAGCTACGCATAAAGTTACCGAGGCAAATCAAAAGCTATGATTTCACTTTGCACGTTTCAAAGTTGCATTACATAATTAGCACAAGTGCTCCTTGTAAACTCCGCTTCCGAGCTGTCCCCGAGGACCTTACTCTTGGCCTCGGGACTAAAAGCAGGACCGTAAGGATCCTCGGCGCACTGCGGCTCATCAGAGTCGGCTGGCCAACCTTGTCGGTGCATGGCCCGTCCGTCCGTCCGTCCGTCCGTCTGTCTCGACGTGTACAGAACATACGCGGTCGCGCGTCGTTTCACGATGCATGGAGAGAAACTCTATTACTCCCTTCCTCTCCCTCTCTTACTTTGTGCACGCCACTTGCCTACCCGTCCAGCCGAAACGCACACCGTCGCGCCTGTCCTTCAAGATAAGATACATCCCTGGCCAGGAAATGGCATATGCATTCTCGTTCTCTTCAGCGATAACCGCAGTTAAATACCTTTCCAGCTCCCTCGTGTGAGATTCTCAGTCTAATGCAGACCTACGACATTGTCTAGTTATTAACGCGCTAGTAAACGTGCCAAAGGTATTTAAGCGACGTAGACCAATGAGTATTATGTCTCCCTTTACTTTGTTGCATATCTCATTTGTAATAATGGTTCTACATATACCGTACGCTGTATGAAACATGAAATTTCTTAACATTCTGCTACCAGTATATTTCCGCATTTAAAGAAGCAATTCCCGATAAGCGACGTATAGAGAGCTTGCTTAGAGCCTTACACAGGAGTAGAGGCGTTTCTGATCCGATCTCGTCTGGGGAAGCCCGTAAAATTTCCCGTAGAATATTAATCTCGGGCTGCTGCATTGCAGGCTGGTCTTAATGTCGATATGCCTCGGCCAGGGTGTGTAGGTGTATCTGGTAGGCTCCTCTTTAACGAGAGAGACGACAGAAGTCGAGGGTACGCAGGAAGGAGATAAAGCGCGGCCAAGGGTGGACGGGCGGAGGGGGGAGTAGGCCGAGGGAGAGAAGGGAAAAGGTGTTCTCTCGGTCGTCCACGTCCCGTGGGGTAGGTTGTTGCCGCGTGTAGTCGCTATCTGCTTTCGGCGCTGGCTCCGGGAGACGGAGCGGGATGGAACGGGATGAGGGGACGGGCCGGGTGGAGGAGGCGTGTTGGTTCGAATAAGAGACAGATCTATAGCAGCGTCTCGCAGAGGAGGACGAGGGAGGAAAGCAAGTAGGCAAGCAAGCAAGCAAGCAAGGCAGCCAGCGAAAACGTTACCTATAGTCGTAGGCCGTGGCTGTATTGATCAAGACGAGGCGGGACGGCGGAGCCTCCTACGCCTCTATTTCCGTTGTTGCCCCTGTTCTTGCCTCCTCGCGCTTACCAGAAAGCCCTCGCCCTTTCGAACCCTTCTCTCCTTCACGCTCCTTCGCATCTTCCATACTCCAATCCGAACTTTCTTCGGCTTTCTTATTACTCTCTCGCGTCTTTCTCTAAGCCCGGAGTTCACTCCTTCTTCTCTTACCGCTATACCCATTTTCACCTAATAAATCACTAATTGCTCATTCGATTTGCTACGCTGCTCCCCGAGTTTTCATCATTACAAAGCTCTTCTCAATTGGAAATTGCGGTTCACATTAATCTACAAATACGGAACCCACTTGCGCGAAATTCACGACCATTTCTCAGGGATTTTAACAGGGACGCTAATCTTACGACTAAGGTTCTTCATTTTTCACAGAAAAATCTTTCTCTTCCTTTGTCCTAAGACTGATACAGCTGCGAAGAGCGAATTACGAAGATTCCTTGGTTCCCTGTAAATTGCAAGCTGAACTTTCTGCTTTGCCCCGTTTCCCTGAGGCTTTTTTCGGTTGTTTCTTGCCGGGAGCAAATCGATCGTTATTCAACTTAGACGCTTTTGGGTCGACGGTGGCGGCATTGGTTCTCCAAGATCCACTCATTTTCGGATCCATCCCCGCGGCGCTTGGCACGGAACAGGATTACCGTGCTCCCCACCCCTCCGCTCTTTTCCTCGGCCTTTTCCGTCGTCGTTCCCGCCTTAACCCCCCTCGTCGGACCACACCTTCCACTTGATTGCTTAATTCCGCTGGATCGGGCCGATGTTCCCCAGGCGCTCCGACGTCGCCCAAGTCTATTACCCAGCCATGGATCTATTACGATCGAAGTGGTTCCGCTTAACCGGCCCCAGAAAGGATTTTAGGATTCCTCATCTTCCGGCAAATCGAAAGCCACCGGCGCCCCGAAAATTTTGTGTCTCATGACTTGGACAAGAAACTCTAATTACACCTTACTATTCCCCATGCAGATACGCACATACTTTTATTCGTCAGAAAATAGTGCATCATTTATTGTTGCCAAAATCTGGCGAAAAGCATCCCGTTGTGTCTGCGGTAAAAGAAGTTGCCTCGTTTGCCGCAGTACGTTGAGCCATGGCAATTCCAGCACTCGCCAGATATTCCTTGATTTCAGCATTAGGAAGAATGTCTTTCGCAAAGGCCTCTTTTGACGATGTTTTATATTTAGGCGAGAAGCTCGGCCCGCCGAAAAGACTTTCAATAAAGTAGACGCGAAATTCCTCGGACTTACGTGTACGTGTATACGTATCTATACCTATATATAAGTGGCTCGTTCGCGCACGTAGACACGAAAGAGCTAATATGCCAGGGCAAGGGAGAAAGGGAGGAGAGGGCCGGCTGGGGGAGGGAAGAAAACCTCTCTGGTATAGAGTTCAGTGGTTGGTGCTCAGACGGTCGGGGCTGGGGACTATTTTACGCTCAGCTGCTCCGTCGTATCTCATTTTTCTCTGAGCTCCTCCGCTTTTCCGAGACTTCGTAACCGCGAAGGATTCGACTATATCTCCTCCGGTGCGCCTTGCCTCCTTAAGACGGCGTAGCGCGTGACAGCTGTTTCGCGATATCTTTGTCTCACCGCGGCTGAAGGACTCCGACGAAACGCTCGCGCGAAACCACGGCCGATCCCTCCCAACACCTATAAACTCCCGTCATTTCATAACGATCCGGATTTTCTTAGACCGCCGTCATTCGGGAACTCGATGAAAAGATAATGCTTTTCGAAATATCCTTTCCTCTGGTTGAACAATAAGTCGCAACGATGTTGTGGACAAAGTTCTTTGTATTAAAAACGCAAAATTACGGTCAAATAGAAATACATATTTCTCGACTTATTCAGTTCTGGTAATTTTTCTTTTTACTTTTTACTTTTTACTTTTACTTCAATATACCATTTGTTTGATCTAACTATACGTTTTTATTCATTATCTCTTTTGCTTTGTGGATTTTAGAAGGTCGTTTTCTTGAAATTTCAAATGACGAAGTATTTCAAGGTTTCAGCAGATTTCAGGGTACAGAGATTTTAATGGAACGGATGGCGTTTTCCGCGGCGAATATCTATAGGTATATGCACGGAATGGAGGAATACGAAAATTGCAGACGTACAATCCGATACGTTTCCTTGGAAATACTTTTTCTCCAGGCTCGAGCCGTTCCTTTTTCCGGGATAATCAGCGGGATCAGCATTGTAAAACGCAGCGCGTGGCATTCGAAATTATACCCACGTAGGATCTTACGGGCGCGGAGATATCCCGCTGTTAGCTCGGGCTCCCTACCGGAATACGAATATACACGGGTCGAGTCCAATTCTCCGCCCCTGACCCCCTCGCCGCCCCTTTTTTCCTTGCGCGGAATCCACGTGAAATTTCGTTATCTCGCTCGATGTCGCGCGAGCGACGAAACGATGAGGGGCAGGGGGGGAGCAGGGGACACGTAGAGGAGCACATCCCCCCCCTCCTCCCCGGACCGAGCGACGCGCCAACCAACGAGTTTACGTTTCGCCCGTTGCGGATCGAGTAAATGTAGGGAAAGATGAGGGATTGCGGTTTTCAGGCCGGACGGGGGACGTTCCATCGGCCCGACGATAGCGGGGGTGCGATGCAAGCGAGAAAAAACGGAGAATGACGAAAGGGACGGGAGCGTGAGGAAGAGCGAAAATCAAAGAGTGGAACAGGACGCGAGGGACGAACAGGGAAGAGGAACGTGAAAGATGAACCGAAACGGCCGTAGAGCGCGAAAGAGTTGCTCGCTGACGGAGGGGTTGAGAGATGGAGTCCGGGGGGAAGGGTGAAACAGGGGGAAAAAATTTGCGCAATGCCCTCAGCGTGATCGACCATGCGTCGCTGTGTGCGTCGCTCGTGTATTTATGCGACACATTACGTATTCGGGCAAATGACACGTGACTTGATTTACTGGCACCGACGGCAGCGGAATAAAACGCCAAACGGCCAGATCCCCGCGATTCCTCAGCAACTCGTCGTCATCCGACCCGCCTCGTGTCTCCGCCGGGGATTACGCGCTCAATATGAATTTTAACTGCGCACTTCCGTCCCCGATTAATCACTTTGATCGGCCCTCCCGTACGCGCGAATTTCCTTTATTCTTTCCGCCTGCAGTTGCCACACTCAAACATTTCCTGACATAGATTTCACCGGTTTCGGGAAATCATTCTTCAATGAAGCAAATCTTATCCGAACAATGTTTCATTGTAAGTGACGATATACCTACTTTACTGCTTTAATATGCTAATGCAACTACAAAAAGTTATACCGTATAACGACATTCTTTTCCCGACCTGTTCAGAACCATCGTTATTAAACGCCACAGTGTTCACATGCTTTGAGTAAAACAAGCTGAAGAAAAGCCATCGTGTTGATTTTGTTAGCAGTGTCTTTCCTTCAATGGAAAAGTTTGTAAAGGTCCATTCTTTTGGTTGGTTCTGTAATATACAGAGTTGAGCAGAGTTTCTCATTACTCGAGCATGTGAAGAAACGTGCAACGCGCTGGATTTAAAAAGGGGCAGCGACGTCGTTTAAGCTTTCGTGTTCCGACCGAAACACGCGGCTCCCCTTTTAACTCCTTTTCGTCTTTGACCCTCGAGCGGCCCGGCGAACCAACGGCGCTGGTCTAATTGATGTAGTTTTTATCGACTTACGCACGCCTCGAAGAACGGCACGTTATTCATTCAAGCGCTTTTCCAGCGGTCGGCGGGAAGGCTGAATTGAAAGAAACCACAACGTTTACCACTTCGCAAAGTATATATTTTCGCACTTTTTCCCCTCAACGTCAGTTCGTTCCGCCACGCTAAGGTCGTTAGTTGCGAGACTTGTTTCTTTCTGGCCGTTTATCGCCGTAGTTCACTCGCCGTGAACTTTTAATTCAATGACTAGCGATATATTTCAGAGGATAAGATTTATTAGGCGCTTGCGGCATTTCAATTTGCGGCCAATTCATATTTGTTATCTCCGAGCGTTAAGTTTTTCCTTGTATCGTTTATGATCATGTACATGGTGATCCGGTTGGCTCGTACAGCAGATAAGGATCGGCGATAGGTTCCGTGAAGGCGAGGGGGAAACGAATACCGCCGGACTCGGCGATAAGACTGCTGCTGGCCAAGGATCCGTTGCTCCACGAGACGACGGTTAAACTAGAGATAGCGAGATAGCAGAAGCTCCACCGAGGAATCTCATCCCTTTCTTCCCCACACCTTCGCGATCTAGACAAATGCGTTCCAGTTGTTTTCAACGGCCGATTCGCTTTCGGTCTTTATCAAATCTCGTCCGGTGCCTACACGGACGTTCCTTGGGAAGGCCGCCAAGTAATGAGAGAGAAACGAACGGCGGAGGACGGGGAAGAGAGTTTATCGCCTGATAAGGTCCCACCTCATTCTCGCGTGCCGCTACGGTTGACGAAAAAGAAAAACGGGCCAGGGCAGCCGTGATAAATACTTTGGAGCAGATCGTACGAGTAGGAAAAGGCGAAGAGCCAGGCAGGAAGGACACAAAGTGAGGAGGACCAAGCGGAGAGCTGCTCGTCGAATCTCGCTTCTCTTCCCAGCGGAGCCAAAAGTTTCCACGCCGAAGGAACCTCGAGTAGTTTCGCCCGATCGAGAGCCTCTCCATTCTCCTTCTCTCTCCGCTCTCCTCCTTCCACTCAAGCCAGCGATGGAAATTCCCCCGTTGCCAGGTGAAACCCGTCTCTTTTGTTAGCGGAACGAACGATTTGATTACTTCCGCCGAACGGCCGACCGATATTTTATGCTTAGTTTGCCGAATTGCTACAATGCGCGTTTCACGAGCCACTGATTAAATTCTTACTCCGCTACACGTAATGCGACCACCGCGTTCTTTCAATCGTCGACTCACCAATGCCTGGGGAACGTCGTTCAAAGTTGCTTCAAATCGTATTACCTTGTAAGCACGGTGTACTTAAACGATCCTCATTCACCTAATCAACGACGTCTACGCGTTACATAAACTTATTTTAACGATCCATGGACAACAACAACAATGATTTAAAATCTTATACACTTCTACGTATTTTAATTATTCATTCTGAACAATAAAATACAACAGTGCACTGTTATTTTTAATGATTCGAAATTTGATGCACTTTAGAGCGAATCCGGCGAGCAACGTACCGAAAGATCGTAGTTCTCGGGCAATTTTTCCGGTGCATAAAAGTGGATTTCACTTGGTTGCGAGTGCCTGTAACCGTTGGGTAATCGGCCGTCGGAGATACTAGGAGGGGTTATTTGCCGGCGATTACGTCTGAGTGCTATCCGTCTTGGGACGACAGCGGGATCTCGGGAGAAGTGCAGATGCGGCGTTTATGCGAGGCTCCGGCGAGTTACGTGCGAGCGCCGCGAGTCTCGTCTAGGAAGTTGCGGACCAAGGGTCTCGCAACAGCTGAATCGCGCGCGAGCTCCGCAACTGCAGCCGCCTCTGATGTACTGCGGCGAAACTTTGCGGGCAAACAAATCCACGTCGGAAATCCGACGGACTCGCCGATACACACGAGCGGCTCGAAACGACATTTTCAGGGGGGAGGAAATGGGCAAAGGGGAGGGCCAGAGAGGGGGGAAAGAGTGACGAAACGGCACGGGGGTGAAATTGAGTAAACAATTAAGACGAATGGCTGTACGTTTTCAGACAAACACGCTCAACTTTGTGTCGTCGAGTTCTTCCCGCTTCGGGGAACATTTGCAAACTGCACCGTTTATTCAGGGCTGTGAGAAAATAGATTATGCTATCGTGGGGCGATTAGCGTTTATTTAGGCGCACGTTAGGCATTGTTCTATGAGAATTTCAATGTAGATGTGAAAAAGTGACAAAACTTTTTCATCGTTACATAAAAGAAATTCCAGTGAGTCTCTCCCAAAGAATTTTCTATATTTTTCTCTAAACTCTCTCCTAATACAAATACCGGCACTTTTTTGCAGAAATTGGTTAAAAGGTTTGACAGAGAGTTTCAAGTTTTGCCTGAAATTAAACGAAGCGCTTGTAAAAACGAATAAAGTGGGTACCGGGCAGATTCAGTAGTTAGTGCAGCGTACAAGTCAGACCAGTAGTACGAGACACTCGATCGAACGACCGGCCGTAGATTCGTTTTCCTTTTCGCGCGGAATTCACGAACGAAGTTTCGCGAAAGGAGTAACACACTGACGTTTAATTAAAAAGTAAGTGCTTCCAAGCTTGGAATTTTTCGCCAACGACGTCCACGGGAGGAAACTCGGCGCGTAATATAAGCAGACTCTCGAAGGAAAGTTAGTCGATAATTAGTAATTATTACCTTCACGTAATGTCCGAAAGTTGAGAGAAATTCGAAAGGTTTTCGAGGTCATTATCCGAGTAGATTACCCGGCAAGTTGTCCCACTTTTTCTCCGGTCCGCCGTTTCCTTCTCTCCGTCTGTCGCAAAGGGATTGGTCCGGGGGGGCGAAACGAAGCCGGCTCGGAGAGCCGGAGTTGTGCCGCAGTCTCATATTTTAAGTCTGGTAGAACAATATTAAAAGTACGGCAGCTGCGCTCTCGCAGGATGGAGATCGGGGAAGTGTGGGGAAGGGGGAGGGGAGTATAGGGACGTCCCATACCGTTCCGTTGGGACAGCTCCATCCCGACAGACTGCGGAGATACTCCCTTCTTCCTTTCCCCGTGTCTTTCACCCCTCTACTCCGTCCAAGGTTTCCATTCTCGCGCCTAGCCGTACTCCCTTTTCACCGGCGCTACGGCTTGAAAACGCGCTTATGAAATAAAGTGCGCGCCACGCAGGATCCACCAATCATCGGCCGTGTACCTTTCCATATTCCCCTTACCGCCGTACGACTGTGCCTCGCGGAATACCCATGCACCGCCAGACAGCTTATTTCTGCCAACTGAGAAGTTACACCGTTCGTCTTTTAAATCGATTAACGCACAGCTGAGATCAACTAACGTCTCTTAAACCGTCGCTCGGCATGAACATTTCTGAAACGAACAGGAATAGACTTTAAAATTTCTACACAAATGACTACGTTCATCTTGAGAAATACCGTCTTATACACATTGTACTGCCGTGAATTATGTTCAAATCTCTTGCGTAACGTTGCCGAGATTTAACTGTATATTCCGTAGTTTATTTTCGTCTTCCTCGAAATTTTTATTACGAATACGACGGTGATATCTTAAAAAGAAAGTTGTGAAAGGACAGAGTAGGTGCGTATACAGACGCGGTGAATGTACCCTTCACGTTTGACGATCTCGTGTGAAAGATCGATTCGATATTCGGCTGGAACGCAACATCGCGGTCGTTTCGAGGTACTTTGGGAACAGCGCTCGTCTCCGGCACCGACAAGAGACCGACGACGGCGTGTCTCTCTTTCCAGGCCGATCCGCGCGAAATATTCCGTGTCGGGGCTCAAACGAAATGCAAATGGAGCTCGGCTATGCGTCGCAGACGTTTGGCAACACTGTTTGGGTTTCGTTCGCGGGGCAGCGGGAGGGGTAGGTGTCGAACGGAGGGTGGGAAGCAAAACGAGCAAAAGAGATGGACAGGTGAACGGGCGGGAATGGACGCGTAGACGGCAGGATGGGAAGGAAGAGAGAGCGACGTGGCCGACGAGCATTGGTAAAGAGTAGAAGAGTATAAGCCGAGGCTAAAGAGGGGCAGAAAAGGGAAAGAGAGGGACAGGACTGAAGAGTAAAGAGAAACGCGCAGGAATAGAGAGACAGGCGAGAAAAGGACAGACTGGGGAAAGGTGAAAGAAAAACAGAGCGCACAAAGAGAGTACGGCCGAAGAAAAATACGGAAAGGACGAAGAACAAGAGAGAGATAGTGAAATATCGAGCGGCGATAGAGGAAGGAGACGGGATTCGGGAGAAACAGGGATGGTCGTGGGGCGGGGGGGGGGAGGAGGGATGGGTTGGAGGCATCGTTGGGTCGTTGTACCATGTCCCGTCCGTCAACACCTCGCAGCCCCCGGCCAGGCGAAACTATAAAACACACGTGACACCCCTCACACTACCGACAGCCCAAACCCCTTTTTCCCCTCCTCATCCTCCTCCTCTCACCCCCCTCACTGGCGCGTTATACCGAGACTGCTTGCCTACGAACGACAACTAAAGTCTGTCACATTCCTCTTCATCCCCTTTACGTTTTCCCTCAAAATTTCGCCGTCTTTAAACCTCACCAAACCGACATTTTCACCCTTTGCTTTCTCACCAAGCGGTTGAATCCTTTCGATAAATTTTCCATGCTCCGAGAAGTGAGTGGGATGTAATTTTTTTAAAGAATGGACGAGTGTTAAGTGCTCCAAATTTGCTAAACACCTTAAGAGTACTCCGAAAAACCTGGTTATTAATTAAGGGCGGCATCGGCTCGAGAAGAATAACAATCCGCTTTTGAGGCTTTCCCCTTAATGTACGCGTTCGACTTTGCCGTTCAACCCAGGACAGCCCAGTTACCAAGGGACTTTCGTTCTGCGATTATTCCCTTAATTCCCATCGCCCTGTCCGAGTCGTTTAACGCCATTTAACCTTTCCGACAGCGCTTTATTAAAGACGGTTTTATCGTCCTTGCGTGCACGTCTCGTGAGTAATTTAGTCGGCGTCGATTTAGCAGAGCAATTATTAGTCGAAAGACACTCGAACGAGCAGTCGGGCGTACGAAGGTTCGAGGAAGGGGGGAGAGGGAGAACGAAGCGCGTGATAGGTCCTGACACTTTAATATTTTAAGGCGTTAGCCGGTGTACGTGTGGCCAGTGCATGCCCGTATAAATGATGGTTTTATGGTAATGCAGAAAGCCCGGCGAAGGGAAGACCCGTCGTTGTCCTCCTCGTAGTTCCTGGCAGACACACAAACCCGGAGAAAATGGAGGGTGCGTGTTTTGCACCCCGTGTAAATCCTCGTGTCTCGGCGTATTTGTCGTTTAATTTAGACATTTCCTGGCCCGTGCTGCAGCACCGCCTGTCCGCCATGTGGGCCTTCGCCCACGTCTCGTTCCCACCGACGACTCGTTAACTTCTGTGGCAAACCTAATTTACCATTGTTTCATAAGTCACGAACCCTTGGACGTCAACGACTTGACGAAAAACATCACTGCATTAATCGCTCGCTTTTTCGTAATTATCAGTACCTCATTTTGCCCTGTCGGGGGTAAATCTTTCGGGCAGGAGACGTAAAATTTAGAAATCACTAGTAGTGCAATCAGATAATTAGTGGGATCTGTATCGTCGATTAAAAATTGTAAGACAGCAAAATATCGGCAAAATTGATTCCGTTCTTAGTCTTAGGCAACCAATCTGTTATAGTAGGAAATAAATGTTCGAATAATCCTTCATCCTTTTCTTTTTTCATGAGAGAAACGTTTTAAAATTCGCTATGATATTCGGCATTTAGTTTCCGGCAAGTTCTTGAGCTTTCGTGCGTCGTCGAAACATGATTGGACATTCTGCGAGGTCCGATCTGGCAACACTGAATGACAGCGGTATATACGTGGTGAGGGGAGTGGAACGGAGCGGAAGAGGGTGAACGCAGCGTGGAGCAAGGGAGCGCGACGCGGCACAATCAGGCTTGATGCCAAACAGTTTCTAGCCACTCCCAACCGGTTCCACCCGTGGGATTGGTTGGCAATTACAAGATGCGCGATAATCCGCAGACTTGGCAGCGAGCGCCACTTGCGTTAACCCACCAAGATTAACACTTACCTACACGTAACTCTTGGCTTCCCCTGCGGCTGCGTTTCTCCCGTCCTCGCCGGCCTCCTATGGACATTGTTCGCCATTGGCAACTGACTACCTACTTGCCACGTCGTCGTATCCACGGCGATACCGCTAACATATTCTGCCAGCCCGATTTACCCTAAACCATCCGACGATCTACCGTCCTTGACACGCACATAAATCTGAACATAATGAACTTTACCCTAAATTTCTTTCAAAGACATGCTTGCAGGACCTGCCTGGATGTGAATTGTTCGAAATGATTCTTACCGGCAAAAAGAAATGTCCACTCTAAACTTATTCTAACCCACTCTAACTCTTGGTATCTGGTAAAAAGATGCTGACAATATCTGCCTGCACAGGATACCTATTGGTCCTTGATTTCTGAGTACGTTCGGAGATTCTTGGATTATTCGAAATGATTGTTATTTGTAAAAAGGATTGTTAACACACACAAGCGCGGCTGTTTTGCCGAGGGTAGAAAAGACTTGTTGTCCCCGGCGTCCTTGAATTTCGTTGTCGCAGAGGGAAGACAAAAGAAGTAGATTGAAACGAGGCAAACGAGGTATGCGAGTATCGCGTGGGACAATGGCGACGACGGCGATCGTCCTGTCTCGCCTTCAACCAAATAATCCTGTGACTTTGTGAGCTCGCCGATACCCAGGCCATTCCGCTCTCTCCTGCGGTTCGCCTCGGTAAGAGAAACTTCACTTTTATTCTCCCACCATCTTCGATGTCAGCCCAAAGCCATTTTAACCTCGCGCTGCGGACGAACTGTGCAATTTATAAAATTGCGACCGAGCCGTGCGGGGGTGTTGTTCGGCCATCGAGGGACGTGAAACGCGTCACTAAAGCATACCCTGTTCGTTCAGAATGCCCCATACAATTCCAATTTGCATGCTATAAGCCGAAGAAAGGCAGGGAAATACAGCGAATAGAAACTTTCGAAGAAACGGTAGATGAAACATTTATCTGAGGCTTGAAAAAAAATATTTCCCAGGCAAAAAGTTTATTGTACGCTATTTGCAGCCGTATAAAAAGTACTATGCTATAGTGAGATTATCAACAATATCGTTCGCTTCCGGCAAAGATAAGTTGGCTCAAGTAAGCGTACGAAGAAAACGTGTTCCGGCGATAAGAAATACTCGCTTTAATATGAAGTCCAGGCTGAAACATTATCAAATGTGATGTTGGCGTAGTTGCAAGACCTTACCCTTCCCCCCGTGGCGGAACTCTACGTAACTCAACCGGAGGGGAACTACCGGGGGATTAGAGTTGCTCTGCCAAAAGTCCCTGAATCTTGCGGGCTGTGCTAGCCGACCCTCGGCCGCAGAAGTTAGATTTATGCTGCGAAACCCTTGGAATTACCGAATCGAGGATTTATACTCTTCTCCGCGTTTTTTTTCCTGGCTCCCGCTCGCATTGCGATCTCTTGGAGGCCCGGAACGAGCAGGCGTAACGATTGTTATCTTCCTTCATAAAAACGAAAAGTTGGAATTTCTTCTGCTTAAGCGATCGCCAAGCACCAAAGGTTTATGAGTCTCATTTTTCACGTGCGTTTCAGTCGCGTGCTATCGGGGGTTGCCAATATTTCACCGGACCGATAGTACCGCTCCACAGAGTACTAATTATTCCATTAAGGTTACCTCCTGTCCGCCGTCTTATTTTAATCGATTAACTCTTACTACACTTATTAACTATCGCAATTTAAAAATTAGCCTTATTTTAGAAGCACGATTTCCAGGCAACGAGTTAAATGGCGGCAGGGAAATCATCATTTGGAGCTATCGCTATTAGCCGTCTGTTTGTTGTTCTCCAGGCACAATAGTATCTGCCGAGCGATTTACGGTTATCCAAGTGGTAGCATGCAAGGCGACTATTAGATCACTGTGCAGAGCCAATGAGAGCGGTAATCATTACAGCTATTTCCTGCCGCGTCGGATATATGTACGGCGAAGGACGGGCTGCTTTTCGAGGGTTGGTCACCTTAAGGCACACCGAAGCTAACTGCAGTCTGATTGCAGACTTCCAGTTGCACTTAACGTATCGATCCTACGCGGCCGAAACTCGATGACGGATGCTACTCGTAATCTGTGTTCGGTGACAATACATTAGTCACCTAACAGACAGCCGGTGCTTAAGTGTTCAACCAACCGGAAACCAGATAGCAGATTGCTGTGTGTGTGATGTACGAGGAGCGAATGTTTTCCAATGACGACACTCGCTACGTCCTGTTAACAAACCAAATGCACCGGACGAAATTACGTAATAGGACGTATAATCTACATGCAACCGATCTACGATCTACGGATAGGAAGCACTTTATACACACACGTGTGTTATGTCATGATTTGTTTGACAGCTGGAACATGTACAAATTAATTGGATTTAAGGAGAATCCCGCTCGCAGTTCTCCTTAACTTTTTCTGTAAGTAGAACGTGAAACTAGCGTAAACTCTCATTTTAGGAGGCATTTCACTCGTTATGAGCTGGATGTTTTATATCGGAGACCATTAAAAATATTTTTCAATCTTAGTTCAAACAACCGAATATTTATTTGAACGTATTTCGCGTTACAGTGAAGTACTCGGCTTTAAACCTCAAAGCGGAATTTTCTTTTAGGCTGTTCAATTTCCATTGAATAACACGAAAGAAAATTGCGGCAAAGAGAAAAGAAGACGGGGAGAGCCGCGTTGGCGTGTTCTTTGAAAAAAGTTGGGCCTTTAAATAATGTCCCGTGGAATGCATTTAGGTTCCATTAGGCGGAACGGAGGTGTAAAGGATTCAGGCTAGCACTAATAGGCGTCGGCCATGTTGCGAGGGGAAGACGAGAGAACGGCGGGAGGGGGGAAGGGTAGTGGCGAAGGTGCGCCAAGGGAAGACCGTAGTACGTGGGTAAAGTGAGTTCGAAAAGCGAGGGTTGAGACAAGGGGTGGAGGAGTGGGAGGGAGAGGGGGAAGTAGAAACGCGTACGTGTCGCCAAGCCCAGTGCCCTCCGCACGCCTTCCCCATTAATTTATGCGCATGCACACCTAATTAAAACGAGGGCACGAATGGTACTCGCTTCCGCGCACCTGCGTTATCATAACGGATCGCGCCAGTTTTACGCCGTTTTACGCGAGCTCCGAGGAAACTCGGGACTCACTCTTCTCCCCTGTTTCGCTCTTCGCTTCCCCCGACACCCTGACTTTCCTGTAAGGAAGCACCGTCGGTACCCAGCTAAAGCCAATGGAAGTGGTTAAAAGGAAAATTCGCCACCCCGACACTAGCTTGAACCGTCCGAGGTGATTAGAAGCCGCACTCTGCTTATTCACCGAAAACTCACTGAAAGAACATACTAACGTCGTAATATTCAAACGGTACTTTCTCTTTAATTAGAGGAAGAGCTTCTCATCAGCGAATCATGTTCGTCAACAAGCCTTACATGCTTAGAACGGAAATTACCCGTTTCTTAACGCCTTTGCCCCTGTAAATTTACGTAACCTTTTTCTACGTTCCCTAAAGTCGACTATTTCAGTATTACCGAAAAGCCTCGAAGTTTTTGCATTAATTGCACATGACAGAATATTTTCCTCCTGATAGCCTCTCCGGAAAAAACGTCCTCTTTAAATTGCTCGCACGGGAAAACAATTTACTTGGTCCGAGTATATTAGATTCTGTTTAAGTAGATTAGGTTTATATACAGCCCGACGGCACGTACAACAATGAAATTAAACGGAATAAACTGTAATGATGCTAACTAAACCGTGTTCTCTGTGTACTCATAGGGGAAAGTGAGGTCTGCAAAACGAAGGGAAGGTGATAGAATGAGGGACGGGGGTGGAAAGAGAAAGGGAGAGCGTTGTTCTCGAGTCGGTTCGATCTGCAAGGCGCGAAAAACTAGCTCCGGGGCTATAGCCGGCAGTTCGTCGGCCAGATAGAGTACGTGCGATGCGCTAACGAGATACAGTCATTAGACGTATTTACTTTACGAGCCGCGGCGAGGTTTCCTGCGGGGGAGGAGCTCAGGGGGGCGAATCTCCGATGGGCAAAAATTCAATAGACGGCCGAGCGATAGAACACGACTCGCCGGCCCTGTTAAACGGTCCTCTACCCGTAATTCATGTCCGCTTAAAAACGGGCCACCAATGAGGAAAGCCGCGTACGAAGAAGATCGGACCACCAGATATTATTTAAGTTTTATAACCGTTCGGAGTACCCTCGACGAGCGACTTTCGCCTTCGTCATGCCCCGCGAATGTTGCTATTTTCGTCCACTCACGACAAAGTATGGCTCTTCCGTTCGTTAAGAATGTTGACATTGAACCTTCAACCTGCCGTGTTCGAGGGATAATTTTAGACGTTTTAGAAACTTTGACGAATTTCCCAGAGGATTACAAGGACATGGCGAATGCTTAATGGAATATTATCCCCCTTTTAATTTTCTAATATTCCTATCTGATAAACTGTAAAGATTGATAAAACTACAAAATCCCACTGATGAAGCGATAAAAATAGCAATTGGAAGTTTTCTGATTGAAAAGGACCCTTACGGTTTAGTGGAACCGTTGGCTGGTCGTTTGTCGGATTTGCCTGGCAGAGCATTCGCTGCGTCAGCGGGGGATGCAGTTCGCCATTCGGTAATTTCCCCAAGTACGCACGAAGCGTCTGTTGGGTGGAAGGAACACGGCTTTCGCGGAATATAAGAGCGCCGGGGACTTGTTGCTGTTCCACGCTCGGTATCCACAGAGTCCGCAATATACCGGAGGAATTCGATGGTTTATTGGCTTTCCTTGGACGCGACGGAACACGACTCGGCGGCCAGAGGGAGAGAATTGCGCCCCGAGGAAAGGGGCAAATAAGAAGGAGAAAGGGAAAGAAGGAAGGGAAGAAACGGGCTGCGCCGAGTCACTATAGACCGCGGCGTCGGCTTGTTTATGGGACTGCCGATCCGCGCCATCTGCTCAAAAAGACTTGTTGTTCGAAATGTCAACCGCTACACACCCCACCTCCTCGTCTATAGACCCCTCATCGTCAAACAATCGTTCCCCGGATTTACAATCTTTTTATACACTCTACAACGAAACCAACATGACCAACCCTTTCCACTTAACAACAAGCAGTCGGGTCAAAACGAACATTTCAATTTTATTGACTGAATTGCGCAATCTAGTCCTTTCCATGTCCTAATTTAAATAACAAATGAAATTATTCCAATGAAATAACCATCTCATACTCTTAACCACTTGTTAATTTTAGACTTCTTCTCGAAACCCAGTCTAAATACTATTTTACTCTTAATTCATACATTTTGCGTTTGAGGTGGTTAAATCTTTTAACCGCAAAAGTCACTTATTAAGTGATGTTCATGTTGTTCAGCCTGTTTAAACCTAGCCTGCGTTGACCACCACTGCAAGTTCCCAACGAAATTTGCACGTAGGGTGCGTAATCGTGGGCACGCGAAGCCATAAAAGTAATTAAGCGCGTTAAGACGACGAGTAACAATGTTGTGCCACTCGACTCCTTTTGTAACTGCTTTCGCCCTCTGGATAGGAACTTGACTCCCCGGCATGCACGTGAGTGTAAGCGCCGGTACAACGAGAACCCAGAACGCCGATGTTAAGGCAGAAGCTTGTAAAAGTAGACGCGAAAAACAAGGCAAAGGCGAAGCAAGTAGGCAAGTAGTAGAGTATGAAATCGCGAATAAGCTTGCTGGATTAAGCGTTTTTTCTAACTTCGAAGTCTCCACTGTCTCCCTTCCATAACTTACTTGGCATTAACACAAAAATTGCAAATGTCACAATTGCAGAGAAAATCAATAGAAATTCCACGAATGTTTTTCCGGAACTATGGCTAATGAACCGTGGATCCATTATTAAAAGGATGAAATATTTTGACGTGATTTCTTTTCTAATAACGTTTAAATTGTCACATTATCAAATGGAATATATCGTGAAAATATGTTCGTGGGAGGTGTTCGTGTTTTCTTGTGAATGTCTTCGGAGCATCTTTTAGACATCCCTTGCGCAACTCTGAGACAGGCTTTTCCCGTGCGTCGTGTACGCGTTGAATGGATAAAAGAAATGCAAAGGAACGAAGGAGCCGGCTGTGTAGGACGGCAAGTGCCAGGTTGCCAGGCAGCTCTGGTGTTCGTCCCTGGGAAACAAAGAAGCCCCGAAACAGTGGGGCCCACGGACAGAAAGGAGTTCGCCGGCACCGTCTCTGCCGCCTCCCTCACAATGGCAGTTAGGGTTACAAGCTTCTTGACGAGTTGCCAAGTCGCATCGTTGACGTCAGTCGCTGGCTTTGTCGAGCAGAGGATGTCGGGAGCGTGGCACCGACGACGCGATCTCACGATCGCCCCTGCGACCGGCCTCGACACCCACAAACCCATAGTCCTCGCGACTCTGCCAGCCGGCAAAGACCAGGCCGTTTGATCCGTCGCCTCGAATTGAAACGCTGCCAATAAACCCTATACCGATCCGGCTTTTCCAACTCCCGGAGGCATCGGACCAGCCAAATACCACCGTTCCTAATAATTACAGGTTAGCTCGCCTATGGGCGCAGAATCGGTCAAAGCAAACACCTCCAAAAAATGCTCGGTTCACCCAACAAGATTTCAATGAATTTAGTCTATTCTGCATTGTTTAGAATAGTTTTTATATTTGTCATAAGGTACTTATGACATCGTAGATGAACTTTGAAGGATCTCAAATGATACAGTGAAAAGTTCAGGAGAGTCTTCAAGTTACTTCATCTCTCTCTGATGTTGTTTACGAGCTTAAATATCAATGCCTGCCTAGTACTAAAAAATTTTCGACAAAAACAATTCAATGTACATAAAACTTCAAGAAAGAGACATATTTATAAATAATTGACACACAGGATTACAATTATATTCACGTTATTGTTATTAAAATCGAATAAGACAAACATGTTGTTTGAATTCCTACGATGGACTAAGCGTAAAACCTGTATCTACATTGCGGTTGCTGTACACCAGCGAAGCTTGGATTCTGGAAAGATTGCCAAGGTATACCGGCGTAAAACGTTGGAAATTGTCGTTTAAGCCGAAGCTGATTCCTCGTGCGGGGGTCGGGTGCGGCAGCGATTTCGCGGGACGTGTCCGCTTACCTTGTTGAGATATTGCGCCAGGGCAAAAAGAAGATTCCAAAGATTCCGGCTGGCGCGGGCCAAGTCGCGTACACGGCGGACCGTCAAGGTGTGGGCAGTTAGAGCGGGTCTATAGGCGAAGGCACCTGCGGACGGAAGGCAAGGCAGAAGTCGGCCTGGAGCTTCTCATGCAGGCCGAGCACGTAGTCGTTCGCGGAGACAGAGGCGGCCCGAACTCGGCTTGGCAATGATCGCCAGCCGGTGACTCTGCCAGCCATTAACGGACACGTGTCTCTATCTGGGATTTGCGCCGGACTGGCAAAATTTATCGTTCGGAACGGATCCTCCGAGTACGGACGCGAGCAGCACTCTGCAGTACACACGCGGTAAACATCGGCTCAACACAGCGCTCCCGTGTAGCAACCTTTTTTCCCCGTACCCACGGTCTTCTGTTTTTCCTGTTAGCTATACCGGGAAAAAACGAAATTGCTTTTTACCCTCTTAGGAACACTTCGTGTTAAAAGAATTAATATAGCTATTATGCTGTCAGAAATTTATTAACATAAAGAATCTATTAATATCTTCTTATCACAAAGAATTAGGTATAGGATTTGAGAAATGGCAAGAAGTACCGACTATCTATCCGTTCCTCGGATTCTTTCCTCAGCTCGTTCCTCAGCATCTTCCCCGGGATGGACGACACGGCTCAATAATATCCGGTCGTTTTAATGTTATATGCCGTGGAATAACGGCGTGATTCATTTTCGCCGTAGCAGCCCGCGGTGGTTTGTCAATGGCACGATAGCACGGCGTCGGCGCTCGGGCCGTTCCGGTCATTAAAACTTGATCCATCGAACTATTTGTTCGTCCGTATACGCGCTGCAATCCCGAAAGTCTCGTTTTTCACCATATCGCCTCGCCCGACGTGCGTGCCTCTCGCCCCGCATTTTTTATGCCGTCCGCCCGTAAATCATCGTAACGGCGAAAGTGCGCCCCGCGAACCCACTGCGCACGACAGATAATTCACGTGGGTACGAGCGACACTCGTTAAGGCCAACGGATACCATATTTGACCCAATGCTACCTCACTAAAACAACCTCCCTCAGTATTTCCCGATTTTTCCGTCACTAATGATGACGAGCGAACGACTCAAACAGGATTAGGAATACAAAAACGAATTTACCAGACGAACTGGAAACGTCCGACGGTCTATCGAAGAGTAATTTACGATTAATAATCTTAATTTGTATTCATTGTTTGAAGTGGCAGATATAAGTTTATTGTAATTTTAACATGTACATGGACATGTACGTAATTATTGTCTTAATAGACTTCAGTGCGTATTTCATTTATTCAGAAATATGGGTGATATTTCCGTTCGTTTTGCATACTTGACGCAACTCTGAGTGGGTTAATATACCGTGAGCTCGGGAAAAAATGTGCGCGGAATCAAATAAATTTCAATTTCATAAACTAAATCATCGTGACACGGGCTTTGCGCGGAATTTGTGCATTCGCCTCTCTCGGCTGTACGGGCACATATTTCCATGCCAGTATGGTCTACGGGAAGAAAAAAAAATGAAAAACCGTACGTTCAGGAAAACTGATCGAATCTATGAAAACTATCCATTATTTCACAGATATGAATACAACTGTATAGAGTTTATTTTATTGGAAAAATCACTGAAATTAGAAACGTGTCGTGGATATTAATTGTCAAGAAAGAATTTCTGCATTTGCGAGGAAAAATGTCGACGAGCGATGAGAGAATTGGGTACGCCGTTTGATTGCGTTTGCGAATTAACGAATTTGATAAATCAAGTTGGGAAAACTCTTTGGAACACAGCGCGACCGCGGCGTGAAAAAGGTAGGCGATTTACCGTGGCACTCAGTATTCAAATGACCGTCGATTACACGGGACGGTGGGAATCCCAACTCTTGGAGATCTCTCGGCATCGATATACGAGTTGAACATGCTCGATACCACTGCGGGCTTTTATTGTCATGCAAAAGTGCAGAGCTTATGCTCGATGCGGGCCGATTCGGCAGTCGGTCGAGCACAATAGGGCCGTTTCGACAGTCGGCTTGCGCGGCCGATGCGAAATATGCAAATACGTTGGACGTCGACTGCCCCGCTCCCGACAAAAACAATAAACGCCGGCGATTGCATGTGTTCATACATCGATGGATCCATAAAAGTATCGATCTAACACGTCGCAGCCGCTATTAGGGGGTGGCCTACGGAGGGAAAGAACGAGAACAACTGATATAACCCGACACGCTCGACGAGTGAGAAAAAACAACGAAGCCTGGATTTCCCCTCAGTCCTACCATTATTTTTACAACGGTCGTCAGACACATTCTGCACGGATTGACTAGCAACAAAATTGCCCTAAGTGAGGACGTACAACCACACATGCGAGAATTTTAACACTCATTCTACGTTTTACATTCTTGTGCGATTACTTATAGTTGTTTTTCAAGCAGCTACACGTTTGTACTGTTTCATTAACGAAGATTTTCAATGCTAATAGCTCATCGTTTGGACTCATTTACTTTTTCTTTAACTTTTTCCATACGATCGGAAAACTGAAGAATTCGTATACGTGCGTATACATGTGTGGATAGAATATTTGGAGGTGGACAGCCCTATTAGCGAAGAACCTGGCGATCGTCCTTTCTATTTGAGATTCGTGTAAGTTTCGTGGGAGTGTGTTAAAGTTCTCGATATCCTTGCAGTTCGAAACGAACGTTGGGAATAGCGGTGCACGAGTGTCTCTGATTCCCGCGACTCTGGGAATGGTATGCTTGAGCTGATGGCATTCCGTTTTGGCGTAGGACGTGGGCACCGAAAAGTGCTCGCCTGAGGCACGCTTCCGCGAGTTTTCACGCTACGCTCTAACACGCTCCAACTGTTGAGGCCTCCGCGGCGAGTTCCGGCGCGAGCCGACTGTTCCCCAAACTTTTCTTTCAGCGATCCACCCGGCTGGAACACGTTCATGTGAAATTTCTCACCGGCGCTAAACTGCAATCCGATCCGAGCGTGAGCGCCGACAACAGATTAGACCAAATGAATCACCTCCTCCACCAAGTGTTTTATCGGATTAACCGCACTTTGACGGCCCGCAAATTTCTATCCCTTTCATTTGGCCGTCGTTCGTTTTGGTCCTATGCTCTGTATACGAAGGAGAGCTATACTTGGAATATTTATAAATTACTTTCATGTCGCAACGAAAATACCACGGTCGACAAGTATGCGTAAATTGTGCATCAAGTCATACCGAAGAACGATTTTTCGTTGTCGTTCTTCCATTTTCTGTTCTTTGAAACAGAACAGCTTTACTTCTGCGCTGGAAATGTCCCCTGCATCGAAATATCTTAGATGATCATTCGACAGGGCGGATAGGGAGGGACTATGATAGCTGTAACGTTCAGCCAAGCGTTTTCCCACCCTTCTCCGCGAATCCCATGACGAACGGGCAACGATCGGCCGGGAGGCGCTGAAATTTCGCGGAACGATGCCGGTCCGGGGGGAGCTTGCTATAGGAGAACGAAGGCTGGGAATAAAAATGGTGGTAGATCGAGAAATGGATAGAAGGAGAGAAGGCTCTGTCGTGTCCCAGAGGCCAGTTTGACGTGTTCGTCCCCTTCGGCGGGTCTCCCCTGCCCCCCGCTTCCGCACTTGGACCATTTGCCAGCGTCGCTTGTAAATATGAGCGGTCCTTCATTCGGACAGAGAGCAATAGCCCTAACAACGTCTTCCGGCCGCCGTCGGCTTCCTCGACCATTCCTCCCGGGCTGGCCCCGCGGGGGATGCGCACGCCATTACTTCATGACGACCCTGCCAGTCGAATAGGAACCGAGATAAGCCGAATAGCGGGATGCCAGACGATGCCCCACGCAAAAAACATGCCGATTGACGTTGATTTCTCTCCGATAGATACCAACTTCTTCCACAAGAATAGTAACTTAAGCACAGATAAAACAAATATCGACTTAAATAGAATCGTAGAATAACATCTAATTTTAGTATTTCGACGAATTCGAGTAATTTTATTACGAGATGGTTGGTATTCTAATTTTCTCTACAAGTGACGATGACAGATGTCAGTGGTTTTTTTGAACGATTTCACTTTCGTTGGCTTCGCTGGTCATGTAACAGAATTGCCGACCATAAGACAGCAGGCTAGACTTTGATAAGATGGGGAACGAAGGTCACCGGGGTGATTCTCCAAGAAAGCAGCCAGTCCCTCGACAATCAACGTCTATAACGTCGCGCCATCGTTCTCCCAGTTTTACGTCGACATTCGTAAAAGATGCTTGTTACGAGCGACCAACGGACAAAATGACAGATCGTAACAAGTTCCCGCATGTTCCTGCCGGCTGCGTAGACCCTTGCCATTGGAACTCAGGGTAACGATTCTTCCAGCGGACCTTGAAAAGTTCTGGTCAAACGAATGAACCCAATTCAGTTACAGAGAAAAGTAGAATGACCAAATTGATACTTTAAGATGTCACGTTTTCCTTTTGATCGAACATACATGCACAACATTGTGATAAAATGATAAAGAATGTCGTACTAAACGCTGCAGTGTAAGAAAATAAAGAAACATTTCGATGCAGTACGCAATAATGCATGCAATCGCATATCTTTTTCAGTATTCCGAAGTATTATGATATACTCCGTCGTATCTTTCAGAAATACCGTCGACGAAAATGTCCGTTATGCGCGATAAGGTCGTAAAACTATGTCATCTGTAAATTCGCGAATCTTTCGGCAAGGGGTATAGGCGTTTCCTTATACGATCGGTGTGATGGTCGTCGCGAGGATCATCCGTCTGGCTCGTCAGTAGTCACGAAGTACCCGTTTCTTTCTTATCGAGACTCACGCTCCGTTGAGTACGAAGTAGCGCCAGAGTTTTATAAGCGATCGTCGTTTGCCGTGCGAACGTAGAGGCGAATAGTCGACTCTCTGATTGGTCGGTTCGCGTGTTCCGCTATAAATTGCCGGGTTCACTTAGCCGGCCAAATTTATTCCAATCCCGTAATCCGCGCCTATTCATACAGATGCAAATCGGAGAAACGTGTGCCAAATTCCTACGCATCCTTCTGGAAAGGAGAGGCGCGGAAGAGACGGCCGGAGGGCGGACCAACTCTCCGCCTATGTACATATATTCCCGGGGATGTGCCGAATGAATTAACGTGACCCTTGCTACCAGCGGGGAGTGTGCGTATCAAACGGAGAATGAGGGACGAGATAGAGCAGGGAAAACCCAGCGAGAAGCGCTAGGAAAACCAAGGCAGATTAACGGTACGCTAATGCATAAAGAGCCGTTTCACTCGGAAGGAATGCTCTACATATAGTGCTATATGTAGAAACTTAATAGCTTTTCTCAAGAGAAACCAATTTATTTCGGCAGAATATACGATTTAAATCGCTTTTGCGATCCATCATTTCTTTAATCGTTCTCGCGAATCAAGCCATTCATAATACATTAATCATTCTTGATGTTCAGAAATTGTCGATCAATGTTAAATTTAATGTTGAAATTACGCTTGGTCAAGGTTTTTCGTGTCCTTAAAGGCAAGCAGAATAGTCGTTAGAAATACAGGGGAAATTGAAAACAGCTACAGAAGGCCATGTAGGAAGCGAGAGAAGAGAGAAACGAAAACAGTCGACGGCAGGACGATTATCCCACTATAATAATATAAGCGTTTTCCCATGGTGCAAGCTCCGAGCAATCTGTGCTTTCGAACAGCGCGCAGTGCGTCACGAAGCTCGGATTACCGCTCGACGGTCCTGACCATCCTGAATTATTAAACGGCCGAATTAAATGCTACGCTAGTCATTAAACCGGCATAAGTCATGCCGGAATAACGCGCGGCGCCCGTGAAATATTAAACCGTCAGTCAGAATCGTTATATGGCCGTTGCAAATAAATGACAACGGACTCTATCGCGCTTCTCTGCCATTTATTCCCGGCGCAAACATTATTCTCTACTTTAACGCCATGTCCACCATGCGAACACCGAATCGATCACACTTGTCCGATTTTTCTTTGGCAAAAGTTCCTCCGACAAACGTTAGATTTCCGGTCCGTCTTTTGTACGCTCTTGTAACCCACATTTTGCTCGTGGATATTGAATTTTAGTTAACCGTCAGTTTTTGTCAGTTCTGAACCTGGCCCGCGCGATTTGAGATAATTAGATTCAGTGAGATCAATGCCATTCTCTCGGTGGACAGTTGCTCACGGGTTCCGCCGGAGAATGTCGGGCTGGCAATTTAGACGAATTAAGCCGCTCACCTTGGCTGGAATTAACAGTGGCAGTCGATCTGACGCGGCGGCAGCGGAAGACGAGCGCGAAACGGCGTTGCCCGTAAGGCGCGTTTCCATCGACACCGCGGATAAGCGCGTAACTCAAGGATGTCTGAGGAAATGAAGCTGCTCGCTCGCGCGGATGGACCCGTTTCATCTTCCTGCAAATAATTTAATCCGGGCTAAGTACATATTTATGTCTGCACATAAGCGCCCCTAGTGTGTAGACGTGCGCCCCCCCCCCCCCCCCCCCAGCGAATTCGCTTTCGAGATATACGCAGGTATATGCCTTATTCCGTGACGATCCTATATACATAGCGATTCATACACACACGTAGTATACATATGTGAACGTATTTACGCATGTACCGGGAACCCTGCGTCACGGGAAGCCTTGGCATTAAAATTAATAAACGTGATTTAAACCCTTAAGTCGAGGTACCTTCCTGCGGGAGAAGGTCCTTCCCTCCGTTCCCCCGGTGATCTGCCAACTGAGACGCACATTTTGGATCCTCGCTAATATGTCGCTGGAACGACCTAACGAAATTCCGTCCTGCTCTTCGCTGAAATTACAACGGGACCTGCCTCTTGTGTCTATCGGCTGTGAATCTCAGTTTTGTTTTTCCGACGTATAATTCATATTGCCGGCAATTTAATCAAAGTCCTTTCCTCGTCTATTCGATCCCCTCCCCGGCCGTTCTGTCTTCCATCGTTTTCTTTGCATTCCCTGATGTAGTTCAACGCGGTTGAAATTGAAGACGGCAGTGCATCCAGGACGCTCCTGAATATCCGAGGAGCTCCTCCAGGGTTTTCCGTGCCCGGTATTTAATTTGGTCGTTGTAAGGCGAGACGAAGGGGGTGGTGGATAGTGGTAGGGGATAGAATGCAACGGGAGGAAGGAACGATGGCAGAGAGAGCGAGAGAGAGAAAGGAAGAGAAGGGGAGGAACAAGGATAGAAACGAGGACGGAAAATAAGACGAGAGGACTGAAGGCACAAGGCAACCCCCCTTCCCCCACTCCCTCCCCTTTTTCTCCGTCCTGGGAGAAGCTCTGACCTCGCGGAGTCTTAATAACTTCGCACGACGAATATTTTTATATGTCCTCCTACCGTGCCATTAAAAATCTTGGGCTAAACTTTTAACATACATTTAAGTTAAAGCCCTCGGGGCACGCGAAAGGGCCCTGCAGCCGGTCTCTTCTGAGCGCTGTCTCTTGAATAAAAATCACCCTCAATGGCGCACTTTACTTTAGTGCCGAGCTCCCCGAAGGGTGGTCGCCCACGAGAGGGCGCACTAGACGGAGACGGCCGAAACCTGCCTACATCCGTGCAACGGAGACATAAACATGCTCGAAAAAAGTAAAGAGCCAACAGCCAAAATTTCATGCCCCGCCGGTCGTGCTCAATTGCTAATGCAGTTCTGGGTCCCACGAAAGCACGGCTTCCGAACGTAGGACGTTCAGTTCAGATTGCTTCGCCGTACAGTTAACCGAAGTATGCCAAAACCGTACAGGCATTCCAATAATGTGGGTTAATGTGACAGAGGTATAAATGTCTAGTGTCTAGAATATACTTATTGATCGTATTTATATTATTTTCCGATTGGAGTCTTCAGCTCTTCAGTTTTTTTTTACTGAAATCCGTATGCGATTTAAGCGAAGTTTAAAGCCGTCCATTCGACTTTAGGTACGGTAAGACGCACCGAAGAAAAGCAGATTAGTAAAATACTTGAGTATTGATTGGAGGGATTTGCCGTTTACGTTGTAAAAATGGCTTTTGGCCGGTCGCGCTTTAAGGGGCCCAGTTATAGGCGTAGGCTTTTCAGACGGGAATGCTCGGAAACAAAAGCGCATTTCACGATCGGGTGCATCGTATCGATAATTTTCCGGTATCGAGGCGGAGCGGAAGGACGGCATTGGCGGCGGTTATTCACCGGCTGAGCCGACAAGCCTATTCTCGTCGGGATAGGGAGTGCGCAGGGGTCAAAGGCGTTCCACAAAGGCTGTCAATCTTTGATCGGCCTCCGGTTCCGTCGGCGGCCTCCGCTTGTTCCGGAACGAACCCACGGAACCGTGTACGGTTTCACGGCTCATACGGCGTTGCCGACGCCGACGCCAACGCCGACGCCGACGCCGGGTAAACACCGATAACGCCGCTTCGAGAGACGTGCTTAGGCGAAAATGGCGCGCACGTTTCACTCCCGCCTAGCCTCGCGTATTTCTATAGCACGGAAACCTATATTGAAAGATACTTGACGCGAAATGTGCCACGTGTGCGACCCTTGCGCATGTTTGTTGCGAGTAAACGCATGGAAATATGCAGTACCAGGAAACCGTGTCTTTATGGCTTAAGGGGAAAACATTTGACACGGCAACGGTCTTCCTCCATTAGTACAACTGTTAAACGGTATTCACGATGGTTAATTTGGACCTTCCCACATGTTTACAAGAAACATGAATTATCAAATCTCCTCTTGTCATTATTTGAATGGCAAAATTCGCAGGTTTGATTTTTTGGTCTAATAGTTCGTGAATATGTGTCATCCTAATTGCAGGTAGTTGGGAATTTGAAATTTCTCGGATTTTTCGGCCGTGCACGAAGTTCTTCCGTGTCAGGAGGTTTTGAGTTGGCCGCATGGCAAAGGTCGATGGGGCTGAATAGCGCGGTGTAGGTTCATCGTTCCGTACTATGCGACCACTTCACTTATGCGCTCTCGTCGGCTTTATGGACCGAGACTTCGTGACTGCGGAAGCACCGGGGCTCCTCGCCCGACACGGGAACCTTAAAGCCTTCCGATTTCGTGTGACCAACTTCGCCAAAGTACCGGCGAACAGGAACGAAACTGAAACGTCCTTCTAGTATCCCGTCCTACGTATAATTTCTCCTCCAAGTAACGTACCAAAAGCTATTCACTGCTCATCCCTTCCAATGGTCATCAGGTTTTGTCCTTTACGTGTTATCATTTATGTGAACCATTGAGCCATTTCTACCACTATTATTTCTTGGCAATCTCATTGCAGCTGATTACAGTCTTCAAGGTATACCACATCTGTCAAGAGAGCTCTGCAAGTCCCCTCCTAGCACTGAAATCGTGCAAAACGTCGTTGCTGCTGGAAGAATATCGGCAAGCGTGTTGAGCATCGGGGATATGCAGAGTCCCGGAAAGATCCTCGACAAGAATAGCCAGCGCGCACGTGCGCACATGGAAACCGTCGGATAAATGCCGATACTCCGCGGACGAAACATCAAGTTTCGCCAAAGTCCCGGGATAGTTGAAGGGGTGGGATTTAGGGGGCGGAGGGGGTGGCAGCTATGTGGCGCCGGGTCTGCGGTTATTTGCATATTTCAATTTCCTCTGCGCAGCGCCGAGGGTGGCGTCGACGTGCGGCTGAAACACACGGACGCGTCCGTCCAAGTGGGTTAGAGTGGCTTGCACATCGAGGCGACACGCACGCTGGTGTTGATGCATAGCAACGACGCAGTGCCGTCGATAGGTGCTGCTCGTTGAGCATCCCTGACATAGGCCGACCGTGTTCGCGTCTCTACGTAAATACGGCAGGCCCGCCATGTTGCAGCTGACTACCACTTGGCGAGGACCGTCCTTCCCCAACACGTACCAAGACATCTATTGCGCGACCATACCACGTCTCTGAGCAATACATACTTTGCCTTACATCAAACGAAGCCGGACAATCCGTACTCCTGTACAAACAAATTGTTCCGTTCAAACAGCTGTGATCCATCTTGAGATGTTGACTTTGGATGATAGAATATTCCGTCATCCTTAAGCTTCTATGCATACTCAATAATTATTTTTTCGTGAAAGTATTGTCTACTTGATATTTAGCGAATAAGTTTAATATGGTCGTAAAAGGTGTAGACTGACGTATATAGTCTTTCATTGTACTCAAAGGTATAGTGAAAATCGCCCTGTAAATCGTACGAAAGTTCGCGTTATGAAAGGTTGTTGGCATGTGTTCGTATAAACTACGTGGGTGTATTGTATATACTTGTACGTATACAGTGACGTAGAGAAGATTGTGACGCGATGGTCGGCCATGAAAACGGCCGTCGTACCGGGCGTCGCTATATTACCTGGCTCCCATTATAAAAGTCATTTCGCAGGACACTCCTCCCTGTCCATTGTGCCGGAGCATTTCAATTTTCGCCCAAGATGCAAATTCCTCGTCTGCCGCGGGAAACGGGGACGGACGGTCCTCCGGCGACGGAAAAGGGGGATGGTGGGGGGGAATGGCGACTATAAGGCAGCCACCGTTACTACGGACTGATTCGTTTCGTGCCAGTTCATTAGGAAGAGGGTAAATGCGCAGGTGAATGAACGGTTAAGAGCCCCGCCGAATCCATTTCCTACGAAAAATTCCAATCATCAACGGAAATTGTCCGACACAAATGCCGCACGTTTATCATCAGTGTCAGAGTAAAAGACAAATAACTTTCTGTTAAAAAAATTGCAAAATAACCGCGATATTTTAACAATCTCCTTTTAACAGCGAAACGATTGTTTCCTCCAATTCCATCAGATTTTTGCAGTAAAAGCTTATTTCGGAGAAATACAATTTTCCCCGAAAATGGAAAATGTATTTCGATGAAACGTCCGTGAAGAATTTCTCGTCGCGGGGAATGAAGGATACGCGAAATGTTCATTTGGCCGAACAAATTTTTATCGGCATTCGTGCAAATCCTATTGGGTTTACGTGGAATCGAGTTTTTCAGTGATCGCCGGCCAGGCAAACAGATTATATTCGCGGGTGATTCTCTCTCGATTCTGCCCGAGCGAACCAAGTGGACTCGAGGAATGGTCTTCCGCAGGAGGAGGAGGGGGGGGGGAGGGGACGTAGGCAGATATAGGCGGCGTCGATCGTCCAGCGGGGAAGGAAGGCTGGCATACGGGGTGGTTCGGGGGGGGATGTGTTCCGACGACGGCGATGTCGGAAGAGACGAAGGGAGGGGAGGGATCTCGTTGTATCGATCGGCGTCATAAAATCCATTTTATGACTTGGACGCTGTCCAGTGACTGGTGTATTAGCCGTCGCATTGCCTCGCAAATAAAACGCTCTTCTACTCTTGAACCCCCTTAACCACCTCGGCCAACTCTCCACGGCCGTCGGCTCTCGTCCGTATCTGTCGTTGCCTCGTGCCTTTCCCATCTTCCACCCACTCCTCCCCTCCCCCGCTTGTCCATCCATTCCGTGTCCTCCTCCTTACTCCATAATTCGTTTCTTCTGTTTTTCAGCGGCTTTAACGTTTTCTCAGCGGTTCGTCATTTGTCCTTTTCTCGGTTTTATCATTTATCATGTGTCGCCGTGATCCTTCGTGTGCCTAATCTACTTTTTCATTCCGTCGTTCCTTTTATTTTTCAATCCGCCTTTAGTACGGTCCGCTCGTCTTTCTCTCGTCTTTGCTTTAATGCACCACACGTCGCCACGTTTATAGGCAAGAAACTCACGAGACGTACTTCCCTTATCGTGGTTTTATACGTCTAGGCTATTGTCCGTGTCTGCTCTCACTGTGACTCTGCCCATCTGGATTTCTCTTCGTCGTCCTACATAAAATTAACACTGTTACCGCATACAGCAACCATTTCAACCGCGAGGATGAAGTTAGGGATACAAGTCAACTATTGTGTCGACGAATATCGTTGTTTAAATAACGCAAAAGAATTGAAGCTAAAGTAGTTGTCTAACATACAATTCGTTGTTTCCGCCCAAAATATATCGATTAAAAAGCCAGAATTGTCGCTCTGTTCGTGGTTCTCGGGTTTTGAAAATACAGGATGTCGGGAAACGTGTTAATGCGAGACATCCAACGGTCACATGGATTCTCCCAGCGCGCATACCGACCCCGCATGTAGCCCAGAGAGTACCGTCCGTCGCCGATTAATCCCAATTGAATTAATTAGATTCGCCGAGTGAGAATTAAGCACCGCCGGGATGTCCGTGCATCCCATGGCCGGTTTTTGCACGTGCTGTCGCGTAACGACGATTACGCCCTGCTGAGAGTTGTGCCAAGCACGGAGCGGCATGTTTCATCGCCGGACGTGTACGTTGTCGCGAGAATGCCGTCTTTGATCATTCTTGACGTTTATCGGTGCCATTTCGACGAGCATTCATTGCTCTTTCCGCGAAATATCGTTTCAGCCATTTGTCCTTGCCTATTCAATGTTCTAGGGAAGATTGACCCACTAGTAGAGCCCAGTGCACGGGCGGTTTTTGGATCATCTAAACATATGAGTGTGGTGAATGTGACTTGTGCGTTACATAGGATAAAATATGAGAAAAATTAACTGTATACCTTGCAGGAAACAAATAATTTCGTCAATGTGAAATGTCGATCAAACCATCCACGCGGTAAAAATAAGAATATTAGGAAGCGTAAAATTGGACTCGTTATCGGGATCAAATATTTTCCTATCCTCGGGTATTTTCTTGTCTCTTTTTATTAGCCCAGTCGGTCCTATCCTCGCAGACCTTCGGTACTTTTCTTCAAGAGACTCGGGGTTCGTCGAGTGGCCGAGCGTGCTCTATTTTTGAGGCTTCCCTGCGTAGATTGGCGCGGATAAACAGAAGGAAACTCGAGACGGTGAGGAGTAGTGCCTTACTGCGCTGTTTGCCCAGGTCTCATCGTACTGAAGTCGATGACAGGGCGCAGCCATTATCGCGACCCAGTAAATTGTTCTGCCGTGCGTTCAACGCAAGGCGTATAACCGTCGTCTCTGCAATTCGCACGAAGGTTTCTCAGTCGGCCTGCGCACGGCAGTCTCGTCGTCGGGGCTAATCGCCCTGGCTCATACTAATTGCAAATGCGTCTGCGTTTCTCCGATACGGCTCAGGTTAGACCTGCCTTAAAGCCGAGTTGAGCAATCGAGATCCTAGGATACGCTACGTTAGGTCAAACTTCTCAAAGAAATTATAAACTCACTCGTTCTGCTGTGTTATTCATGGTGTTGCTGCGAAACTAATTTTACCAAAAGAAATTAATCGATCTAGCGACTTCAGTTAATCCTCGTTTGACTCACGAAAAAGTACTTTTAAAACAGACCCCTAAACTGGCAAAACTGCTTGGGTCAAACGATAATCGTACTCGATTTGCGAGGATGAGTAAGGGAACATATCCCGCCGGAATGCAATCTTCTATCTAATCGTTTTTTTCAGAGTCATGCAATGCTAACGTCCGAGAAGAGAACAAGTCCAAAGTAATGAGATAAAAGTTACACGAGCGACGGCTTTCAAATCGGTTGCGTCAAAGAGTAAGACGTGGACACGTTTCCTGCGGAAACGTTCTTTTTCGCGTGGGTGGTATTTTTTCGCGGGCGATAATCGCGCCGCGATAGAGAGTAATCCTTGGGACGATTCATTAGGACAAGCGTGATAGAGTCGCGGCGTAATACTTTATTGTCGGTTCATTGCATATATCTCTGCACTTGGTACGCCAAGTGTAGCGTGCGACGCGCGTGACGTCCTGGAAGATAACGACTCGTCGTCTCTTCGTCTCTATATCGCCCCCCCCCCCCCCCCGCACCCCTTTCCTTTGGCCCTCTCCGTCCAACGAGTTCTATCTGGCGATTTCACTCCCGTCGTTTTCTCCTTCTTTCCTTCCCCGTCCGCGACTTTAAAGTCTCCTTTGGTCCTCCCTCGTCGTCCCTCCTGCCGGGCCAGATAACTCTCCGGGAATATTATAAATTTTCGAAACAGTACCGCCGCGAGATAAGGAAGGAAAGCTAAACGAGCTCACATTAGCGCTCCGGTACACGGATCCTCTCCTTCTCTTTCTTGCCCTCCCCCTCTTTCCCTCGCGTCTCCTCAGCCCTCTTTCTTCGGGAGTCGAGGGCACCCACGGTGATTGATAAGCTGATCCTGACCGGCGATACAGCACCGGACCGGTCGGCGAGGGGGTGAAATTCAGGCCGTACGTGGCTGAAGGGCGTTTCGGCTGCACCGCGATATCCAGCGACTTCTTTATATAACTATATCGGCTCACCCCTCTCCCTTATAGCTGCCCTTATGCCAATCGCAAGAAGCACGCGATGTCCTTCGTTTCGACGAGTCACGCCCTGCGAACCAGCGAAACGTGTACCCTTCGGCAGAAATTAAATTCGCCCTTGACTCGAGGATTATCTTCATCCCCTTCCGCTCGCGAAAGTAAAGCAATGCGCAAATTTTCAGCTCTCTTTTTATGCTACACATATTTCTAATAGAAATTAAGTTTTAATTCATATACTTTTCAAATCACATTGAGCATACCTGTGTCTACCTGTGAAATTCTTTTTAGTTGACTCTAAAACACTGTAGATTTGGGTCTTGCGTATAACTAATATTATTCCTGCACACGAGTATCATTTTTCACTATCCCTTGTCTACAATGATAATTGCCATTTCCACGGCAATTCTTTTTGGAAAGCGACGAATTTTTCTATTCCCGGGCGATGTGTCGCGAACGGTTCAAAGGCTAAGGATCGTCATTGCTACGTGTAGGAATGCAATTAAGATAAGCCGCGGCGATGTTTACAAGTATCGGGCATAGCTGGCCAGCAATGGCGTATCTGGAAAACAAATGCTCGTCGTGACCGGCCTCGGGCGACTAGGACCGGCGAAAACTTTTGGATATACAGCCCCATCCGGGGGTCTCTTCGCGGAGATGGTTCATGCCGGTTAGCCCGCTTTCTAAGTTAGGTGCTCTACGTGCGAATGGGACACGCCAACTCTCCCCTCCGGTCAACCGTGCAACTTTAGACCGCGTGCGACCTACCGTATGAAACATTACGCTCCACTCTACCTACACAGTTCGCCCGATTTTAAGCGAAAAAATGAGCTCGTGCTAAAGTTCGCTTGAGTCTTGCAGTACTGCCTTTTTCATTATGAGATCACCTCCCTATTGTTCAACGTATGCACCTTCTTAAGTGCGTCATAGACCCCTCGTAGAATGTTCAATGGATGAATTGGAAAATAATAACAGTACTTTTTGAAACCAGTATAGACTGAGACACGGTAATTAAAAGTGAGATATAAAAGAAGGTTAGTCAAATTTTGCCAGGAAATATAGGACGAGTACATATGTTTCGGTCGATGCGAGATATTTTCCATTTTAGAGTGATTCGAGCTTTTCGTACGCATCTACCTCAGTGCGTTAAGATCGGACGAGACGAAGAAAATGCGAGGGAGAGAATGAGAAGGGAGGAGAGTAGACCGAGGACCTTGGAATAAATTATTCTATTCGATGTAGGGACTACGTGATGGGAGTTTGCTCGACAGCGCAATATAACCGATAATAGCGTTCGGTTCTAGCCGTCGTCCGATTCTCCCTTGCCGGGGGTTAATTACCATCGTTTTAACCCGGCGCTGATATCGGCCGGTGTTCTTAAACCGGGCGAAGTCGCGCGTAAAATGAATTTTATGTCGATTAGCGCACCGTAGCTGCGTCGATACCGCGATTGCACCCGAGGCCCGGCCCTTGCCAAAGTCGCTGTGCAGCAGAGACGGAGAATTCCAGAGGGCTACTAGCGGCACAACGATCGACAATATTCCCGAACATTAAAGCCGATAATACCAATAATAATATTCGCCAAACCATAATTGCGATAAGGATAATGCTCCAAGTATTTTCGTTCGCCGTAAGCAATACATGATAATTATCTAATTCACGAACTTATATTATTTTACAAACCCCAGACAATATCGCCTATTCCGATAATCAGCGGTACAAGTTGTAACAGTCTGGTATTATCTACAAATGTAATTCTTGCGAAACCTGGAAAAATATTGTGTTATCTTTTTGGATGTTCTACGACGAATTGAAGATATACGCGTCGTGTCCTCCGTGCGTTTGTGGCTCGTTTTTGCCAATGTATTTTACGGCGTCACTTGTTGGAAATATCATCACTGTGGAACACGGGCGTCGGCGAAAAAGTGATGATCACCGGCGATGAAAGCGTTCCGCGCATCGCCGGTAATAATCATAATCACGTGATTGGAGTGCCGATAAGGACGTAATAATGGAAATCTCTCTTTCCGGCTTAAGCACGCGATGCGAAGTGGAGTATCGGGATTGGCAGCCATGTAATTCGACGTGTTCAAACAAGCGAAGGCACGAAATCGCACGCGCGGCCATCGTCGCCGTAAAATATTGAAGTGTGATTAACGCACGGTTATTTGTATCGAAGGGAGCGAGATAACGGACCGATTGTATCCGGCGCGAAGTTCGCGTGAGTGCCGAGAAACAGGGGGGTGAGGAATTTCCGTCGCCGCATCGATATAATTATCTGACAAGGAAGATAGTGTATCGCAGACGCGAGCTTTGTGCATTTCACACGGCAGACCGTGGAAATATTTTATATTGAATTTAAGATGAATGCCAAAATTGCGTAAAATGAACAGAGGAAGTGAAGGACCATTTCACAGACATGGGCAAAGTATTAGCAATTTGATTGATTTTGCAAAACATTTAGTGATAGCGAATAGAAAATTAAGATTTGCGGTGAAAATTGATCTTTAAAAGTTCTCCAAGTTAGTTTCGTGCAACAATTTCCTGTGCTGTAATATCGTTTTGTTTTTGCCGATGTTTTCTCTTGATTAGAAATGTTGTAGATGGTTTTATGTTGTTCCGTGCTACTTAGCAAAACTGCGTGAGATGAGGACATTTCCGTGAAATGGCCGAACTAACGGCTATGTTACCGTGTTAAAGGAACCGAACGTTGTAAAAGTTGCAATTATTAAAGTATCTTAATGCATTTCGTAGTGGTAATTACGGCTTGAAAAAAAAAGCCTCAGCTGGTCTACCTAATTACCGTAATACATTAGCCCGCCTCACGTAATAGTTGTGCAACGGTGATCGCACTTGGCCGATCGACCTTAATGCTGCACTCCTATGCAGTGGATGCAACGAGAGATAAGCGCCATTTTTATTACACTCAGCACTCTGCGTGCATAGAGCAATATTACACGGTAATATGTAATTACCGGTAATACTAGCCGTGTATGTAAGATATTTTTAAAATAATGCAAATTACGGGTTGTACGAATTGCTCCCTAAGACTACTATCTCGTTTCGTAGGATATTTAAAGCTAATGTGAAAATCATCTACCGAAGTCAAACTTGAGGGTAATCTTATACCCACGGTAATGCGTATCCCGAAGAAACAACGGGGAAGGAATAATTAGCAAAGTTCTGAGACTTGAAGAAAATTCTTCCAAGTAATGTCAAATTGTTTGTTACAGGCTGTGCGTTTCTCACCTACTACAGTCGTGACAGTGCCATCAGCGCTCAGAACGCTCTGCATGAGAAGCGGACTTTACCAGGGGTGAGTGTTCGTTGATTATTTAATCAGGAGTTTAATTTGTTGCGTACTTTTTAGAGTCCTTCGCTAATTTGTGACAGCACCGGTACAGTCACTCTCGCAATCCTTCTTACATGAAATATACAGTAGAAATGATTTGAGTCTAATTATAAGAAACTTCTGTATCTTTTGAGAGGTACAATCGGGAAAAGATTCCTTCCTTTCTTGAACAGTGACAGATACTTATGGTCGGCAGAAGCAAGTATTTTCTCGTCTAATTCCAAGTGAAACGTTCGTAGCGAGGACGAACGAAAATGGCGACTCACCCCCGCGATCCGAAATATTAAAATTGCCCGGCGTGACAAGTTAATCTCTTAACGCCGTAAGGGCAGCCGCATGGGGCAGCTTCGTAGGCGAGGGGTGAAAGGGAGGGACGGGGAAGTCTGGCGCTCGGAGGGTGGCTCGCGAAGCTTATGAAACTGAAACTGACAGGTTCGAGGAAACAGGAGAATATTTATAATTTCCTGTCGTACCCTGAATCGCGACTTAACTTCAATAAAACTTTTCCAAGGGACACTTTTGTTGCTACGTCTTTAAAAGCTAACGAATTTTGACACTTACGAGGTAACCGATTAAAGCAAATAATAAAATTAAATACCCTCACGTAGCTTCCTAGCGATAAAACGAAGAACAATCATGATGCATGGAACAGGGCTTTTGAAGCTCCAGAGAAATCTGTTTCTGGCTTTCCGACGTTATTAATCTCGATGGAAGTTTCATTGAAAATATTACGTGATAAGTTGGGGGGTTGGGGAATAACGGCGCGCGGCGTAGAAATACGCGAAATGGGAGAGATCGTGTTCTGGTAAGAGAGGAAAATTCTGGCCGCCTTCATAATCGTATGGCCCGAACGATACGGATGTTTCCTACATATTTATGGCCGGTAATGCCATAAATAAGCGTCGGACAGGACGGCGCGGGGCGCTATATCCTCCGGCGTACACGTTACCGCGAAATCGCCCTGGAATACCAGTCCCGGGCGTTATGATATCCCCTGGACTTCCGCTAGGATTTCTTTTCACGACGTTTCGGCTTACCCCTGTTTTCCCCCACCCTGCCGTCCACTCGCCCCCGTGGTATATCAATTTTATCTTGTTATTACGGGCATAAAAATCAATTCCAACAACGACGCCGAGCACTTAACCGGCGCTCTTCAATAATTCATGGGACATCGCTGGCTCGGCGCAAGGTTACTACGTCATTTCGCGGCACTAGAGTGTTTTTAACGATCATCAACGAGGTCTGATTAACGTATCTTATGTACGGAGATAAAATAGTACACGATCGAGTAGTTACTCTTCCGTTCTTCCGTTCTTCCGGCGTTTCTACGACACCGTACCGTAGCGGAGTCGTAAGAACGTTTAATCGCCATTATAAAACAATCTCGTCTGGCGTTCAGTTAGATTTAGGGCCTACTCTTTGAAACGGCTCCGTGATTAGCCGAGATTTTCATCGTAAATCCCGGAATGCTCCTCCGGAGAGGAGAATTGAAATTAAAAAGCGGTTGTTGGAAATTACCGGTGCTCGGGGGACGCGAAGGAACGGTTAAACGGATCTTGCGTTCATTGCCGATGCTTTTAGTCGTGATTTCCGGGAAGGAATAAATCGGGAGTTGTTTCGCAGAGCGAAATTTCCGAATTGATCGCCGGTACGGGGGTGCTGAAGGGTAGCAGCCGCGCGAGCGGCACTGAACGCTGCTTAACTGCCAGAGCAGTGCCAGCACGCCCCTTCCCATTATCCGGCTACCCCTTGGAAGTCCGTAGCGAGTACCGGCGTTATGTTTCGTTAATCTATCCCCGAAACAACGGCGCTACGGTCTTGGCACCGCTGCCAGCGGAAATCGTTTTAAATGTTATGCCGGGAGATGCTCCGCCGCGGGAAAAGGGTTCCGCGGGGGCCAGAAGGGGACTCGCTTGAGTTATGACTTTATGAAGAGGCAGACGCACACACGCCAACTAGCCCTTTTTATGCGGCCCCACTGCACGCTCGCGTCGATCCAGTAAAAAAAAGAAATGGAAGGATCGAGGGAAACAGCGGAGGAGGGAAAAATATCCGCTCGGTTGTACCGAACCGACGTGACTGGCATATTTATCGCGGTAGGCGGCCTCGCCAGTTTTTTCCCCGTGTCCCATGACTCTGCTCAACTGCGGTAAAACGTGTCGTTTACACTTACGTTAACGAGCTCACGACCGTCTCGAAGATCCGAGCGTTGCCCAAGTATTCCTTACGGGCTGCCGTGTTAGCGTAGAACGTAAATACATTCCGAAATGGCACCCATCTGCATGAATACCAAGACTGTAGCGAGTTACGTAGAATTTCGTTAATACATCGACCGTTTAAAGAGTAACGAGTTTAAAGATTAAAGAGTTACCAGGAACGTGACCGCCGGTGACTTTGGGGCGAGCTTAAAGCAGCATCATTCGCGCGGATTGTCAGAGAGCGGTCGATGCATCGACTCCATTCATAAGGACGTCTTATCAGGCGGTCCGGTTTAACGACGTCCCGACGTCGACGCCTAGCCGCACTCGGTCTTTACGAGGGCAGTCATCCGGCGATTGGCTCCGGCCAGTCGTAATATCCGAACACACCTGCGGCTAGCTATAACTTGGACAAGCCGGCCGGGCCTTCATAAACATGGATCGCAAGCCGAACACTCCCGCTGTGCAAGCAATAACAATGCCTCTGACCAGCCGGCCGGCTATACTTAGCCGAGCGAGCGAGCTGCGGAAGCGATCGTTGCACGTGCGCAAGCGCAAGCCTTCACGAGCTTAACGCTCCTCTTCGCTTCAGGAAATTCGCCGCTACGCTTCCGCTCGTTTTCGCGAATCGCCCATGCAGACAAGTAACGCCCCCCTCTCTCTCACTCGCTCTCTCCTACCCCGGCGTTTACCTTTATACGAAAGCTTAACCAAGGGCGAAACTTTGCGTAGTGGTCGAAGATTACTTAAAGGTTTCCCAAGGTCTGGTAGAATTTTATTTTGCTCGCGACAAGAGTTAACATAATCACGTGATTGAGAACTCATTATCACACGAACCTTTCAGAATGTACAAACAGTTTTCTCCGACAAAGGCCGACTTATATCTTTGTGGAACAAATCGTGTAATGTATGTCACGTATACATATGTATTTGTCCATTAAAATTTTCATAAACCCTTTTTGAAATGTTCGAAAAGAGCTGGCCGGCAAAATGGGGAAGGAAAAGGACGACGGTAGAAGCGATATCGAGCGCGTGTCGGTTTCTCGTAATATCTTTCAGCAGGATTACTGTTTAGGGACGCGAGGCTGCGTGGTCGATCGATCAAGCCTCACTTAGACGGAATTAAAGATCGTGGTGGGGAAGAAGTCTTTTTTCCGCGACAGACGGACGGCTTAATGCAGCCTACACTTTATCGGGCTTGAAAGCATTACTGGTATCTACTCTCCCTCCGTCCCTTTTCCCTCGCATTTTATTCCCGCTCCCCATCCCCCCTCTCGCGACTCGTGCTCCCCAGCTTTTTCTTCCGAGTTTCCGTTTCCTTCCGTCTGACGATCTCTTTAATTTCGCGCACTCCCTTCCCAGCGTGATGCGGCCAAATCTCCGGGCTCCTCGCTGTGATCAAATCTTCCAGATTTAATTCCTGTTTATTTACATTGCGTCGTGAGCCTGGTCTCCGGCTTGATTCGCCGTGTTGGTCTAGGCGGACCAACATTAACAGATCACCAAATGTCTATTGCTCGTGGAACTGGAAAATCGAGTAGCAACGACCAAGATATTCGAACGCCCTAATTCTCCACTGGATTTTCATTGTCGCGCTGATCGCGGATCTTCGTGTGACCTTGAGGTCAATTCGTCGTTGGACAACATTTCTACGTGCACGAGCAATTCCGTGGAAATTAGGGCACTCGTCCACGAGGAATTTGGTAGATTTCTTGGCTCGACAAAAAGTGATAATTAGGGTGGCGAAGTAGCGAAAGGCTGGGCGAGGAACGCGTCCGTCGCACGAACGAAGATCGGAATGACGATGGCTCGGGGAGAAACGCTGCCATGGCGAGCCGATAAGGCACGGTTGAAATTCAGAAAGACGTATTGCGCGCCGCTGACAAATTGGCGGTCCGATTTACGGCGTTGTAATTGGCGGGGAGGGGACGACAGCAGATGGCTAGGGCCACGAAGGGATGAGGAATCGTCGCTGCTGCGAAAGGGAAAGAAGCGTCATCATTTCCTGCGGAGGAAGTCGGTAAAGCAGGTACCGCGTTTGACGCGCTTTCGGTTAGCTCTCTGCCTCGTCCCCCGAGCCCTTTTTTCGACCCTACCCCTGGCATTTGCATAAGGAGAGCGATACCGGCGCGTGCAAAAGCTCGCCAACGGAAGGGCACGTTGCTAAGGGGAAAAAGGGTAAGAGGACGGGCCCGGGGGCGGAGGGGAGGCGGAGGAAGAGCGAGGGGGGGTTGAACCGACGGCACTTGCGAACTGGCGCGGGCAAAGAAAAGCCAAGCACGCCCGCTGCCCCGTACCGGCCATTGTTTGCATTCCTCCCTAACGAAGTTTTTGCGACTTCTGCGTGCACCTGCGCCACCCTCGGATCCGACGAAATTTCAGCGATTTCAACCACCTCCCGGCTCTCCTAGAGAACCGCCGTTCAGTCTTTCGCGTTCCGCCAGAACGACGGACCGGCCAGGGGGGGTGAGGCAGCGGTGAATGGGGGAATGAATGCTCTCGACAAGAATAACTCATCGAAATGTAACCTTCGAACGAGCCGTTTGTTTCCCTTTTCCGGACCAGCCAAGGAAAAGTTTCAAGTGTACGAGGAGAAAATGCTCGGCTTGAATAAAAATCTCAAGAACAACAGGTCAAATGGATTTCACGACCTACATACACACAACCCTAATGGTTCACCGAAATCCCTAACGGTTACTGCACATTTTCGGTTTTCTATCGTAGCGAAATTCGTATATGAATCCCTGTACTAATATTTAATGGGGCAGTCAAGTTTATTCATAGATGCAGTCATAGATTTCCTTGAGTCGTTACGTAAATGTGGTGCAAACGTAGAAATGTTCTTTAGATGCCAAGTTTAACACTGATTTCCGGCGTACACCATTTGATTCGTAAGTTTATAAATTCGATCGACGCGTAAATTTACTTCACAGCTGGTCTGCATGTGTGCGATTGAGTCATGTTAGTCAAAGCCAGCGGCATGAATTAGGCGCGGAAAGATCGGTGCGAATAAACGAGGTCATCGGTAATGCAAAGAATTTCATCTTTTACGTTCTTTGTTCATTCGCGACCGTCGACTTGAAATCAGCGAAGACTTAGGTTCGACTTTGATGCCAGCGGAGGGCAGAGTCTGACGTTTTGATAAAGGTCGTCAGTAGAAAGGGGCGAAGAACTCCAAGGAACTTGGAGAATCCTGGCGACAACGACAGATTAATACTCATTCTCCTAAAGTCTCCACGACTTAAATATATGTGACGCTGAACATGTCTAATACTATCCCCCTTGATTAAACTTCGTCGCTATATAAGCCTTTAACATCGGCTTAATTTGGGACGATACTGAAGTTTAGCAAATATTGGACCTTCAAATTTCGTCTATTGCTATACCTTGTAACACAATCTTGACATTAATAACTTCGTTTTTTCTGTTGCTCAACAGAATCTTTTCTCTTTCTTAATTGGCAGTGGTGGTCGTTGAAATTGTAGGGCGCCTTCGATTTCGGCAATAAAGATATCGCATAAAAATGCATTCCCCGCGGTAACTTATCGTGACAATTATAGGGAGGAAACGAGGGTGATAGTTAGGGGGCCATCAAACAATTATACAGGGAAGTTTTCGCGGTGACGCCTCGTGGGGCTGAGTGTCGTTTTCCCGTGACGAAGAGGCGGCCAGCGAGTAAAAGGAATGGAAGTAAGAAAGTGTGGAGGAAGGAAGAGGCCGGGGAAGGTAGGCAGAGCGCGAGGAAGTCGAAGGAGTAGACAAAGAGGCGAAAGGGGGGGAAACAGAGGGAATGAGGCGAATGAGGGAGGAGATGGGAACGGAGAGGGGAGTGGCGGAGGTGATGGAGGGAGTCTGAGTGCGGAGGAAGGCGAAGCCGAGCGGCGACGCCTCAGTGACCGAGCTTACTCTCCCTCGTGCTTTCGTTGGCAAGCGCGCGCGCGCGCGGCCTTTCCTCGCGGGTCCTCGAAATCCGTTCTTTGTCCGACCACCGGCACGTCCTTCCCGGGACGGCAGCCCCACCCGCCCGCCCGCCCGCCCGCACGCCGCAAGGGGAAACAGCCGAGCCGGCAAAGTCACCCCTCGTGGCCGCCTCGTGGACCTTCAGTCCCGACTCGATCGTGTACGGCCCTGAGCATAAGTCACTCGCCGCTCATAAGCGCCCTTTCCCTAGCCATTCTTTCCTTCGCTAGCAGTCGGCTTCCGTCGCGCGGCAAAAAGGGATCCTTCCGCGAGTTAACCCCGCAGCGAGAAAAACCCATGTAAGAGGAGTCGCTGCGAAACTCTCGACGACGAGCTTTTTTCCCGCGGGACCGGCGCCCAACGCTCGCAAAAATTCGCGGCCGCTCACGTTCTCGTCGATTACGCCGACGTCTATCCCCCCGTTTTTCTTCGCCTCGCGCTTTCGAGAAACGCCGCGCGGTGCTTTCCGGTTATTACGCGAGCAACCGCTCGGATCAGCGCCGGTCCGCGGTAAACATTGCGATCCTTCGAACCAGTCCCGAGCGTGCCAAGTGTTTACAAAATACCAAAGTGGTGTAGTGCCGTGTGTGGTCGTACGCGACGATCCTGCGCAGTCAGCACGACTACGCATTGCCAATCGGCATCCCCTTTCGTTCGTCCTTCTTCTTTCCCTTATACTTGTGCGACGATCCTGTATTTTCGTAGTATTCCGTCAACTTCGCACTCGGCTCCACGTGTCCTTGCGAAATAATATACACGAGTGGTGCGCGTGTGTGCAATCGCCTGGATTTTTCTGTTGAGTGTAACTGTGCTTTCTACACGTGTCGCCGTTCCACGAGGAGTGCGTGAGAATTACCAAAACACCAAAATTACAGCAACATGGTCGACTTCATCGCGCTCCCGGAAATTTCTTACCTCTACGATGAATTCATGGTACGTCAAATATTATTTCTACATATACCTGCTGGTGAGAAAGTTTTTCAGACAGGTGTAACAATGTTTTCGAAACGTTCCACCACGTTTCACGAAGTATATTTTCAATATCCTCGCAATTACCTAAGAGTTTTGCGTTTACTGCTATGGCCAAGACCTTATCGACCTTGGAAACATATTAATCCATATCGTAAACAACATCATCCACGGACTAACTTCATAAATTATCGGACCGTTACGTAAAATTTAAAATGAACTTGATTAAATGGGCCAAGCTCTCTGACTCTAACATACAACGAAAACTTTCATACCATTTTTTATATGAATATTCTCATCTTTGTCGAATCGTGACCTTCTTTTGCACTTACCGGTAATTGCTGTTGTAACGCGTAACAGCTGCTAATGGTTAGCCTGTCTGCTCAAAGAGTGGCCATTAATCGCGTAGGGTGCTCGGGTTATTTCTCATTGTACAATATATTGCGGAACTCTGGAATGAATACATTAGCGGTCGGTCAGATTTGGTACATTGTTGAATATAGTTCCGGCATGCCTATTAATAAAACCGCCAACTTCTGCGCCGTTCGGAACATTTGGAGATCTATCTTTTCCTCAATTACCAAGACTATCACGCAACGTCAGCAAAGGATTTATTTCCTACACGAAACAGCCCCCCAGCACTACGAATCAGTTCCGTTTCCGATTCACGGGCTAACGATAAAGAATAACGCTCATTGATCGTTGGTTAAATACCGTTTACGTCACAGCAAATGCTTACGTAACGGCTTATTTAACTACGCTCTAAAAGAATTTAGCAATGTTGGGGCACTTTCCTATTCGACGTAAGATAAGCTTTTACGCTATAATGCTACATTTTATCATCATCTGCTATTTTCACTTTAACAAAGGCTGCTACGTTTTTTGGTCGTCAGTAGGTTCATTATTAAAAATGACACATGAAATCGTTTCTTTTTACGGCTTTCCTTCTCATCATCCGAGACGCGTTAATAATCGTTAGGGCGACGAAACTGTGTAAAAGTTTCAGTGGTGTCTCACAGAAGCGGGGGACCACATTCTCGGTCGCACCCCCCTCCTCCCCCGTCGCGTAGTCGGGAAAAGGTATGCCGCGGGGGTCGCGGGCTAAAGAACAGGGGTGGGGGTGGTGCGGCGAGGTGAACCATCGCCAGAACGTGGAGCTACTTTACGAGAATATCACTTTGATCCGGCGCTTAATGAACGATGGACCGTGCTGGGTAAGAGTACCCAGACTGGATTTAATTAGGGCTCTTAACTTGCTGGGTCGAGAGCATGACGGTGTGCCATGAACGGCAAAGGACAGAGTAAATGGTGACAAAAGAGTAGCTACAGAGAAGGACGAGGGCAAAGGGCTAAAGTGAGGTATTGAGGACAAAGAATGTCAAGAAAATGATGTGTACATCTTACCTCCTATTTAACGTTGAGAGATATTGGAAAATCACAGTTGTAACTGGGAAATTAAAGAGGTAGATGGTTACGTGTAACAAATAAGAATAAGCCGTTCTGATATATGGAAATTAATTAGAAAACGACAAGTTGTAAAGACCTCATTGACAGTGATATTATCGGCGCAAAAAGAAGTGCGGGGCTGGGGCCGAGAAAAGTTAGGAAAGACGATCGTAAATGGACGATAAAAGCACGGCCGTGAATTTTCCCTTTGAGGGCGCGGAGGCGCATTCGTCGGGCTGATAACGACGCCATCGACTCGAGTCGATTCGATTGTCATGCAAATGACAGAACGAAGCAGCCGTTATTGACTCGCGCCCGCCAGTCCCTGTCTCGCTTCTCCTTCAGCCGAGAAGACAAACTGCCTCGGCAGAATTAGACAGCCTACAACCGCATTGCCAATAATGCCATTTCCACTGGGAATTAATAATTAGCCGCTGTCATCGCCAAGTTCTTACCTTTTCGCGAAAAATGAAATAACTAGTTTCATAATGTCATAAGATGTCGCAATGTTTTTCTGAATAATCCGTTTTGTAATTTTATTCTGTCCTATATTGTGCTTTTATTTTCCATCTCTTAAGCTTTCATAACTGACATTAAATTAGGGTAGACAAAAGTGCAGAAAGAAGTTATTATGGTTATGACAAGGGTCTTGTAAAGCATTTCCTTTTGCGGTTAGCTCGACTGCAGAAGTTATCGGGAAAACTGAAATTATTCACGGAGTTTCGAGGAGTCCCAGACTGTCACCAAGTGGGAGGGGGAGCGGGGAGATGAAAGCGGCAGCTACGGGAAGACCGTTGCAGAAACGGGCAGTTACGTTCCACCGGCTCGTAATTAGAATCGTGACTGGTCGGCCATCGGCCGTCGAGGGAAATTGAAACGTTCGGACGTGTCGATAAAGGACCGTGGATCCTACTGACCCCATCGGGTCGGGACAATTTGCGACCTTTGATTCGGTGGGCCAACTCGATTCCTCCCCACTGGCCCTCCATACATTCATTTTAATCTGGATCTGCTTCTGACTCGTGTAACGACGTGCCATTATGGATTCATTTTGCTCTCGTTGTTCTGACGTCATAGACGTCGGGGCAATTGAATCTCGGGAACTTCAGCCACCGGAATATATCTTATCATTCATGCAGTCTATGCAATTACTGCAGCGTTTGTGTTACTTCTACCGGATTTACGTAATCTTTCAACAATCCCTTTGTTTTTCGTCTCTACGAATGAGTCGTATATTCCTCGGAAATTTGACGAATTTAGCAAACTCAAGTAGACCTGCAGCGAAACGATTAATTCTCTCTGAGATTTCCTTCGGCATCCCCGTCGAAGAAGTTGGACAGTAAAAACTCTTGGTCCCCGTTCTTTTAATATCCTTTCGGTTCGACGGGCATTTCAATATCCTGCGAACTTGGCGGAGTGTCTTGGTGATCTTTTGAGAAAACAGCAGCAAGTGTTCCCGGAACAGGTTGTATTTTCTTGCCGGTAGTATCGTCATTCTTATCAAATATTAAGATCCGTCCGTACGCAGGGGTATCGCGCACGTGTGCGTTATATTACGACGATATTCCTTTATTTTTCTGCCCCTCCCCCCCGTCGGAGAGGGTGGTTACTCTCTCGATCTCGGGTTTTCGCTGCGCAGCCAGCTCTTCCCGCCCAAGGTACGGCCCGAGCTTTCTGATATTATCTGGGACGGTTCTCGGTGGAGTTTCGTGAGACAAGTAACGGACGAGCCCGGCGCGGAAATTGAATGCGTCCCCCACCCCTTCGTCCCAGAAAAATAATGTCGCAGTTTTGGAAGTTTGATCGAACCGTCCGATGTCGCTTCGCTTCATGACGCCCGATTCGCTACTTTCCTCCGATAAAAAGTTAACGAATTTTACAAAATTGCAAGAAACTTGAATTAGTTTTTCGTTCGTAATTATCTTCAGTGAGAGACGTCATTGTTGCTCTTATATTTCATTAGCATACTTAAGATAAGCACGGTTTTCATCGTCGTCTTGTTCGTGGATTTTAATTCGTGAAAAAATGTTTCATTTCACACTGAAATAACAAGTGTTACTGGTCAAACTTTCATAGTAATTCAGTGCTCTTTCCAGTTCCTATGAGTTTACTTTTATTTTTAAACACTCGCAATGACGTATTCAACTTGTACCGGCTTCGGGGTCGGAGAACTGGAGCTTTTTTTAAATTTCATCGTACCTAAGGGTAGCACTCTAGTGATAGTCGATTGCACGTGCAAATGACGCGTCCGAGCGTGGTCTGTGCCCAGGGGAAACCGTGAGAATTTTCTTGGTAAGGACGATGGCTCGGGGAGCAGGATATTGAGGGGAAGGCATCGAGCGAGCACGGAAAATGGGAATTGCACGGGGGTAACTCCTTACGCCCCTCGTGGCCAGTCTCGCTGAGAAACTTATTTCCACGATGCGGCCGGGAAACGCGGAGCACCGCCCGGTGGGCAGTAAAACGCTTTGCACGAAGAAACGGGCAAGACCGTGGAGAGGTGCGCACAGACGATAAGCGCGCCGGGAGGAGGTGAAGTGGGTGGAGGGGGAGGGGGGGGGGGAAGACTCTATCTCGCCGGCAGGTTGGATCTTGCGGCTTCCCTCGATCCTCGGGAATTAAGGTCGACGGAACGTCGGACAATGAGCATGGGAATAATCGCGGGGAACGAGCAAAATGGGAGAAGGACAGTGGCGAGTTTGCACTTTTCAAGCGGAACCGGAAACTCCGGGATAACGTGTATCGTCGGGGTCCTTTTTGCAATCAACTTCCGGCAAACAAGGTCCCTCGCTCGGTCATTCCGCGGACGGACGCGAATGCGCGTCTGCAGGGATCCTCGCGTGTGTAGGTGGCAACGAAATACGCGGCCAGAAAGGAGCTAAAAATAGAAGAGCATCGCGCAAAACACTCGAGGCATTATTAGCCATTACCATTTTCAGATGGCCGAGCTTTCGGTCGGCAAGTGCGTCGAAAGAAGAAAGTTCGAGGAGGTCAGCGACGATCGAAATGCCGGCTTCGATTGGACCAAGCGTTACGTCGTTTCCTGTCTATCTTTCGCTCTGACTCGAGTGGGACGTGCATTTACTTAAATCATCTCGAGATTGGCGCGCCGGCACGTGTCTAATCTAAATATTTATATGGCCTGCGCCGCTCAGGCCTGGCACCACCGTCGCTTTTGCCGAGAATCGACACGTGCCCCCCATTCGCCGTTGCCTTCTCGCGGCTAAATTTACCGCTACTAGGGCTCAGCGAATTCGAACAGAATTTCGCCGGGCAAGTGTTCTATCGATTCGATGAACCGCTCAAATCAGGAACCATTAAATATCATTTACTGCACCCTAATCCGAGAAAACCTACTCTCTCGAATCCGTTGACAATTATTAGCCGAACGTTATTCTTGAATTCAGGAAATTTTTCAATGGCCAGTTGGCTTAATCCCGTCCTTCGTATGCACGGGAGACTCAAGCGACAAAGGTCTCTGGCATCGTGCGTTAAAATGTTTTATCGCAATGGGCGCCGGGATGATTCGCAGGAAGCACTGAAGTGTATCAGCGAAATGTCATCCGCAGGATAGAAGCGGCAGGTAGTTGAAAAATAGTCGGGCCGGCTGCTTTTCGGTTTATCAGTAGTGGGTCCGGCAGGACTGGCGGGATTGGAAAGGGCAGAAAAGGCGGCCCACCTTCATGCGTTTAGGCATTGTCGACGGTATCTCACCCAGGCAGTGGGCAGGCTTTGTATTTCTGCCCCAGTTTCCGCGCAGACCAGACATTCTCGAGCGCGAGCGCGAGCGCATTTGCCCGCGACACAGGCAAACCGGGCCTACGTATAAACGTGTACGTATTTACCCGTAGGTTTCCGAGTACATTGCAGGGCGGCCGAGCGGGCGTAGGGCCGGATCCCTCGCGCGATAAAACATTCAGCGGGGCTTTCGCGTAGGCGTGCAAAGGCCTCGTGTACGTGCAGAGCTGACGTACACAGGCCCATCTGGCGGCACACTCGGGATAAAAATACCCCTACGTATCGTACACGGCAGTTGACGTCGTTGCTGTACGGCTCTGAATTTTCCGCCGGACCGACGGAACTGCCGCGTGATCGCGCCAGTTTTATGCTTTACGAGATTTCCACCGTATATGTCCCTCCATCGTCCCCTCCCTACCTTCTTCCTACTGGTTTCTCGTTGGTACGCGCATGTATTGCGTGAGTCTCGGCTTGAGCCGCGATCGATCACCTCACGCTTCGCGCACGTCTCGTAAGCGCGTGGCGATGCACGTGCACCTGCGACGCGGCCGATTGAAAACGACCATTTCTCCTTCTCCTCTCGGAGTCCCAGGTGATGCGGAACAAAGACCCCTGTCCTTTGGAACCTCGGGAATTGAATATCTCAGTAGCGTGTCCCAACTCTGACGATCGCGCTAGGAAATGCACCGACGTTATCTCAAAATCACTTTGTTTCGTAAGATTTTCGAAGGCACGAACGTTGGATGTATTTTACCAAGTGACTGGATTGTTCTTCCCTCGGATAAACTCGATTAAATGAATTGATCTAACAGATGTTTAAAATAGCGATCAATTAACGTACAATTAATTTGACGGACAATAATGTATTTTAGTATTTACTTAAATGTTTTGTACCACGGGAAGTTTAATGCTCTCTCCTGTAAACGCTTATTTGCAATTTGTGTTTGGCATTGTTGAAACTCGAGTGAAGTAACATAGAAGACTGTCGTTGAGCCTGCCGGAAGTGGAGGAATTAAACATGAGACAACTGTAAGACGTTTCCAACTCGAGGAATTGTTCGAGCAATGGTTGAACACACACACACACACACACACACACACACACACACACGCGCGTAAGGCAAACGGCACATCAACGGGACGGCCATCGTTCGCTCAGGCCGTTGAGTTCTAAGTTCTTGCCGTTTTTGAAAGTTGGCTCGTTTATATCCGGCCGGCGCAGAAAGCGGGCCTTGAGTCCAGTCGTTTTACGTGGGCAACTCGTGGATATTCTTGAGTCGCATTTCAACGGACATTAGCGGCACTCGCAATACCGAGTCCTTCTCTATCTCCCCTCACCCCGGCGAAGGTCGACCCTTTGTAGGGTTTTCTATCTGCTGTGCCCCCTCGCGCGGGCCTCTCTTTTCGACTGGAAGGGAGGCAGAAGAAGTTTGCAACTCTATTCGCGTGGGAAGAGGTCGCGCGAGAGCCATAATTCCGGCGGAGAGGCTATGACGAGCCAGCCAAGTTGGCCAGCTCCGCGCGAGACACCCTTCAAAGACTCTTCCGCTAATTTGACGATCCTCCAAAGGCCCGAGCTGCAATCTGCCCCTCTCGTTGCTCTCTTCCAACCTCCTACACGTTTTCCACCCTCCCCCATCCCCCCTCCCCCCTCCCCTCTCTCTCCGACCCCCAGCTCGGGCAGGGCCTTCTTCCTCTCTTTCCCGGCGATTTCATCTCTCGTCTCCACTCTGGTCCGGGGGGAACCGTCCCGGAGGAGCTAACCGTCAAAGCTCTTCACGTCTCTCGTTTCTTTTTCTTCCGCGTGCTTTTCTAAAAAGGGCAGCGCACGTCGGGGCCACTCGACCGTTGCGGATGTCACTGGAAACTCCAAAAGGCCATCCACGGCGGAACTTGGAGGATCGTCGCTGGTCTTATCGGGATAACTTGATACCTCCCCGACGTACGACCAAGCCGATTTAATTCAGTAAATGTTATCGATTCTTAGGTAGGGATTTAATATCGCTAGGGAGTCATCAATAGAATTTACAATAAATAGGAGAGTAGAGTCATTCGGCGTACAATACTGTTTACACATATCTTTATTAAGTAGATCAGAACCCACTGATCCACCATGAACACGATAATTTTTTTTTTTTTATATTCCAACAGCCGTGCTTCTCACTACAGTTTTCCTATTATAGAACAAATCAGTTTGAGGAGGACGGACAGGCATGCTTTATTAGTAACTTGAAACTACTGACGTAACTTGAAGTTGGGTCTACACTCCGAAAGGATGTGCCTGTGCGCAGGCGTCAGATTCTCGGATATCGTCAAAGATTCTCCGACGCACGGTGGTGGCTCACGTATCGGGTGCCTCGTGCGAGAGGGCTGCTTAATTCCGCGAGCAATTCGCAGGGGTGGTATGGTAGGGATAGAAGGGAGCAGGAGAGGAGGTGGTTCGTACCACGGGGATTACCCATGGGTCTGATGAGTTTCTGGAGTAGAGTCGTCGGGGTGCAGGTTTGCAACGGACGAGCTCCTGTACCCGGAAGGTTGGCTCCTCGTCGGGGGGTTGGTGGACGGAGAGTAAAGGGTGGAGGGTGGAGGGTGGAGGATGGGGCAGACACAGAGGACTGGAAGAGGAGAGCTGGGTCAGCGTCACCGGAGTGTATAATTGGCTTGATTGCCGGGTTCTAATCTGGTTCTCCTTCTGCTTTCTGTCGGACGGAACGTGTCCAGCCGGTTCTCTGCCGGCAGTGCCGCTAACGGCAGAATGCCGACGAACCGTTTCAACTCTCCCTTCGTTATTTATAACTCTTCCTTCAGCGTTGCCCTCGGTTAACCCCCCGACACCGCGCTACCACTCACGCGGAAAGGGATTAAGCAAGTTTTCCCTTAAGGACTTAAGGACGTGGCATGCGCAAACAGAATTTATAGCGTGCCCTTGTCGTCCAAGAATTATGGACTCGCTGAAAAGTCCCGCCGGTAAATTCTATTGCTTTTTTACACACCTTCGTAAAATATCGACGTCATAGGCATCGCTGGTAATAACGGCGTCTTGCTGTATCGGTGGAATATAAATTTTGTTGCTCAAACTACGTGCCGGATGAGCAATTCTCATGTACCACTAAATATAATAAATCACCACGTAACACGTAACATTATTTATTAATCATTCCTGAGAAGCAGGTTTGGCAAATTTTTCTGAATTTCCCAATATGTTTTCAATGTACAGCAGATATTCATAGAGTTAACTTCGAGAAGTCGAGTAAATACGATTTCAAGTGGAGGATTTAAACGAGCCGAGGGAACCAATTTAAAGGATTTTTTATTTCCTTGCTGGCTGGTAACAGGCTGCAAAAAGAAATCCTCCGGGCGGTTAGATCGTTCCTGGGCGCTTTTTAGCATTGCCCGTTGGCTCGGTAATTGAAATTGACAGAGTGGAGAGCGGTGCGGAATAATTCTTCGCCGTTTGATAGACATCTGCCGCGCACGAGGGAGCTGCGGTCTGGCCACTTGAAGCCACACGGCTGTGCCAAGGGAGGATAGGTGGAGGGGGGAGGAGTGAGCGCGAGCACGGACGCTACAGGGTGAATTCGTTAGCAAGGATAGGAATTAATTCGTGCCGGCTACGTGACTATACCGGCAACGAGTCGATAGAATCTTGATGCCCTAATGAGCGTAGCAAATGTACCATGCAGATAGACCCTATTACCCCGGCGACAGTGAATACCCTCCCCTTCTTCCGTTCTGCCCGCACCTCCCTCCACCTCTCTCCCCTGCTCTCCTCGTTCGGCGGAAGATACCCCGCCGTTATCCGACTTCCGGGGAACGTCGAATCTCGAACTCCCCTGGATGACTCTCACATCGCCGTGTATTCCCGTAGTAGGTGAAAATTTCAACTCTGAAAATTTCCTTTTCGGAAGAGCGGACTCCGCGGAGTTTATTCTGCGCTGACTTTTAACGAGTACCCTGGGAGAACGCGTCTCTGGGATTCCATTAACCCTCGGCTCTCGAGGCCAGATAGTGGAACTTAAGATAACGAACTGGCATCGACGAGGAAGATAAACAGGCAGTGAGCAGGGAGACAGGGCTCACGGGTCCGTTCTCATCGACTCGACCGACCGTATCTACCGCGATAGTCGAGTTTCAGCAAATGGTGCTAGAGACAAAGCGACCATGAGAGAGAAAGAGGAAGAGGGGGGAGGGAGAACGAGGAAAAAGCAGAACTCGGTAAAAGAAGCTAGAGGAAGAGAGACAGAAGCGAGGACGAGGTCGAAGCGAGGACCGATGGCGCGGGGAGGAGAGAAGATATTTTCAAAGACGACTCTGAAATTGCCTGTCCAATTGAATCGCAAACAATATGAAAATTTGTTCGAGAGTTTTGATTATACAAAGGAGGCTACGGTAGACGACGATGGCGCAGGTGAGGGGCCGGGCCGCGATAGCAGGGTCGAGAGAGAAGAAGAGAGGGAGGGAAGGGGGTGGGCTTGACTGCGGACACAGTCGAGGATGGAATAGAGGGAAGGATATTCTCAGTGGCGCGCGGAAACAATGGGCCAGCATCAGACTTGCAAAGCGGATTCGCGTTTTTACTTTCAAATTAAATTATTTTCTCCGTTTCGTGTACGATTAATGCTCTTCAGGATCAGCACTTCTAATCGGGCCGTTTCTCCTCTAACGGTACGTCCTCGTCGCCGCTCCGTCGATGATCATCGAGGCCGGATTACTCTCGAAACCTCTTCCCCCCTACTCCCTTTGCCTTCTCAACCGAGATTTCAAGTCGCAAGCGGAAACCTGCTTTGATGCAGATACGAAAGTACATTGTCATTAATTGCCTTTCGTTTTAATACGGTCAAAGGGGTCGTATTATGACATTAATATTGTTGTTGATTTCTCTACCGTTTCCAAAGTTACACAGAAACTATTTGCATAATACAGAAAATTCATGAATTACGTAAGCACGCAGGATGTTATGCCGATGCTTTGTACTTGAAAAACCGGAATGGTTAGCCGCTATTGCATTCTCGATGTAATCTATGATTAACATCAACGTGAAATTCAACGGGCTTGATGCTCTGTAATATCGTTGCATTTTAATTAGTAACGCCTAGTATGGAGCACGGTTGAAAAGTGACGAATTTAGTAGTAGAATATTCGCGGTCGGCCGTAATATTATAAATGGATGAAATTCAGTGGCGAGGGGTAACGTGCCGTTCGGTTGTACCAGCGAGTACGGCATGTACTTAATAAATTATAATAAATTTCCGTGTTGAGTCCAATTGTATCGCGAGCGCCGCCGGCGCAGATTATTTATATTCGCAGTAGAACAGGGCATAATTATACCGGCGCCGGTAATGTACACCGCTGTAATTTTCCCAAATTTCCCAGAAAGAGTTACCCGCGGCGATGTTGAAGCCGCGCATTGCCGTGCCCTTAGGGCTATTCACTCTGCATTCATGTCGATGATAATTGGACAAGTAGCAAATTAGGACGTAATTAACTGTTTATCTAACGGGATTAATTAAAGTAACAGGTATGCCGTTAATATTTCACGTATGTGAGAAACATTTATTCTTAAAATTAGGTTAATATAAAAAAAGAGATGTAGATATTGCATTTCGTGGACTGTGCAGTATATCTGCCAACTCGACAAAGGGAATTTTCAATCGTTGATAGTTTCCAGAATTTCCTACAACTTTTTCCTTTCTTTTTTTTGCACATGTTTAATTCACGTAAACCTCCATTCTCCGTTGTCACAGCATACCGAGCACAGCCGTGATTTTCCGTGAATGTAGGTCGGTGTGTCGGGTCCATCGCAAACACACTGGCGCCTATGCTCCACAAAGTTGGAGATATAATAGATTCAAGGTGATCTTTGAACTCCGACACGACCAGCAATGGCTTTTCACATGGTGACCGGCATTTTAATTGACGATTTCCCAACTTTGTAATGTTCTCCTCATGGAACAATGACGCAGTCGTCCGAAATAAGTGTACCAGGATGAAAAACAAGAAATTAGTCGAGTAAAGGGAAAAGGTAGAAAAAGGTAGAAAAATAGTGCAATGACCGGTCTTTGTTTGCACGAGGGAAAAACATATAAATTTCTACGTGAAAGGATATTTTCGCGGTTGGAGAAGGACATACGTCTGTCAGAGAGTCCGCAGGCCGATTGTAGTGGAAGGGCCCTCGAAGCGTTACAAAAGCCCGTGGCAGAAACTGGGTCGTTTGGAGAGGTAGACTCGTGGTCGCGTCTTCCAACGGGCCGTTATCGCGAATTCGTTTTCCCATGAATTTCAATCGGGCCGGCGTCCATTGACGGCCAGGAGGACGTTACATCTGGCGGCCCTCGCTTTCGAATCGTTCGCTCGGGATTCCGAAGGCGAAGTGGTCGATCGACGCGCCGGCACCGTTTCCCCGCGAACGCGTTTCTTTGTCAGGCAGATCGGCGCGGAAATGAGAAACGTCTGAAAGAACTGCGCCAGGCGTATTGGTTTTTCCAACGACAGCGTCGCCCGCGGATAATTGTCTGCCACGCGTCTGTAGGAAACGTCACGTTACAATACCCCCAAGTACACGCTTCCGACACACTCTCATTTTCTTCTACAACACGTATTTATCCGATAATGACATTTCTCTCGAGTATTTACCCAGCGACTCAATGGGATGTTCTGCCAAGTGATTTTCTTGCGGAAAAACCCAATGATTTTTTCATCGCACCACAAGCAATGCGGGAATATCTAAAGTACACAGTACAGATGAAACATCTTGATGTGAAAGGACACCAGAGTAAATTAGGAGCTAATTTTCACTAAACATAAAACAATAAAATCTTTAATTTCTTGATCAACCAAATTTTTATCGTACGTTATTGATATATGATTCGTTCGGCAATGGAACTTAAAGAGGTACAGCAACACCTTTAAATTTCTAAACATAATTTTAAACATTTATTACGAGGTTCGTGTGAGTCGTTCGTCCTGTCACTTAACGCTTGAAACTGGAAACCGAACGTCTCCGAAACTTATCTGCTCTCTATTCTCACGAAATAAGAGAACGTCGAATCCTGGTAAAAGGAGGACCGCGCCTAAAGTACACGATACTGCTCTCAGGACGCAGCTATCCCACGGGAACGTCAACGTCACGAAAGGGATGCTGATTTTCCAAGCGCGTCTCGGCTCGATTCGCCATAATATTCTGCAATGATAACAAAAACAGTCGAGATAGAAAACATGCCTTGAGATAAAAAGAAGGAAAAAAGAAACGCAGTGGAATATTCATGAAAAACACCCAACGAATCCTATACGATTTTGTAAAATGTGTTTGTGTAAATGCGGAAATTAATTATTAATAATAGCATTAATAAAATATTAAACAGACGAACGTACGTGTATACATAAGCGCAACATAAACAAGGTAGGAAATGAGTTTGTGATAAAGTGATTGAAGCGGGGAGCAAGGTAGAACGATGGTAGATGGAAAAATAATGAATTAGATGAGAAAAGGGAAATAGCAAGGTGGGTGATAGAAAATACGTGGCTAAGCGGGGGTAAAGCCAGAAGAAGAAGTGGAAGGGAGACTGGCGCGGGGGAGAATGAAGCGGATAATAGGCAGAGGTGCGAGGTGAGGGAGGGGGAAGGGGGGCAGTGGGGATGGAGGACGGCAACATAATGCGCGCGGTGTACCGCGGCACTTCCGAATTACTCCGGCAAAATCTCCCCGCGTATTTGCATTCCCCCACGGCGAGCACAGACAGAAATTAATTGCGTACTTGCACGGGAAACAATGAAACACGCCGTACCGACGACGCTACCCACGAAACGCAAACCGGAAATCAAAGACACTTTCGACCGGCGAGCTGCATATCAGCGACTGTTCGCTTCAATGCCGAAATCTCTCTTCGACTGCACTTGCTTCGATTTTACCGATACAGCTGTTGTTCATCATAAAAATGATTTAAAACACAATACCAATAATATTGTACTAGGAATAACTCATCATTCAGTGTCGTGTTTTTATGATGCCATACAGTTGTACATAATTATTACTAAATGTAAGAGTATGGTCTTCATGTCTGACTACAAGATCCTTTTCCACTTATAATCGTTCTCAGTTTGTGATTCCTAAACTTCCTTGATTAAATCAACGAATGTACGTGCAGAAATGATTACCCGGAAGTTGATGGCATTAAAAAAGCAGGCATGAGCGACTTGTAATGGAACTGGTAGACGGAGTTTTTTCTTTCACGTCGTACCGGAAACGGGCAATACCTAGTAAGGGCGAGGGATATGGGAAGCGGTTGTTACTCCAGTTACTCGTCCAGTGTCGCACGGGTCGCACCCACCCGCGGGGTTTACGCTATGTTTTTTGCCCGACGCCATTAGAGACATGTCGTTGGTTGCGTTCCTACGCGGCGATCCCGACATGGATACCGGCACGAAGGGAGCCGGTATTTACATGCTTACGCCGAGGACCAATCCGCCGACGACCAATAAAAAACCGTATAAGGCGCTGACCCGGACTTTGATAATTACGATTTAACGAATGGCCGTCGGTGGAATTACGGCCGAATCCCCGGTCTCCGCGTTGGCGAAAAGTCCCTGGAAATTCGTATCATTCTGCGCGTCATTGTTGCGGAAAATTACTCCGTCATCCGGCGGTCTGTCTTTCGCGGGTCACGTCGGTTAATTAAATCTCGAGGAACCCGGGCAATGTCGGAGGCTGATAAATGAAGCTTTTCGTCTGGACAGGCAAGGTCCCTGTCTCCCGCTCGAGGAACTAGACGGACGGGACCGAAGGAAGGCGGGGAACTGCGATGTTACGTGAATATTGCAGAACCTCGCGCCTCTCGCCGACCGAACTCGACGTCAGCCTCGTCGTCGCGTTATTTCATCCTCGAAGCCAGTTTGCCTGGCATCCTCCACGACCTGCTTCTGTTTATTTCGGCCGCATTAATTTTCCCATAAACGGAAACCACCGGCGGTGGTTTCTCAGCCTTCTGGCTTGACCTACCGCGCAAAATTTTGCAGCTTTCAGTAGGTCGTAAAACTTACAAAGGCGCATGCGTTACTCCCGCTAGATTGCCCGGAATTATGCATTTGGTGATTCATTAATATTACCGATTTTAGTACGCTAACGTTCTTACGAGGCCGGGAAATTTCCTTTGAGAATTTTCATAAGGGTCCTAGTAATTGGCGATTATCGCTGTGTCTTCTGTGCTTTCTTTCTCGGTAGGCGTGAAATGTCGCGGGTCTACGGCAAATAAAACACACTCGGTGGATAACGCATCCGACGCGTATTCTCGGCTTACGGTATTCATACATCCGGGCTGAATTTACAGCAGACGACTGCAAAGGCGAGCTCTGTGACGAAGGCATATTTAATTCAGCTGGGGCCGGGTGCGGGCATTGTGTGTTACTCGTCGTCCGTGTGCAACGCTCCTGGCTACTCCGCGGAGACAAATTTCAGCAGTAAACACGTCTGGACCGCTGCCAACTATATATGTATTTTTTCGCCCGACGCCCTCCGCCGCGTTATCGCACTTCGGCTTATACGGCCAACCTCAATTTTCGGAAACACGATCAATGACACTCGCCGAGCATTACTTCGCCGCTAAATTATCCCGTAAACGCCTGGATTTCCAAGTAAATTCACGGAAACACCTAGTTTACATGCGTCGAATTATATCTACGTTTCACGCAATTTTTCTATCCCAGTAAAAATATTTTGAGGCTGAATTTCATTCTATAATGGATAATAATTTTAATAAGGTGGTAGATATAATTACAAGCCAAAGATTTGCAATAAATTACACACTTCCCCTTTTTCCCGAATTCGGTAAGGACCAGTGGAAAGCGCGTTAAAGAAATTTGCTTTGGTCCGAGGGTGGCATTTTTTTCGATTGACTAATGTCGGTCGTAAGTCGACACGCGGGAAAACGAGGGAAAACGAGGGAAAGCGAGGAGGCACGTATGCGAGGCTTCCATTAGGAATCCATCGTAATTCAAAGGTCCGCGGATATCTCCCTCCACGGGCATATTTCAACATCGGTCCTCGACATCGTGCGGCCTATAATCCCGAAGGATTTGTCGTACACATGTACGTCCCCGCGGCCGGACTGTCCTCGGAACGTTCGATATATCCGCACGGCGTGCGTATATCCGGCCGTCGACGACGGGGGGGCAAGGGCGGAAGATGAATGTCGCACGTCTGGTTACGAATGCCGGATGATTTCTGGCGCACCTGAGGCCATCCGTGAACTTCCCTTGGCCGTCGGCGCCGATCATGGGCCGCTCTAGGTGCTAATCGATCGTTCCACCGTTTCCATCAACCCTCGAGATATTAATTCACGCGCCATGGCGAACGGCCACGTCGTACTTACTCGGCCGAGCATCGATGGATCTGTGCAAGGGACGCGTCTCTCACGTCGATTCCGCCCTCGTGAAACAATTCATCTCGTTGCATTTCACGTATTGTCCAGAAGAAGGATACGCCCCAAGTCCATCCACGCTGAGCTTTCAACGCAACTCAAAGCATTCGACACTGCGCTACGGGGTACTGCTTTTAACGGTATTAGTGCTTCTCGGAGTAATTGGAGATTTCTGAGGGAATTATTCATCGCCTTTGTATGGCAATTTCACGTAGGTCTTTGGTGCATAATTCACACGGAAACGTTGTCGTATTTTTCGATACCGTCGCTCTTCTCGCTTCTTCTCGTTCATGTTTTTTCATCCTTTAATCCATCTATCTAGTTCCCTCCTTTCCCGTCGTTATTACTCCCCGCAGTATCCCCGCTCTTCCGTCCCTGCATCCCCTGATATCTTCTTTCAGCCGGTCCTCGGGGTTTTTGCGCGCCACCGCGAAACGTAATATTTCGACCGTCCGCGTCCTGCAGGCCACCAATCTTCGCAGAAGCAATAATAGCGCGCCGTCCGTCCAGCTGTCCGTTCGGCCCAGCCCTCTGTCCTCTTTCCCTTCGTCCCTTGCGACTCCCTCCTGGCCTCTCATTCTTCATCCTCTTCGTCTGAAAGGACAACCACGCCACGGGAGGGATATGACTTCGTCTGTCCCCTATCCTGTCCTACTTTTCATCAAATATTTACTTTATTAGTTTCACAAGTTAATGCCATACAATCACATGCTAATGAACTGAACTAGGCGCTGTTACAATGTTCTTTGTTTTATTCTTTTACTCAAAGTCATTTATTAATGGCTCGTCAAATATGAGAACTTGATAATGTTTTGTAAGCATATCAACATTTTGCATACTTTTGATGTAATTTTCGAATGAAAAGGTGCACGTAAAGTTAATAATTGCACCAACATGGTCAAGTATTACTTCGAAGGGGAACAACGAGGTTTGCGGTGTACAACTGGATGCAAGTTTTGTTAATGCCAAAGTTTTTGTGGGCTGCGCGGTAGTTGAGAAAGAGGAGGAGACTGGAGGGGGTAGGGGGGATCGTGTAACTGGTCCATCTGCGCGCAGAGGCAGAGAAACACGTGTATCTCGTTTCACATCCCATTCCTTGCCTTGCCCTCCCTCCGCTTCCTTTCACTCTCTGTATTTAGCGTCGATATTTGCCTTGACAAAACGGAATCGCCTCGGCATACCAGCGAGTACCGCTGGTGCTCGGTGTTTGAACTATAGTAATTTGAGGCAGGCTAATGAAAGTGCTGCGCAAACAGCGTCGCGACGCCCCGACGTCAAAGCCAAAACCATCCTGCCCTCCGCCTCGTCTCCTCTGACCCTTTTCCTCTGGCGCTCCTTCATCGCCTCCTTCTCTTCGTGTCCCTTCCGAACCTACTACTCCTTCCCCCCCCTCCATTCGACCCGTCCCCCGTGGACCCCGAACGAAACTCTTTCGCAGTATTGGAGATTTAGCTTCCAATCGACGTATACACATTGACCACGGTTCTACGCTAGAACGACCCACCGAAATAGGAACCACCGACGTGCAAGCACGGCATGTCTGTGTGGGTAAGTTTGCCCCGATCGTATGAGCCAGTGTATACCCTGGCTTTGGCTAATAAATGTGTGTACCGGCCGTGTATAAACTGTCCTCCAATAGCCGGCCGGAAAGTCTTTCCTAGATCGCCGATACCCGGAACGTCGGCTAAAACGCGGGGAAGTTATTAGCGTCGAACCTTCGCTTCAGAGGAAACGGTTTATCACAGTTATACTAAATCACCGCCATGCGAATGAAGGAAACTGTGTTTAGGCGACGATTGATTTGTGGAACTTTTGATCAAGGGTTTCATTTTATACGTAATATCCCGGTAGAACATGATTTATTCTTAGAAAGTAATAGAACGCAAATCGTCGAAATAATGAAGATGAAAGAATTTTGTTTTGGATAAATATGGATAAGCGAAATACGTTTTTTTAAATACGTATTCGTGTTTAACCTTATCTTAAAGTCTCGGTAGTTGGAGAAGCGACGGTTAATGCCCGTGGACAAAGTGTTTGCTCTTTTTTTCGACGTCTACTAGCGCGATGGAAGGTATCAAATGGTGCCTCGTGTCTGCGCAAAAAGAGAAGGGTAGGGAAACGAGAAACCCGTTGACGTCGTTTACTCGTCGCAAGGGGTGGTCGTCGATTGACGCCGACGACCCATTAAATTTCAAGATCGATAGCCGAACGTCGCGATACCCGCCTCGATTTCACGATTCCCGATGCTTGCCTCGTGCCTGTCTCTTCGTAGCCCATCGGAATTTCGAGCACGAAGACAGCCACCCCCTCGCAATATCCGAGAAAAAAATTGAACAGCACGGTGCGATGATGCACCAGGAGATACTCCGAGACATCTCCGTTCTTCTCTGTCGACCGATTGAAATTGTAGAAAACTTTTCTAATGACTCGACGAAAGTAGGAATCCTAAAGATCGTTATCGTACTAATTAAAGATACTCTAAGAATATTTCGCAGTTTGCACGTCGCTCTTCCAAATCTCATGCAACAGTCCCATTTTCATGGACGAACTTATCGTCGGGGAAAGGAGGACGAGTTCCAATATCCTCTTGAACATTCGGTTACTCCTGGACCGTGGTAAGATCATAAATAAGCCGGTACAGCCTTCCGCGGTGTCCCCTCTTTCTAACGGCATTGTGCCGGCCAGTTCCCTCTTCTTGTCGCGCCTTCACAGCGTAAGGGGGATAAAGAGAGAAGGGGTGTGACGAGGAGAGAGGGAGAGAGAGAGAGAGAGAGGAAGCCAAATAATCCGCGGATAGTGTGCTAATGCAAGTTTTGGCATCAACGCAAACACTTCTTCTTCATTTTTGCCGGTGCTCCTGGACTTACTCGACTGGCGTATACCGGATTACCGTGGCATCCGGGAAGGGCGTTAATCTCGAGGAATATTTTGCCGCCGTCTTCGCCCCCTCATCTCATACCCTCCGCTCAGCTACCCCCCTGTCTCATTGGATAGCTGTAACCTAATAAGGACGGCCTTCCCCTTCCCATTCCCCTCGCTTCCTTTCCTTTCCGTCTTCGACGCGATAAGTCCTCGGCTTTTCCTCGCCAGTTTCGCACTTGCCAACTGGTAATTTCACCTAATGTTGCCCTCGCGCTAGTCCCCTTCTCCTCCTCCTGTTCTGTGTTTCTTTTAAACGCGCTCCTTCGTGTACTCGCACGCGGATTTATCGCCGAAGCCCGCGACAACGAAGATTAAATTGGTCGACTCGCTTTCGAGGGACCGAAGTGCTAGTGGACGCACGATTTTCGAGGAACCCTGCTCCGCATGTTATTTTTCCTTTCTCCATCCACTCTATTCTCATGTTTCGACTAGCCAATTTTAATTCCTCGAGCATAGATTAAACCGAATGATAAAAAACTAATCTCTTGCTTTTCAATCTGTTTTAATCTGTTTTAATCGCGCAAAAATATCTTATTGCTTCTGCAGAAGGAATACTGAGAACCTTAGGGAGACGGAGAAAGAAGGAAATGAATGATATCGGTTCGTTTAAAACAGCTCACGGGAGCCATGTGGCATACTGGACTGGCTTCTGGTTTACAGAGTGAATATAACATCGCGCGATATGACGCTTGAGTCTTTGCTATCTTGTCGTTTTCTCGACTTGAAAGATTGACCCCTGCTTCCGCTTAATACACGGTTCTGATTTAACAAATAAATTAATCTTAACCATTCTACCTGACAGTTACTCGCAAAAAGTATAACAAGTCTCGTTTCGAATAAATCTTCCAATTAAAATTTACGAATCCTTTCAATTTTTTAATTTTTACTAACTGTAATTACGTAATATAATTATTTGTAAATACGATTCCGTATTTGAAGGAGTCTGAATACATTTGATGGAAAGCTTCGTCGTGAATTCTCTAAGTGTGATTACGGTAACCTGTTTAATTATTAATCTTTAAACAGTCTGACGTGGATGAAAGATTGAAGAAGCAAATAGAGGCATTTTACTGTGGCTCCGCGGCCAGGACGTTACGAACGTTATAAAAGATGCCACAAACCGTAATTTCACGACTTCCTACGGGCAATAGCTCGGTAGATATCCTCGTATTAATTCCAGGCGAGCTTTCAAGTCGTTTGAGCTTTTACGACTGGCCCGTAAAGATCGCCTCGGCTGATAATTATATAGGCGGTGGAAATGTACCTTATCGCACGTGTGACGCACTTATTAGACGATCTTGCCGGACCATTTACTAGTTATAACATTTTAGTCATCCACTTAAACGATCTCGCACCATTTACCAGCTTTAAATTCCCACAAATCTATCAAGAATGTATCCACTTGGAAATACCTTACGCTCACGTTGAGTCATTTCTTTAGTCGATACTTTAAGAAGTCATAAGTTAAAAGAATGAAGGGGTTCTGTTTCCTTTATTGAAGCCACTTCAAATTTTTCAGCGTGATTAAGTTTTTTATTCTTAATATAGCATAGATCTAGAACCTCCTTTGCCTCACGTTGACATGAATTTTTCGAAAGTTCTACATGCTTTAACCGTGAAATTGGATATGATGCATAGGACCATCCTGCAGATATTCGTCTGCGGATTCCTTGCCGATTTGAAACGAGCACTTAAAACTTTGAGTAACCCGCATCAATAATTCACTGACTATCTGACGTCTCTGAAGCTCCCTACGTGACATCCAGGACTTCTGTCTGACAATCCAGTTTAACAATAATCGGTCTCCACCGCTGACGACGTCGACAAAGTATGCCGGGAGATTAGGAACTAATAAATTTATGGCTAGGGCTCGAAATTCCTGCGATTATCGGGGATAACGACTGCAGTCGTCGGTTTTCGAGGCCGAGAAATATCTGGAATTGCCCGTCCGACGGTCTCCCGCCGACGCCGACGCCGACTCCAACTCCGACGCCGACGCCGACGTCGACCGCTTCCATTAGCTGGAGATGTAATGCGGACGTGCAGTGCGCCGCCTATGCTCGTTTATTCTATACATGCCAATATATACACGTAGGAACGCACACGTCGAGCGGTACAAGTAATAGTTTCTCCCAGTGGCGATATAACCGCGCGTAAAATCGAATATCGCGCATCGAACACGAGAATACACAGAGCCCGCAGGAAATCAACAGCCCTCTGATTTTCTTTTTATTCCGTGCAGCGAATTGCCTCGAAGCGGTCAATTAATACCCCATGCATTATGGATAATTGTTGAAACATGAGGGATTGTGCAATGATATAGATTTCATGCTGGTAAGCGATGGAATAATTCCTAAAAGTCATTTTTATGTTGAGCACGATCTAGGTTGTTCTGTCATTTTAATTTCAAACTAAATGAAATAGCGGGAAAATATAATGAGGCATAATTTTTTGAGCACTTGTGCTCCTTTGAAATAAAAAATGTTTTTATGCTTTGAGAAATTTGCAGAAATTCGCTGTGAATACTGGATCAAGAGAATTTTCATGTGATTAGATAACTATCTTGTTCCACGGGCGGGTAAATGGTGCGCAAGAAACGGCGAAAACGTATTCTCTTCACGTATTTTATTCTCCGTGATTCGCTACGGAACTTTCCCCGTAGTAGGGCCGGTTGGTGGGGATCTAAGCGAAAGGAAAAGTTGATTGTCATTGCGCGATCGTAAACCCTCTGTTTCGATCGCTAGCGGAGCAATAAAACGCCGGCGGCCAAGCGTACTTTTGCGGAATGTTTAAACGACCGTGAAACCGCACGAAAGTTCTCGCCATAACTCATAGAGATCCACCGACGTCTCGGAGAGACAAAAACGTAATTACGGTAGTTCATTTTACTGCCGGAATATTAACCCTCCAAATGGCAGCCGTCTAATTAACGCTCGTCTATCGATCTTCCACGTGCCTGTCTTAATATCCTGAAATCGTTTCCTTGCTATACGTTGAGAGAGAAAACAGCTGGAAAATTTGAAGATATGAAAATACTGTACGTATTTTAATCGACTAGTAGGTTTCATTTTAACAGGAATCAAGGTGAATGATCTGAAAATGAAATTCGAACGATGTAGGAGTAGACGAGTTTCCAATAAATTATATCCACGCGAGTATCTCATCTCGGGGCCAGGCTGCTCATATGTAAGGTAGTTGGACGGTTTCTACGCTGAGAACGGGCGAGTGAAATTCCGAAGACGCTGACGAGGGCTGCAGTTCTTCAACCCCGTTGGTCCGCGAGGGATGAAGTGGGTGCATTGACACGAAGGCCGGGCTGCTGAAAAATGATGGATGCTCTTATCCTATCGTCCTGACGCTCGAGCGACGATCCAAGGAGCCTCGCTTGGCGCTGCAGCTCCCGAATTGATAGTTATTGATAGCCAGTCGACTAACCCGACTCCGAAGGCAGTTTGATCGATGTCGCGCACGGCAGCGCGTTCTAATTGCGGTCCAGGCACTTGCAATTACCCGTGATCTCTACCCCATCCCTGCTTCTCCATCTCTCCTCCCGTGCCATTCCCTTGACAATTACCCGTGGCCGTTGCCGTCGTCTTGGCAGCAATGGCTCCCAAGCGGTACAGAGGAATTTGTCCTACGATGCGTACGCATTAGCCCGCGACGTTGCCTCCTCGATCATGGATCATTAGGCTCATGGATCTACCCCTGTCGTCCCCGTATTTCGGGCAAAGACAAATCTCCACCCCCACACCTCTCCCTCTCGTGGAGGAAAGTGGATTTTGAAAGCAAAGCTCTTAAAGCTACGACTAAGGGGGTAGATCAGTAACGCTAGAGCGCGAATTGCTGAAATCCTACTGTAATCTCCGAAGGCCCCGCTATGTTTGCCTATATCCACGGCAGTTCGCTGGCACGCTGCTGCTTCCCAGGGCATTTCTATCGACGGGACGAACTAACCTATGGCCATCGTCGGTCAATGGGCCCCGCGGTGTTAACGAATCGGCCATCGGCACGGGGGTATAATTAATTATAGCCATCGATCGGACCGCAGGAAGCGCTCGGGTTTACCGGAAGCAGAAAAGAGCGGCGTCGAGCGAAGAAGAATGGCGTTCGCTGGCCAGTTGGACAGCCGATCGGCCGCTCTGTCCCTCTACGCCTGTGTTTGCCAGCCAAATTACATCTGCATAATAGCTACGCGGCGGGTTATCGATCCGCGAGAGTTGTCCCTTCGTCACGTCGCTCTCTCACCCCCTCCACCCACCCTTCCCCCCGCGTGCGTTCGCACGGCGACACACACGCACACACGCACCAATGAAATCCCTCTGGCGAGAGGGCCGAGGGGAGCGGAGGGGTCGTAGCACGAGCCGAAATGATTTCCATCAATTCGAGGAACTCCCCATCATTCGGTTACATCGCGCGGAATTCGCAATCGACGCAACTGGATTTGTTAGCAGATTTGCACGAACCCCGCCACGGTTAACGTCGTTAATTGCCAACGGCCCTATCGCTCCGCCGAATATAATAGTTTCCGACCAAATTACAGACTCTCGCTTCGTCAATTCGTTTTTTTTCCACGCCCCAGGCTAATTACGTTACCTTCTACTCGCGCGATCCGTTGTTCTTTAATCTACGTTTCTCGATTTTTCCACTTGTTTTGCCGTGTTATTCTATTCATTACCGTACTGCGCTGCGTTTATGTGTATTTTTTTGTATTTTTACCACGTAAACTGACGTCCTTGACGAACATTCATCATTGTCAGTTAAATTTTCCCTGCTGTACATGAAACAGAAAAACTTCGAGGATTTTTGTTTTAACGAATGTACTAACATTAACATTAAGAATATTTCCTATTTCCTAATTTTACTCTGAGTTCGGAAACGAGGCGGTCTAAAATGCAATTGCACGTACGGCGAGTGTACAGTAAAGTGGAATATCTAGGGACGGATGTGTTCATCAACCACATCAAAGACCCCGCGGTTCAGGGTGTCCAGGTTGAACGTATAGTATTTCGTATTGGTCTGGTCTCCACGCACTATGACGATGGAAATGCTAGCCGGCGCTGATCTAATTAAATGCCAACCCCCGACGTTAATAAAGGGCTCTCTCCCCCTGGCTCTCTCTGTCGATCGTTCATCACCCGGCGATTGTTGTATTCGTCGGCGATTAGGCATGACTCGCCGATGAAACAACTAGCAGGTTAACGACCCTTTGCAGTTCAACCTGCCCACGAATCCACCATTCTGAAACTGAAATGGAAACTCCATAGAGAACTAAAGTAACCATGAGACTGCATTCACCCCTAGAAATCGAATTAACGAGAATCCTGTTGATAAACTACCTTTTTCCACGTCCTGTACGTTGGACAATTTGTACCTGAAATTCGTACAGTTCCTGAGCTCCAGCGACGTTTCCTTAGGAGCTTTCGAGCAGGGTTCAGCCGACAGTTGGCAAAAATATTCAACGTCCTTTGCATAACATGACAAATGGTAAACAAAGCGTAAAACACGTTTGTGCGAGGCAGGAACGGTTCGCGCTCTATTTGTCACTGTCCGAGCGGGCAGACCCTGGGATCATTCCTCAGCAGTTGTCGACAGCCGCGCCCGGCTTAGGGTGGCCGAAGGGTTGCAGACAGGGCACGGGGGTGGCTGCGTTACGTCGAACGCAACTTCTCAGTGCGTGCAGACACGTTTCTCCTTCGATGGCCGATAAGTAACGGTACTCGTAATAACGCGCGTGCCGGGCAATTCGACACCGGCCGCAGTAAAACTGCCGTTGAATAATACATGTCGCATTAAAATCGCACTTGGCGACACATATGCACTTGCGTGCAGCCTGCACCGCGCTAGAAATCCTTTTTTTCCCTCTTTACCGGCTCTCCGTGAAATACAACGCGCCGAACTGACGTGTTTCCAGATTTATTTGCCGCGATCTTATTGCAGGCAGGAAATCAACGCGTGACACTTTATTATACCTTATCGTGTACAACACCCGGAGATTACATTAAACCAAAGCTATCCTATTAAAAAATTTGTTCCACACTGCCCGTAAATTGTCAAAAAGGAATAAAGCGACTATCGCTATGGTGGCTGTAAAATTATTCGAAAATTACGTTTAAGTCTTAACGTGCTGATAATTTCGATGAATTATGAAATTATGACGTATATCGCTGCTTGATTGATGACATGATTAATGTCTCAGAATATTTTCTATCTGTCTGTCTAACTGTTTGAGGTAAATTCGCGGATGTGTGGATAATTCTCGGTTGATTGTCGGCTAGCTGACAGGAGAGTACATACGTGGCACAGTGTCGCAAAGTGCGGACAAAGGGGTAACGGTTATAATGCACGAGTTAAGGCGAAGCCTAGCTTGGCTGGCAACACGGCTTGATAAAATCTCCATAATGGCTGCATTCGGAGGGGAATTACCGGTGCTTCTGTTTCCCGACGCCAAGCGGCTTGGAGTGCCGCGAAGGGTGGCCGGATGGACGGGCTTTAGGAAGGATGGGGTTGGCTAAGCTCGAGGAGAGGGGGGAAGGGCCAACCATTATGTAATTATACTAAGTCCGGTTGGTTACCAGTCAAATAGCCAAGAAAACTTTACGAGGAAAGCTAAGATTCAATGTTACGTATTGTGTGTCGATCATTTGGACTCTTTACATTGATCCTGTATTTTAGTAGGCTACAAAGACGATGAATACACCACTGGGACATTTTTTGAATTATTCTCCCTTGGTGTATATTATTATTGAATTAAATGCGTGGGGTGTATATCAAAGTTTTACAGGTATTACTGCGAAAAATTCCACTGTTGCGATTTAAAGAGCGTATCGGTTTTTACATTTTCCTGCCTGCTGCATGACGGAGCATCGGCGAAGGTGATTGACAATGTCAGTCCACGACGTCCATTGTACTCTCTCTGCGGGACGGCCTAGTGCGGCTGGATTTTCCCTCGGCGGCAACTGCCCGGGAAAAGCAATCGCGGAGTAATCGGCGGTGGACGCGATTAATTTCCCCGAACAATAATAGGTGAGCGGCCGTGTTGCTATCAAGGCCGGCGCAGACGATCGCCATTCATGCTAATCCTCGAGACCTAGCAACGCGATCCCGCTCTATCCGTGCGAAACTTCCCTGTCGCCTTCTCTCCATCTTCGGACTATCCTCTCCGCGTCAGTCCCGAATGATGCCAGACTATCGATCCTCGCTTCCAGCGAGACAGAGGCAAAGAGGGGGAGCAGAGTAAGAGGCTTGAACTCGGTATTAGGGCCGCTGAGAGCGTCAAGGGGAAGTGTCATTCGCCTGGTCTTCCCTAAATCCGTTGGAAACGTCGTGCTATTGCGCCTTGCGAAGATCACGATGGAAACTACGAATGTTCTAGCCATTCGCCAGCTCTTACTTCTGCATCCTTGCATCTTTACTGTTGAAACGTAATACGTCCAGTCCTACCTTACTTGACGAGTTTAATTGTACGTCTTAATGCTTTAAAAAATTTGTCGTTTTTCCGGTAGGACCGAATCGACAACTTTTTATCTAATTTTAAATATAGGGAACAACATGGAACATATATTTTATTCATCCCCACTGCACAATTGGCAATTATGTTCCATTGAAAATTGACCGATTTATTGCTGAATACAGTATTATATCTTAGTGACTTTAATGATAACATTTATCTTCTTCTACGCGACTCATAAGGAAATCCAGTCCCACCTAAGATTTTCGCTAGGCTAGGATTACCTGGCTGAAGTCAGTTCCTTGACTTCCGTTTTCGCACGTCCTAGCATTCGACGCACGCTTGAACGTTCACACGTTAGGAATATCCTCGTCGGACCAAGAGCTTGTGCGTTCCTTCCGCTTGCTTTCTTGTTTGTTCGTTTCCACTTGAAGCGCTTTCCTCCGCGCGAGTTTGATCCATATCGATCAGCCCAGCAATCTGTTAACCGCTGCTTTACCATTTCCCAAAGAAAAAAGGGAATCGTCTCTTGTTTTTCCGAAAGATTTTATTGGATCGGAATGTTTATTCCCCTCGGAAGATTTTCTGCCCACTTCAAAAGTTGTTTGCCTCGGCGATTGGTAAAACAAAATTGCTTTCCCCATGCCTCTGGAATAATCTTCGGCTACTTTGCGCGAATTCTTCTTTATCTTATCGTAGGCTTGAAGGGCGTCGGAATCCCGACTGCGACTCTGGCGAGAGTCGCTCGGATAAACGGGTTACTAGGCACGGGCACGAATCCGCCGCTCGGACTTTCCCGGATCTTTATCGAGTATCGAGTTGCGTAATATCGTAGAAGGCAGAACACGCCGTCTTGAGCACGACGTTAGCCCATGGGGAATGGGTTTTGGGGACGTCTATCGGCGGAGGGGGGGGGGAGTGGAGGCATGTAGCCGTGAGAGGACGAGAGACGTTCGAACGGAAGGGGCGAAAACTGATCGCGTAGAAGGAAGAAGGAACGAAAGAAAGCAAAGTACGGGCAAGAGGAGAAAAGTCGGAGGTACAGAGAGAAGCCAGAGAGAAAGAAAGTGGCCGCGAGGGTGGCTGAAGTGGGCGGAAGGGGGAGAGGGGGGGGGGTAAGGAACGAGACAAAGAAAGCGGAGATCAGGATCAGGTCCGGAGGGTGGCTGGCGCAGGGTACGGGCAGGTTCTTGGCACGGCCTCTTCTCCCGGGGTAAGGGTAAGGGTACAGCCGCCATCCATTACTGGCGGCGCATGACACCTCGGGAGATATATCGACTCACCGCATCCTCGAATTGAATCGAATGCCGCCGGCAAAAACACCAATGAGCAAAATAGAACATTGTGATCGATGCCTCGGCTGCCGAAATTTATCGACGAATGGGTTACCAAACCCCTGCACTCTCTGCTCTTTCCCCCCTCCTTCCCTCTTTCTTTATCCCCCCCTCTCTCTCTCTCTCCCTCTCCTTTCCTTTCGTTCTCGTATAGCTTCACATGCCGCGCTACGTGCTGCGCGCCGGCCGACTAGCTTTCTTGCCCCCCGGAAACGTCGGTGATCGACGATTCGTAACAAATATTTGCTCGGAGCCAAGATCCAATTAGATTCGACTTTGGGAATTTATCAATTCCAGAAATCGCCGTCCCGTTGCATCAACGTGAAAGTGTAGGTTTTTCACGCACACATCGTCGGTCAATCGAACGTTTCGCCATGACTTTTGCCGAATAGAGGCTAACGATTTTTACTTTTCTTCACATTGAAATTCAGAGCGATATATTTTGATAAATCTAAAAAAATTGGTGGTTCGAACATATTTTCATCTTCCTCTAATTTAGTCGTCTGAACTTTACTCCAGACTTTCGGGATTATTCGCCACGCCTCAAAGACGTGAGATGCAAAGGCTTATGCGGTTCCAGTGATCCATCGGCTTTCGGTTTTATCGTTTGGAAGTCAGGCCCTCAACATAATTTCCCTCTGGGTATAGGAGGTAATGTGAAAGGCATGTGCCATTTAAACTCCAACGTGCCGGAGGATATTGCAGCGGAATCGTCCTGGAAATGTGGGTTAACGCCAAGCATCAACGGGTGACGTCGGTTACCCCAGAGCGGACCTTATTTCAGGATGTACAGTGTAGCCGCAGTGTAGGTCATGCGTAGTTTATGCCTAACATAGAGCACCGTAAGATCTGGTGTTTCGCGTCTTTAGCTTTGTTAGAGAGGCGAAAGCTCCCCGAAGACGGCGTGTTCTGGACTGCCCTCTGGAAATACTCCAATCCTCTTTGCCTCCTACGCCTACCCCCTCCCCCCTTGTATCTCTCTAGCGCTACCTTTACTTGCCATTCCTCCCCCGAGAGCTTTCTCTCGCCTTTGTCTCAGTCCTCCCCCGCACGGGCGCAGTAGGTCTGCCGGCGTAATATTCGGGATTAGCCGGAACTAACGTACAAACAGAAGTTTCACTTTCAAACAGCGAAGCGCAGTCGAGCGGTTGCGATGCGGCAGGGCCGCCGGTAGGGCTCTTGTTGTCGGAAAGCCGTATTAACAGCCCCGTGCCAGTGTAAACATCGCATAAATCCAGCCCGTTGTACGGAGAAACGGTAAATACCTCATCCGGCTTTGTAGATTACCGCGATACCATTAACGAAAGAGAGTGCCGCACCGGTAGACTTCCGGTACCATTGTCCTACCGCCTCGCGGCGAGCTAATCACTGGGCCTTCACCGACAACCTATTGTTTCTGCATCTCTAGTGGTTGATAACGGAAGCAGTTGCTTCCAGATCTGACTGGGTATAACACAATGTTGTTACCCTTTGCGCGAAATTGTCTTGAATATCACCATCGCCAATACCCCATGAAGTACGACTGTCCTTCGTTTCACTTCGTTTCACACGTATCTTATCACTCACATGGAAGTGTATTGATGAGATCAGTATAAAAATAGCACCTGTTTGTTCGAGTCTTTACCATTGTCTAACGTAGCAAGTTATTTTCGATTTTCGGGGACCATTTCCAACCGACTGAAAATTGACCAACTTGGCGTCAGGTAAATCCGAGACTTCGATCGACCGACGATCGCTGTGTGGGTGTAATTGAAAATTAAACTGTCTTATCTTCTGTCGCCTATCGACGCAGTGTCCCTCCCCCCCCTGCCATCTCCCTTCTTGGGCGTAGAGTCGCGCGAAGAGCCAGCCTTTCCGGGCCTCCAAATAACCATTTCCAGGGAGTGAATAGTTAATTTCCTAAAGTTTCAGCTGGGCCGCCTGAATGCCGCATTGATTGGTACTCCAATCAGTTACGGGTGAAGGGTTGGGGGTGTCTGGGGGGAGGTGGAAGGTCGTTCGCGACGAATCGAAGGAGGAGAAGTCGGTAGGCCGAAGGTAGGCGACCAAGGGAACGAAGGATGCAGCTCGCTCTGACGTTGAACCTTCGGTCGACCGAAGGGTAACGGCGAAGGGGGGAGAGGAGAGGGGGGGTGCTGATGGACGAAATTGAGTCTCGGGGAGGTGATTATCATTCGAAGTGGATCGACCGGGGTTCCTCGGAGTTCATCCCTCTGGAACTCGTCTCTTCTTTTTTTAACCTCACAACGATCACCCGGCAAGATTGCTTTCATACGATCCATTTTTAATGGAGGGTAGGCGCAATCGCCGGACAGAGACGTGGCGAAACTCTAATTACCCGTTCGGTAAGCGTAACAACCATGTCGGTTGCTGCAGAGCGAATCGACCTCCGTTTAATTCACAGGGAAGCCCATAATTATTGGCACAGCGGCAGTTGCCTCGAGAGAATAATTATTGCCGTTACTGACGAAGGACACGGTTTAGAGATCCATTGATCCTGTGGCGTAACACAAAGTAACTTGGACATTTAAGTTACATTTTTTAAAAGCGTTATTAAGATCGCAGCTGATTGTCTTTGAAACGACGTAAAACCGGACGGACAGAATCTGCTGCGGCAGATGACCCAGATTCGATAGCATTCGATCGAATACGCGGGGGAACGTTAAAGAAGGCTTTGAATTCACGAGAAGAGTGGTTGGGTAGAAAGTGGCAGCCTTGAGAACACGCCTTTAGGAATCTTGACCGATGATCTCTGTGACGATTACGGAGTCAAGAGCCCTCGTGATCCTCCCGCAGAGGGGGAAGGGTTCGAGGGGGACATCGGAGGGCTAAAAGAGGAACGACCATCGGTGCTGCAGGACGAAGAAGAGGTGGTAGCGGTGGGGGGAGGGGACAGGGGGGGGGGGACTGCGGCCCTCGAGGAGGGAAATCCATCCGAAGCTTTCCAAGAATGTTGGAGCGATAAACTCCTGTCGGAGGCCGGCGGTATCTCTTGCCGGCAGTAGCAGCTCCAGGAGGCGCAGGGCATCGCGCCAAACCAGTTTTAAATGCGCTCTTAAATTTCAGCAACTTGCGACGAGCCGTAAACCATCTCGGCGGCTCTAGCAGGTTAGGCTGCTGCTCTTGTCGTATTTGGCCGGGCCAAGTACCCGCAGAGTTCCTGCGATGGGATCTGCCAGAGCGGATCCTTCCGTCCCTTCCTTCCTTCCTTCCTTCGGTCCTGCGGATTACGTGTACCACCCTAAGCCGGATACCGGATTCGATCTCTCTTCCACTGTCTTCCCCACCGTGCCTCCCACTTCCGTTTTCTGTATTTTCCGGCCACCCCGCCTACCGAAACGCTTTCGAAACGCGGCTTCGTCTTTCGAATAGCAGCCTGGATCTCGTCCGATCGAACGGTCCTTTGTCTTACTGCCTCGTGTCTCGGACCACGGCAACTTCTACATTTAACTACCAGACCAGTAAATCCCCCGTGGATACATAAGATACCTGCTAACAGACACGTGAATACCAAATGAAATTGGAGAGTAGTCAATTTTATAAAGCTGTTTTATCGTTCACCTTTCTCTTCTTCCGAGAAGAAAGAGTCATTCGGCTTTCCTTTTTTCCCTAATCGATTTTCCTCAATGTCTTTTGCGATATAAAGTGCAGATGTGTACTTTCCGAAACGTGTCGATGAATCTAGAGACCTAATTCTCCGTGATCTCGTAAAGGATTTACGACCGACGAGAATTCCTGTGTCCTTCAAATGTCAGGTAAAACGAAATGCCGGTGCTTTCGGCAGGTTGTCTGGCGCGCTTGACGCTAGCGAAATAAACACGGCGGATATATGCGACAGGGCGATTTAATCGCAGGGATTAAACCGTCGGGACGGCCGGAGATAAGCCCGTCGCGAGAGAAAGGCCCACTGGGACACAACAAGGAGGAAGAGAATCTCGATTTATCGCCAGCCGTGAAGTCTGCCCGTTATGAAACGACGTAATGAAATCCTCGCGTGTGAGTAGGTGCTCGCGCGCGTGGCGGGGGACGGGGGGGATGGGGCACGATCTTGCCGCATGAGAGTGCGGTGTACGTCTTAATGCCACAGTCCCATAACAATAACCACGACGAAACAAGCGAGTGGCCTCGCTGGCAATAACGCCGTCTGGCCCCGGTGTGCTCGGCACACCAGGCACCGCACGGTTCCTTCTGGATATCTCGAAGCAATTACCGACTAAGAGACTGGGGTCTCGTTAAGGTAATAGTGTCCATTATCTCGGGGCATAAGGGAAGAAGTAAACCAGAGCTCGAACGCACGGGAGTCCAATAATCAACGGCCTCCCTCACGAATGACCCGGACTTTTACTCTTACACTACTTCCTGTGTGCTTCCCACCTATCGTACTTACGATGATACAGCCAACTCACTTAGCCAATGAGTAAAGATATAATACGTAAATCATGCATTTCACGTGAATCAAAGGATGGGGACACACGATCTTCCAGAATCGTTTCATTTCTTTTCTCTTATCAGTCGTGTTCACTATCGCTTTTATCCAATTCTGGTTGTAGTAAAAAGATTTGGTGATCAATACTTTTACCCTGTCATTGTCGAGAGGAAAATTGATACACGAGTGTAGAGTGGCACGAGATTTGTCAGGACAGTCGTTGGTTCATTGTATAGCGCGTAAAACGAGGGGGAATTCGTGAGGTCCGAACGAGCCGGGCCGTCCACGCATTATCATAATCACGATTGAGCGAAATTCAATGAGGCGGATCGGCTCCCAGGTTCCGTTAATGGCATGAGCCCCAGTGCCGTTTAGCCCCGGGCGATAGTAATGGGCTTGCATCGGCCTGCGGTTGGCTTCAGACACGCCGTCGCACACAGACGAACGTCTCAACCCCCCTCCCCGTCGTTCATCTTCTTCTTCCCCTTTGCCCCTCCACGTCTTTACCTGATCGACCATCGGTCGACTTCATCCGCGCATTTTACGAGGCAATCAAGCAACTAATGTCGCATACATTATACGTATTAATTCCGGAAAATTCCGTAGTAAATGCCTGACGTCGTAACATTTAGAGAGAGATATCGTCTTACCTAAGGACAGTAGGTTTTTGTATTTTTACCATTTTTAGATAAGAAATTTGGCGGTTAACGCGTAGTCATCTGGATACATTTTCCCGACAGCGCCAAGTCCTTATCTTTAGCGGAACGTTAAAAGTTTAGCGTTTCATCCGACAGATGAAAGTTTCTCATCGAATTGAGTGCGGCGATCATGCCGGCGAAAGTCCTTAAAACGGCACGAACGCACGGAACGGCAAGTCTTTAAAACGTTCCACCTCGTTATCCGGGGTTTCTCGCGGCGATCGCGGGGGTCGCGGAAAAACGAAACGGGTCGTTGGTCGTGCTGAGTTGCATTCGCCTAACTCGCCGTTCGAGGGCGACGCCGGGCCCCGGGGGTTCGTTACGAAAAAGCTGAGAGCAGATGTCGCCTAATAGAAAGAAAGAGCTGTGCCGGTGCAAACTCCTCCGTGGAATGGCCTGTACGTGCAGTCGGGAAGAACGGCGCGGAAAAGACGGAGGAGCCAGTGTATAAAGGGGAAGTTGAACGGGAGCGTGCATTCGATGCAGTTGTTAGCGACTCTTTGCCGAGAAAAAGATCGGTCAGGAGCGCCACGCGAGAGAGCGCAAGGGAGCGGGGAATATACGAGAGGGAGGAGCTGCGCCAACACTTGCCCTTTTTCAGCGGGAGGTGAGGAAAGGAGATCGACTTGCGGCTGGAAGAAGACCGCCAATGCGAAGGACCGAGCGAGATAGACAGGGTGAAAGGAAGGCAGATGGTGGAAGAGAAAAAGAGAGGGAACGAAAGGATGGTTGTTGCTGTTGCGGCCGTAGCATTACCTCCGCACCATTAACTCGCAAAACTCTTCGCTTGAATCTTGTTCTCGACTCGACTCCCCTCCGCCCACACGAGCGGGGCCCTGCCTCTTTCCCCGAGCCTCGAACCACCTCGTCTCTCGTTGCTTCTTCGTCGCACGACCAAAAAGACAGCTACACAGTTCGCTAGTCGCACCGGGTCCACCGGAATCGTGTATCTGACTCCATTTGGAAGTTATCAACGTAAATAGTAGCTCTGTAAACGAGCAGAAGCTCGCCCGCAGGGATGCTTTATGATCCCCGCCATTAACGCCCAACCAGACCGGGGGGGTAAAAGAACGAAAGGGGGGAAGCGAGGGTGGGGAACGGTCCGTGGGACTCGCGGCACGGTTCCTGAGGGACCGAGCGGAGCGTTGACCAGAAGAAGATTTCAAGCGAAGCAGCAGCTGGCCAAAGTTCTCCAAGTTTTCGAGAGCGGTTTCCTGCGAGGCAGGAAGAAATAACGTTTGCCAAAGTACTTGCTACGTCGCTCGTAAAGATCGTCTCTCTGTCTCGCCTACCGACCGATAGTTTATCTTTCCTGCGGTCTACGCAACAATCTCGGATTGCCCGCTCGAGTCTTCCATGGACCACGTTGCAGTACTCGTTTTTTATACTTGCTCGTTAACAAGACTATGTTCTACTGCCAAGTGACTTATCCACATCAGGAAGTCATTAGTGCGTCTTTAAAACCACGAATACGTTACGTCAGTAGCACGTAATCACGGCAAACAAATGTTTACTGCCAGTTTTCTATGATTGTTCCAGCAATAATTTGCTAACTACAATTTTGGAAATACAAGAAAGTTTAGAAATTTTGGTTTATTTATATACGACTTACTTTCGTAAGAATAATACAGTCCACCTCCTTAATAGTATCACGAACGACGCGAAACTTTTTTAATTGCCTTGGGAGCGGAAGTGAAGCGAATTTTCCGCATTCGTTGAATGAAATCGTAATTTGAGCGTCTTGGGAATCTTTAACTCCAGCGTGTCCTGGGTTGTCGCGAAATCCTCGCCCGAGGGAAGATAAGAAACGGATTACGGAGATACGATGGTCGAAGTAATCGCCGTCGATCGAAGTGGTTGAACGTAATACGGCCGGTCGTGCGATCGATAAAGGCTAGTTTCGCGGTGCAGACAGTCGGCTAGCTCGAAGATCGTCGCCGTGCTTCGAATATAATTCCGAGGCCGAGCGCCTTCTTCCCATTTCTCCGCTCGTTTCGTATCCTGCCTTTCTTTCCCTCGGCAACCAGTTCTGAGCCTCTATTTCGTCCACCCCCGCTTGTTCGCTCGTCTTTCTCCTGGTTTTCCCATTTTTCCTCTTCTTTTGTTATCCACCACCGAATAGTGCGAAACGTTCGTATTCGCGCAAAGAAAACGGCACATCGGCGAAAGTTCTGTATTTATGTATCAGAATTGTAGTCCACGATACAGTAGTAAAACACAAAAATGATGACAGTTAAATATTAACATTCGTAGCGTTGTCCTGTTAAATATAATAAAACTTGGAATTTTTCAAATAGTTTGTGGATTGACAATGTTTGCAAAAACTATAGCATGGGGTACTTTATTGGTTGTTTTCGCGATCCTATCTGTCCTTCTGTTCCAATTCTCCAGAGAGGGTCCAACTGGGAAGACGATCCTTAGAGGGTTCTCGGGCTTAATCAACCATACGGAGCTTGATTACATTAGTGGGATTTTATCGAGTTTTCTCATAACGCAGTTACCGTTTCCCGTGAATCCACATAGGGTTTCCGGGTTATCGGAGTAGCTTCCTCACCAGCAGTATTCTCTACGTGTTTCGTCGACTCTTAAGAGCTCTGCCACGTGTTATACTTTCCGCAGAAATCGTGGCATCATTCGCCCCCTGGACCACTGTAGCCTTCAGGATATTACCTTAGACGGTCCGACCTACAAAACTGCTATTGCATATTCCGTTTTACGGCGCGTAACGGACTTCTTGTACATCGTACCAGGAAACAAAGTACCAGCCGTATCTCGTATTCTTTTCCTTTCTCAAACCGATAATGAAAGAAAAAACGGCCCCATTTTTATCACGTGTATCACGCGTAACGATTTCTGTCATAACTCTTCTGCAATGGTGTAGAATTTGCATTTTAAGTGCTAACGTAGTTAACGTTAGTATTTAAGTGGTGTTACAAACCAACGAACGGAAAGAAAATCTACTGTATAACCAGGAATATTTGCTGCGATGGGGCATAACATTTTCGATTCATCTTTTTCCTCCCATTTCATCCTACTTTAATCCTGGCCTAGTTGTTTATTCTCCTACGGTCGAGCGATTGGTTTTCAGTTGTGGCCGATGACGCAGCTTCTTCAACGACGTAACTGCGCGCGTAACGACCTTGGGCCCCGAGGGAAGCCGGTGAAATTGAAAAATAACTTGCCATGCTCTCTTCTTATACGTCGTCATCTAGCGGCTTTTAGTAGTCGTCAAGTTTAGTAGCCGTCAATCGTAAACTCCCCGTATTACGGGAATACGTTGAGCCGTTTCTTCGCATGAATATAACCGCTTGGCGGTTTGCCTCGGATAAACGATTACATTGCCACATCGTTCCTTTATTTTTCTCCAAAAGTGCGCCCATGACTGTACAGACGCCATAACTGTAACAAAAATATATACTATGCACTTTGAATCACTTGACGGATGACCTCGGTTTTAGGTGTTAAAAATGCAACTCATAGCATGGATTTTTATTGTGCAAACGGCCTATTCCAACGGATACGGGTACACAGTGGAGTCTCCTCACTATACCTTTTCCTCCTCCACTCACTATATGTATAAAGGCAAATCATCAACACCAATTAATTCAATCACAGGGCAATTCAGTATCCTCCACGTCCAAAACTCAGGGTCATCGGTGGTGTGTCCCTCTTTCCAAACAATTACCGTGAATAACTTTAACAGAAGCATCTTGTGGTGCCGAGCGGATGTTTGCGCGATACGTTATAAGAAGTGGAAACAGGGTGTGAATGAACGGCCTAGTGCAGAGATCGTTGATGAAGACGTTAGATAAGGCAGAGAGCAGCATTGTGTCGCTCGGTGGCTCGTTTCGTCGGGTTTATCCAGCTTGGCTGGTGCTCGTTGGCAGGCAAGTTGCAACGTTTCGGCCTATAGTCTCGTTCCTCGAGTTTCCTCGCATGGTCGTTAATACCTGAAGGGCGGGGTAGTTGCAAACAGGCGACGGTTAACTCGTGCGAGGACGGTGCGCGCAAGGTATACGTACAGTTTCCGGTACGACTGTACGAACCCACCGGAGGGCCCCCGAAAAGCACCGGGAAAACCGAGCCCAGCGAACGGACCTGCCACCGCTATACCCGCGCCTATTATGCTCTTTCTAATTAATTTACGAACCGAAAATGCTCCGTACCCCCTGGTTCGTCCGAGCTGTCTCGTCTCCCTTATGTTGTTCTTCCTTTTTTCTCATCCCTTTTCTCCGTACCACCATAGGCTTGTGAATTCTATATTAAAAAAACCATTCTGCTCGTATCATGGATAATTAAAACGGAATCGTAAAGGAAATGTAATATTTTTCTATCTACTTGCGTTAGTTAGAAGTCGACAAACTTGTGCCCATAAATCTACATTTTGATCATTTAATCCCTTGTACATACTTCCTTGGAATTTTGCGGGAAAAAATGATTAAATGGGGGATACACTTTTTTTTTTAAATACGCATTGCCGTCTCTTGTGGCGTTTCTGTACGTCTGCCTGGCGGTTGTGCGCTTCCCTTCGTTCCGTTTGCCCGCTGCTGTCTCGTTGAAGCGCGTCCGCCGCATCACATTGTACAAAACGAGAAGGCCGGCCAATTAACAATGCGAACATGACACCAGCGCGTCGGAACCCACGGCCGATGCCGCCCGGGGCCTCCGTTGCGTATTTAAATTCCATTATTCATAATGCATGAGAGAATGGCGAGAAAGAGAGAGAAACCGACGGCGGGCTGCCAGCTAAGCTGGGATGGAGAAGCTTAACCGTTTTTTCGTTCTCTACATTCTGTCGGTATTAAACAGCAGCGGATTCATGTAGATGGTGCTTTTGTTTAAACATTCTCAGCAACAGCGATATTGGCTGAGTGCGAAAGATATTCCAGGGATACGAAGCTTTCTTCGGTCAGACGGTCAAAACTTTGACGTTAGTGTTGAGTCTAGTTCAGTGGCGAAAGTAATTGCCCAAGACTTTCTTTTTAATGAAATATAAAATGATAATGTGCAAAGTCCTGACATTTATGGGCCTTATACAATTTTATCGAGAGGCTAGTGTGTTATCTGAAGTCTAGAGTACGGCTGATTCAACTTGAGATTTCGTCGTGCAATCTTTATGCCCTCCGAGGTAACCCTGTATATCTCGATGAGCCTCACAAGGACTCATTACGTCAGCTTTTTAACGGACGATAAAAAGCTCGAGGCTTATCATCTTCCGGGCATCGTCAGGCAGATAAAAGTAAATACAAAGGAAGAAGGCAAAGTATTACTCGCTGCTGAGCTCGCTCGCTTGACTTTCCAACGTTGCAAATGCATCTCAGCTCCTCCCCGCTTATCCTGCATCGGCTAATTATCATGCTCCGGCAATTAAAAAACTCAAGTCCCGCCGCAGTCCGCCGAATAATGCGTGTGTACACGTAATGTACGAAGTAGAAAATCCGTGTTATCGGACCCTTCCCAGAATTAATACGATGAATACACGTAAATCCTGTGGTTAATCGCGCTTGTGTTGAACCGCATGAAATCATCGCCCGGCGGAAAGACCTGGACAGACGGGGGAGGGGTTGATGGGGGTCGTAAGTAGTTCATGCCGGCTATCAAGACCGCGGCTGTTATCAGTCGTCGTTCGCAAAGGCTCAGACGTCGATACACACGTGGATAACGTATTTAGACTGCGCGGCAGTAATGTCAGTCGGCCACGAACCACGCAAAATCTTCCTATGAATTCGCAGATACGTACATGTGCATGAATATGTACGTGCAGTATGCGTTGCAAATCATACACCCAATCGGCGCGTTACTACATGAATTTTGAAGATCAGCTTATCTAATTTAACGGTGTTTAGGAACATAAATGTTGTTGCTGAACATTTCGAGAATTGTAGGATTTTTTTTATTGAACTACGCTATTGCGGTATCGCGTTCGTGAAAGTCCAGCGAAAATCCTACTATCCGAGTAATGAGAAACCGATAAAATTTGCCAGTAACGCGCGGAGGGTCATCGTAAATTCGTAGACTGGATGATGGCGCGAGTTTTATCGTGCGATCGTCGTCCTGGTCGTTTCCGCGGGACGTCGTTCAACACACGTGGAACTATTCGCTTCGCATTTATGCTTTTTATTTCGTATGGGTCGGCTAGAAATTGAAGAAGAAACGGAAGGACCAACTTCTCCTTTTACAACTATCCCTATCTTCCTTTCGTTCGCCCTCTCTGTCACTACTGCCCTTCTCTCTTTTTTCCCATTCTCTTTCTCTCTATTCCTCTGCCATCCAACAGCTGCCGCTTGTATTATTTTACATTTTGCGTGAGCGAAGCTACGACAAATTTTTATGTAAATTGTCACCTGCTGTTTATATCTATGTTTAATTCACGCACACGTCCTGCAATTTACAGAGCTACGTTATGACGTAACTCGACCGCGGAAATTAAGGAGATATTAATGCAACGCTTTAAAACGATCTACTGCACGCTCTACACTATTATCAAATTTCGCATGAATATTATACGGGTCACGCGGTAGCTAACAAAGCCATTGGTCATTCGTGATGTGTAAAAGCATTAGGATTTTTACGAAATATTGTAATCTGGTTAAATGCGCTCTGATAAATATCAGTAACATAGAAGGTCAGAGAGTAATTAAAAAAAGTAAATGAATCTCGGCCCAAATTGCTCGCTCGTCAAAGGTTTGAAACCCTTATGAAATTAGACGATTCTATTCGTCCGAGATCGACGGCCGCGATGCTCACGGTAAAATGAAAATAATCGTTTTACCTTTTACATAGAAATGCGAGCCGTCGACTCGCTCTACTTTCGACCTCTCACCGAGGAGAATTATAATCAGGACCGGGCCGCTCGTAAGCGGCAAAAGTACCGGACGACTCGCAGAGTTCGGAGATACTTTGGACACTCGTTACAGGGGATTACATCACGGGTCCCGCGGAAGAGAGCAGATAGGCAGGGGGGTAGGAGGAGAGGAAATGATGCGCAGGAAGGAAGAGGGAGACGTAGGTGCAGATCGAGGGAGATGAAAAGACGGGTTAAAGGGAAGAGTAGAAGGAAGAGAAAGAGGAAGAGGGAGACGAGAAAAGGAACTGAGTGAGAGAGGCGGAAGGGGAATATTGCAACGAATGAACTGACCTCTCCCAAGACACGGGAGCCCGGAATTTCAGTATGGGGAAGTCCGCCGGGAAATGAGCCTCGACGCCCCCACTACTTCCAATTAAAAGTTACGCCACTGTTGAACCAGAGTTAATGAAGGAAATAGAGAAACTACAGTAACGTCGGGCCTGGCCTACCTCTCCCTCTACTCTTCCCTCCTTCGCCATCGTCTCACGTTTCCGCTCATTGATTTCTTTTTCTCTCTCTTTCACTCCCTCTCCCTCTCCTTCATGGGTCGCGTTTCCCTTTGCCACCTTGGTCCTTCGTGCTCTTTCACTTCCGCCCACGAAGGCAAATTGCACGACAGAGTCTATTCGAAACATGGGGAAAGTTCGCGGGGAAAGACCGTAAAAGATAAACCTCACGAGCAGAGCTGGGCATTTGTTTAAGCAATTTTACGGAAAGAGCCACTACGCGGAAATTAACATCGATTTAAGTTATTTTTTCTGTAAAACAGGATATGTATTTTTAAAAAGTTCCTAAAAAATTGTAATAATCCCACTGACCGTTTTTCAATTCCTCTATATTTCACTACCACTACATGACACGATTACAGACTTTCCGACTTGAAACATTTCTATACAGAAAAGGAGTCAAAGAAATCTGAATCGTAAGTCACATACATACGTTTAAAAATCTCAAACTTCTGTTAGCACCGCACCTTTTAAAAACGATGACTTTCAACTATTCCCCTTCCATTGAAACTTTCTAAATGCAAATGGATGTATTTTCCTAAGTACTCTTCTAGTTAGGGGCGCGAAAAAAAGCACTTTTATCGGCGACTGTACCAGCCGACTGCCTAACTTCCTGCAGCGTGTTTCCCCCTTTGCGGGTTTTAATAGTCTAGCGATAAAGCTATTAGTCTTTATTAATTTATAATTAAGGAATAAAAGTTTCACGTGCTGAAATGGCTTTGGAAGTTTGAGCCCAGTGGCGGACACGTAGCCGGTGAACAGTATTCTTTTACAATTATATCTTTCCGAGCATCCTTCCTTTGAGTATTGCAGTTTCCATGAATTTTGAGCTTTTTATATTTATTGATACGCACACTCTAACACAATTCCTGGATGAGGGTTTATTTCCTTTAAATTCGGGTGCTTTCAAATACAGTAAAATACATTATATTTCTTTGCATTATTTTGCAGTATTGATCGACGCAATGTTCATTTACGTCGGTGCCGATTTTATCGTCGTATCGGTGAATTTTTACGTGACATTTCATTGTGCGCGCTACATATTGCGGGAAAGTCAAACACGGTCGACATCGGAGGTCGATGCAGACGTCGAGTTGAAAACGCATCGGGAGCTCTGCGTATGAGAATGGCGCGCGATCGCACAGGGATGACAGCACGATTGGCTGGAGGTAAATATAAGAGGGAAAAGGGGACAGAGGCAGGACGAAAAGACTTCTTCCTGCGGGATTGCAGGGCGATCGTGCCCGCGGGCACACTGCCGTTCAACCTAAGATATCCGCCGTTGTTTCGTCTCGGACGTCGTCGGAGGGACCGTCCGGAGAGAACGCCGCGGAAAAGATTCCTCCGGGGTGGCTGTATTAAATAAATAGAGAGCCACCGGGCTCCAGTCGGCTGGATAAGAAAGTCGCCCAACGGAATTCCCGGAACGGCGGATAGCCAAGTTTTAGGGTAAACGTCCAAGTTCGTGCGGCTACGACAAAGGATATTGGCCGTCTCAATTGATATACGTACAGTACGTGCTACACCCAAGGGTATCGCCGTCGGCAAGCACAAACACAAACCTCGAATTATCCCTTTCTTTTGTCAAACTTACAGAGAACTCGGGATTAAGACTTCTCCTCCAACTGTCTATCGCAATGGTTCAGGTACCACGATCGACTGCCAGTCAAATATCCTATTGTACATTGGTAAAAGATTTCCTTTGACAACGAAGAATGTATTGCTCGTTCTTTAAACTGTTTATACACGCTGATTATTTTTGGTACAGCTGGGAAAATACGATGAATACCGCTCCATCTCGAAAAGTATTAAAAAAGGGCTAAGATTATTGAGGTAGCGTATAAACCAGACGAATTTCACGTTAAAAGACGGAATTTCCGTGGAGAGTCCTCGATGCACGAGTAATCCAGATTGGAGAAAAGATTGGAGTTCCGCGGCTAGACCCAGTGCGAGGAGAATCGAGGGGGAACGCAGGAAGGGGGAACGAGGCGAGTCGATGTAAAATCAGCGAAATAGAAAGAGAGGAACGAAGGAGAGCGGAAAGTGAGGTGATATTGGTAAACACCGTACACTCCATCCTTGCCTACCGTCTCTGCGACGGATTATTCCATAATCCAAATACTATAAATACAAGACTAGCTCGACTGCACCGCGGTAACGAACCATCCCTTTTGATAAAACTCTTAAATAAATACAGCGCGCATGTCTAAAAGGATAAAAAGATCATTTATCCACTTCCTGTCTACACCCTAGTCAGGTCGCTTTAATACGTCGAGGGCTGCCTCTATCCAGAAACATTGGTAAATATTAATATTTTTCTCATTTCATGGCTGAGCCATGTTTATGAAGAGTAAAGTCATTTCGGAGTATTTATTGGGACGCTTGTCCCTTTAAGAAAGTATTTAAACGTAGATTTAAACGTAGAGAGCAAAGCAGAGGGATGATGATTCAATTTCATGGTTACCTCCATGTACCCTTGCTTCTTGTTAAAAGTTTACGACCAAAGATAATTTACAATCTAGCATATGTAATAATCCTGTCAATTAGATGACATGGAAAAATCGCGACAGTCCTTGGTGAAATATTGTTTATTCATTATTGCGTGACTTAGTTATCTGGAGGCTTTTACAGCAGTAAATTCCGGAAACAGACGTAGTCGGGAAATGTGTCTGGTATTTTTCACGGAACCCGCTGAAATTCGGCAGACGCGAGCAATAATTCTATTTCGGCCGGGCAGTAAGTAATGTTTATGGGTCAGCGTGCTATCCCCATAAACGTATACACCCTCGCACGCGGGGACTGCTAGCCAAAAAATATTCTCGGCGCAGTAAATATCCGTAAAGGATGGTCTCATATTTTGAGAGGCGGAAGAAGCCTCCACTCTGCTACGCCCTCTCCTCTCACCCCCTTTGCCACGCAGGATCTTTTCTAAACCATGCCATAGGTCTCTCTTTCTCTACCTCGCCTTCCCTTCCTTTCGTTATCTTTTTCCTCTTTTCTCTTAGCAACATTTTCCCAAGGTTTCCGTATCTTTTTTCGTCGTTTCTTCGTCGCTCTTTCTATACTATTTCCTCACTTGGCGTGGTTCTCTACCGCATTGGGGAACGAGCAACACTCTGTCCCGCAGAATTTTAGCTGAAAGTAGCCTTTGGCTCTTCAACTAGATAATGCAGGTCCCGGCTGTACCGGTATAATATACTCAGCTTCCGGTCGGTCTTTACAAAGGCATAGCATTATTTAAAGCTCTTACCTCCATTCTTTGCCGACGGCATTCCCTATTCCCTGGCTCCCGCCGACGGCGCGGGAGCTTATCGCTAATAATTTATGGCGCGTGCAAACAATACCCATCAGCACGCCACTCTCAGGATCGAAATGGCCACGGTCATTCGTTGCGGGCTAAGGGCGAACTGCACGAAAAACGAGCAGCCAAAGGACGTTGCTCGCGGATGCACGATATACCGAGCATTGCCTATGCTACTCGCACGTCATTGGCCGTTTCAAGAAATCACCCGCCAATCACCTGGATAATGTTTCTTTCAATTTTGACCAAACTCTCCTTATCAAACCGCAATCGGAGCTAATTGAAACTCTTTATGCTACGAGTGCTCTCAAATTATGCATACCACATTTGGAGTTTAGTAGCTACTAACTCTGTCCGTAAATCAAAGAAATTACCTCATTTCATTGAACACATTTATACAGCTCCTCGAAAGTGACAGGTAATTGTTAGCTGGCAATGTTACGCGTTACATGAAAGACTAACCGCTGAGGAGGAAAAGGGAAAGTAACCGGCAGAATGCCGGAAGGAAGGTATGGTATAGGAAATGGGAAATTGCATAGGTAGAAATGGAGTGAACAGAGAGAATCATTGCTCGTATCTGCACTGGACGGTAATTCGTCCAAGCTGCTGAGTACTCTCGATAATTCTCGAACGTGCGATGCATCGATTCCGCATACACACACGTACATGCGGCTGCATGCAACTAGATAAACCCGGTTACAGAGCTGGTATGCACGGTATCTGCGATAGCCGGAGTTCGATCCGCTGCAAAGTGAAAACGACTGGAAAAAGGTACGGAGGTTTTTGCTTCCGTCGAACACACGCGATTCACGTAAAACTAGAATCAGATTGATGGACAGCTGGACTGACCGGCGGATTCGTCGACTAGAACGCTGCGAAACATTTTCCGAAATACCTTGTATATTAGATTAAACATAAAACGTAAATTCACTACGAAAAAGGAATAGACAATTGATAAAATAATCTTTACGATGAACCCATCAGAATACATCAGCTTGTGAATACTGGTAGATTATTTTACCATTTCGTCACTGAGTAACAACATCTTTGCGTTGATAAAATAAAAATTCATTTCGTAAGATAGTACAATGCTTGAATTAATCGGCAACACCTGGTAGTACGTTGTTGTGATTTCCAGGCATTTTGCTCGATTCAATATTACCGGTTATATTTTGCGTAACTGTGTCCGTTGGCCGGCCGAAAGCCATGAACTAGAGGGAAGTCTGTGGCAGATACGTAGCCCCGTCTAGTTTACCTTGTGTCTGCTCCTGTAAACCATGGCTGTACGTGGGTACACATATCATCGAGTGTGACTCGAAATCGAAGCAACCTACGAACGTGACACAATAACGCGGCAAAGCACAGAATATGCGCGAACCCTCACGCTTCGCTTGTTGACTGTTTATTAAATTTCTGATAGCTGTCCTTTTGTGTAAACAGTAATAGCCTTCAATGTATAGATAGTAGAATAGCCTTCGGTGTCACGGTGAAACTATAAACTTAACTAGAAATCAACTTCAGCTATGTTACATTTTTACAGTTGGTTTTTTATAGCGTAAATTCGGAATAAAATAGTTTGTTTATTGTGTGCCTGTTAGGCAATGTAACAATGTAAATGTAGTTGACATTTCTTTGATCTTCTCTTCATATGATGAGAATTTCCTATCGCCCGTAATGTAGACACATGGCCCTGAGTGTTGTTGTTTCAGGATGATTATTGATCGTCATGGTAAGTTTACGTCAATGAGCGGCCGCAAAGCAAACGAGGGTTCCCTATGCCTGGTCGGCGTAACACACATACGTCGAGCAATAACTCACAATTAACCACCCACGGACCAACGTAGATAAGACAGACCTCATTTTCCTTGTTGTCTAGTTCGGTTCGTTACCATATCTTCCCTGCTAGACCGATAAATCTTCTTCGCAACTTTCTTGATTGCAACTGGCACAGTTGTCCGTCTATCGAAACGAGAGAAAATATTACCGTGTATTTACAGTCGTACGTGTACTTATGTCTTCGTAATTTATCGGTCGTTCTATCAATTGTTCCTTTTCTAAAACAGTATGATTTTAAATTGGTGGATGTATATCTTTGTCAAATATTAAAGACTATTTTAAAAGCATTCGGACACAAAGATCAGAGTTGTAGTGTATCCTTAAATGAAACGCGTCGTGGTTTCAAACACAAGTGAAGGTAGACATGCGTGAATGCAGGGAAACGGATAAAATAAAAACAGGGGTCGTAGGGCGGCAAGATTCGTCCGCGTTAACCTCGCTCCAGACTACTTGACCACCCCGATCTTATCGAGGGTTAAATATTTGCTCCGTTTTTTCCCCTGGCCTGTTTCGCGATCGCTAGAATAATAAAAAAAAAGTTCCTCCTTGGCGGCGATGCCTAATAAAAACTTGGGCCACGTACTACGGGAGTTTTATGGCCAGCTCCCTTGGAAATCTTGATCTGACCCTTTTCACCAGTCCGGAGCTGTCGAGCGTGGTTCATGTTGGACGGGGAGTCGGCGAAATACACAGCAAAATATGTGCCACGATCGTTAAACCAGTTTGCTACCGAAAATACAGACACGAAAATCGATCGCGTCCCTGGCCAGTGCTTTGCTACTTTGTTTTAATTTGACCTGCTGACCACCAGCCAGTTATTCGCCACGGAATGGGCACTTTGCGGAGCAATTGCTAGTTTTTTTTGTTCATTCTTTTTTATTCGATTCCATCTGAAATAACGATAAAAGGATACGCAAAGACTATTAGTTTTTTACAGTGGCAGTTTTAGGGCATCAAAATTGATCGCGAAAATCTAATGGAATAATCGATTCCTCTGCGTAGGCGAAGAAACGAGATGTCTTCGTAGATGACTTAGGGTGGAAGCCTATCAGTTAACTTAGCTATCCCTGCTCCTAATTGCCAATAATTATAATCCTTACCTCACTCCTTTGCCGGAAATATATATTACCTAACAAAATGAATGAAGAAGTTAACGGGATTATCTGGCAAGCTGCAATCTGCTCGCACCGTCCGCAGCTCTTTTGCATATTCTAATTCCGCGAGACGCTTTATGGGAAGGGAAATTATAGGCAAATGAAATAAAAATGTGGTAAAATCGTAGGACGTAGCCGTGACGTATACGCTGGTCATTTGGCGCGTGTGTACGTGGAATAAAGTTCAGCGGGGCGCACGAGAGCCTCTCTATTCGGTGGAAATTCGCACGGTATACGAAGCTACAGGGGGAGGAAAGAGGATGTAACGGCGAGAGAAGCGGGAAATTCGAATTGCGCCGAAGCCGATGGGATTTCACGGAGCCTTTCGAGCGCGGGAGGTATGATAACCGTCGGTACGCCTTCTGCACCATCTAACGGTACATCCTGGCCTCGGAAAGCGGCGAGCAGCCAGAGAAAATCCAATTGGCGAATTCCTCGGCGTCACTGGACCGCGAAATGGGGTGGTGGGTACGGCCGCAGCTACTTCCATCCCTCCAGGGTAGTGATCGTTCTACGGTGATGGCGATGCCGCTGGTGGTAGTCGTGTCGATGGCGACGTCGACGGAGTAGCTGATGCTGGTGGTGGTAGGAGATGCGAGAAGGGCTTATAAATTGCATACGATAGCGTTAAACCTCCGCCCCCTCCCCTCACACCCCTCGACCCCGCCCGCCCAGAAACTACGCCACCCACGTGTCTGACCAAGATTGCGCTTCGACCCTTCCAATTGATTTATTTAATGCCGCGGTTCGCCCCCTTTCCCAAGGAAGGAGAAAGAAGGGAAAAACGAAGAAACGAACAAGAGAAGGGAAGCGAGACTGGGGGGGGGGGGGGAGTGGAAGGGGGGCAAAGCTCTAGGGCGAAACGCTGTGCACCAATCGAGCGTACACGTGCGGCCCACTGCCGAGATAGAGTAATAATCCGCGTTCGTCGAAAGCCAGCCGAGAGGAAAAGACTCGGCTATAATCAGAAATTTCTTTTGACAAACCCAATTTCACCGACGTATACGTATCTCTCTTGTCCGTCCTATCACGATCCACCGTTCGCGCCGGCGGTAATCTGTTTTGTCCGAATCGGAGCCTCATCGACGTGCCTGGCGATATGCCAAGAATTATAATTAGATAAGGGCTTTATCGAGTCCCGCTTTCTACCAATCTAAATTCCTTCATTGCTAGTAATTGCAGTTCCCCCGAATATAACGTCCGAACTAATAACGAATATAGAATTCATCGAATTGCACTTCAAACTCGGACTATTTTCTGCCGATAAGTTGGAACGGTGCGCGATACAATTGTTGTTCCGCGAATATCAATGAGCAAACGGGGCTTCAGGCCTCGAGCCAATGTTTTACTTTGAACGTAAGGATTGCCATCGATTGAAGGATACTTGGCCGCGCTCGCTCAACAGTCGGCTTCACCTATCCACTCGGCCCGACCTCCATATTCGCCAAGAGTGTCGAAGAATTCGGAAATATCAAGTGGCAGGAGGATGCCAACGAAGAGACAACCTCTCCGCGGATTGGAGCGGGCTTAAGCCCCCAGCCAGGTCCATCTGGAACGGGCTTAGGGGCCAACCTGCCCGGCAGATTGGCCTTTCTTGGCCCTTTACCAAGGAGGAGGGGGGAGAGTCGGCCGATGCTGGCGAATGGCGCAGGAGGGACCGATGTGTGGAGACGATGCGGTCGCTGCCGAGGAAGACGGTGTCGCCGGACGTGGGGAGAGGCTGAGGGGGAGAAAACGAAGGACCCGGCTCTGGGGGACGGATAGCACATGGTCCCGTGTCTACATGCATGGTCGGTGTCGGCAGGCCTTGTGGCGGCTGGATCACCGTATTTACCTACATTGAATCTCTGCCAACCTACAATTACCGGTTACTCATTCTTCCCCCAAACCCCCTTGGCTACGGAAACTGCACGCTCGTCTGCCCGCTTCTCCCGCTGGTCTATCCATCCCCGGGCTCTTTCTACTGGCAAATTCACGAGCTTCCCTTGATGCCAGGTGGATCTACATAAAATCTTCGAGCCGACAACTTACGAGGTGGTTCGTGGCCAAACGGCTATCTCCATTTTCTACTTCTTCGTCTCTCAAGATCAGAGATCTCCTCGTCAACCGGGGCAAATGCATCAACGGTTAACGTAATGGGTTAACCGAATGTTTATGAATTATCAAGATTTGAAACTCACTATCTCATGATATCATTTATAGACAGTAAATCATTTATGTCTACCGGAAATTCCTAGAGTGGGTTACAGTGGGCTATTTTTGATTTAGTAATATTTAATTCGTTCGATTTCAACGGTAGGTTGAGGTTGAACTTTACTGCATCGAAATTCGCGGATATTCCGTTAACTCGAGTTTTATTTCATTTCGTATCAGGGACAACCGCGAACGGCGGCCAAGATAAATGTACAATTTACGAGACGCCATAATGGTATTGTGTCTGTCTTCGAAAGCTGAGCGGCGAATGTGAAATGGAATTGGGTCAAACGAGAATCAATCTACGCGAGATCGTCTCGGGTTCGCTTGCATATACGAGGAGGAATATTTTTCTTGATAGCAAAGCGGAAGGAAGCCACCGAGATATTGTCAAGGGGTGCTACAAGAAATGTCGATAAAGGACGACGGTATAAACGTGTTACAAACGCATGATCGACTTATCGCTACGGAACGGAGTAGTCGAACTTCGACGTTGTCCTTTTATTTCTCGTCTTCAACCGACATCTATTTTCTTGACGATCAGCGTGCAATTTCGCGTTAAATGATGCGTGTAGACAGCGAAAAATCTCTGAAAGTGCAGTGAAAAACGAGCATCTGGATTGTTAGATCACAATAATTTGTCCGAATAATTATTAACGATTTATCGTATCGTATTACAGCCGTGGAGCAAATCCCTAAGGTTTTTGCAGGGGTATTTCTTCTCGCGTAAATTCGTGCCCGCGTCAAGGTTACACGTGCAGAAGGTATACGCATGCCGGGGAAAATCCTCAATGACGTGTTTAGAGCCCTATCCCCTGTTTGAGGATTTCAAGCTGAGTAACGGCAGGGCTTCAGTCGCTACACCGGCAAACCGCTCGTTATATATTGTCTATGCCAGAGGTCTCTTATTGGATAGCTGAATTTCTACAACTCTCAAGACCGTGCACTTACGATTCCCTTTTTTATCATACTTTACGACAATAAATTCTACACGTCGGCGTAATTTATCGACCTTCATATAGTATCCCTCAGAGCTAAGAATTAATGACTTTCGAAAACATCTAATTTATGAAAAATTACTTTAGATTATTATGTATTCGCAAGAGGTGAACGTCAAGTCCGAGAGAAATGGCGCTAGACAAATCCAAATGCATGTAAAGCAGAAGACTGGAAACGATTTTACGATAGGTCGAAAGGAATATCGTGGACCTGGGTCATTCGACGGCGACATCGGTTTGGAGAGACGAATCCGGGGTTAGAGGGGGGAGGGGGGGGGTGGACCAGCGGAGTCGACTCGCCGGAGAACAAGCGAGCGAAACGATCGGGATATCCACGTTGCTGTTCTTTTCGACGTCGCGGGACGAGGACGAGCGGTGTGGGGGCAAGAGGGGGCGGGCAATAGGACTATTAGAATGTATTATGCATGCGAAATGGCGCGGTTTCCTCGAAATCACTGCTGCTGCGCCGCTCCCGGATGAAGGAGTTTTGCGGTGACGACGTGGAAGTCTGCCAACCATCGGTGGGTAGTCTTTTAGCAGGCACCGGCAAAAGAGCGCGGAGAGTGGAGGGGGCGGGGGGACGAGAGAACAAGAGCGACGCCCCGTTCCAGCGGGGGTTGAAATATTGAAGAAATTATATCGCCCGAAAAGTCCGTAACCGTTTAAATAATCACGAGCCTCGTCCGTTCCTTCTACGTACGTGTAGATGCACTGTGCAGAAAGAGAGAGGACGAAGGGGGACGAATCGCAGGACGGAAAAAGTAGGAGGACGGTCGGTTGAACGGGACTTCCGACTCTCGCGGAACAACGACAACGGCTCGTACCGCGCGGGAAAAACCGCTTTCACATGGACGCAACGTAAAATACGGCCCAAGCAGGGAGGAAGCACGTATACTCGTTCGGGCCAATTATCGATAAAAGGTACCATCGACTACGAGAATGATGTACTTCTCCGGTGCATTCTCCTCCGCGCTCTCGCATGTATTCCGGCCGATACATTGCCCGAGGGACTACGGAACACTTTGCGTGCGCGCTCAGCTAAAAACGAACGGTGACGTTTTCATTCTCATCGCTCGAAAAATCCAGACAACCCTACGCGATTTTCCTCATTCGCACCCTAACTCCGTTTTAACATATTACAAGCGAACGGAATAATTCAGATTTTGTCTCAATAAAAGGTGTAAGTGTACCTACGTAGGAAGACAATCTTACGTAGCACTAGAATTTATGTCTCGAGGAAACATTATTAACACGACTTATGTACACGTAAAAGCATTACATTTCGTTGAAATTAAGGCACGCTGATAAACGCTTTATTTATTTTTTACGTATCTCTGGGAATATACAATATAAGTCTTTTGATGTAGAGTTTTACAAGCCATCTTGCAAAGTGCATCCCTGGTGCTTTTCTCGCGTGAGGTACCAGCAGGATCCGTTGAAAAAATACTTGAGCTTATATGGCGTACATAACCCGAGAGTGATCATAAACAGGCTCCTCGAGGGAAATAGCCTTGCGTGAATGTAGCCGGCGTTCCCCGTAGAAGAAGCTTTTTTCTTGCAAGAAACCGTTATATCCCATCCCCCCATCTCTGTCCCGCTATGCCGTATTTTCAGATAAAAATGTGCAACATTGTGCTGTTTCCCCAGTTGATGCGTTTCCCCAGTCATTTTCGCGCGTACCGTAATACTCTTGGCCTACTAAAAAGTAAACATTTATTCGGGCTTACTTTGAAATTGATATTTGTGTGGCGCGTATACATCCCGAGGAATATTCTTTTAGCAGAATTGGAATGGTTTCGGTTGCTCAGCAATTCACTTTAAGTCGACCCGGTTTCCTTCGCAGTCAACGAAATCGGTTTCTCTCGAAACGATCGCGGTGAAAGCTTCCACGAGTGGAACTTACCGAACGTTTATCCTACCAGCAGACGATGTATCTGCTTTTAAAAATTCCCACCGGATTCGACGTCTGCCAGCGACAACAGATTTTTCCCCGGCAGCCGAATGATCGTTCGACCGTGTAAATTACGCTCGGGTCTCGTGGCAGCGAAACAAACCATCGTTCGCCGGTTTTCCCGCCGGTGGATTTTCATTTTCTTGGCAACACGCGCGGACTTTATAACTACTTTGAAAGACGGCCGCTTCGGGGCCGGGCTTTTTTCTACGACTCGATAAAGTCAGCGGGAGTCCGCGCGATTTTTCATAGCCTTTCCGCGGCGCTTTTCAATCGGCTTTCTCCCGTTTCGATTTAAAATTCAGCACGAATCGCGGGCTCCGTTCGTGTTCTTCGAGGCGGCGGGATGTCGAGGGGCGGGGGGAGGGGGAGGGGGCCTCGAGGTGGCAAAGCCGGCTTCGATTGGAGGCTAGAGTCCACGTGCAGCTACCGTGTCGCCGGCTCCTGACAAATACGGACAATTCCGAACGTCGCCGGGCCGACTGCACGATAGTACGACAATCTGTTCTACGGCTAACGTATTGTGCTCCGTGTCGACTCGAAGCTCAGGGCCGTGCACACGTGCCGCACACGTGTCAACCGTAACACGCTTACCGCCTTCGCGAGACGCCGCGCCGAACCGATGAATTCATTCACTCGCTTTCCCTGCCCCCCGATAAACGCTTCGTAGATTTTCTCTTGGAATCCGCAGCGCACCTCTGAATTTATAACTCCCCTGTAGCGAAAAAAATCGTTTCCTATTGACATTGTCCATTATTTAAAAAAAAGGAGGATGAGAAAAAGGCTTTACGCACGATTTACAATTTTTTGACATATTTCCATTTAGCTGCAGGAAGGAAATAAAGTATTACTGTGCCATGATGTTCCGGTGATACGCGCGATAGTTGTAAAATGTGTTATAACCGCAGAATTGGGTGCACGTGGACCTCGATATTCCTAACACGTGAGAATCTATCGGCGATAAGGATGGTCAGCCTTAATAAATTCTGGCAACATCTTTCCCAACGTGTAACGTTGTTCCCGGTACGTGAGATAACGACGATCGCGATACTCGTGCGGGAATAATTCGAGCTCGCGGCAATTTCGCAGCTTGCCGCTACGATCTGCCGTATTCTCTGGGTTTTCTGTATCAGCGGACGGGGGGTGGCAGACGGATTCAGCTTCTCGCGCACGTATGGGACCGGTGTATCGACGGCGATTCGTTTCGCTTTAAGCCCGCACGATCCCTTCGAGACTGAAAATGATCCCCGATAACTGGAAGCAGCTCGGTCGAGCAAGAAAAAACGCGGGAAAAGAAGAATCGTCCAACTAGAAGGGTAGGGACGTCGAGACGAGAAAAAGAAATGGGCGGGCTGCAGGCTGAGAGAGATGGAGGAAGAAGTAAAGCTACGTAATGGAACGATAGAAGAGGAAAAGATAGGAATAAACGGCGAAGAAGGACGTATCGAAACGACGAGAAACAAAGAGAGAAGACGCGGGTTAAGGATAGGAAGGAAAGTGCGGAAGAGAGAGACGGATAAATCAGATCGGATCCGACGAGCGAGGATTTAAGGTCACGCTATAGGGTTTAAGGCGCGGTGGAAGACGTTCTGACGAATCGTTCCGTCGTGCGTGCGATTGCCCCTGACGTCGTAAGAAATGAAACGTAAGGAAGCGATAACGACCAAGTCGAGCGATCTGTTCCTGCCGATCAATCGTTGTCCACACATTCGCCGTCTCGAATTGTCGCCCATGCCATTACTTCCCTCGGAAATCGTTCGACTATGAACGTCAACGACGAAATACACCTAACGCGTAGACATTCACTGAACCGTAATTTAAAACGATCAAAATAGGCACGGCGAGCTGGAAAGGTGAATTCCAAACTATATTTGCATAAGTAGAGTGGGTTAGGATTGTTTAAAATCCTTACGCATCCGTGGATTTTGATATGGTCAATCTTTAAACAAAATTAACTTATATCTCTGTGATCTTCCATTATTACGCGAAAAGCACGCTGGGCATCGTGTTAGCGGGGAAATCCGGACGTACTCGTCGAGTATTTCGCATAACGAAGGGAATTGTATAAAAGTTTTGCTGGCGGTGCGGTCGAGTTTGCGCCTCATTATTTGGAATTAGGATTCGCGCGGACTAACGATGCCAGAGGCCGGGTAACTCGGATCTTATTGCTATTATAGGTAAAAAAAGGGAGAAACGGTAAAAAATATGATGATAATAAGGAAAGCTTTTTGCGACAGTTAACTTTCATTCGAAAGATAAACCTGTAATCCGATGCGATCATTAGGCCGCGAAAGGGGGTCGGCAGTGGGAGGGGAAGGTAAAGAATAAGTGCTTATCCGTGAGAAATGGCGGAAGAACCGAAGGAAAAGTGGACGGCGCCGGTGGGAAGGGAAAGTTTTAATTGAATAGTAGGATGCCACGTCTCCCACGATGTTGGAGCATACCAGCTGGAAAATCAATTGGATATCGGAGATTACGACGTGAGGGCTTTGCTGATTCGACCTCGGCAGAGAAACGAGCCGAAGGAGAGCGGTGCAAGGTAAAAGGGGAAAGGGGAAAGAGGTAAGCTGGAGGAGAAAAGTGCGCGGAGAGAAGCTCTCGAGAGCCTTTCAGTTACTCGAAAGCGCCACGGTCATTGATCCGCACGTAAGGTATACTACCGGCTGATATTTTGTTGACACTACAAGCGTCCCCAAAGAAAATACTGCAAGCTCTTCGAGTCAACTGAGCTTTTTCTTCGCACTGAAACAGCGATTAATATCTCTTTGCGGTAACCTCCAGCTCATAAAGCCCCGGTGAAATGTCTTCGTTGCTACTTCAGACCCACCATAATATCCTTCATTTTCCATTGAAGAACGTTCGAGAAACTCCAACATGGGCATCAGGTGTACCCCGAATCTTTCGCAGAATACCTTACGAGGGTCTTTGAGGATGTTAGCCGTTCTAATGACAAAGACTCGTAAGATCCTTATTGGTCCCGAGGGGCAAGCCGCAGAGGATCCTGTACTCGCCATCTGGCAAGGTCAATGGCTGGTCCGCAAGCCGAGTAGCGGGATAGTAGCCTGAGAAGGCAAGGGGGGAACATATTCCTGCATTGCCGTATATACGTATGAGAGCGTATGCGATACTCCCAGAGTTGGCCGAGTGCGCTCGGCTTACTTGCGAGCGTTGAGCACGTGCGCCCCCCTCGGGACAATCCCATCGCTGCGACCGCCGTGTGGATCGGTCGAGGATCGGCCTGACGGGGGGTGGGAGCGGTGACGGGGGTGCAGCGTCTCGATAGGACGAGATGGCGGCTGCCGTTCCCGCGGGAATCCTCTAAATTTAATATAGAGGCAATTGGAGAGAACCTAATAAAATTGCCGCTCTGCCAGCCAGCCCCGGTTTCTCCGCTTGCCCCTTCTCCCCCATCCCTTCCGCGACTTCTACCAACACGCCGTGTCGACTGGTTGAGAAATCACCCGCGGATGTAACGTTCAACGTCGTAGCTGGAAATCGAAGGAAAAATAGCGAGGGCAAATATTTGGCCTGCGCCGAACAGGCCAACCATTTCTACCCCTGCCAACTTGATATGATACACACTTTCTAACGATTCGGGGGTCACGAATTTCATGCTTCCATGAACACGGGAAAAGGATTTCTCGAGACGTCGGTAAGTTCCGAATGTCTTCGTCTTAATTCGCGACCATTGTAAAAAATCAGTTGTAGCAGCGTACAAATTTCACCACGCTAAATTTTCGGATAACAAACGTTTGATCACAGCGATAAAAACTGATTAACATTTCAAATTTGAGAATATGAGAGACATTAAAGCCGGTTATTACCGCGTTATTATCAAATCTACGGTAAAATACGACTTGGCTGATGTGAAGTGCGGTTATCAATTCACCGTCAGTGTGAATAATTCATGCCGGTTTCGATGTACTGGTTATGGTATTAATTAAACGCTAGCATAAAAGTTTGCCGTATAATGGCGTCACTGCTTGCGGTAAAATTATCGCCGTGGATATTGATTCTTCGATACAACGTTGCAGGGTAGTCGGTTCACGCGCATATCGCGTAGTTCCGGATAATTATTGGGCACACAGCGGCAAGCCGAACACTGGCAATTATATCGATGTATGTGTTTGCTTCTGTTATGAAAACGAAACATTATTATTGCCCGAGTAATTAAATGCAGATCCCCCTACAAAAGGGTTGTTTCGCGTGACAAACTTATTGCCGTTCCCTTTAAAAATGCAGTAGTCATGTTCTGCTTTTCAATTTATTTACGTTTATCTCTGAGATAAAAGAGGACTTTAATGTGCCGTACTGCGTTATACATTTTACTGAGTTTGATTTAAAGCTTAAGATTATATCTCAAACAGAATATTCTACATATTAATAAAACTGTTTTACCGTTGCTCAAATCCTTATTTTATAACAAAAATTATAGGTTCAAGGGGAACGTATTAGTTTCAGTAAAAATAACGAAGGAAATAGTAGGTTTATTTAACTGCAGAAGGACAGATTAGGAGAATCTTGGAAACGGTACTCCTGAGCGGCTAAAAAAACTTATTGTATGAATCCCTGGGAAGGTTAAGATTTTTGCCTTTATGCGAAGAGTGGGAGGGTGCGCTATGACCAAAAATCTCCCCTAGCGGCTAACGCGGGCTCATTTACATTCCGTCCACGGCGGATAATGAAACCGGGGAAAAAACCGGCGGAGGTTTAATGGGAATCAGCCGGCGAATAATGAAACTGCTTAGCATTCTTTACCGCGCTGGCTTGGAGATGAAATAATTAAAAAGAGAAGGGGGCTCGCTGCAGGGGGGGCGAATCGGGAACAGGCTGAATCGAGGAATCTCACGATTTTCCCTTTAACTCGAACTTCAAGCGGGAAAGATCTCGACCTGACCCGAAGACCCCTTGAACTTCATTAATTCGACGATTGGAATGCATCAACTGTATCTCTCTTAAGCCGTGACGTTGCAAACTGCAGCCGCCGGCTCTTTCCCTTTGTCGGTCGATTCATATTTCTCTCGAAATTCTTCCACTCCACAGAGGTACCCTCTTTTATTTCCTGCATTATTTCAGATTGATTTTTTTCATTGTCTTAAAGCAATGCAGTTTTAACGAATTGACAAGAGTTAAATATATTTTACGATTGTTCCTACTTACACATACATATTTCTGTTAGGTCTGCTTTTTGGCTTCAGCTGTTCTACTTTTGCTAAAATTAAACTCGTGACCGTGATGTAAACTAGAAGAAAAAACGTGAAGTGTAAGTGAATAGAGGACGATGTATAAGTTTTAATCGCGTCGACAGACCTATTTTTTTACGCGATGGAAAGAAGTTGCTGAGGCATGTTCGAGTTATGGTTGGGTCGGTTTTCACGGGGCCGGCGATTTCGGTGGATTCTTGTTAACGCGTTTACCGTGCTCGGGGCCGCGGGAGGCAGGAACTACCGTGAATCGTCGCGGAGAAAGCTCGGGAAAGAACCGGGCCAAAAAGAGTAACACGGGAGTAGCAGTTAGCGAAGAAAAATACGTTGCTCCACGGAACGTCGAGTTATTCTCTATGCCGTGAGTTCAAAGCCAGCGTGGAACGTTCCGCGGGGCCTTTGTGCTCGGCTTTGCCGCGGACTTTTTCCGCGCGGCACGCACCCCCCCTCGTTCTTTCCTTTTTTCTACTCGCCATCGTGAAATCCTCGCTGTCGCGAAATCGCGCACTCCGAACGGGCTTAAAAGCCGCGGCTAATACTCCCGGCGATGTTGCGACTTTTCTATTTCGATTCACACGGAAATAACTTCACGGAAGCTGGCATTTCATGTGCAATTCTCGTTTCTTCGTAGTAAAATTCTCGCGTATGCTTCTCTTCTTTATCATCAAACCGTTAATAATGACGAAAGTCGCGTGCTGTCGCGATTTATAAACGTGCAACGGGAAGATGTCAAATTTTCGTTAAAGCTTCGTTTCGTTAAAATTTTCTTCTTTAGCGAATCACTGGCTTCCGGTTGGTCGAGCACAAGGGTGACAACGCAGCGGATAGAGTATCGAAGTGGCATTGTGTTAGTTTGCCTGGCGGCAGGAACGAAGGGGCATTAAAGGGCCCGTAAATTCGCATTACCTCTGGTTTTACTCAATTTTCGCCCGAACCTGTTACATAGCTTTTTATTAACAGGCTACCGGCTGGTCGCCATTCACCGATGTGTGCCGTGCAACGTGCCCTCCGTTTTGTCCAGCACGCTTTCCTCTCGCTTTCCTCCCTTCCCTTCTTCCTCCCCTCATCGTCCTTCGTTGTCCCTAGCCGGGCCATTTACCGTGTACCGACCACTCCCGGTTTAATTGCACATTATAGACGCCGGTTGTACGCCGCTACTGGCAAATACGCAGATAAATATTCATAAATATTTACTGCTCGCTATCGGGAAACATTCCGCTCGTCCCTGCACCTGTGGACTTCACGAGCTTATTGTCAGATCGCGGATTATCAATTTTTCGACATGACCCGTTCGCATCTCTACCGTCTAATCAATTTCTACGTTAGCACACGAATGTGGAATTACTAACGCAAAGCAGGAAAATGTTCATCATCTGTGTTTTCTATGAAAAACACGGTTTAATCCGACAATGGTAATTCATATTTTTGCCGATTTCTCTCGTGAGAACCACAGAATTATAGGCCCGTGATAATTTTCATCAGCAATATACGAGGTAGGTGGCGCAATATCCTTGAACTCATTAAATTCTCCGTGAGTGAGTTGATCCACTCCCCAGGCAAAACCCTATGGCATTGCAAAGAGGGCCGTGTCACGCGAAGGAATGGCAATTGCATCGGCGGCAGCAAGTGATTTTCTAATTATCGGATATCATTGCGATCGGATCGCGATCACCGTGTAATTTCGTCAATGGAACTGAACGTTCCGCTGATTTGTTCGCTCGCGAGTGCCAATCAGCGAGCTTTCATTCTTCTCCCCCCTCGGGCCGGCGAAAATACTACGGTAGGGCTTGCAGCGCGACTCAACGAACACAGTACTTTCGCATTACACGCCAGTAATTCGCCCAGCCGGCGATTGTAATGTCGTTACTGCACGCTCCTACTGCCGTTTCCGGTGCACGCGCGACACCCTCCACCAGTAAATACGGTTTAACCCACCCCGAGATAATACGATTACAATGTTTATGGTTTTTAATAATTTACTCAACCGTGCAGCCCTCGATAAAGTTAATGGCATACAGGCTACAAATTATTTTCAACAACGACATCTAACAACGCTTACAACGAAAAATTGCACATGCAATAAAGGATTCCAGAAAGATTCGTTCGTTATTATTTTGCCGTACTCAAAATCAGGTCCTGAGTCGTTTTACTTTCAGAATGTTTGACATTCATATTTTTAAGGCTGTTAAAATTAAACCCATCAAAGCGATTAGGTTTAGGTGATTTAATGTATAGCAATTAATGATTTATTACTTAAGAAAGATCTTGCCCGATCTGTCTAAAGTAAAAAAGAGTAAAAGTTGCTGCAGAATCGTTAAAACTTTCCCATGAGGGAAAACGAAGCATATGTCATGCGAGACCGTGCGTGGCATTGCGTGTTCTTATGCGTTTCGTGTACCGCCGACATAATGGACGGGCAACATGTATGATTATAATAAACCCACTGTGGACGGCCGCGAAATGCAGCTCTCGGCAGCGCTAAGAGGGCGCAATGTTACTTCGACACGCATGCAGATATTACGTGCCGTTCGTCCTCCTAATTAAAAGCCATCGGAGAAGGGGAAACGACCAGAGAAAAAGAGACATCAAGGTGCATCGTTCGCCATTAGAACCTACGCTACGTGCACGGAAATCTATGAACTCGTAAAAACGTTCTCAGAATAATGCGCGGAGAGACATCGGACGCTGACGGCTTTTCAAAAATTTTGTTACACGGATTTTTCATCGTAACATTTGCAACGCGGAATTCCCCTATTGCGAATTTAATAACCGCGTAGAAAAAATTTGAAGTTTCCACCGTTCTAAAATGTATCGTTATCAAAACTTGTAGCGCGAATTACGATAAACTTCATAGAAAATTATGAACGCTACGTTGGGAAAAATGATATAAAAATTTTCATCGTTTTAACGTTACGTTATAAACACGATGACAGCTTGGAGATCGAGTTTGAAAGGATTTTTATTTAAAAACCATAGCGGAAAATGGCTAGTAGAACTCGTCGATCATCGGTCCACGTGATAAACACACGTTCTTTGAAACTCGCGGAAAGTCGAAACGCGGCCGGCTCGGAATAGTGGCGTCATAAATTCTAAAAATAAGAGAAACGACGGAGAGCACTCTTCGCCGCGCAAGCTTCGATTCCGGCCACCATCTTGAGAACCATCCATTTCTTGCGCTACTGAAATGTTAAATATTTACGAAGGGCTGACCAATATAAAGATCTAAATACTAGGAACCTCTGTCGACCACTAATTCGTCAATCTCGAAGAACGTCAATAACACCGGCAAAAATCCTATAAAATTTTAACAATTATTTTCTTACGTCACGTGCACCGCATAACTCGGCAGACAACATCTACATTTCATGATTATAAAACCTTTCCCTTTGTAGATTTTAATCTACCTGAGCTGCTTCGTTCCGGGTATTTAATTCGAACAAAAAATAAATCGACGCTGTGCAACGGCGAAAAGTTTAGCACGCGAATCGCGACCGTAACACTCTTTCGCGACTCGCAATTCATAAATCTCGGTAAACTGTCATTTCTAGGGTTTCTCGCCAGCAAAACCGCAAATGAATCAAAGACCTGCATGGTAGTATATTTATTCTGCCCGCACCTCCCGCCTTTAATGCGTCATTGTACGTCGTCGGAAAGCGTTAGAAGAAAACATTTGCATGCACATAATTGGCTTAATTTACCCCTTGCGTACCGATTAACTACGTCAGCGTATTGCAACGACGGTATGGTGGAAACACCGCACGACAAAGTTTTGACTGCAGTGAAGAGGAAACCTAATAAATCATATACGTAGCTTCTATTCTGTACGTTTCAGACCGTGGCCAATGAATCTTAAGGAGAAGCGGAGATTATCATAACGATGAATGGTTTTAATGAACCAATTAGACTTTATTTCATTTAAGTGACCTTTTTGTGAAGTATAAATTGTTTGGTAACATCAGTCATTGATGATCATTATTAATTAAAAGTGATAAATCTAATTTTACAGTAATATCCGCTACATAAGGTTCGATTTTTATCTATACAATAATCTTCAGAATCAACAAAAGCATTAACGTAAATAATCAACTAGGTTTTTCCGTAGTTTATGCTCTTCATTGATGAATTTCCTAATTACTCAAACGTTCGTAGTAGTTCTCCAAACCCCTGTCACACGAATCTGATCCTCTGACATATTGCCCAAACCCGTTTAATTCCAAGTCTACCTTTTTATCCTTGAACGATGCTAATGACGAAAAATCATGATTTTCGTGTTCAATTTGTACAGTCCATTTGGTGTAAGGACTTAGCAAGAAGTCACCAGTCAACAATTTCCTGTATGATTGTCCAACCGTAGTTGGGGTCCCATCTGCGTTCTTTGCAAAACTAAAGACGAAACTCATACTCGGGGAGTCGACCATGAAATATCGATCATCGCACTTGAAATACGATTGGCCGGAATGAGTTATCTTGACGTCGTACGCTTCAAGAGCCGCATCTAGTCGTTGCTGAAGTTTGGGCTTTGCCACTTTAAAACGAAGACCTATTCTTTTAAATTTGACGGCATTTCTGGACACACCTTTCGTTACATCGGCGTATAACTCAACGCTTTCCCCGTTGAACAGCTTCTCTATGATAGGATCGGACTTCTGGAAATTCCATGTGTAAAAAACTGGTCGACGTACGGAAGTTCCATCGAATTCTCCTTCCATTATGTTAATGTCCATTGCACCAATGATGTCGGTTTTATAGTTGGTCATTTTCAAACTTAAATAAGCCAGCTGATATTCAGCCCTAGACGCCAGATCTCGAGTAGTTTTTATAACATCACGATCGGCATCCAAGTCTATATTATCCGCTCCAATGACCATTGTTACGAACGGAAATGCGAAAAGTCTGTAGGAATGTAAGGCCTTTTTGTACTGAGTTATCGCGATGTTGTACCTAGCGATGTATTTAAGAGTTCCCAGGGCATCAGCGATATCAGCGTTACCAGACAAACCACTCTGATAGGGAACGGCGTTGACGTTAGCAATGTAATCGATTAACTGCAAGTATTCCGAATACGCGGCACCTCGACTAAGCAAAGTGAAAACAAGATTAATTGCTCTTTCCAACCTGTCTACGGCGTCAACCATTTGTTCGCCTTGGGACAAACCTTCCGTATGTTTCGCTAACTGTTTCTTCACACTTGTGATTATACTTTCCGCTTTCCATCTCGAAACGTCAATAGCGACCAGCGACTGAGACTCAGTTGAGTCGACGATGCTCAGTGTATAATTATTCAAGAACTTTACTGCCGGGACCAACAAAGCATGGACATTGCGCTCGTACTCGTTTATCGCCTTTATTTCATCTGGCTCGTCGTCTTTTGAAGCATCACTCAACACCTGTAACGCGGTATCATTGCGATAATACTGAGTATATGTCTCCGCCGATGAATATTGAGCTACTTTCAAGTTTTCCTGCAAGTTGTGCACGATGTTAAGGGCGTTTGTGGGTCGTGGGTTTATTCCGTTTAACTGAGACTCTTTTTCCTTTAAGTATGTCTCTACTTGTACGAAGGGTGCGTTATCAACGCCAGTATTTAAATCATCCTTCGTTTTCTGTATTTTATCTTTCAGATCACTCAGATAGCTAGGTTCTTGATCGTCTATTATTGTCAGCAGATAGTCTAACGTGTTTGCCTTACTTTCTATGTATTGCTTGACATTGTCCAATGCTGGGGGCATTTCTATTTTCGGTGTGATCGAAGGATCTTCGATTGCATTGACACCCGCACTTAACACCATAGAAGCCCCACCTATCCAGATGAATGCCCCACTCCCCATTGTACCAAGAGCTAACAACGCTCCTCCTATGCAAGCCAGGATCGAGAAAAACAATTTCGTTGCCTTCACATCCCTCAGCCTTTGTTCATCTTTCTCACGTTGCTCTAGATTTTCTCTAACATCTTGCTTGAGTTTGATTATTTTCTGAAGTAGTTGCTGCATTGCCATATCTAACTGTTGATTCATCATTTTCATTTGTGGCAAGACTTCATTATCAATAAATTCCGATACCCTTTGCATCTCATGTTCAATGCTTTGCCTCATATCTTTGTTGTACATCATTATCTGTCTACTCTGTTCCCTTTTTTGCACATCCCCCAGTTTTATTGAATCGCTGACACTTGTAGTCAAATAACTTTCCAAGTTTATTACCAGCATATTCTCAGTGGAAAGAACATCTTTCTTACTCCAGATAACAGTGTTGATGATTCTTCGTAATTCCACATATTCTACAGCACTTTCTGCGGGTTTCGGATTTCTTAAATAATCCGTGAATCTTTTCTCAAGGCCCTCATACACAGGGTTCATTCTAGTATGACCGCGATACAATTCCAGAAAGTGATCTTCCAATATTTCTATTTCACGTGCAAATCCTATGATGTTAAACATCTTTAAGGCGAACTTGTCGTACGTGTAAATTTTCTCAAGAAATTCGGCAGACAATTTCATTCTTATGCTGTCCGCGTTGCTTAACATGTAATTTAAGTAGTCGATGATGCCCATGTGAAAATCATAACCATTGAGGTAAATGGACGGGTGAAGAAACGACTCAGCTTGCTGTGTCCGGGCCATTTGAAGTTCATTCTCCGGCACTAATTGATAAAGATTTACTTGATTTCCCCTCCGTGGAGCCGGAGATATCAGTAACTTGAGCCGGCCATGCAGATTTGGAAAACTCATACCAATGCCAAAGAACACTGAACCATATTCATCAGCTCGTACGTCCAAACGAGGCATCCATGACCGATCTTGCTGTGGACGGCGCACTGCCTCGGGAATATCAGCAGCGGTAACGCTAACCCATACTGGCGCTATGATAACGAGTGTTCCTTTGTCATGTGACAACAGGGAAAACTCTTCGTCCATGAAGAATGTATTTAGCGCAAATATCTCGATAGCGGTAATGGTTTGTCCTTCGGCACCAGCTTTTTCGTATAAACTTAAAATATCTCGGACTCTCAGAAAATCTCCTGATATGCGCAATGTTTGAGGCTTCGGATTAGAAACAGTATACCCAGTCTGGCTGAGAGCTGTTTGCAGTACTCTACAAAAATTTTCTACCTTTATGGGCTCGATTGCACGGGTATGGAAATATTGGTAATCTGGATCTTGAAGCTCGTTGGGTAAAACATTAGCTAGATGAAAATAATCGTTTCCTGAAGGCTCCCATCTGCTCCTTCCAGTATGACAGACTTGCACTGCATCAGAGGATACGTAGGATTCTCGGTTTTCTTGTATAGCAGTAACTGATAACTCTTCGTACACTTTGGTTACAAAATTGTACCATTTGTAAGACGTCTCGAAATAACCATCTGGATCTGGCAAGCCAGTGCTTGAATAATTTCTATGTATATCACTAAATTCGTAACACAATCCATAAATGTCATTGCTGTGTCGTTCCTCTTTTTGCATACTTTCCCTTAAATCTAAAACTCGCAGTGGAACATCCTGAAATAATATAATACATGATTATCATATAATCGTTTGAAAATCTGAATGTTTCAGTCAAATTATGTGTAAAGTTTTTCATGTATTGTTCTTAATATTAAACGAACATTTATGTTCCTATTTTTCCTATTATACACTTGATTTGTTTAGATATTAATTTATACTTACTAATGCCATCGTATGACCAATAAGTAATAGCACGAAAACAAAATTTAGTCTTCGGGGCTTCATGTTTGCAGTTGCAGCTATATTTTGCTGTATCCGACAATTGGTAGCAAACGAAAGTAACTCTTTTTTTCATACTTATTTATATATATCGTCAAGCGATATATTATACATCCAATGCGTTATTTTTGTCTGTTGTAGACACGCAAAATGTGGTAAAGAATGATAAAAATGTCTAACAGCACGTTATTGATAAATCGAGAAACGCCTTTTGAGGAAGCAGAATACACCAAAGATACTAAAAAATATTTTTATGGTACCTCATTACAATATTTTATAGCTACAAATGAATCGCGCCAGGGTCCTTCAGCCACGAAGACACTTAAAAGTTTATAGAACTGTACACCGCTTTGCTAAAAGTATACGGGATATTTTATGATTGCACAGAAGTGATAAGTAAAAATGCGATAAGACAGGAAATGTGTTTGTATGTCGTGTAATAACAAATCTGTTAACGATGCTAAATAAAAATAAATTTTAATTTTTTCTGGACTAACGCCAACCGAAAAACATATTCATAACGTACAAGTGTGTGGTATTGCAAACATTGAATGTGCTAAAATAGACTTGTCATTTACATATACAGATAAACACGATAACTTTCATCAGTACGGTGTTTATCCATAAATACAAATAATTGAAATTGTAGCAAGTGACGGAAAGAAAAATATTAATGAATGTCAATCACGTCAGGTATATCAACTTTTATAAGAGCCACCTACATAAAGCGTGTCGATTATTCATGGATGTGGATTTACATTTTGGTTTATCATCAGGGCTCCCAAAATTATATCAGTAGTTTTTGGGGAACAGATTTTAGTACAAGGAATATATTTGGATCATTGTGATTCTTAAAAAAGCAAATTTTAGGAAAGGGTAACTGATATAATCGATAAACGTTCATATGATGAAGTTCTGAAAAACTGTTTCACAAAGTTCAATATTTTTGTTTCTGTTATTTATTCATGAGTAACACGGATAAGGCGCAATTATTACAATTTAAACATAAATGGAGTAAAATAAAGTTTAGTTGTAAATGCAGATTAAATCAACATTGAAACTGCAGCAGCCGCGTTTAACAAGTACATCAGTGTGTTCTCATCGTGGATTCTGTTCGCTTGTATATTTATTAAAGGTTGACAAGTTCGTAGTATCGATGTAAGCTTTCGTCACACACCTTTCGGCCTTTTACATACTGACCGAAACCAACTAGCTCGACGTCGAGCTTTTCTGCTTTAAAATTAGCTAATGCCGAAAAATCGTTGTTCTCGTGCTCAATCTGTATTGTCCACTTTGTGAACGGACTTAGCAGGAAATCACCATTCAACAATTTTTTATATGATTTCCCAGCGGACTTGGGGTTTCCATCGTTGTCTTTCAAAAAACTCATGACGAATTCTATTCCCGGTGAGACGACCTTGAAATATTGTGAGGAACATCTGAAGAACGATCTGCCAGAATGAGTTAACCTCAGGTCAAAGTTTTCGAGAGCTGCGTCTAATTGCTTTTGAACGTCGGGATTTGCCGATTTAAAACGAAGTCCTATTTTCTTAAACTTAATGGCATTTCTGGAAACTGCGTTTTTTATGTTGGTAGATAATTTAACGCTTTGTCCGCTGAACAACTTATCTATATTAGGATCCGAATTTTCGAAATTCCACGTGTAAAAGACTGGCTGACGCTCTGAGCTGCCATCAAAATCCTCTTCCATTATGTCCGCATCTATCGCTCCGATAATATCAGTTTTATAGTTTGTCATTTTTATGCTTAAATAAGTCAGTTGAAACTCAGCTTTGGACGCTAAATCTTGAGTGGTCTTGATAACATCACGATTGGCATCCAGATCGAGATTATCCGCTCCAGCGATCATGGTTACGAACGGAAATGCGAAAAGTCTGTATGAATCTATGACCTTTTTGTACTGCATTATTGCGATGTTGAATCTAGCGATGTACTTCAGAGCATCTAGGGCCGTTATGATATCAGCGTTAGCTGATACAACACTGTTAAAGGGTACGGAGTTGACGTTAGCAATATAGTCGATGAGCTGTAGGTATTGCATATACGCGGCACTTCGGCTTAGTAAAGTGAAAACAAGACTAATCCCTCTTTCTAACATGTCTATAATGTCAACCATTTGTTGACCTTCTGCCAACCCTTCCGTATACCGTGATATCTGTTTCTTTATACCTGACATAACAGTCTCGGCTTTCCATCTTGACACGTCAATAGCTGCCAGCGATTGAGAACTTGTCAGGTTACTAACTATACTTAGTGTATAATTACTCAAGAACTTTATTGATGGAACCAATATACTGTGAACACTGCGCTCGTACTCATTTATTATTTTTATATCATCTGGGGCATTTTCGTCAATACTACTTTTCAATATCTCGAGTGCAGTATCGTTCCGATAATACTGAGTATATATTTCCGGCGTCGAGAACCGAGCTATTTCTAAGTTTTCTTGCACCTTATGCACAATGTTCAATGCGTTCGTGGGAATCGGGGACATTCCGTTTAACTCAGACTCCTTTTCCTCTAAATACGTTGCGACTTTTGCCAAGGGTGCTGTGTCAACTCCCTTCTTTAATTCTTCTTTCGTATTATTTATTTTTTCTTTCAGATCATTCAGGTACGTTGGTTCTTCATCGCCTATAATGTTCATCAGATAATCTAAAGTAGTTGCTGTACTTTCTATATATCGTCGAACGTTCTCCACTGCTGGAGGCAATTCTATTTTCTCTGATATCGTAGGATCAGATTCCCAAGAGCTAACTGTGCCCATTACTAATGCAATTCCACCTATCCATATAAATGATCCACTGCCCGCTGTACCAAAAGCTAATAACGCACCTCCTATAGCAGCCAACATGCCAAAGAAAAGCTTTCCCGCTCTAACGCTTTTTAAATCTGATTCTTCTTTTCTGCGTTTCTCTAAATTTGCCTTTACGTCTTCCTTCAATTTCAAGATTTCCTCAAGGAGTTGTTTTATCGTCATGTCTAACTTGGCATTCATCATGTTAATTTGTGGCAACACATCGTTATCGATAAACTTCGTTACTCTTGTCAGTTCTTCTTCAATGCTTTGCCTCATATCTTTGTTGTACATCATTATCTGTCTACTCTGTTCCCTTTTCTGCACGTCCCCCATCTTTATCGAATCACTGATGCTCGTGGTCAAATAGCTCTCTAAGTTTATTATCAACGTATTCTCAGGTGAGAGAAGCTTTGTTTTACTCCAGAGGGCAGTATTAATGATTCCTCGTAATTCTACATATTCCACACCATTTTCATGAGGTTTCGGCTTTTGTAAATATCGTATGTATCTGTTGTTAAGACCTTCGTACACAGAAAGCATATTAGCATTACCCCAATACAGTTGGAGGAAGTGTTTTTCTAGTACTTGTATTTCGCGTGCGAATCCCATGACGCTAAACATCACTAAGGCAAATTTATCGGACGAATACATTTTCTTAAGAAATTCACCGATAACTTTCATTCGTATGCTGTTTGCTTCGGATACTAAGAAGTCCACGTAGTCGATCATGGATCTATGAAAATCGAAACCATTGAGATATATGGTAGGTGTGAGGAATTCGGCATGATGCAATGTTCGAACTTTTTGAAGAGATTCCTCCGGCACTAATTGGTACACGGCCACTTGACGGGCTTGCCGTGGTTGCGAATTCACCATAATCGTCAGATTGCCATGCATGTTATGAAACTTCATTCCAATACCAAAGATCACTGAACCTCTTCCTTCATTATTTGTGATTTCTAAACGAGGATGCCAACCTTCGCCTCGGATGTTAGCACGAAATTCTTCCGGAATTTCCTCCACGGCAGGGATATCCCACTGTGGTGCTATTATGACTATCGTGAATGTAGAATCCACTCTAACGTTGAACTCGGCATCTAAAAAAATTGTATCGCGTGCAAATATTTCCACCTCAGTAATCGATTTGTCTTCGCTAGTACTAGCATCATTGTACGCTTTCACAATATCCCTAAGTCTTAGGAAATCTCCTGATATGCGTAACGTTTGGTTCCTTGGATAAGAGGCAGTATACTCTGTCTGGTTCAAAGCCACGTCTAAGACGTTACACAATTTATAAAGTTTTGTGTAATTGATAACACTCGTTTGTTTTCCATTATGTTCGACAGTACGTACAGTGTGACATTCGTTGGGAAAAACTTCGAGAAGATGAGAATAATCGAACTCTGGACGAAGCCATTCCCAACGTGTACGACAGGCAATCATTGGTTCGAACCATGATGCATAAGATTCTCGTTCTTCTTGCACATTTGCCGCAGATAGTCCCTCGTATAATAACGTTATAACATTGTAGCATGTGGCAGACTTCTCGAAGTAACCATCAGGATCTGGCATACCCTTCCTGGTATAAGTCCTATATAACTCCCTAAATTTTGAAAATAATCCATAAATATCTTCAGATCGTCGTTCTTCATTTCGCATATTATAAGCTATATCCTGAATTTTCCCCAGATTATTCTGAAACAATACGACACTTGCCTTGAAAATAACAGTATTATACTTAGATGACATCAAATTTTAGACGGTAAAAATTATGTGAATTTCTCTTTTGTAATTTAAAAATTGTCTAGATATCCATCTATTGTCGACTACATATGATACGTTGAACTGTCATAAATCTAAAATCATACTTACTTGTCCGAGTGTGGGGTGAGTTAATAATGTCACAAGAAGAAAATTGATCGTGTGATAGTTCATTTTTCGAAATTGCCGCAATTTTTCTCTATCCAACAATTGGCGGTACACGAAAGTAACTGAACTTTTTTTCTTTTATCTATATATATATATATATACACACACATATCTCCATACGCCACATTGTGTGTCGAGTATATTGTTTATGAGTTTAGTTTTAACATTCAAGGTCAAGAAAATGATAAAAACGCTACACGTTGTGTTAATGGCAAATCAAATATCGCGTTTGTGGAAACAGGATATGCCGCAGATACTGAAGAGTATTATTGCAAGAAATGATTGTAATATTTTATTGCTGCAGGCAAATCGTGTCAAGAACTCTTAGTCACGAAGGCGTATAAAATTTTATAGAAGTGTATACAGGCTTACGCCAAGTTTGTGAAGCTTCCCAGATTACACAAAAGTGATAAATAAAATGTGCGATAAAACAGAAATTCGACTGGAACGAAATGTCGAATAACATTAGATTTACTTATTAAGAAAATGGGTGTTAATACACTTTTTTGGGATTTTCCTTATAAAAAGATGATATTGACCATAAAAAGTACTGGGCGACATAAGAAATATGAAATCAACGAATGATTATAAATAGTTTTGTCATTTGTCTGTTGCAGGTAAGCACGACGGCTTTCATCAATGTGTGACGTTTTTCAAAAAATGCGAACTATTGAAAAATGAGCAATCATGTGCATTTTGCCAGCGTTATTTCGGCAGATGCGACTACCTTTGCTAAGATTAATTGTGCCGTAGCAGGAAGGGTAAGTTAGAACTGTGGTCAGTCGAGTCAGCCTTGCTACCTTAACCAAAGCCAGTCTCATCCGGAAGTTCCATCGGCCACGGATCTGGTTGCGCATGGCTATGACAAAGTAAAGTATATTAAGCTCATCGGCATGCAGAGTTCGCTCGGGCCGGCTTAATACACGAACCCGAGGACGGATTCTGACACCTTCCCCAAAAGTTTCCCCAAGTCTCTTCTACGGTGCAACTATAATGCACGTTTCCTCAGCAATCCGATCTTGCAGCACCTACGAAACCTTTCTGCAGCCTTCAACCTATTTCTCTGTCCTTTGTGAAATTTTCATTGTACTTTTTGATAATATTATAAAGCTAAGAAATGTCGAATCCAAGTGGGTTAGATATTTTTCGAAGTGGTTCAGAGTGTCCGTTTAACGAGATTTTTTCCATTATTGTAAACGATAAAAACGGAATACGAAAATTCAAAGAAATACGAAGAAATAATTTTTACGTGTAGTTGCATCTCTGTTACCGTAATACAACGTGGCAAAAAGCGACCGTGTTACTGCGTGAATATTAATGAAATTCCCGCAGTGGTTGGTGAAGGGGAGCGGAAAGTAGGAGAAAAAATGGACGGGGGTTCAGAGGGACGAGCGGTGGATCTGGACATTCAGGTCTGGCACGTGGCTACCCTTTAAGCACGTACGCGCCGTAGGCGCTGACTCACCCTGGGAGCCCTGCAACCCCCAATGGGAACATCGACTATTACCCACTTGAGATGTATCCAACCGATGGACAAACAAAACACCTACGCGCATTCCATCCAAAGCTTTCTCCCCCCCACCTACAGACTAACTATCTACAGTCTACATAGCACAGGAACGATAATTACCTCAAACAGTTTACAACCCATTTTATTTATCACCATTCCCCGAGACAGAATAGATATAATAAAAATTATTTTACATAACTCAAGTGGCGACACACGGTTTATATTTCAGAACAAATGTGGTTATTAATATTTTGAGTTCAGTGTGAAATCATCTTAACCGTTACAATCTGGTGGTGATTTAAGGCTATATGTTTTGTGTAATGCATAACGGTTTGTGACTGTTTAAACATTTATCATTTCCTTGGCGGTTCTTACAATCGATGAGTCATATTTTTCGAAAACTTTGAAATTTTGAAGAGAATTTTGAATATCCTTTGTCTGATGGAACAAAAACACAACTAACGAGTGGAAACGAGCGTGTTGACTCACACCGCAAGCTTTGGGATTAGTTTCGTTGACATTCGTGGTCCTCGCGGTTGTGGATACCTTCCTGGACGTTTAATGAATTGTCAGTGGTCACTGCTGAAAAGCTTACCCTGTGGAACGGGGAGAGACAACTCGTCCGAGAGTCACAGATGAGACGAGAAAAGGCACATACATACATACATACAAATGAAACGAAGTTTTGGGTGTTGAAGTTTTTCAATAGTTACTACCAACAGACAAATCAGCACGATGTAAGATGGTTTCTTTATTTTTGGATCAGGTGGATTATAATGAGGTGGATGATAATGAATATTCAGGCGAGCTATGCCGTAGGAAAAGGAGTACATGGAGACGAAAAGAGAAGGTCTGACGACTGAGTTGTAGGATGAAGGGTAGGTCGAAGGGTAGGCAGAGGAAGCACGTATATGCCGCACTGCATCACGGGAAACGCGCAGACAATGGCGTCGAGCATACTCCATTAATGGAAGGGACGAAATCGACTTTCTCTCTCACACTCTCCCTACAGCTTCCTCTCTCTTCCCCCCCCCCCTCTCTCCCTCTCTCTGACCGATTCCCTTGGTCTGACTTTTCTTTCTCCTTCTCCTGGGCGATGAGGCTCTGCGTGCGTTACACGATAGGGTTCTCCTCGGTGCCCTACGCCTATGTGATGTGTTGCCCGTCAATCGGTGAGAGATGGCGGGAAGAAAGTTTGGCTCTCGTCCTCTTTCCTGGCCGCTCCCGCCGGTTACGGCCGCCGGGGAAGTTTTAAGAGAAATGCGAAAGTTGGATAGAGAATGGATAGGGCGGAGTTATCTATCGATGGCACGAGATATCTCTCTCGCCGCTTCTTTCTCCACAGATTCTCTTCTTGACTCTCTGTAGTGTACTCTCCTCCTTTGTCCCTATTTCTCGTTTCTTCATGGTTCATATAATACTTGACGTCTCGTGATCTTTTGCCCTCCAGAAAGCTGGCTACTTTCCAAAAATTATAATCGTTCCTTTCTTTTCTGCCATACACGGGAAATAGTCGAAATTCCAATGTCAAAGTCAACAGCCATTTACCATACATCTCGTTCTCAAATCATAAGGGAATTTACAGTACACCTAATTTCCATAATCCCAAGCTAGTGTAGCTAATTAAATTGTGCAACGTGCCTACTCAAACGGATTACATATATTTATGAATAAAACTTGTCCGAAAATGTCCTTGCAAAATATCTATGTAATTAACGAGTAAGACGTGTGGTATAGGCAACGACTATTCTTTAATTGGTTTAATAACCGTGAAAATGGGTAACGGAAAAAGAGGTGAATCCGGTGGGAATGGTGGAAGGGAGAAGCAGATTCTGCTAGACGTAGGTAGAAAAAGGCGCGTTATAATTCTGAAAGATGATAGTCGTGAGGAACAGGTTCTCGCGGTCGAGCGTGTAACCGTTTCTCGTGAGGCGAAGGACGACGGAGGACGACGGAGGACGACGGAGGACGACCTAGCTGCTCGAACAGATCGTCCTCGGAATCCTCGGAGGTTTTGCCTCGTTCCTTTTTTCGGGGAAACCCGTCGGCTCGATTGCCGTTCTCGTTTTCGCGCGTCACTGGCATCGTTCTTCCCGTCGCGGAAACCTGACAACGAGCCGCTCTCTTCATAATGTCCTGGCTAGTGGCGCACGGGACACGGACGTCGGGTTCTTTCAATCTTCTCCTTCGGCGTAATCCCCGTCTCGTCTCCAAGTCCTCGAAAAAAGTAACAAAGAGAAATTCACGGGCGTTCCTAGGGTTTTATGATTTTTGCTGGTTCCGGGCGGGCAGGGTCGGGGCTCAGAGATTCATCGGAATTTCGAAGAAATTACCGTCCCACGGGACTGAGCCGGGAGGAGAGAGGGGAGGGGGGCTGAAAACGTCCCTCATCGGCCGGCGGACGTTTCTACTTGACGGCCGGTGTCCGAAATTAATTGCCACTCCATTTTTATCGTCGTCTATTTATCCCGGCAGTTGCCGCCTCGTCCCTTGTCTCCCGACAACCGTCTCATTAATCAAGCCTTCCGCGTCGCTCTTGGCTCGCTTTTCGCGCTCCAAGCCCCCTCGAGTACCGTTCCTCCTTCCGCTCAAAGGATCCGGCCGACGCGCCGGCGACACAGGATCTTGATTGATCGCACCCAGACCGATCGATCCTCATAGACGTCCTTGATGAGCATACGCGCCGTGAATCGTATTACGCCACAATCATCGCTAGATTAATGTACTTCCTGATAAAAAGCGCAATCGTTTATCGATACACCGTAAACGCTTTGAAAATTCCATCATCTCTTGAACCTTCATCTACAAACAACTTCATATCCTTTACTTCCTTCAACCCATACCGTTGGACTACAAAATTCTACGGGGACGTATAATGCGAATCGTAACATCTCATCAATCTTAAACACGCCATTTCTCTATAACGTTAACCGTAAGTACTGATTTACTTATTTGCAATTCTGTTTGCCTGGAAGTACAAAGGTGCTCGTTTTAAACACCGGCAGTGGATTGAAGTTCTTTTAGACCGTCTTATTCCCTTTGTCTCATTTTCGTCGCGGCACACGAAACTCGTAGGACCAAACCCCGGTGATTTTACGCGGGGGAGTGAAAGGGAGATATTCTGACTCGACAAGAGAATATCTTGGGCCATGTCCTGGCTTTTCTTTCGCTTCCACCTTCTCTGTCTTTTCCTCGCGCAATTCCGTGCATCGTGTCCCGTGTTACGCTCTTACCGTTTTCATGACACCATTAAAACTGTAACTTTGCCCGGTCCAGACTGAGGACCTGGGAGTCCTGCTCTGGCTCCTTCCTTCTCCCGCCGGTAAATAATTTTTCTCTTTTTGTCCGGTGTGGTGTTATGATCTCATTGCCGAGGGCTGATGCCTTTCTCGGGGTTATGACAACTCCGTCCGCCATCTTCCGTGTGTCGAGTCTATGCATTCTTTGCAGACCAACACGCACTATGCTCAGTCTTTTATTACATTCTTGCGGACATTTAACGACGTAGCTACTCCTGAACATATTTTCATGTGAGAAGGCAAATGCTATGGCGGGAAATTTATTTCCGCATATTAATTCTATAATTTCCTTCACTAACCTACTTCTTATGGTATTAATCTTTTGTCAGCTATACAAATTGAAAAATAATAAAAGAAACAATGTGTACCATTACACAGTTGCACGCGTGTAAAAAGTGCAATGTCAAGCTTCAAGTATTTAACACTTCGTTTCCATTTTGTCTACACATTCAGCTCTTACCTTCATTCCATTTCTATCTACGCGTAAGCGAGTCTTTATTCTCCTTCTTCTGTTACTCCTTTTGTCTCTGTGCGTCTCTTTTTCTATGTGTTTGACTTTCCGTCTGTATCCGTCTCCTTCCTTCCCTTATTTGCCGCTCGTCTGTCTCCCCTCCGCAAGTTTACAGCGAGCTTTGTTTTCCTTCCGGCCGCTGACAGTTGGAGTTGCAGCGGCAGTGCGGGTCTCACTTTGCGTCGCATACATTAATTACAAGCCCGGGTCACAAAGCAGTACGACGCGCGCCTAGGAAATAGGCTCACGTCTCCGCGTAAAGGGAAAAAAAGCATTTCTTCTTGTCCCGTTTGATAATCTCCGTCAAACGATACGAGGGCATCCAGGAAAGAAATGCGGCTATACTCAGCTAACTTTGTTGTTATTTACTCTTGAAAATAATTTCAGTATCACCGTCTACTACAAGTATTCTGATTACTAGAACAATACTGGATTGTGTCATTAAAAATTAATTGTAAGAGCACAGAAAACAAGATTCGTGCCTCAGTCGTAGCTGGTTAAAATGTTAGTAAAAAGGTCGTTATATGCAAAAGCTTAACGCTTTTCGGCCCCACTCAGGTAGAAATTGGTAATTCGTTGCTTACTCGCTTATGCTGGAACGGGAGTGAAAGCCTGGTTTCTTCGTCAGCCATGGTGGAGGGAACTGTGATGGGAAGGAACGAAAGTAAGTAGCGGCGGGTAGGCGAGAGATGGCGAAATAAGGTGGATTCGTAAGACAAAAGACGAAACGTGCACGGACAAAGGACAAAAGTCCAAGGTAACTGCAGCGTTGGTCGTACCGGAAACGCTCGAGCGCTATCTACAGACACGACTTTGTTGGATTTATGGATTATAAAGAGGACTAGGACGGAGGAGGTCTGCCTCTGACAACACGACAATGAAAGGACGAGAAAGAAGTAAGCGATAAAGCTGTCGTGGAGATGCATAATTTATATACCAACCTCGGCCTCTCCCTGGTTTCGCGTTTCTTCCTGCGCCCTCGTCTACCCTTTGCCTTCTAATAAATAATGCGGCTCTTTGAGAGAACGAGAGAGAAAGAAAGACGGGAGCAGGAGAAAGGGGCAAGTAGGACCGACCGCAAGCCAGTCTGAAAGAGATGGAAAGTCGCACTGCGGTAGAGAAATCTGTCTTATGTTAGCTCGAAGACAGGACCCCGACTCGACAGTTAATTGTCATTTACGTGAATTTTCAAAATTAAGTTGCTCACGCTTCACGGGAAACCGCGGTACAGGAATTCGTCGCTGAATTCAATGATTCATTAATTATTAATCAGAAACACATGTTCATAAACTACTTATTTTTTCTAGCTTTTTTAAATGTAACTTCTCTTTCGATTTGGAACACAGGTTTTTTGTGGAATACATGGCGAATGGCGGAAGGTTAAATCCTGTATTCGCCGTTAAATCAGAGCCGTTTTTCGGGGCGACTTGGCGAAATTCGTGGAACGCATAGCCTTTCACGCGTCGCTCTTCCCCGTCTCAGGTTTCCGCGGAAAATTCTTTTATCAGAGGCGCCGTGAAGCGGCAGTCTGAGCCACGACGCTTCCCAATGGCATCGTAAAAGATTGCTGCCGCGCGGAAAAGTTAGCGAAAGGGAATAGGAGTGCGAGAGAGCGGGGCGGGGGGGGGGGGGGGGGAGTACTCCGCGAAGAAGGAGAAGTCGGCGGAGAAAAGGAGACGGATTTCCTCGCGAGGAACTTCCACGCTCTTCCCCTCGGGAGGGCGCGGCTCGAGGAAGGGGGTAGGGGACTGAAATTAGGTTTGCAAAGAGGTAAACATCAGCGGGGCTGTACGTTTGCATAAACGGAAGGCGTTGCTCGCATGGGGGGCACACGGTGACAAATGCCTGTCGTAGTCGTAGTCCTCGTCGTAGTCGTAGTCGTAGCCGTCTTCCACTTCCTCCGCTTGGCCCGGCCTCCTTGAGCTTCTTCTTCGTTCTTCTGAACCGTCTACTCGGTCGCTTCGCCGACTGCGCCGCAACTTTTGCGAGACGGAGTTTGTTTTTGCGCCATTAGGACCACTTTGTTCGACTCCTACGCAGGCACCCCGCGTCTCTGCAAATACCACCCCGACGACCCATCACCCTGCTTCTTCTTCCTCTATCTGCCACCCCTCCCTCCCCGCCGCCCACCTCACACCACCTATTTCCACCGAAAATTGGTATACGAGAACGTCCCGGGAAATACGAGAACCCGAGACGAGACGCTCGCGGACGTTATTCCGACGAGACTTTGAGCGATCGTCCTCCGTAATGCGCCATGAAGAGACGATCCGAGTTGTCAGTTAAATATAACCGTTCTCCAAAAACCTCCGGGACGCCATCCATTGAATACATTTACATCGCTGAATTTACGTTGCGTCATTCTCACGTCAGTCGGCAACGAATACCTTCCAATGTACGATTATTTCATTATTACTTTTATACGCTTCTTGTTTACAACTTACCACTGAGAAATATGACAACAAAAATTATATGATTAACAGTTATTCAAGGCGTAAAAGAGTAAGGTATTATACATTTAGGTATTACTCTTACTCTTGAGAATATTTTTACACGGTACATCCCGTTGCCAAGATGCTGATAAGTCGAAGCTGACGATGAAGATGGCAAGAAGTCGTAAGAAAATGGGTGATGCGGTTGAAAAAGGAACGCGTTGGAGATCAGTTAGAACGAATGGCCGAGGACGCAAGGGCGGGGAAGGGGAGGATTGCCGCAAGGCTCAGTTGTTGAAGAGTTGTTTCGCCGAATGCGCACATGGTTCACTGCTCAAAACGAGTATGGTAAATGCGCGCGGTAAGCTGCTGTCATTAAAATGTTCCGCAAGATCGACTACGGTCTAGGTCTGCCGCAGAGCCGATGGTAATGCTCTGCTCCGTCTTTCTCGCTCCTTGTCCTCTTTGCTCTCCTCTACTACTCCGCACTCGTCCTTCTTCACATGTTCTCTCTCGCGCGTTCTTTCTCTCCCCTTGTCAACTTCTCTGTTCGTCTCAAGTTTCTTTGTTTACGATACTCTCCATTCTCATTGTCCTTCTTAGCGATTCTTGTTCATCCGTGGATTACAACTTTCGTTTTCTTTCTTTCCGTAACACCTTCATTTTTATCCAATACCCCCCCCCCCCCCCCTTTTGTACCCTACCATCGAGGGATCATTCTTCCCCTTTCTCCCTTAAGACTCTCTCCATTTTCTTTCCCTTACTCGTTGCATCTGCTCGCTGTTTCGTAATTCAGTTTTCTTCGCCGTCTCTTTAACACCCACCCTATAGGTTTTTTGCATTCTCCCGTTCACCCTCGGCCCTCTTTCCTCTCCTCATGATTGTCGCGCGGAGATGCACGCCATGAAATATCTCGACGTTGGAATGGGCGGACTTGATGGACATTGCATTGTGCCCCGTAATGACGCATTCTGTTGCTCGCGTAATTCGTGTACGTCGACGGCGACGCTCAGCCGCGCACATTATTAAAAAGTGCATTCGGAGGGGACGGACTATCTGCGGCGGCATGCCTGCCTTCGTATTGTTTGCGTCGCCGGTTTAAAGGGCCTCAAGGCGAGAAACTTCCTTCCTTCTCTTTGCGCTCGTCTTCCTCTCTTTCTTCGCCCTGCACTGCGTTGATCACAAGAATTCCTACAGGATGTCCCCCGGAGCCGTATATTTCCGGTTTCACTATCGTTAAATTTCCGGGACTCCGATGCAGTAGATATTGTTTTCATGAAAACATAGGAGTAAACAAACGGTTACTTATCACACTATTTACTCTGTTCGGTACATGGAAACTTTTAGCTTTGGACAATTATGGCCCGGAGGATAAATGAATACAAATTTTTTCTGACAAACAGATTTATTGTAAGGAAACGTATGTTTCATTGCAGAAAGTCGCGGTAATCTTTAGAGGTCGATAACTGGAAATTCGACAGCTGTAACGCTTTAAATCGATTTTACTTGGTTTTTCCAAAGCGAATGACGCGTGGTATCCGGATAATCTGGCCGTTGTGACAAATCAATCTCAGCGACGTCGTTGACGGACAATAAAACGTGGCCGTTTAAACCGTTGGGATGGCAACAATGGCTGACGTAAACCGTGACTGAACGCTGAACGCTGAACGGTCCGTGGACGAACGTAAAGCGGGTTTGCTCGGAATGGCGGATGACGAGTGGAGGGTGGGTGGCGGGGTTGGCCTGGCAGATAAGAAGACGGTGACGGTTGAGACGCGCTCTCGGCCGTCAGCAAGGAGAAACGGCCGGGAAAGCGTCAGACGGATGAAAGAGAAGCAGCCGAGGTAAATGGGAGCCGAGGTCGTCAAGTGGCTACCGCCGCCAACGTCGCCCGTCCATTTTATTAGAGCATCTTTCAACGTGGAATCTTATATCGTTTGTCCACCGGCCCTATTCACGGTACCTTCTGCCCCGCGCCGCGACCCACCCTCCGGCACTTTTCCCGCCCCTCCGTCACCTGTGTCGCCTCTATCTCGCTCGCCTAATGTCGAACCTCAGGGAAATTCCTTTCACCCTCGTACAATCCGCCCCGGGAGGTGCCCAACAAACAGGCTTTCCCCCGCGCAACATCCTCCCCAGCCATCGAAAATTTCTTAACGAAATTCTAACAACCATTTGCCCGAGATTGTATACCGAGGCTTTGAAACGCGAGGAGACAGAAATGATTTGGTGACACGTCGAAATGATAATGAGTGAATCACTGCGACGGAACGTCAGTGTCGCTCAAAGATTATGCAGCGTGCAGTCGTAATGACCGGAAGCAGGGATACGCGGGGAAACTCGAAACATTTATTCCGCGAGATGATTAATGTCGCGGACCGAGAAGCAGAACGGCCGACGCAGTGCGGGAGATGGGGTTGCAGGGAATGAGGGGAGGGGAGGGGAGGAGGAATACACGCGGAGACTGCGCTGTTTTACTGTAATTAGGGACATATTCCTCAGCTTCTTTTTTCCAAAGCGGGCTTATAACGCAGCATCTCGACCCTCGACTTTCATTCTTTTTGCCAATTCGTCCGCGAACTGTCACCCGCCTCTTTACACTTACCACCGCTGCTTTATTCCGTGCCGGGCTTGCGATTCATTTTCGACACTCGTTTTCGTTTCCACATGAATTACGATGGTTCGCGTGGATCGAAATGAAAATGTGATTAACACAATGAAACGCTGCGCTACAAACATTATTTTTGTCAAGAATATTCAACGGCATTGCAATTTTAAATTTATATCGACCCCTACGAAACCACGATCATATACTAAAAAATACATTTTCTTTTACCGTACAGTAAAACGAAATAGTCTTAAAAATCGTCATAATTTTCACGGTCTGACGAAATGATATCCTGGACCGCATGTTTCTACGAACGTACGTTTCAGGGTGAAATAATTTCGCTATACCTTTTTACAGTCCATTTTACGACGCGACACCTTCCCTTCCGAACGCTTCTGATATTCATCGTCTTTTTTATTTCTCCCCGTATCTCACAGTCGTTTAGCGCGAGTACGACGAAGCCACGCGTTTTCCCCGGGCACGAAGGAATCTTGCGGGCTTTTATTATGCGAGGAAGACGATTTTATTATCGAGCCGTCGTATCGCTCGGCCGAAATGAAGAGACTCGCGCGTCGGTAATGTATTCGAATAACGCGCCCTGGCTGCCGGAGGGGGTTGGAGCGTCGATTTAAGCGGGCCGGAGGGGGGGGGGCGAAACACGAGCACGCCTATGTATGCGCATGGAAGATTTCAGTGTGGGCCACAATATTACCATAAAGCCGGCCGACGCGGTTATGCATAAGCATAATTTTTCCAGCGGCATGACTCGCTCGCACGGCACTCCGCAATGGCCGGCTTAGCCCCTGCACCATCTCGCCCCCCCTCCATCGTCGTTCCGCCAAAATACTACCCCTCGTCCCCCCGGTGCGCATCTCTAATTGGTCATGCGGCTAAACATTGCATAAATTCGCAATAAAGCTACCCGCACGGGCCGTTTCGCACCGACGTCCAAATTACCCCGGATTTTCTTCGCGCTGGCTAATGTCCGCTCGTCGGATTTCCAGTATCCAGCCCCGTTTGCCAAGTAGTAATCATGACAGACGCGAGCATTTACTGGGGGGAAATGAGTCTTTCATACACAGGACTCGTGGGACACGGTCAACTATTTTTCCATTTATTGCCCCGCCCGCTGAAGCCTGCAGGAGTGACAATTTTATGAAAAACCTTTATTCTGTGACTGAAAGTCTTTGCAAAACGTAAGTCTACAATCGATAAACTGTCGTTACCAGCGGAAAAGGAATCACCAAACGTAAAAGACATTATCGAGGAACAGTGAACGGTAATATCTGGTTTTTACTGCATGGCATTCATTAAGGCCTTCCACAGCGTTCAACATTTTTGCTCAATTTTTTTTCCTCCAGTTCATTAGGTGCTCCATTTTCCGTGCTTTTTTTACATGTTTCGTCCCTTCGTACCTTTTCTTGTTGGAGCGGCCGCGCATACTTTGTCCCGGGTTTCCCTACACTCCATCTTGCGATGCTGAAGAGCGCGGGGGTTACGGGGCCGGGACGTAGCTTCCCACGATAGCCCAGTGTTCTCCGTTTCTTTCGAGGTTCTTTGCCGCCTCGGATGTCTTATTGGGCTTGATAGATCTTCGTTAATGGTTACTTTGCGGTGAGGCGAGGATCGCTTGTGCGGCCAATGTCTGCGGGAAACTTCGTTCTACCTTTATACGGATCAACGTTACGGCTTCACTCGTGCAAGAACATTACGGATTAAATGTAATTATTGTAGAAAGAAGTACATGCCACTGATGAGACGAAAGCACATTTCTTATACATTTCTCTGTTTTTCACGTTCCGTAGTAATTAACAAAGTATTCTATTTTAAAGAATACGAGTACATAATTCATTCGATAATTGCAGACTCTTGGCACGAGCGATAATAAGACTTTTTTTATAACATGAGATTTTGTCTTATGCATCGTTCTTTTCTATCAGTGTAATTGAATGCATTGAATTGCGTCGCTATAGCGAGGCCTCCCGACTTTGCGCGATATCGGCCGAGGACGATGATGACGATGGTGGTGAACGTTAAATGTGGATATAGATAGGCCGCTAGGAAGTGCCGGTGCATCCATGTAGGCCACGTCTAAAATCCATTCTCCGCAATTAAGTCAAGAGTTTGGGATATTAATATTCGCGGATGTACGTACAAAGCGGAATAATAATTCAACGGCGCAGCCAGCGGCGTCGCCATTGCCGGTTCCCCTCGACCGACCGAACCTCGCCTCACCCTCCTTCCCGCCCTCCCCCCTCCTCCACCTTTTCCCCGGTATTACTCGCGCCCAGCCACGACCTTCCTCGCCCTCTCCTTCGCCGCGAGTTTCGGCTGGCAAACGCGAATTCAATTAGTTCGTATTTATTGCTGTTCCTGACGCGACGATTCATATCGCGCCCGGCGGCTCATCCCGCTAATCTTCCAGTTTGCCAACGGGATCGGGACCGGATCCTCCTCTTCCCACCTTCTTCCCCCTCCGAGGACACGCGCCGGCTTCGATTATCACGTGGGCGTTCGACCCCGAAAGGACTTTTCTCATTTTTTCCAAGGTCATTGTCTTCTACAATCGTTTTGTTTTTGAAAATTTCTCCAGATTATTATCGGTGAATTATGAAACTTAATTAGCAAATCCTAATATGTCCTGTTTGGATATTAATATGTCCTATTTTAAATGAAAACTTGGCTTTGTACGTGGAATACCGTCAAACTTATCACTGGCAGCAAAAATTTCGCACATAGGGATGTACTATGAAAACGTCACACTGTTTCAGTGCAATACGCATTGAGAATTATTTTCTATAGATTTACACGAGAGATAATGCATTCTCATGGTAAATGCATTTGTTTTACAACAGACTCGACGTAACGAACAAATAGTAGCGCACGAAGGCAGCTTATAGGCGATGAAATGTCAATCGTGCGGAACGCTCAGCGCACGGTTGTATTTTTTCGACGAGCAAACAAACCTGCGGAATTTCTACAAACACGAGACTTGCCCATTGGACTGTCGTCGGAGCATCGTTAGGATTCGAATTGGCGCGGACATAAAATTGACGGGTGAGTTATTTGAAAGCGACAATCGACTCCTCTCGGATCCTATGTTGCGAAGTCTGCCTTTTAATTATTCCACGTTGAGATTTAATATCACACGGTAACCGGTGTCAGACGAGCGAACATTCTCTCACACGTGTAACGAGGCTGACGGTGAAAGGGTGAGCGGAAGGAAAAGAAAAGCAGAAAGAGGGAAAAGATGACGGAGGGCAGAGAGAGAGAATGAGAGAGGATCGCGTCTTTCAGAGAACCGGCTAAGGGGGGTGGGGGCCACATACTTGGGTCGAAGGCCGGGTTATTAAATTTTCACGCGGAGGCGAACAGTCTTAAATATCGATTTTAGCCGGTCCCTCTTGCCCCCCTCTTCCGCGCTTCTTAACGTCCTCCTCTCTCTTCTTCGTCCCTCTTCTCCCGCGAATGCAGCCAGGTATATACGACTCTCCTTCTCCCTCTTCCATCGCAGTACTCGCTCTCTGCCATCCCGCCGCACAGCTCGCCTTTTGAATAGGGATCGTTAAATGGGAGATCTCGGCACGGATGCATACATCACATTTTTTCAAACCCCATCGGTGACTACGAAATTAGTTTCCCTCGTGAAACGCGGATAAGACGAAGGGAGGAAGGGAGGGGGGGGGGCGTGGATTAATCTCTCGAGGAGTTCGACAGTCGTTGCCAGGTATGGGATAGGAGTTACGACGGGGGTAAAGACCCGTACGTGTGTGAGGAAAAGTCAGGGAGGGAATAAGGAAGGGCAAAGTACTGGGATCCTTGTCGATAGTAAGAGATGAGCGGTACCGGGTATCGTGAGAAAGTGATCTTCTCTCTTCGTCGACGTAGCCAATAATCGCAGGTAGACTCCCTTTAAGAGGACTTTAAGGGACACGTCGTAGTTTCTCGCGGAAGAGCGTCTCCCTGTGTTCTCACGAGTGTATCACGATGGAAAGTTCTCTCCTCGATTACCAGCCGTGCGACTACCGTCTATTAAGAACATCTTCAACTCCAAATGATTTATTTTCCTGGACATTCGGACCCGTATCTCCGGCAGTGACGTGTGTATGTACATAAACGTATACACGCCAACTCACCGCGGAGTGGCGCATTATTCCGCGGAAACTGGTTGGGGCTCCTTCTCGACTACTTCATCTTACCTTTCTTTTTGCGGACCTCGTCGTTGGCCTCTTCTACTCGTCTGGCTTCTGCCCCTTTCCAGGCAACCCTGCTGCGGCAGAATAGCGCGACTGTCGAGTGTGTGACAAAGCAAACAGACCCGAGAAGAAGCAACTCACCAGAGATGAGAAACATAAAGAGGGAGAAGGGGGATTAAAGTGAAAAGAACTTGCGAAAATTGTGAATAGCAAAGCAAGGGGGACCGCAAATGAATAAATCATTCGTTTATCATTTAAAACAATGACCTGTCGGCGAAGTAAAGCATGTGCATGGTTTTAATAAAAACTTGAGATGTGTGGGTCAGGAAAAGTTTATTGCTACGTTTACTTGTTGGTCAATGTCATTAATAGACTCATTAATATGTTTACAACTTTCCGTTTAATTATTAGATTGACTCATATCTTGTATAATTGGATAATTAGTGCGTACACAAGTGATATGATCATATGCGGTCTGTCTTACAGCAATTAATGATTAGTAGAAGTATTAATATATCAAACTTGCAGACATATCTAATCCGCGTGAAATTAATGGTCATGTAGTTTCTAATTTTCGCCTGACGATTTTTTTTACTCCTTTATTTGTTTATAAACTGAAAGAAGATAGCGAAATAAAAAATCAAATTAAGTGCCTAGAAACACGTTTCATTGATTTCAAGTGTTCCTTTTACGATGAAATCCAACGCTCTACTTTAACAGAGATCTTGAGCAAATGGAGTCAGTCTGATGTAGAAAAACAGATGCAATAAAGAATAATAACAAGGAAGAACTGCGGTAAATCTGAGGAATTTAACCCTCGAAGAAATGAAAAAAACTTCTGTACCACTGCGAAAGTAAATATAACTTGTCAATCTTAGCATTGTTTGTAAAACGAGAATTCATCGTATTTAATAAACGACAAAGGAAGCGGTTTCAAAGAGTTTACCGGCAAGACAAGAGGAAGGGAAGGGGTAGACGGAAGGTAGGAAAAAGGAAGTGCAGCAACGGCAGAAGAAGCGAGAGGAAAATAAGAAACGTGAGTCTGAGATGGAAGCGCAGAGTAAAGCTAGCTTTCAGGTTCTCGCTTTGACGCGCAAGCAGAGCGAAGAAACGAAGCAGGCCAGAGGTCCGGTGTCGTTGGAGTTAAGCAGATTACGCTAATAAATCCCTGCAGCATCGCACGTCTATTGCTGCGGGATCTAGGGCCTTCACTGTCGCTGACGTCAAGGATTCAAGTCTATTTCGGCCAGTGGATACGCCACTCTGATTTCGCTTTGTCCATTCGACAAACTGAAACCTCCTATTGCCGTCACAAGCCGAGGATTGTATTTTTATCGTTTGTTTTATGACACTTTGTTGCTTCCAAGTTGTAAAATAATGGTCCATCCAATACGGTTTAAGATTGAGTATTCGTTCATAGCACACAGAATTTTACCAATATTTTCGCACGTCTAAAGCGAATCCTTCAGCATCATTATTATCATTTGCTGAGGACTGCTAAAGAGAGAACAATTACGTTAGGACCTTGAAGGACGTACGAGCGGAGAATTTTAAGAAACATGTGACACTGTTCATAGGTATTTTAGTGGAGAGACAGAACATCTGGTCTTTGATTTGACACATTCTCGGAGAGAGTCGGACATGGAAACAGGGTGATTTCAACGTAAAGCACAATGGGCATCAAACTGCCGTCATTCCGTGACGCTCGGCATCTGCCAATGCGGCGCGCAGAGAATCGACTAGCTGTCAATCGATCGGCCCCGGATTAAGATAATTTCGTTATCGGCCAGCAGACCGGCCTCGGTATCCGTCAGCCAACGAGGCCGGCTTTCAGATGGACGCTCGATGGCTGACGTAACATTTTATTCAACCGAAATATCCAATCGGAAGCCATGTTCCGAATCCCGTGCGCGAGCCGACTGCTTCCGACTGTCATTCCGCCTCTAAATGCTCTGTTAATTAGCAGATCATTCGGCTAGATTAACAGAATCAACTTAGTGCTTTGCAATTACCGTGTTTAACATGCACGATCTATTTATCTGCCCATTGTTTTGGACAAACCTTGCCCTCGTTATTAATATTCGTGAGTTTTCATTTATCGCCAAAGTCAAGGAATGAGTCTCACATGAGAAACTGTAGAACAGAATTAATGAATATTTTGTTAGGCTGGCGCGTTGCTGCAATGGCATCCATTTTCCTAGCCATTTGATTGCTTCATTTGATTCTTGCGAAATGTGTTTACCGGCTGCTTGGCGCCCCAGCACGGCCAGCCTTTCCGGCGGTAATGCATATTAAGAAGATCGTAATCCGGCAGGTTATCTCGACGACACGCGCGCGTTCTACGGTCGGCATTAAAAACCCGATTTCCCGTGGTTTTACGGCGAATCGCGGTATAAAACGGCGGCAACACGATCAGGCTAGCGGGAATTTCGGGAATCACGGTCTGGCGGCGGTGTTACGGGTTTATCGGTACCCAAATCAGCGGGAAACCCGGTGGACGATGAACACACAGAGAGGGGCAAGGAAAAGGGGGAGAGGGGTACTCCAGAGTCGGACGAAGCAAGTCGACGGTTACTGCTCCAACGATGTAGAAACTACGAAGTGAAATTTGGGTCAGCGCCGCGATAACGCAGGATATCGTCCATTTTTTCTCGTTAAAAATCCTCCGTCCGTGGAATACCCATCGTCTACTCTCTATCTCTATCGACACGGGTACGCGGCTCAATGTGTGTCCGTAGGATTCTGTTTTCGTCGAGGCGAATGCCATCGGCCTTATCGAAGTCTCTCGCTGTCCTCGTTAGACAAGATCCACCGCGTCGTTTTCTTACTTGCTGAGTGACGCGGCCAACCGTGGCGGATCGAGATCAGCCACGCGAGTTCCTTTCGGCCTTCCCCGCTGATTTTATCTTCCTCTCCGCCGCAACTTCAAACGAACCCGATCCTCCGCGCGCAGACTTTTAAGTCCGAACGTGATTAATTCAAACTTGGCAAAATAGTATGACTATTCAAGCGATTAAAGGCTGAGAGAGAGAGAGAGAAATTGCGAATTTTATAAACTAAATGAACTGTACAGTTCTTTATACATCAAACTACGTCCAAGCAAGTTTCTTTTTTGGGTATTTTTCTTTTAATTTTGATATTCTTCGAAACGGTGATGGAGACGGAAAATTAGCAGTAAAGTAAGAAGGACAACGAGGCGTGCAAAGCAGAACCTAGCCGAAAATCCATCGAAAGGATCCACGACAGTTGCTTAAGTTAATTAGCCGATGATCCTCCGTGGAAACGTGATATTCACTTCTGGTCTCTCTGTTCGCCCTTCTTCCCTCGGCGGAATTTCCTGACAGCCATTGGCTTCCGAATCCCCCTCGACTGCTGCTTCGTCTAGTCCTTCGACCTCTCCATTTCAACATGAATTTCGGTTCATTATTCGATGAAGCGTGCGAAAACTGATTTACCGGTTTGGTAAATACATTTGAAACCCGATACCCTACACTTCTGACTAATTAATTCAGTAGAAGAAGCATCAAAATACGAGGAGTGTCAAAATTTTTCTAAAAACACGTTACATCAGTTTCTTTGAAACTATTTGGCTTTATTAAAAACTCTACTTTCGCGAAAGACCTACGTGTGTTGAAAGAAACACTGTGTTTGTACATCCACGTAGTTTCGTGGAAAGTTACGCTGTTAGCGTGGAAATTTCCAGCTGCAGTTAGATCGCTAATTAGCGGCGCCAGGGAGTGTGGCGTGTGAAAACTAAGACATTGTATGTTCTAATCACGGACTAATATACGTATCTATATGAGCTATGCAGTTGGGCCATTCCTCGGAACGTCAATATCGACAGTCGCCACGATCGGGAGGATTTATTGGCATGCGAGTATTCTGCGGAGCTCTATTGCGCTTATCGCATTTCGCTTCTGTGTCGGTAGCTTCGTGGTACAATCGTCTCGGGCGTTCATCTTGAACAATCCTCGTCAGTCGGTTAGTCCAATTACATTGCTTTTGTATCATTAAGCAACGTCCATATATGTACACGTAACAGAGTCAAGCAAGTAACTAATAAAGTTGGACAATTACACACGTAATCCGTTGAAACTATTCATTCTGTTTAGTCAGATCAGTCTGTTTATTCCAAAGAACTGATGAAATAATAAACAACTTTTTTGATGTTCCGCAGAAAAATTATGATACACGTACGTTCCTTAGCACTTTGTCTGGCATGAGCTATTGTTGAGGCGATGATAAGAAAACCCAGTGTTGCGTTTTCAATACCGAGATCCTCGTGGGAGGGAAAGTACATTACGGGGGGGAGAGAAAGGCCGTCTGGGAGCGGAATTCGGCGTATTAAACGGGATTTTTTTGCGAGACACGTCCGAAGACACGCCTCCCCCCTCCCCATCCACCTCCCCGTAATAACCGGGACCGCGGACTCGGCCGAGTCCCAGAGGAGCAGTGAATAAGGGCCGCACCGTGGACTGACTTCCTAGCAGTTAGTATCGCGCTCAAACTTTTCGTACACCGCTCGCGTAATTTTCCAAGTTGCCAAGACGGGCCATCCTCTGTCCCCCGCCCCTATCTCTACTTCTCCCTGTAATTTCCAGGCTCTATAACTACACCACCTCCGTGACGCGACCCTCGCTGTTTTTTCTTTATTTTCGTCATTTTTCTTCATTCATTCCGTTCATTCATTTTCTCCTTCCATCGCGTGCTTTCTCGTATCGACGATGTCCATTGGAAATTATGTTGTTCTCAGCATTCATAAACCGTCTATAAGATCATGAATACGAACCGAAGTTTCCGTATGAGAAATAGTAAGTTGCTGTAGTGTTAATTGTATATACTAATATTTTTTATAATTGGATTGCGCGTAATTAACAGGCATTATTTATAGCAGCTTATCTTCGCTGATAAACACAGAAGAGTCTGTCATTATTGTGTAAATCCTTTGTGCCGACGCGCAAAAAAGGACGTTATTTCGGAGGGTCGATTAAAAGAGTTGAGGTAGATAAGATCGTCCTGGCCGTAGACTTGCTCGGTCTTCTCGATGCCGTTTCGTCGAATTTCTTCTTTTTTCAAGCGTATTTAGGGGGTGCAAGAGAAGGGCAGAAACTCGTACCGTCGCCCTCGACGTGTCTCGACCTTGGCTGTCGGGAGGAGAAGTAAGATAGGGAATGGGGAGGGGGCAGGGGAAGAAGAGTGGCTGGTGTCCTTTATTTTCATTTTCGTAGCTTCCCTCGGTGTCCCCGTTTCTCTCTATATTTATCTAATAGCAGCCCGGGCCAGCACGGTCTTTCTGTCGTCTCTCTTTTACCCCTGTTTCCCTCTTTTCCATGCTCTTTTCCTCTTTTGACCCTGCGGGGGTGGCCTCAGAGCCGACACCGCGCGACTCTTCCACCCCTGTCCTCCACACTTGCATAGCCGGTTGCGCGCACTTTGCGCCACCATTATACGGGCAGTTTCCTCCTCCACCCCGTCGTGTCCTCGAAATAATTAAGAGTTCATTAAGCCAAGATTGATTGCTCTGTTTAGAACCAGCCTCCGCGACTTGACTCTCTTACCCTCCCATTTTCCCTGTCTTCCTTTCTCTCACCCTCCTTTCTCGCTCTTATTCCCCCTCTCTCTCTTGCTCGTTTTTGCCCGGCGCACTTTCTTCCCTACTCTTTCTTTAAGGATCTCGCTGTAGGTACAGTCGTACGACGCGAAAATCCATGAATGCAAGGCCGTTGTTTATCGGCCGTCGTGTACTGCTTTCCCTTCTCGACCCCCAGCACTCCCCACCCCGTTTCTTCGACGCCCTCTTTAGACCAGCCCTTTCCCTCCGTGTGCTGCCTTTTTTTCGTTTGCACCGGTCGTTAATGGGCTCGGGACAATGCTTTCGAATTTATGCCACGCGACAGTGCGAAGATATTTGTCAGGGGCCAAGTCTCTTTGTAGACCTCTACTTTTCTCCAGATGAAAACCAAGACCGGAAGAAAATGTACACCAGTTTCGAACGTCGCGTTATTCGCTTTCCAGCCTTTTCACGCTTTTTAGCAACTTTACTTCACGCCTCATACTATTCTTAACAAACCTCGCAATCGGAACGATGCTTCAGTTCTTCTTCTAAAATTTTGTCGACCGTGAATCTTTCAGGGTTCACAGGCATAATCGTAGTTGGAGAACACAAGAAATACGATTCATCGTTCCGACGAAAGAATAATTTCCGCGCTAAGCAAAGGCGAGAAATGCCAACGGTTGTGCGCATAATGCGCCGATTCTTCTTGCTGTAATTTCTTTCCGCCTACCTTTATTCGATTCGCGTAATGCAGTGAGGAGATAATGAAAAAGAATGCGGCCCGGTATGGTTGGTCGGCTCGTCCATTTCCGTTTTACGGTTAGAGAAGACGCTTGGCGTCTCGGCTATCTCCTTAACAATACAGACGACCGTCGTATTCTCGATGGTCGTCGCGCAAACGATGTCGTTGGCCGTTATGAAAGCGACGTTTCCCAACGCTCACGTAAAATAGCCGCGTACCCCCCGGTCCATCGTTTCCTAACCACCTATCCTCCAGGATTATACATATTGCATGAATAATTTCGATGCAGGTACAACGCGCCCACTCTACTCCCGCCGTAAAACTTGCTTACTACACGGAGAAAAATGAGTTTCGCGGTGAAAGCAAAAATACAACCTCGAGAAACAGCTTTAGAGGAGCGATATTGCATGCTGCGTTTTCTAAGAACCACAGCCATGGCAAAAGCATGCTTCTATAATCTTCAATATTATTACGGACTTTGAATGAGCCATCAAAATGTAAAAGTTATTTAGAGCAAATTGTTTTTCAACTGGAATGTGGAAATTTTATTACCAAATTCAGTATCTTCAAATAAAATACGCTTTAATCGTAGCATCGTGCGCAAAATTACAATAATACTTCTATTTTTTGTAAATGGAATAACTTTTTTTATGCGAGTCAATGTCTACCACGTGTGCCATTTCCATTTGAATAATAAAAGACAGGCGGTCATACTGAGGTCGGTGATAGACATGGTAGTTGGTTTTATGCGCTTTATTGTGAAACGTTTGAGTGGGTTTCATATTTTTAAGCAGGAAAAACCATACTTTGCTATTAAGATGGCTAGTGGATGACACGATTCATTTTACTGGTCGTATCGTGGGTTTATCAGCATACCCCGTGGGCGAAATCCAAACGTTTGCAGTAGGAACATTATCGTAGAGTTGGACATGAAGGGAATGGTAGAGCGTAGGAATATCGGGCCGTGGAGATCTGGTCCAGTCGTAAGGGAGTTTGAAAGCAACGAAAACAACCGGTCAAAATGCCGGCAGCCACGAGAGCTTCGCTAAGGATATGGCGGCGTTCCGGGTTAGCTGAAACGAAAGTGCCCGGCAATAACGATAACGATAATCGTAAAAACGCGGACTAATCAGCGTTATCGTCTTCCGTACCTAGGTGAAAGTATTGTCGACCTCTGATTAACAAACCCGTGTCTTTCGCTTCGCTAATATTTAGAAAGTACCGAATTATCAGTGATTCTGATATATTTGGTGATAAATTTAATTGGATGGATTAGGTGAGAGGTACGGTGCACGGTGGGCGAGTTGATTTTCTTGTCAGGTAGGAAGGGGCAGGGCGGTGCAGTTTTTAACGGTGACTTGGACGAATGAGATTCGCCGGTTGTCTTGTGCAGCCGATGATTTCTTGCGAGGAAAGGAATCGCGTACCGCTCGAAGACTGATTTAAGTGGTAAACTCTCCGGCGGATTTGACAATGAGATCGAAGCGAAGGATCCTCCGATGGCGACTGGAGTGCGATCGGCCTGGATAGGTAACCCTCGAAGACTGACTCCCATTACGGTTATTACTCGTCGTCCGTAGTAACAAGAACCCGGTAGATTGCCTCAAATCACCGACTGCGATCCGCCTAGCAATCAACCCGTCCCCTCATCCTCGTTTTTTCTCCTTCCTTGCCGATTCCGCCAGCTCTTCTATATAAGTAATCGCCTAAAACCCATTATCGATCCTACCGCGAGGTTTAACGAACTTTAAATTGATCATCCTTTCAACAAAATCTCGAAGATTTTTAACCGATTTCCAACACGTTCCCCCCGATGCAAGTGAAAACCTTTGCTAATCACGAAAAACAGTGTGATCTTTTTACCTACCATTACGTGTACCAACACTTCTCCAGAATTTTTATCATCTTCCATGATTTCCATTGTGTAATAAATATTTTCAAGAGAACTTTTATCGATAAAAATAATTCTGGGTGCTCGTTACTTGTTCCGTACGAGATGGTTTCGCTTTTCCTCTCTAGGGGAAGCCCTAGACACATAGTTTCTGGTTTTTCAATGTAGCCCCGGCGCACGAATTTTCGTTGCTATCAGATCGCGGTTATGTAGGTCGACGTGGAAGAGCCGGTAGTATGGAATATTATTTTTCACCGGTTTTCTACGGACGATAGTCGCGGTCGAGTCCCACGAACTGCAAATTGAAAACCGAGCCCGAGCAATTTCGGCGGAACTTCTCTCTCTTTTACGGTTCGCCGTTGGTCTCTGCCTAGCCTTCCCTTTCCCGTCGGTCGGTCTGCTCGTTTTTTAAACCGTGCTTGAAAGCACGAAAAGCGAGTGCCGTATCGTATTTACACAGGCGGTGCCGGGTGACAGCCAGACGACCGGGGAAAAGAGCAGCGGCCATTGTGTTCCAGTGGGTCACACGTGGAATAGCCTGGCTGGGGCTGGCGCATGCCAGGACAGAAACGACGAGAACGAACGGCTATATGCGAACTTACTCGATTAAGGACGATTGAAACGAACCTGTTTTGCCCTCGCTACACCGCCGTCCCTCACAATGGCCCCACACGCTCGACTACATACGCCACGCTCTACGTGCCTCTGACGTCGCATAGACCTTGTAAATCGACCTTTCAGTTCCGACGGATAAAACGAACGCCCACCCCGGCCTAAAAACGCACCCCTCCCCCTCCTCTCCTCCTCCCTCGCTGGCTCGTTTGAATGAAAGTGTATTTCTCCCCGATAGCAGCCAGCCGGAACGTTCGCCTCCGTAATTGCAAGTCAGATTTACCGAGTGATTAAAATTTGACCCGAGTACCATTCACCCGTGCAAATACCACTCCGTTCAGCCTGTAGGGCGTTTCGGCGTTTCTCACATTCGCCCGTCTCCATACACAGTGCGGCAAGAAAATGCATTTCGTTAATCCTCCGGTTAACTTGCCAAGGGGTACGGTCATTCCGGAAAAGATAAATGTTTTCTTAAGAAAACCCAATCAAACGTCCTCGTTATCATAACGTTCATGAGCGAGTCTTTGGTATTCTCAATCCTCGTAATCACGCAGGAGGTGGAAATGTTGAAAGAATTTTCGTTTCTAATATTAAGTGAGAAAGTAATGATTCGTTAAGCGGAACTGGCCATTACGCAAAAGGAAGATTAATGCGAGTACGATTGAAATTAAACAGTCTTGGGGCAATATCGATAGGGTCTGATGGGTACTCGGTTGAGCGAGCGTATTAACGCGTAATCGATAAACCGTAGAAAGGGAAGTCATATACATCTTGGTGATCGGCGAAGTATGGAGAATCAGATTAGAGCGGCATTGGGCAAACCGATCGGCCGAGGGACGTCGATTGAAACCAGCCAGGGCTCTATATGTGCCTGGCAGCAGCATAAAGCCGTACAATGGATTTACATGCGAGAATATCCAATGGGCATAAGATACCCGATAATCCGATCAGGTTCATCCTCGTACCTCCACTGGCCACCGCAACGTGCTTCGCTGATGCATATGTCATGAGGCTTGCGGTAGAAACCGCACTGATTACCCTCATGAAAAAAAGCTTAGAACCAATGGAAAAACCCTGGGAAATATTGAAGACGAAAAGAGTTCCTTAAGGTTTCTATGAACTCTCAGAAAGGAGTAGAAAAGAGAGAAATCTTATCGTAGAATATGCACTCTAATTAAATGTTTGTAACTCTCTTAGAATTTTTCTCGATTGCACGAATTGATGGACGATTCTCTGGTTAACTGTCATTATTCAGCATCGGTGTTTCTTGCAGTAATTTCTGGGCATTCGTGTAGACGACGGGCGAAATCGCTGCGGAATGCACATGAGCGGGATGAGAGGAGGGGGAAGGGCAAAGAAACGAGAGACAGGGGAAGAAGGTCTGGAAAAATGCCGGTGGCACGGCAGTTGCGGTGATAAATCACCGTCGATCTGCCTCGGGAGATCTTTTCAGGTTCTTGTTAGCGAGACGTCGCTGGCTTCCGGGGTAAGAAGGTACCTACGACGCCGGGGTCCAGGGTCGTCGGGGATCAGGTTGATGGACCAGAGGGGCCGCGACGTGTCTGAGTCCCAGGGTCGCCAAGAAATACGTGTATCTATCACTCTATCTATAGATCGGGGATTACACCGCAACGATCCGATGCGTTTCTTACCAAGCAATAAAAGAAACGGCTGCCATTCTCCTGATGTATTACTCCTCTCCGCGGATTCTCTCGTTTCTTCTAAGCTCTTTCATTGAAAGCTCAATTCGTGTATCCAAGTACACACGCTAGCAACTAAATCTGTGCATAACAATATTGCGCAATTCACAATACCTAGTTAACTGTATAGTTAAAGAAATAATCCGCTACGTGATGTTTTTGATAAACAACAAAAACTTCTTTCGAGGAATCTGAGTTAATCGTAGCACTTCTGTTTTGGCAATTGCATGGTGGAAGTGACTGATCCTTGTACAGACACGGGTTCGCGTCAGTTCAAGACAGACTCAACTCAATTATAGTCAAGAAGAGTTGTTATACTTTTTGCTCGAGAAAACTGAATAATGCAGCGCCGATGATTTACGAATTATGGAGATGAAGCTGGCGGTTATGGACTTTGGTTCGGTTTACGAACGCGAGGAAGAAACTAGGCGAAGGTAAATGCGTTTGAGTAAACATAAGTAAATGGTTGATCCAGGAGTGACGTTGCCGTGCAGTTCTTCCTGCGTGACAAAACATTACAAGTCTCTGGTGACAGTCGACGGTAATCCTACTTGACTAACATGAGCTAAGCGACGTCGCAACGTCTGCCGAAGAAAAATTGCGGCGAATCTGCCGGCATGGGATTTTCATTTCCCGACGGAGTAAACGAGGAAGGAGAGGAGGGGGAGGAGGAGGAGGATGAAGAAGAAGGCGACGCCGGAAGAAACGAATCGCGGCCCATGGGCGTCGGGCACTCCGGATAATTAAAGCGCCGTATTAGTACCGTCCGACGACAAAGCAAGCCAGTCAGAACGAAAGAGACAAGGCCAACGACCCTGTCTAACCGTCCTAATCCCCTTCTTCGACTACTTAAATATACTTAAGCGTCCATCGGACCGGCAATACTCCAGCAATAACGGTGCAAAGCTTTTTCCATAAATGTTTTTCGTAGCTGTACAGGGTGGTTATTCGGTTAGAAACGGGGATGTGTAACATCGAGAAAGATGAACCGGGCCGATGTTTATGTAAAATTGATCGTGCATGTGCAGGGCGGCCTGTTAGCGTACGCGGGCGTATGTAAAGCCCCGGCTGTCGGGCGAGGTTTGGATATTCAGCATTTATTCCGTCGGAGAGGCGGAATAGAAAGGCTCGGGTCGCGGGTCTCGGACGAGTAACGATTTTCAATAGAACCCGCGTGGCGAATGCCCTTATGTGTGCCACTCTGGACAGCGAAAATTCGGCGAGCATTGTTGCTCCCCGGCGGCCATGAGACGACGCCGGAAAAACGAGAGTACACCCCCGGACGGGGCCAGGACGGGAAACTTTTCCTATGGAAACTAGGTGGAGGTTATTATTTGACGGCGCCGTATGCGCTCGCCCAAAGGATGCCTGTATATGCACTCTCCCGATTCTCTGCGCTTCGACGAGGACGACGACGACGAGGACGAGAAATAACGGTGGCGCAGAACCAGCCGGCATTCTAATGCGCCTTTCGGGGCTTAACTCGCTGAATTACGTTATTCAAATTTCCGCCAGGGCACAATTTCCGGCATGCCTCGCGAAAACGTGCGAGACAACGCCGCGATATTCCGCCACGCGAAACTTTCCGATAACTATCGAACCGCCTCGCTTTTCCCTGCTTTTCTTTCGGTCCTCGCGATATTATCCCCACCGAGATAACCGTTTATGCTTTTACGGTATATCTCCTTTTACGTGTATTGCAACACAGCTGCACTGACATTGATTATACCTTAATTTTGATACATCCGAATATAATCGTATACGTGTAACTCCCACCGATCATAATCTGTGATTATAGCCACAAAAAATGTGTAATTGCTAATGTCATGTAAGAACGTTCTCACGTTCCAGATAACTTCTCGTTAGTACGCTGTAAAATACGCGAGTCATTCGCGGCTGTAGCTCAACGGATGTAATGCCATATTACGGCAGTTTCAAAGTATGCAATAGCTAGGCAGTTAGAGAGCAGAAGAATGCAGTTAAACTTGTCTGCAGACTACCGTCGCGGACCAATGAACAACTTTCATTACACTATTATCGTTAAAAACGGTAACAGACATTTACAAGGATTTCTATGCAATAAAAATAAACATGTTCACCGGGTGCACAAGACACATTTTTTACACGTATATTACACGCAATATCACTGTCATATATTTCATTTTAAAAGACCAAATATAAAATATTCAAATATCGAATATCAAATGACGCGAAATTTTCACTTAAACGAGTGAAACTAAACGAGGAAATTGTTTTCACATTTTTCCTGGCAAAAAATGCACTTTCCCCGGCAGATCATTACCGTTACTCCTTGTTACTCGGCAACCCCAAGTTGGGTATTAAATTCTTACAAAACTTTTCGTATACGTAAATGCCGTTTGTAGCTGGCTTTTTTAACTGCAGCGACGACGTTGGCGGATATTTGCTGCTGTTTTTTTTTTCTTCGAACTTTTAACGACGCCCGCTACCTCAGGCATTAGCCGTATTGTTTTAAAACGGAGAAAATTTGAACGGGCCATTTGGGCGGCGGCGTTTTCGCCTAACGGCGATTGTCATCGAGGCGTGTCGACGCGGGGCCAACGGGAAACTGCGGTCGGCCGACTGCGTTCCCGCGCGGCCGAACGCTAGGCGTTTCATTTTCTCGGGATTAAGTAACCGCCGCGGTCATTAGGTACATGCGCGAGCGCTATTAACGGTTTAATTAGCGTAAGTTTTCATTTGCAGGATTACACCGCGGCTGGTTTAGGGCGAGCGGTGCGGTAAGGGGGTGGCGGGCCGAGGGGCGAGGGGCGAGGGGCAGCGGCGAGAATGCCACGGGGCAGAATCCTCGGGCCGTTTTTCACCGTGGCGCGGCTTATTATTGCGTTTTCGTGGATTAAACCGGAGCCCCTAACAATTTGCCGCTTATGAGTAACAGTAATGACCGGCCAAGGTTGCCCGAGTTTACTCGACGGAACTGCCGGCCGCGGTAATTATAAAATTAATAGGAACAGCCGTGAAGTAGATGGAGACTGGTTTCAACGTTTCTAAATACCTGACAGAAATGACAGTTTCGCGAGAACTCAAGAGGAAACTCGCTCGTTAAACTGACATTCTTTCTCGCTTACGTTCTCTTTTCCTTCCCGAATGTCGAAAATAGGAATAATAAACCTTGTAACATTCTGGTAAAGCAGTGGGTGATTAAAACGCGATAAATAGAGTTTCTTCAAGTACGCCGTTCTGAAAATTTAGCAGGATTTTCTCATTAACGCGTATGCTGTTGACCTTCATTCGTTAATTATAAGTAGACCATTAAATGTGCATTAAATAAATTATATATAAAATTTAGAAATACAGACATTTACTTCCGCCATACATTCACGAGTAATTTATTTACACATGAATGAATATTTTGATAAAAATCACTATTTCGGCTGACATTTCCATCGCATGGATTTCTACATCTGCGCCCGTCGGGGTTCGTCATTATTTTGAAAAATCAGCGTACCCCTGCGCAACGTCGTCGTCGAAGTTCTGAATTGGTTGGACGCGGAAGTTGGTACGGATAAAGACGTCACGTCCGGCGGGCTCGGCGTGCTCGGCGGGAGGAAGGAACATGGCCGTGACACCCAAGTCGAGTGGATCGGTGCACAGGAGCAGCGGACGTCGACGAGCAGACGAGGGCGAGACGAAGAAGAAAAGGACGAAGAAAGCAGAAGAGACGACGGGAGGACACCGGTGCGCGGCCCTTTCCCCGACTATTTATTCCGGCACAAATGGCATTACCAACTTTAACTGCAAAATTGACTTGGTCCAACTTTTACGGCGCCTTCGCCCTTGCGCCCCTTCGACGCCACCCGCACGGTCAGAACTTCGCCTTGTACGGGGGTTTACCAAACTCACTTTAAGAAGAAGAAAAACCCGGAGGAACTGTTTCCACCGGGCCGCACCACGGAGACGCATCTCGCGGGACTTTCCCCTCCAGCGCCGATATAAAATCGCGCGACGGGAGCTTCCGGTAGAATGGCAGTTCGAAAGTTCGAGCCACCGCCGCTGACGAATGGCTCGCGACCCGTTCCTCTAAACGTCTCACCGTTTCATCGTCTCTCGATAAGGTCCAACGAGGAAGACGATAGCGGGACAGACGTCACCGGTCCAAGGAGAAACTCCAATTTCACGAGGCCAGCTTATCGTTCGTGTCAATTTGCTTAGACGGATGTAATTGCCTCGTTTCAAAGTGACTTTCTTTAAGAAAACCACCCACCCATTGACGGTAAATCGCCTTTTCCCTCCTGCTTTTTTCTACTCAATGTATGACCGGTTATTCACTTGAATCAATTACCCACGTTTTCTCTTATATGCTTCGTTACGATTGCGGATAACTGCAATCTTCTTCCGCATTCATATGACACTATAAATGCCAGACGTACCAAATACAATTTATACTTTATTGCATCTTAATTTTAGGATTCTTACATACAATGAGTCAAAATTTATAATTAATCACTTCAATATATCAGCTACATTGTTTGCCCTACTCGTAATTTTCTGAAATAAACTATTCTCGCATTCGTAGCGCATTGGAATTCACGCTTCCGGCGGGAAAGTAGATGCAGGCGAAATCACTTGGGCGAATAGACTTTTAACGAATAGCCGATAATCCGCGCGATAGGGGAGGGCAATTAATGGAAAGGCCAGGGATTTGATCGAAACACAGTGAGCCGTGTCTAATCAAGACGTCAATCTTCCGTACGATCGTACGAGTTGCCGAGGTTTCGGGGCGAAAGTGCGGGCTATAACTCACAACAAGCCTGATAACTCCCGGTCTTTACATTAATATTGAAATTAGCCATCCATTTGTCTTGTGGCCTGGCTTAATCGTGACTCGCCGGGTGATTTATTGTTTCCACTTCTGCCGGGCGATGCGGTTACGCTTGGCGGCATAGAGCGGGCTTAATGCAGCTCTAACTTCAAGTCAGGGAAAAAAGGGTGGGAGAAAGCGAGATCCTATCCGCGATGAAAAGCGCACCGGTTATAGCCGAGTCGCGTGCTCGCGATTCAACAACCGTAGGAAGCCGATTTTCCCCCATTCCGCCACTTCCTCGTGGCTTTATTAAGCGCTTGCCCGTTCAATGTCGCGCCGTCGATATATTACGGCATCATTACTGCCGTAACTGGTCGCCACGGTCGATGGGATTCCCGCACGACACTACATTTCCTCCTTATGTAAGACGCGGGAGAGAGGAAGGCGCATGCAAACTTCCTCGAGTATTTCTTGCCCACGAGACGAAGGACGAAGCGCGACCTTGATACACTTTACCAAGGATTCGCGAGAATGTTTGTTTTCTAATCGATGCGTCAAGTCGCCAACACACTTGAGAATATCCGCGCGATTTCCTTATCGCCCGTGGAAACGTACGGCCGGCCATTGGGCGTAGGTCTACTCGAAGGTAAACAAGAGTTTCGGCCGCAGCAAATGCGAAAGCAGCGATGGTGATCGTGGTGGTGGTGGTAATGGTGGCGGTAACTGAAGGTGAAAGGTTGGAGTGGGACGGGTAAGTCTACAGAAACGACCTACGTCGTCGGCTTAGAATTAACTTGCAACGCACCACGTTGCCGTGCAGTTTCCATCGAGATTCTGCGTGCTCGACACCCCGTAGCGGAGTACCGAGCCGGCGAGATATAATACGGAATACCTCGGCACGTTTCGTCCACTCTGCAGACACTTAAACGTCCAAGGCAATCCACGAAAATATACAGTTTTCTCAAACGCCGTGATTCGGGGTGGAAGACACTCAAAAGTGGAATTTCTATGGATACTGGACGACGTGAGTTACTTAACCATTGAAGAAGTTTACGATTGCAGCCAATTGAGCGTCGTATAAACAAGGTTCAAGTATAACGGAGATTCGAAAATTCAGAGTAATTGAAAACTGAATGTCTACAATCTCGGTAGTGCTGACGAAATCGCTGGATAATATACTTGCAAGCTCGGACGATCAAAGCTGCAAAGGGATTTTTCGAATACGAAGCCAAGCATCAAGCTAAATCAACAGGTCCTGTTACGATGAAGCTTCCGTTTCTTTTCATTGTCATTTTATTTTCTCTTCAATGTGGAGAGGGCACAACCCTCGAGGTTGTCTTTCAGTGGAAATATCTCGACTGGGTTTGGCCGATCGTTCCGTTGACCGGCAAGGATTTCAAGCTCGGCAGTTCCTTCACGCAGGACGTTGATGTGGACAAGCGAGGTCGCGTGTTTGTCACGAGTCCTCAGTGGTCCGAAGGAGTACCGGTCACCCTGTCAATCTTGACGAACATGCAAGGACCAGGAGGACCATTGCTAGCTCCTTACCCAAACTGGTCTTGGCATACACCCTACAGTTGTGAGAGTCTCGTGTCTGTCTACAGAGTGGCGGTAAATTATTAAACACACCAAATGAGTCTTCCCAAAATGTTGTGCTTTGCTATCGTATAAACAATTACACTTTCGTCTGCTTTTCACCAAATCAAATCGAAATTTTACCGAGGTCTCGTAACGTTTCGTAACGAACGCGTAACTTCTTCAGTAAAGTTACAACAAAACGTTTGACTGTTGTAGTTGATACGATGTTTATGACTAAGAGATTTTTCCAGAGTCAGTTAACAATTTTCATCTGTACCTGCACGGTGCATTGTGACGTTTGAGAGCCAATCAAAGATTTCCACGAAGCCAAATATTTTTCTTATGTAGGGTAATAAGTGGAGTGCATTAAGATGTTTTATTTTATAACAGAAATGCTTATATGGTATGACACGTTCGACTCGAGACTAAAAACTCTCTTCGATCATACTACACACAACAGATATCTAACTATCGCCGGCTGATCTTAAAACAAAGCTCGCATATAAACACGCTCGCACCTCACACGCTGTCACATGCACACACACGCATCCACACATATATCAACTCCTGCACTTACAATTAGAGGGGTTTATCAAATTGAGACTACTACACAGACCTTTAGCATTGAATTCTTTTAACAATAGTTTATAATTAACATGTTCCATTCCAACGAAATCTTCAGATTGATGAGTGCAATCGTCTGTGGGTCGTGGACACTGGACGCGTTGGGATGCAAACCGTCTGTCCGACAAAGATCCTCATCTTCGACCTTGACACCGATCGTGTCATGCACAAATACGTGATTCCCGATGATCAGGTGCTTTATGGTGCATCGGCATTGGTCACGCCGATCGTCGATATCGGTAAAACATGCCTGGACACTCATTTGTACATGGCTGATGTGAACGAGAACGGAATCGTTGTTTACGATTTCTACAAAGATCGTTCGTTCCGTGTCAACAATACCCGTGGCAATGCATTCGGACCAGACAATGACGCCATGAATATCACGATTGCCGGTGAATGGTTCGACCTGACCGACGGGACTCTCGGCATGTCCCTCTCGCCCTACGGTTTTTACAGTGAAAGGTATTTAATGCGCGCCATTTCATTTACGTTTTTTTAACATTGCCCGTGAAACAACAGTAATCTTACAACACTTCTGTATCACTGACTGATCCAATCCTCTTGCTTACCTTGGCGAACATTCCTACGAGACTATAACATCTTTTTATCCGCTTACAAAAAGTGGGAATGCTATTTAAAAACAGGTGGAACTAATTTATCGAAAAACATAACGTATGGGATAGAACCTTCGGAATACCTGATACAAAAATTATATGCACTACTACCAACCTACCGTATATAATTTACTCGGGCGACTGTAAAAAGTGCATTTGTCGTTCATAAAATTTGTTACGGTGATGCAAACTAAAAAATGTCTCGTTCGAAGAAAGGTAATATTTATATACTCGGGTAACTTTTTGTGGTTCCCCGAGATAGAAAACTTAGTCATTTTGCTCAATGATTTTCTTTTGAAGGTTCCTAACGGAGTAAGCGTTTTGATTGTATTCCAAGCGCATTGTGCCTCTGTCGTGTTGGCAAAAACTAAAGAGTTAATTAGCGAGTGGCTCTTAAAGGTTTTTGCTGATAAGTCTTGTTAAGATCGTTCGAAGAGCACTCTAAACTCCTTGCCTCGACTGTAATCGACTCTCCATCACGGCCGGTTGTCGAGATTATATCCGGCGGGAAAAACTTGTTTCGCGACTGGTTTAGTTTCGCACGACCGAATCCTCTAATCCGCCGGACTTTGCCGAACGAGCATTTCACGGACGGAAACGCGAAATGGAGCCGCCGTTTCCGATCGACTATCGCACTTCGCCACAGTCCATAACGTATTGTGCAATTTCCATAGGCGCGGTCAGTGGGAACGAGTAACAGGAACGCCATAAAATCAATTACCCCCCCCCCCCCTCCCTCCCGCTGTAGAACTAAATCGTTGATATTTAAGGAATTATCATATTCAAATTATTAATGAAAAATCCAGGTGGATCCAAGTAATGTTTTTTTAACAATTTGCCACATAACATTCGTAACTGTGATTATAATTGAATGATGTGATTTTTCTCAATTGTACACGTTGGATAGTTTTAAGCGGAAAGTACTTAAAAATAGTAGCAATAGTGTATAGTAAATTGTGGTGGCTGACGTGGCATGCAATTTCCAGGTACCTCTACTTTAATTCCCTGGCCAGTTATTATCAAAAATTCACGAGCACTCGTTCGCTGAGGCAAAGTAAATTCGTAGAACCAGAAGTCTTCCAGTCGAATTACAAACGTCCAAGCCAGGCAGGCGTGCAGGCCACGTCGCGCAAAGGTGTCCTGTTTTTCCAGTTGGTCCAGGAAACCTCCTTGGCTTGCTGGGACATGCAGAAGCCTTTCACGCCTGAAAACATCGTCACGATTGCTCAGGACGAAGAGACCCTGCAGTACATAAGCGGGATCAAGGTTATTCCCAACAAGTTCGGAGAAGAGGAACTTTGGTTCAACACAAATAGACTGCAAAAGACGATAAATAATTCAAGAAAGAACAACGAGACGAATTTCCGTATCATTAATGGCAAAGTCGATGACATCATCAAAGGCACTAAATGCGAGCCGGACAGCAACTTGTTAACAGGACAACGACTCCAAACTGATCCCGACATATCGTACTGGCACCGAATATGATTCAATCGCTAGACCGTACGCGTACTGTTAGTCGTACCGAATTACTCGTCAAAGTTTATCATCTAACGAGTAACACCGAACATGGCGCACCAAGTAGAAGTACGCCTAACAGGTTAGTTGTAGCCAACTCAAAAGACAGAGAAACTAGGCCGGTGGAACAATGCAGAATGCAAATCGTTCACACCCTTGAAACTCAAGGAAACAGAATCGAGTTAGGAGAAATTCGTGAAAGCTTCTTTGACAAAGGGATTTAAGTTACAAGAGGAAAACCTGTAGTGAATATCTCCCTCCACTCACTGTGCCACTGCGCGGATCTTTTTTTCTACAATACAACGAAACACCAGACGAAAGATGTTATCTTTTTTCGATGTAACGTTGCTTCTCTCACTGCGAAGGACGAGCAAGAAAAGATCACAGCCTCGATGCATAGCCAGGGAAAGGAATAAGAATAGGCTTCTGCGAATAGCAGTGAACGTGTAGCAATTTAGTTAACCGTTTCATTAATGCTACCTTTTGAGATATAACGACCGACGTCGTCTGCGGTTGACAGGAGCGTCGCCGCGAGCTTAAATATTTAAACGGCCCAGCTTTCGCGGATTTGCTAGATGCCAGCGGTTTTGTTAAAATTTAATGTACAATTTTCATAAAGGACTTTTTAGTACCTCGAAAAAGTTATGGATTAACAGATAAGTAGGTGAAGGGCCAGACGCATGTGTATAAGAATTCTGAAAAAGTATTTACACAATATTTCACGTAGTTTATCAATTATTTACTACGTAAAGATTGAGCGTAGGATCGATTTTACAATTTTGTGTACATATGCAACGTGTTTCGTGAGACCTTCTCACGTTTATTGTTTACAAGTAAATGACTCGATTACCTCGTGTTATTTGAATTTCTCCTTGAGACTACGATAATAAAACAACCGATTATACCTGTAATTAAAACTCTTCGCGGTTGGTGCACACAGTAATGTCGATTACACGAATCGATGTGTAATTGCACTTAACTTTCCTGTCTGCATTATTAACAAAAAGTGCCATTAGGTTATACGTGTTTTGAATAAAAAAAAAAGCAAGGAGCAATAATCGGCGAAAGTTCTTTCATTACTTGGGCCGAAGGCGTGGTTCCCTCTGTTCCTGTGTCAGCGTGCATGCGGTAGCGTTGCATTCGCGAGTTGCACGGAGAAGATTTCTAGCGGGTACGGAGGAGAAACTTTGCTCCGGCAGAACTATTAATCGACGGCGAGGGGCGGGCTGGGGGGTAGGAAGTTTTACCGAGGCCCCGGCGAGTGCACGGCAAATTGTTCCGCGGGATGTACCAATAGGGTCGCGCGATCCCGGGAAATTCGTGTCACCCAGTTCGCTTTTCACGGGGGGTGCGATTCCGCGTGTGACTAATGGCGGCATATTCACGACGGCAGCCTCGCCCCACGACCCGCCTGATCCTCCCCTTCCCCCCACGAGTCTACCCCTTACCTCTGTGCAGTTAACCTCAGACAACCCCTGCGTCTCTCTAATATACGGTCGCCCTTAAATTTCCCCTCCCCAACCCCCCCGTCGCCCCGTCCCCTTCGATGCACGTTCATCCCTCTGCCGAAGCTCCGAAAGTTCGGCCTGCCTTTCGGAGAAAGCCGCTCCCTCCCCCCTGCCGCCGGCGCTAATTACAAGGAGCCATCGAATGTTTGCCGTTCGCGTCCGCCGTACCGCTTTTCATTCCGCTTCCGCACCTGCCCCCACCCCTCCTCCCTTTCTCCTTGGGTACACTGAAATACCGATGCGCCGGTCAGTGAATCACTCTCCAATAAAGCCAGACGTTTTGTCCAATCCATGTCTCACAGTTTTCCGGAATTTTCTATACCTATCCGGACGTAATCACGATCTCGAAATTCAAGGATTCTAATACCGTCGCGATATTTTTACAGCGGTCTTTCTTGACAACACAAAAATTCTCTTCTATTCTCAGATGGATTAGCATGAATTGCTCGGGTGGCAACAGGGCGACTAATGGTGATAGGAGAATATGGCAAGGATGGCCAGTCTTGAGATAAGAAAGTCAGTTGCGGGCCGCAAAGAGTCCATATACTCGCGGCGGCACGTTTCACGATCGAACTCGTTACCGTAAGGCTGGGACGTGGAATTACTTAAAAGAAGCGATACGACGCCGGGGTAGTCTCACCGCGAACGAGGGGCAAGGGGGGGACGATTGGCGCGGCCGGAAAGGTCTCAAATCGTTTTACGAGGGTAGTTTTAAAGCGACTTTACGAGAGCACCGCGGAATTTCGAAATAAATTTGCATCGGTTTTACTGCCTCTAATATACATAACTACCAATGTTTGGCACTGATACCCGCGTGCTCGTCGCCGTGCTCGACGATTGTCTGAGCCGAGTCTTCCGCGGAAAACACCGGAATAAAGTCCAATTATTGATACATGCTCTGTTTTCGTGTTTTTCCCGCATTCGACGGCCAGTCTCCCTTCTCTTAGAATCACTCCGCACGGCCTCTTGCTGATCAACCGTGCGTAACAAGAATGCTGACGCACACATTCAATGCAAATGTGCCCTAGTCATACGCTATAGTTTTAAAGTAATACGGTAAAATGACGCGCGCAAATAGCATTTGCAAAAAAGGAAGAGTAACAGTAATAACGGGAAAATACGATACAGTTGTACATTCGAAATTATGTTGAAACACTAGACATTTCTTCGGTGATAGGAAACTACGTTTGCTTTGTTAGGGTACCGTTAGGTCTCAGTGTATTCGAACATAACATTCCTTTGACGATAGGAAACTACAACTCTCCGGTTCTGTCTGCGACGGGTGTGAGTGACATTGAGGAAACGACACGAGCGTATAGGAGCGAAGATCGCACGGATTTCGGCCGGGTCCCCCTCGTCTTTATTAAGCCGCGCATCTATAATTCATCGGCCAGCCTGAAACGGGTTGACAGTGCCGGACTCAGCAGGCGCATAAACACACGGCGTCCAGTGCAGAAACCATGCAGAGGATCCGCGCGCGGCGCGCATTGCGCTTGTCAGCTCTAGTCAACGTGTAATTTACTAGCCGGCCTCGGACAGATGCACAGATGCACCGGGCCGGTGCTAGCCATGCAGCGAGATGCACCAGGCATGCCATCCCGCGTCAACCTACGCCTACGCCTACGCCTACGCCGAGATCGTTTTCACTTGCTATTTACGAGCTTTTTAGCAATTCACTAACACGCGCCCATGTTTCCAAGTGATGTATCACTCCTACCACCAGATACAACGGGTATCACATAAAAAAATACGCGGGTTAGCCATTCGCCTTTCTATAAATTATTCATCTTCTGATCTTCGGTTAATATTCGCTGAATACGAGAGAAGGCTCTTGAAATTCACTTTAAATTTGCTAATTAATTCCTTCGATTCGTCCTTGTTTTTATTATTGTAAAATATGTTGAAGAATCTTTCGTTTCCTCGAAAAGCCATGTTTCGTGGATCCCTTTGGTTCTGCTGTCAGTCGTTATTCACTGTCCCCCGGTCTATTCTCTTTCGCCTGAGAGTTAATGATAGCCACATCTCGTCAATTCGGTTCAGGCACTTTCACCGCTGACGTACGTGGCCTCGTTCGGCGCGAGATAGGCAGCCGATAACTTGCATCGCATAATGCGAGAGCACAGCTGTCAGATCATTTCACATCGTCACCGGAATCATCGGTATTGCTTATCGGTGTGCATAACGAATCTCCCCTTCCCCTCCCCATCGCCGCCGTTTCTCCATTTCTCCTATCGCCCTATTCCTCGATCCTATCCGCGTCTCTTCGCAGCTTTTCTCGTTTGCGCGACGCTCCGTTGAAACGTCGTTTACCACGCGAACCGGTCCTTTACGCTCGCAACCGTTCGTTACTCCTGAGTTCCGCTCGACGTGACGTTATCCCAACGTAAACTCGTCTACACATACACGCGTCTTTATGTGTACCTTGGAAGCCAACCTATGCACATACGCAAACGGTACTGAGAAAAATCTCTTGACGTAAGAAATACCGCAAAATGAGGCAACTTGTTTGTTTTAATTTACACGCCATTTGAATCCATTTACGGTTCATGTAATGAGTGCATTTGAATGAATTTTATCAGCGTGTTTTACAAGATTATGCGAAACGATGCGAAACTATTCAAATGAAATACGATTAAAGTGAACTGGAATTACGAGTATGTAAAAGCAGGTACACACAAATATGAATGTAAACACATTTGTAGAGTAGAAAGTAGAGAGAACGGGAAGTCGAATGACGTAGGAAGGTGTGGCTGATTCTACCTCTGCCAATGGTTTACTTCATAAGTACGTAATAAGCACGTTTCGCTCATAAAAGCTCTAATAACGACGTTGTTACCAGTGGATTTAATTTTTTAGTTTTATTAGAGAAAAACTACATATCACGCGAAGCGGTAAAAGATTTAAGGGTTACTTATTGGGAATTGATAAATTTTTTTACAGACTTTCTAAAAATCATTTCATTTGCAATGTCGAATGAAGTAGACAGTTGACATCGAAAAGTCCTAGGTCGACGTACGGGTCATTTATTTCGGTCTAACTACATTTGCTGAACATTCGCGTTAATTACACGGTTGAGCCTGAATGAGTTATTCGTGATATTTCAATCATCGGCGCACTCGGCATTCCTAGGAAAGCCAATGCAGATATTACCGCGCGCTATTTCGAATTGTTAGCAGTATCATTCTGTAACTTGTACCCACAGAATGGCTTTCGAAAGCCCATTGTCTCGAAACAAAATTACGTGCACGCGTATTTTGAAGTACATGTAAAATAAACTCAAACCTTTGGATCTGTTAATGACAGTTTGAAGGGTTTATTCACAAACTTAGCCATCGAACAGAATTGCCATTGTTTCCAACTTCTAACATATTTCAAAACACCTACGTTGTTTCAATAGTTCTTAAAGGAGTAACATTTCCTTCGACCCGTGTAATTTGTCCGTTCTAGAAGAAACGAATCTGTTGTTAAGTAGATCGGAGTCGTTTATACGAAACATCAGGGAGTACTTTCCCGGACAATTATCCTAGCCTCTTTGCTAATGCTCGGTCGGTGGGGTACATTGAGATCCGCCGTGGAGTTTTCATCGAGAGTCGAGTAAAGAAGAAGACGAGGACGGGGAGGGAGGTCGACGAGGAAGAGTCGGAAGGAAGTTCCTCGGTCGGTCGGTTTGTGGGTCTCTCGTCGGCATGCAAAGTGAACTTCATATCGTCGCTCTGCGCGCTCTCCTCTCCACTTTCCCTTCTTCCCTTCCGCTACCCCCGTGTCGACCCTTCCTCCCCCCCCTGTGCCTAATATTTCCGCCTATTCGTTTCCATGCACTCCCGTATACGGCCAGAGCCCATTCTCCGCGTCCCTCCAAAGTAATACCACCACCCCCGCCCCTCGCACTTCGCTCTTCCCCTATTTATTTCGGAGCGAATGCCCTGTGACGGACGGGAATCATGATTTTAATAATACCGCCGCAGTCGTAAAGCTTTTTATTGCCGGGCACACGCCACACAGCCGACCTTGAAAACCCGCTGAATAGCATGTCGGACGCGAACATTACGGTTCAGTTATTACTGTTACACTTTAACGTAACCGCATAATGCTTCGCACATAATCACTGTGAGAATGTTGAAAGCCGGGAATTGAGTACTGTTATTTCGTTATCGTCGTTATACGTGGTCTTACATTTAACTGCGTAATTTATCCGTTGATCACTTCAGAGAAATTTGAATTCTTTTAAGAACTATCATATTATATGTGCACATGATTATACTTGAGAGTTTGATTCTAGAAACTCTTTCGTTATTGTTTAGTCTTGGTTCAGTAAAGTTTGTTGTCGAAAATTTGGAGGAGTTTCGCGTGCTAAGCGTAGAATCTAAGAACTTTGAAGTAATTAGTTCTTGCCATCCCTGGAGCTGAAATGATTTGCTTCTAGATAACCGGCTTAATTCTTGCCGAAAACTTGCATGGCTTCTGGCCTGCTTTCAGCCAAGGGGGATGATGGCCGGCAAAGAGGGGTGGGGTGGGGTGGGGGTTTGCCGCGACTGGGGGAAGTCGCTGGACCATGTCGACTGTTTCCCAACCCAGCCGAAGTGGACCTATCGACTCGAAACGAGTGTGCTCGACGTTAAAATCCCGGTCGTCGATCCCGTTTCTCACTCCCCTCCCTTCCCCGAGCCATCTCTATTTTTCCCTCTTGCGTCCACCTACGGCAACGTTTCCCCGTCCCGCCGTTTCTCTGTTGCTCGCTCGTTCGTTTGTATCGGACGTAAACGATGCAATGGGTGGACACGGTCCAACAAATCCGAAATCCTCTCTATTCCCGATACAAAAAGTCCTGGCCCTTTTTTCGGCTTGGATCCTAGGCCGCGTCCACCTTCGCACCGGTTCCTCCGGAAAGAAATCCTGCGACTGGAGCAAAGGAGGGACCTAACAATAGCAAGAAACGATGGCGACAGATAATGCCCTCTTTTATTTCAATTTCGCACAAACCACTGCCACCTACGATGTACGTATACACATTTCGTTTGATGGTTAAATGTTAAATATACGAATGATGAAATACCTGTTCAACCATTTACCGGTCTGTAAACTTCGTAAAGTGTGTTAAGTTATGAAAGTGTAAGATTTGTTATGCAAATCGCGGTCCTACCAAGCTCTCAGAGATGCTGGTAGAACCTCGATTGCCTGGAAAAAGGTAATTTATTAGGACGGAAAAATTTGTCCAACGCAGCCAACGATGTAGCATAATATTCGTTACGTGGGAGCAGAGTTTTGACGGCCATGGAAGTGAGACGTGGCCGAAAAGAGATTATCGGTAGGGATGTCGTAGCTTCCATGGGAGTGACAGTGTTATTTTGTTTCAGGGTGTGACGGGCGACCGGCTGGCCGGGGGCGCCGCACACCTCCTCCATCTCTTCTTCTTCTTGCCACGACCACAACACACAATGTAACGACAAGTACCGCTTCTCGAGTCGCCCGCGCGAACCACGTTCTCAATGTACTCGATGTGGTACGTCACCATATAACCCCTACTCGGTGTCTCTGAAGATATATTGTCAGTCCTTGTTCAGTTTTCACGTGTTTCACTTTTACGTTACTCGTGCCTCACATAGTTGTCCTCGATGTCAAGCCTAGTCGTCAAGTTGCCCTGTCAAAAGCACAAATTTGATCTCCATTTCAAGGACGACTCGGACAAGATCCTTCGAAAAACATTTTCAAAATTACGAACCGAAGGTATATGTTTCTGACATGTCCGAAGGATGTTTCTTGAACATAGCCGGTTCGAAATCACCATCATCCGTACCGTTACTCATAATTGGCAATACTAGATTTTTCCAAATTTTGACATCAGTTAAAAACTCCTGGCAGTGGCATTCTCCGTGCGCACGTACGTATTTACACGTCATTCCACACTGTGTATACATATATATGTATATTCTGCATTCTACGTCAATACATACACATTACATTGTATATGTATATATTGTTGGATTATGTCTTCACTGTTCGCTGAGTTTCGTTACAATGTGACTTGTGGTTCGTTTAGTTTCGTTGGTTTATCGGTGTTCGATGTTGACTGCTATTGTTGGTTGTTAGGTGTTTTAGTGGTCACTCTGTGTTGGTATCAGCACCCTTCCCAGCTCCGCTCAGCGTCCACGATTCCCGACATGCCATCCCAAGTATTCCGAAACTCGATGTTAGAAGTTTGTCACGTCAAAGCCTGTTTCATGTCCCACGTGTCTTTTCCGTCGACCAAATTATGTATATCGTGTAAACACGAAAAAAATTAAAAGGATACAGTATATTTTAATTGGCATGCATTATTGTTGGCGAATCATTTATTTTGGATAACATCGGTTTTGCCGAAGATTAGTAAACGTGTCGTTAAATACTGTGATATGTGTATATGTTTACTCGTCGCGATGAAACACATGGATACGTTGGCCCGTAGTGTACGATTGACATCGCTTGGCAAAAGGGGACTAGAAAAACCGGAATAATTTATTCGACTATTTGCCGAGCGAATCAATTATTTTTCTGTGCGGTTCACCGCTGGCGATACAAACGGCAAAGTCATCACCGTCAGTCTAAAACTGTGGTCACCGTTGCGGCGTTCCGGGCTTGTTTAACGACTGGCCAACGACGGGGAAAAACGATAAAATCACCGGTGAAGCCTGCGGTTGGGCCTTGGACGAGGCCACCCAGTGGAAATCGACGTGACGTCTAAAGCCGAGTGATTCCCGATCCTCCGGCAGAAAGGGAGTCGTGGGTTAGAGTGGGACGGGGGAAGGTTCGGGGGGTGAGGGAAAAATATACCGGCGGCGAAAAACCTTGGCGGTTTTCCGACATGACGCACGAATCGTTCGCAAAGGCAGCTCGATTCCAGATCCCCGGCGATACGATATTAAAAAGTAATTGGATTTCGATCTGACGGTGGTCGCATGCGACGATTGTAGCGAATGCCCAGTACGCGCGCTCGCAGACCGGAATAATAGACAGTCGTTAAATTTAATTGGCACATAATTATCGGGAGCCCGAAGTCCAAGCAGATCTCGTTGCGCGCGGGCAATCGTCGCTGTTCCATTCGAGGGCTTTAATATCGAGGAGAGTCCAATGCAAACGGACGGTCCCTACGGCTGCGCGTTTCGCCATGAAATACCCGGCTCCGGTTTGCGGTTTGCGCTACCCTAACGAGTCTGCCATCGACCTATCCGACCTCCGCACAAACCCGAAACCTCGTCTCGCCTTTCCTTCCAGCCTGCTGTATTCATTGGACAGTGCCCTTGTCCGCTCCTGTCACCCTTATCTTTTCTCTCTCCAACACCTCCAGTCCATGGCTCGCTTGTACCCAAGTACCTTCCACTCGACCTCCTCTGCCTATTTCGAATCGTCCTGCACCGCGTGGCAAGTAATTGGATCGGCTTGGGTCGCGGCACATATCGACCATTCGACATTTCCTCGACATCCTAGGAAATGGCTTTCGTTTCCTCATCTTCGTGACAAGCCTTCCGGGTTAAACATATCGCATGTCGACCCCGCCTATAAATCATCATTTACAGTCGTACGTGTTTTATCAACGACACGAACCAACTCCTAATAGCCGAGTATTCTTTTCTTTTGATTCTTTTTAGAGCGACTTTAATTTTTATGCCTAATACGTGCGGTATTCGCGTTGTTTTCTGCATAATAAGTAGTTGCCGAGGCTGCGGAGGAAATGTAAATTCGAAGGAATAACGGAGAGGGGAAAAGACTGACGGAGGATATGCAGGGGCAGGAAAAACCATAGATTGCCTTTGGGACTTTATAAGGAGTCTCTCCAGAGGATGCGCGTGCTCGGGAAATGCCAGTTCTACTTGCCGTGCGAGCGAGAGAGAACGATTGTCGCGCGTGACAGAGAAGACGACGTAATTAAAAGCCGTAAATATGAGCGCGCCGAGGTAAATTAATTTATGAATCAATTAGGGGAGTCGCGTTTAGATATCGCTGTCGGTTGCTCAGCCGGCAAGAAGCAAACGCGTACATTGTATTCACGTGCAGACACGTTGGCACAACTCACAAGGGAGATGAAATACGAAGACAGAAAAAAACATTTCAACGAAAACCTTCTCCCACGTATTTCTTAACCAATCATTTTAGCAGAGGGTTCAAAGATACGCCTTAACGAAAGCTTCAACTTGGAACAATTTTATAACATAATCTCTTTTAGGATGACCTTATTATTACGGATTACGTTATTACCATTTCGCTGACTAAACTCGATTTAATAAGCCGCTACTGAAGCGAACGTTTGGTCTGTGCGATTAAATTCAGTTCCGGCGTAGTGCAAATGCCGATAAGATCGAAGTGGGTAAAGCGATGAACTAATAGAGGGAGGGACGGTGTACGACCTTGATATCACTTCATGCCGATAGATAAGCCGGCCGATAGCATCTTTCATTTCGATAATTATTATTCGGGCCGGTGTTAATTAATTAAGGACGGACGTCGGCACGATACCCGCATCGGCCGAATGGAGAGCTCGAATAGAAGCTGACTAGACGAGCGTGCATGTTCCTCGCACAGCCTGTGCGCCCAATAACCTTTGCCTACCCCTCTAACCCCTCCCACCCCCCTAATTCACCCCCTCGTTTGCACCCCGAAGCCCTCCTAGCCCCTCGGTCCCTCATGATCGCACGGCGCGATAACTCCTCGTGTGCTCTCCGGCTAATTACCGGATGAAAGAGCTATCCGCCGACTGTCGTCAAAGCACCCGGCCGAGCCGGCAAATGCACCTGCCATGCCATTGTGATATTTTAGCCTGCGCCGTGTGCACCGCGTTTCGCGGAATCTAATTTTCATTCGGCCTTTCCCGCACACTCGTGTCGCTTCCGCGGACGAATACACGCGGATCAACGGCCATTACCGAAGGGAAAATCTAGCCACTGCAACCAACGTAATCCTCTCTACCGCGTTATCTTTTTCATATTGCCTTTCGCTGGGTAAAAATTGAAATAACAGCATTAGCTGGAAAAATGGACGATGCGATATTTATGGCAAGTACTTCGTTTTCAAATGTTCGTTTGTTCCGTTAAGTTATCCGGCACAAAGGAAATCGTGTTACTAGTCGTGCGTGGCGATTTTTTGGTTACATACTCTGACGTAGAGATGCACAAAGAGAATATTTCATGAAGTATTTTAAAGTCCCCGGTAATGTGGGATTGAATAGAAATGACACCGTGGTTCGAGGAGCATCGCTCCATTAATATTGTGAGTAGTCATAATTGCGCGGGCAGGGGGGTAGACCCTGAGGCTAGAGAAGTTTAACGAGTGCGCGCGTTAGTTACGGGAAGACGTTTAACCACCTCCGATCGGCATTGGTAATTCACGTGGGGCCGTCCATTCTTCCGAGGCGGAAGCAGTACTCCGGCTTTTTACGAGGTCTACCGGCCTTTTTACGAAGAGCGCATATATAATTGAATAGGACGGGGAGATAAGCCGGCCGGCGGGGAAGTGAATCTTTTATCCCGGGCGGAGATTATGCGAGGAGATCAGTGAAAGGCAAACGTCAGGATGACGTTAGCCGGGAGCGATTCGGCCTCGAGCCAAGGGGATACGGCTCGCTCGTACAATTTATTAATTTAACGCGTGTCTTTTTGGGTCAGAATGGTATCTGGGCGAGAGGAGCCGGCTTGGCAGTGTTCCCGGGCGCTCGCGGAAAAAAGGGAAATAGTATCCCGGCGCTCGTCTTTTTCGCGCACGCAGCCAGTCGCCGCGAGGCTCGACTGCCAATCGTCATGGAGGCGGGCTTCTGGCAAACATATAAATAAAGCCGGATACGGCTGGCCCATGGAAGAAGCGGCTCTGAATATTCGATCGCTCCGACGGGCGTTATGTTGACCGAGTGGCTGACCATGGGGTTTCCTATCGTCGCCCCGCCAACACCAGCCCCATGCCACCGGCTTTACCGCCGGATGTATTATACCTCTGGCAAGGCAAACTGGCGTTTTGGCCAGCGAACTCTTTCGGAAATATCCTTTCGGAGGCGCTCGTACGTACACAGGATGCGCCAGATCCGCACCAACGCTGACGTATCGACGCAAAGCAGAAAATATTCTGGCACCGCGCGCGAGCCTCCCTCCCTTCCGATCCAACCATTTGTTCTCCCTACCATGTATCTGAATATTTTCCTCGTATATTACGGCTTGTTGGGGAATCCGTTATTCTTCGCATATCCATGCAGCTTATCCGTGTCCCTTGGCAATCAGTTCGAGCACTGACTTTATAAACTTCCTATTTCCTTTACCGATATGATTTGAAATCAAATTTTAAGGGCAACGCAGCCATATGTGTAAGCATATTGTCAATTATTTTTTCAATATTTGTAGAATCTGTCACGAAGGACATAACTGAAATTCTTTAGTTAATCCGCGAAGTTGAATATTAACGTCATTATAAATTTCATTATATATTCGGTTACTCCTTGGAAAGTCGGGATCATAATGGTTTACGTTGGAAAGTTTGACATCCATCGGAGACATCGATCGCGTTGAACCGAGCCTTCCGATGTAAATAGGTTCGATAACGTGCGGGCCGTTGCCGCATGACAGGAATTCAATAGCCAATAGATATCCGAAGGATATATTCAGGTTGATCCAATAGCAAAGACGAAGAAGCGTGACGTTGAGTGGTTGCAGGAGAATTGATTGAAACGCGTAACTGAACGAGAGGAAAATTAAGAACAAAGTGAACAGAATGAGGAAATTAAAAGAACATGGGCGTTGATAGGCTAATAGAAAGAGAAAGAGAAAATGAAAGAAGGATACAAGCAGGAAAATTAAAAATATGAAAGAGAAATAAAGGGAATTGGGTAGATTCGAGACATACACGTGGTTCTGCTCGAGCGACACTTCGATTCAATTTACCCAAAGCCATGTCACGGATTCTCAGTCGCTTTCGTATATTCCCCCGGATTTGATTTACGCATAAAATATTCACCTTGCCCGAGATTTCGTTAGAGTTTGAAAGTTGGAGAACGCGCGGCCGACGGCAGCAACGCAAATAGCCCAGCTCGAAAAGTCTCGGGAAACGAAGAAGAAGAGGAGAAAATACGTAGAGGAAAAGTGCGAGCACAGAAGCTAGGCTTGCCAGCTGCTGGATGACTTCGGCCACATAGTTGCCGTAGAAATCTCCAGTTTACTTGCCGTGAAAGACTCTGTTATGGCGCAGCACAAAAAAACCTGCCAAAGAGAAGCAAATCTGTGGAAAAAGCGAGTAATTTCGCCATTCCTTTCATTCTCTTTAATCGTTTCTGCAAGTTCGAGTTATCCCATTTTTCAAAGCGCTGAGAATTTAGTTTCACCAAAGCTTTAACGATTATACTTCATCATCTGTCCTTATTCTCCTTTGTATTACTTAGTGTATCCAGTCTGTTTAACGATGCTATTTATTCTTTATCTAATACACGATCTCTGATTAGTCTGTTGTTTTAATTCTTTACTGCGTTTGCCATTTCTGTCCCTTTCTTATGACGACAAAATATCTGGTTCCTCGTTACCCCCTTGGTCCTCGTCGTCGGCATATCCCCTTACCCCAGTTTCCTGTTAGACTGAATAAATCAAGGCACAACGACGCGAGGGCAGAAGTTCGGCAACGTTAGCCGATATTTGCGGGACGGGCACGAACCGAAGATAGTCGCTAAGAGTTTAGGGCTGTGTTTGATAACGAGTTTCCCTTCGTCCCACTGGTCCTTCGCCGTGGAATCGCTTACGCACGTGCAAGATACCAAGAGAACCACACGGCGGTACATATTCCCCGCACTAAGCTGATGCTATCACTTTGCTCCTTCCTTTCTTCCCTTCTCTACGCTTCCTACCTCTCGCCCACCATCGTCCAATGAATCGCGCACATTAGAATTAATTAACTGTTGGTAACGACGCAGAAGATTATATCCGTCGATTAAGATAGCATTAATTTACACTCCTCCCAGATGGTAAACCTTGCAAGATTGCGATAAACGTAATACTTAAAAAACTTTTACAAATATCTCGTAAAACAAAAGCGAAGGTTGAACCTACGACTTTCTTTATTTCAGCGTAGGAAATGGTAGGGCAGCTCTACTTTTGCTGATGTTAAGCCCTTCAAGGGACACACATAGCCCTTCTCCAAGGGGTCTTAACCTCAGCTTCCCAGTGAAAGCTGTGTAAAAGATGTGTATGCCAAGATACTTAACGTAAGTCATGTCTATCGTACAACTGGACCATCGAGTTTCACCTCTGATAGGGCCTCAGGATTATAACCATTCCGCTAAATACGGTGTAAAGTTCATTGACTTCTCAGTGATTCGAGCAAGTCTACTCAACGAACACTTAGAAAATTAGTTAAAAAATATTTGTAGCACAAAGAACGATCCGTTAAACTTTATGCGCGTTTTACTAACAGTAACTCATTTCGCTAAACTATTTTCTTCACGTGGAAGCATGTAAAGGTAGCTTCCGAGTTGAATTCTGACATACGCAACGGTTGGCTGGCGCGTGGACGGGCTTGTGAGAGAATACGCGATAAAGGACACTCGGAAAAATTGAAGAACTCTCCGTTCTCGCGGGCCGTTGCCTCGCGTTAAGAACCCGTGAATAAAGTTCCTGCCGGAGAACTCGCTGCTGCTGGACTTTCGCTCTCGCTCCCGTTCAAACGAGCGGCGAACTTTCGACGGAAGTGCCGCGGATTTATCCAGCCCGATACGCCTTCCGTCCGAAAACTTATTCGGCCAGGATCGCGAATATGGGCCACGGCTGTCGGACTGAGGGGGCGGACGTAGAGAAAGTTGAGATGAGGGTCGCCAAGGGGGAAGAGTAGGCAAAAGGAGGGGGGTATATGCACGCACGTGGCCCGGGCAATATGTTTCGCTGCTACTGCGGCCCGTTAGCTCGCCCTATTGGTTTCGAAGGACCAGGACGCTCGACGATCTCGGCTCTATTCCATTTATTCCGTATACATAATACATCGTTCCGCGGGCAAACGGGTCCCCCGGTATCCCACATCGATGCCATAGGTATTCTTACTTCTTTGCACGATTTAACGGACGATCGCAGGGAAGACGGACTTCTCTGTCGCCTTCAGAAAAAAAACATCATCTAATTGTGTCTGTAACCTTTTCTAACACGCGGCAAAAATGAATGAACACACATTGTGACATTGAATTAAAGGAATTTTATGCCTGCTCATCTTCAACAAAGGGAATAGTATTAACTTACAAAGTATTACAAGTACCTTGAATGATCAGTATTTCAGTACGCTTAGCATAGGAGGAAATTGTTATAATATGGCAGTGAAAAGAAGGAAAGATAAATCTTTTGACTGGTCGCGCCGGTTGTACTTGTGAAAAATATAGAAACGGTGGGCGGGGGCGAGCGGTTGGAAGGAAGGAAGAGCGTTTACCATAGGATTGGGGAAATGTGTTGCGTGACGGCCCGGAATAATCGATAGACTCGCGTCTGATCGGAAATCCGCGATGGTTCGGCAACGAGTAGCCGAGTATTGGAGCAATGGCCGTGATCCCTGGCGCTACAATGGCGTTAATATTTGATACACATAATTCGGCTTTACGAGCGAACGGACGCTTCCCCGTGAATTACCGGAAATGCCATTCGCGAGAGCCGATATAGAGGAGAGTCGGCTTTCTCGTTATATGCGTCGTCAACGATAATCCACTGACGGAGCAACTTCATTCCCAAAAAATAATTCAATAGTTCGTCCGCTAAAGCGGTAAATAGAATAAAAATGCTGTTAAATATTGCAGCGAAAACAGGCTTTGAATAACTAAATTTTGTAAATGGACTTCGTTTAACTAGAAAGCAAGGATTTCTCGAATATGTTATGATTAATCCGTGAAAAGCGCGATGGAGGATTATAGTATTTTTTATGTTTCTCATCGGTCCACTGCGCAGATATTACTTTAGCCATCGCACAAATTACAAGACTATACACGAATTCCAATATCCCCGTGTAGCGTGATGTAACTGTAAGAGGATTAAAACCTGGTCTCCTTGTTTCGTGCAAAAAACAACAGAGGATGGCCGCTCAAATACGAAAAATGATTTTTTCCTCCTGTGGAAACAGTACGCGAACATTTGTACGCAGTCGAATACATCCTTTTTTTTAACGTGATGAATAGCGATCGTTTAGACAGAAGCGTAGAATCGGCTGCATGCGGTATTACCCTGTCCGATGCCGTTAAATAAACTCTCGGAAAATATTTCACGGATGAATCTATCCGAAACGCGCCGATCCTTATCGTATTTAGCCATTAGCGTAAAACTTGAACTACGCGACGGGAAAGAATATGCGACACTACGGACCGTATGACCAGGGAAAAAATTTTTCCATATCGCACCGTTTCCTATCCCGTTCGAACGCTACTCTGGAAAAGTCGATAACACCCTTTTTTATTATTCGGAGAATTATTACCTTGCAAAAATGTATAGAGCGATTAATATACATAACGAAAACAGTAGCTAATCGGCTTTTTCAAATCTTGACAAATTATTTCACGGAGCAGACGCGAAATAACATTTTAAGTATTATACATTACGACTGCTCAAGAGACGTAACACGTGTTACGTTTAAACCCTGAATAATGTTAGTTTACTACAAAAATGCAGTAATTGTCTGTGGAACACGACAAGATAATGAAATATTTGAGAAAGCACTGTAGTTCCCGTAAATCGAAGCCGACTGGGTGGTTTTATTATTTCAGCGAAAGCTTTTCTGTGAACGCTGCTTCCTGGAAAACTCCCGGAAAGCCAGTAGCCGGTCAGAGCAGGAGCGGATGCCAAGTTATGCCATTAGCTGTCACCCCGGCGAGTCGTTAGCTTTCGGTAATTCCGCCATCTCCTTTTCATTCGCCAGGCCGCAGATAAAACGACAAAGCCCCGTCGTTATTACCCGACCCCACCGACGATTCGCTTACTCGCGACTATCGACGCCGAAAAACGAGCCAAGGGAGGACCGTTCACCCGTCGATAAATTAATCGCCCGGTTCTTTAATACGCCGTGAAATGGAGTTTCCAGCGCCGTTTAAATACACTCCCGAATACGTCCTTTCCCCGGAAATGAGATCTTTTGAATTGCAGGGGAATTAGTTTTGTGTCGCATTGATTACCCCCGTTACGAGGTCAGACCCAATTAATATCTATCGATCAGTCTGTCAGTTAATTATCTTCGATAATTAGTACTGCCTCAAACGTCTCGATGGTTCTGTACGAAATTACAAATAACGAAGTTACCTCAACGAATAAAAATTGTTAGCTCGGAAGATTATTGCTAATCGTTGGGGAAGGCTATTCCCTTTGAAGTACAATTTTCCTACCCGTGGGACTTTAAATTGTTTTCGAGGGAAGGCAGTGTCGATTTTGCGTGGACCGTCGGCAAGGATACACTTTTCCCGCTTCGCCATGCATTTACGGCGAAGAGAATTTTGATGAGAGTCCCAAGGGAGTACGGCGGCGATGCTGCGGCCGGTCGTCTTTAATGGATGGCCTTTGAAGTAGGTGGAAATATCCCGAGGAGACACGGGGGTGGGGGAAGAGAAGGGAGAGGGGATCTCTTTTGCCAGGCCGATGGCAGGAGAACTCGAGGCTCTGCCGAAAGTCCGATATGTCCCGGAGTGGCCGGCCAGACCAAAAGATCCTGGCCGATGACCCCAGGACATGCTCTTCTCTTCGTCCTCGTCAATAGCACCGAGGGCAGATTACGCTATTACCGGCGGAACGTGGATTTCCAATTCTACCTCTCCGTTGAAGCGATGCCACTTCAACGGCTCTTTCACTCTGCGATTATCGGAAGGCCATTACAACTCTAACCCTCGAGGAACTTGCCGACTTCCTACGCGGATACAATGATGTCATTAGCCTCCTGCTTTAGTCCTATCTTAAGAATTCCATCAACCGATTCGAAGTGTAAGAATTCTTGTTACTACTGTTCATTAAAAGAACTGGTTTTAAGGAATTTCATTTAAAGCCAATCGCAAAAAGTGATAAGTTTTGCGTGAGCATATACCGGGTGATTTTTTTAAAATAATTAATGAAGCCTGCTGTCATGCTAGGGGGGATTCAAAAGTTTAAGAAACAATTCCAGGATTAACAAAGGTCAATTATTTACTGTACACAACACAACTAGCCCAAAAATTCATTATATCTCACGTAAGTACAACTCAGAATTCTTTTCCTTACGTCAAGTCAACGAATTGTTCGGCGAAAACACCGAAAGTTGCGGCGATAGTTTAGATCGCGATGTCCCCCGGATAGGTTGCCTCTAAGATGAAAGACAGAGTGAGGGCAGTAAAGGGCAGCCGGGAGGAGGAGGGGAGAGAGTCCTGGGGGAATTTGAGTGTGGGAGGCGCAGGAAGCAGAGCGAAGTGGATGGGCCGGCCATGTAAAGCGGAATGAATCTCACAAGCCGCACGTGGCTTGGCCACGATCCACGCTATCCCGGCGGCTCCTCTCTCGCATTCTGCGAGCTTTTTATGCCGGGAATTTAAATTAGATACAACCGCTCGGCCGTCCGCAGCCACTGGAACTCGCGCCGCGCCTACCGAATCAACCGCCGGCGCGCCTTTATTTCACGGCACTTTATTCCAGGCCGTCCTTCCCGTTGGTTCCTCGCGTTTAAACGAATCCCCGATGAACATCCGCGAACACGCCTACGCTTTCCTAGACATTACTCTCCTATGGCTGTGACAATGTCAAATGTTCACCGTGAAACCACGGCCCGAAATAAAGACACGCTCTTTCATGCAACGTTTTTAGCTACAAATTGACAAATCTCTGCGCAGAACGTAGAGCAGAAAGTTTTCCGCAACCGAAGCAAGTGATTATGCTTTTCACTGAAAAGACATGGTAATACTTTATCAGTAATGAAAAATATTTTATATTTACACAATAGATAATATTGAAATTTGCATCAAATTGCGCAATATGTAAACAGTTTAGGATACACTGGCACCTTGAAGAGTAAAGGGAATAAATGGTTCAGTAAGTGGTTGCGGTCAACGCAAGTCAGACGGGACTAATTGTGAGCTGTTAAAGCCATAAAAAATGCTTTGTACACTCAAACCATAAGATTCACGAATGAATTTACCGCATTCTAAGTAACCATTTTGAGGAAGACGTTATAGAATGTAGGAGTATTTTTAAAGTCAAATTAATATCGCGCAGAGTGAAGAAGCGAAAGTGGGTACGGCCTGTGATAGGCAGACAGGCGAACGGCTGGTGGCACGGAAACGGAAGTGTGTGTAGGCGGTGTGTTAGGTGTGTTAGGTGTGTGTCTAGCGGATGCACCGTGGGGTGGTCGATACCGGTCGAATGCCCGACGCGAGATATCGAAGGTGCCGGCAGGGGGTATAGGTTAGGCAGAGGCGTGCCAAAATGTGATTGCGGCAACATTGCGTCACCGCCACTGGTCCCGGGGTATCTTTGGAGGCTCGCCGTTGGAGAGGACGAAGTAGGATTCTCCTCCTTTCGAAAGCGTCGTTAGGGGCCCCTGGCACGAGGCCAATCACATCGACTAGCTACTGTGTGCGTTTCAGGCCGTACGGCGAACACGCTCGTCCCTATCCCCGGCTCTAGACTAGTCTGGACTTCTAGTGCGCCTCGGAGACGGCGGAGCGAGGGACGAGCCGCCCGGGGGAACTCTGTATTCTCGTTTCTTGTTTGCACCTATCGGTGCGCGCAACCCACCCGTACCCTTTCTTCGTCCTGCAAACATCGATACCACCGCCGATATACCGTAATATCGGCGAGGCGTAGTGCACTGCCAGGATAGGCAGCACAGCCAGCTCGGACCTATTCACTATACCCCATCAACAAAACACTATCTCGCCTCGGAACATGACTTTCCGGGCCGAGGAAATAAACATTACGATGCTTCGAAGATGCAGGAGAATCTTTACCCTTGCCGAGCGGCAAATTGGCCGCGCAGAAATGAAATGCAGCACGACGCTCTGTACATCAATTATGCGAAGTTACGCAGGAGACGTGTTGTTTGGACGTTTCCCGGCGGGCCGAGAACGAAGATCTAGTTTGCCCCAGCGCGATACGGAACGTTTACCACCTGCGATTTAGCTTAGGCAGAGTAGAAGGAATGGGCAGGAAATTGGTGCAAGAACGGGGGTGAGAAGGAGAGGGGAAGAAAAGGAGCGGGAACGTAGAAGAGACGGCGCAGGGTGGCGAAGGTTAGTTAGCATACTAATTCCGGCGAGGAAACACTTAAATTCAGTACACGAACTACTAATTGCTCAGATAATGAGCCATTGCTAATCACCAAAAGAATCCCTTTCCTACCTCCCTGGAATTCTAATTCACGTAATGCACGAGTGCTTTATTCTCGCGTCTACATTTACCTTTTCCTCTACTCCGCAAGTAAAGTAACATTTTTACATTGCTTACTTTAACTGCGGTCGATTCCTTAAGATGATAATAAACAGACACAGAAGTGATGAGATTTTAATTATGATTTTTATCATACTTTCATAAAAATCCAGTAAATCTCAGGTATAACTTTAATAACAAAGAATGACACATTTTGCGATTATTCATAAGAAATTGTTATGAGAATAATATGAATTCGTATTTTAGTAACAAAAAAGCTGATTGACGAATAGACTGTTTTCCCTTACGGTGAAGAATCCATGAGACTTCCGAGGAAGGTGGAAGGAAGCCGCATCCTTCATTGGATTCTCTTACCGCGGACGTGTGATTCGATAAGGCCTAAGAGGCCCAAACGCCGTTACTCCGTTCCGGCCTGAGTAGGATCTGCCGTGACCAGAGCGGGCAAGGACGAGGGGGCCGGGGAGTGTAGAAGGGCTCGTCGTGGACCACGGTGGGGTACGCGGGGAATGAGAGCGCAGGGAATGGCAGTAGCAGGGGACGTGACTAGCCTGCCAGGGGTGGCATTACGCCTAGACGAGGCCGGATCAGCGATACGGCGCCAATCCCTAACCACTCCCGACCCTCCGAGCACGTATATCGTTACGTTCATGACACCATGCACCATGCAACCGAGTTTATCTCCGGCCTGTGTCTACAGACGTACATGCACAAACACCGAGCCGTCGCGTTTATCTACGAGCGCGTCAAAGCCAGCCGAATTTCCCTTCGACCAGGGAATCGGCCAATGTATTTCCATGAACCTTCGTGTCTTTTCGGTGGAAATCAACAGATTTGAAATTTGTGTCAACGTCGAAGAGGTCGTGAACTTTCGAAACTTTCAGCAACGTATGAACACGAAGTTCTAACGTGTTATCAAGAGATGTGACGGGATAATTTATTTAAGCCAGTGAATAATATTAATAGAGGAAGATTGATAAGCAGGATCAAGTGCTTAATCCTCTTGCTTTGATATACTCGCGCCGATCACGTACATCCATTAGCAGGGTGAAGCTACTTAAGCTGTTGTTCGACTTGTTTAGCAGTTCGACACTGACAGCTTAGGAATTGACTATCCCTCCTTAAGTCAGGTTGAGTTAGGTGGCTTCTCTGAATAAGGGATTCGCCTGTAATTTGTCGTGTACGAAACGGACAGAGGAGCGCTCGGCTAACCTTCGGTACGTATTGTAAGGACGTCGTTTACATGCAAACAGCGTGCGCCCGGTAACTGGCTCCGTAAAGAAGCCGCGCGAGATACGCCGACCGATGGTAATTTCGATCTCGCAGATAGGAAGTTACAGCAGCGCGGACTGTAATTACTCCGCGAGCCCTGCTCTTATCCCTCTTTATACATCGGCCTTACTCTTCACTGCACGTGACTGTAAACGCTCGCCCCACCACTTCCCAGAGACGCTCCATGCACGCGTAACGTCTCTGTAAATCCCACGGAATCGAGGCAAACTCTTCCCACGCCGGATAACAGTTTCAATGGGAAATTCAAGAAGATGGTGTTTAAAGACCGACGTTACAAGATTCGGCTTGATCACTCTAGTGACAAGCTAACGCCAATGGAAATGGTTCAAAGTTTATTAATAAGATCGGTCGAGCAGACTAGTCTACGGCGTAATTTTACGTTGCAGAAGGATATGCTTTCAGGGAAATCTTCATTGAAAGGGGCAGAAGGCTGAGAAAGAGGATTCTCCATTTGCAGCACTTGGACACAGCGGTGCAGCTATATTCGGGACCGAAAGTTAGATGGGCGAGAGAACCTCGGGAACTTTAGACCAGGCTTGCTTGTTCTTCGTGTTTAATGAGGCATTTCAAGAAGGTAGTTACTCGTAGGCGCTTGACGTGACGTCGTTAATAGCGGCTTGTCCGCGACGACGAGTCGCTCGACTTTATCCCCGCGTTTTATCACGTAAGTGCGCCTTGGTTCTCCGGATCTAATTACTGTCTTCGGGCCAGATTCGTCGATAATGAATGGTACCTCTTACATACACATCTGAAAAACGCGAAAAGAAGTCAGCCGGATGATCACCATTTGTCAAATCTAAATAATATGTATCCTTCGTTTCTCTGTAATCCTAAATTAACGAATTTTTTCTCTACTGACGAAGGCTACGACGTATTCAATCGGTAAATTACGGATCCCCGCTGGGAAAAAGTTTTCGCGTGGGGATGTTAAAACCCATCCGACGGTCTAAACCATCCCTCGTAGAATAGCCAGGGTATTTTTTTGCCGCTGTGAAAAAATCCCCTAATGGGGGAATATCACGAAACGGTTTCCGACGGTTTTCAGCGGGATTTGAGGTCATACTTAACGCGGCGGATGAATATGCAGTTATAATGACCGGAGGATAACGGACCGCGGGACGTGAAGGACGAGAGGCCGGAGTGTAGGCCGAGGAGAAGGACAAGGACGTGTGAGGGGGAGGGGGATCCAACGAAACACGGCAGAACGGTGTAAAACATAATTATCAGCGGGAAGAGCAAGACGTACGGGATTGCATTATTCATAGGCAGGTTAGCCCGCTCTTACGAACGCCGCGCGAAATTGCAGGCTCCGTTTTGATACAATGATACGCGTTGGAATACGCGTACACACACGTACAGACTTCTTCGCACGGCTAACGATCAAACTACCCGCGCACGTGTACAGCCAGGGATTTCGCGCCTCTTTGCAGAGAATAGCATTAACGGCAGATTACGATTCTACCGGTAACCATGTTACAAGAGAAGACGTTTTAATACCGTTGTCGGCCAATGGCCAATGTTAGAATGCAGTGCTCGTCTGGAATTCGACCAACGACTCCCGGGTTGCATGTAAATTATTGTCCTAGACGAAAGATCCCGTTTCAAAACTAATCGAAAGTTTACCCAAGCAACGAATACCTCCTGGTCAGAGGTAAACTCGTTTGGAATGATTATTATTTGAATGTTACAATTGACACAAAGCACATCGAAATTAATTCTAAGAAATAATGACAAAGACGTATCAGAAATTGAAATAACCTGTGAAAGGTAATCTCATTATTTCTACTGTCTTTGTTACCGAAAGATAAATGTGTGATCATTAATTATGACGAGATTTTACGTACAATGAGAAACGAGTAACGCCATGAGGAAGACGGAGAGAAGAGGAGTGAGAAGCGGGTCTGTGCACCGATGATTCGTGTGTTTTAGAAGATTAGTTGCCGAAGGGAGTGACAGGGGGGGAGGGAGGAGAAGAGCCTCGAGTTGTTCTTGCTACGAGAGATAATGGGGCCGGGCTGTCAGTCTGTTGGATAACATAATACTTGGACCTGTTTACACTACCCCATTCCGGACGGCCACCCCCTCCCCCTCCGTCTTCCCTTAATTAATACCACAAACGCAGAAGGTAGGAGCGGGAGAAACGAGCGGTGGAATTGGATAGAGCCTCGAGCATTCTAACCACCTAATGGAGCCTGCGCTATCGAGTTTGTCCTATCGACTGCACAACGCGCTCTGTACACGTAGTCTTCTTTATACAATTAGCCTCAGGCGGCCCAAGTCCCATAACTCATGCGCTATTAAACGCGAAGTTCATAACAATTGGATCGCTTTTAGGTTTAATCAGTCCTAAGCGTAAACTGCATTGCCATTTAAGCCTATGTTTTCATTGAAATTACTCCCTCGTAAGTGAATGGTAATCTAACGTCTTCCAGTGAGAATCTGTCAGGTTCGTTTCCACAGAGGAGACGCAATTACATGAGTCCTCGATCTACCGTAACTGCCGCTCTAAAGTAATTGAGACGACGCAAAGTTCCTGAGGATCTTGTAAGATTCCATTAGGTCGGACGAGCAGATGAGTCAGTTACCGGCTGTCTTTGAGGATCGCGTCGTAGAACTCCGGGGATGTGCCACCAGTTTCCTAGCTATTAGCCGATATCACCTAATCATCGCCCTCATTGTTCCGTTAACTGCGTGCGAGTTCCCGCTGGCGCCGACAGGACGCAGTTGGCTGCTCGCAGGATGCGAGTCCTGTTCCCTCGTGGATCAGTCGTTAACCGGGCTACCATCCGCCGCGTGGCCATTGTTCGATAATGAAGACTGATGACGAGACATCGGCCTAGACGCACGAAACTCCCCGTGTCCTACTCGCGCGACAAGAACACCGTCGCTCTATTAGCCGTCCTCCGCGATAAACCTCACTCTTTGTTTGCGCCTCAACCGAGCGGACCTATCCGCGCTGTTACAGCGGATTAATGAACTGACGCGTCACCTCCTACCCCGCCGCCCACTTCTTCCTACTTTCATGCTCTTTTGTGTCGCGAAACTACGGCCAGCAGAATATCCACATTGCCAAATACAAGCCCACTGAATCAGCAAGATATTTATAAACGACCTACTGCTCTGCAGTATTGTTTCCTCTCTATTCTATTTCAATGGCAGGGATTTACCACTTAATCCTGGGACATATTTATAATCTATTTACACAAACGCTTAAAATTGTAGAAATTTAGCTACTTTATTCGAAGGTTAGTTTCATTTAAGTAGTCAACAGTGTTATTACCTGTGCAGCTTCAAATTAAGTACGAAATAAATATAGGTGGAAATCGTAAAAAGTTAAGTGAATTTCGTTTATTTTAAAACCATCATCTTGTTAAATATCTATTGGGTTTAATTTTCTTATACGAATAATACTGAAACACCTTATCAATCGTCCGAGGATAGTTTAAGACTCGCGTTTACGTTAATATTGGATTAAAGTCGGCTGAACGCGACGAGTTGGAAATCGTAGGGCTTCTTCGCAGTTTGACCTTGGTTCACAGGGTAGCTGAGGTGCGTTCATGAAACGATCGACAGAGTTGCGATTTCGCGGAAAACAGAGAGAGGGAGAACGCAAAACCTTTGAGAGTCTTCGCCTAGCGCGCGTGGCGAAGCAGAATAAAGAACCGGCCGTTTTCCAATCCGATTACTCAGGGACATCGGATAGCTCTGTCTGCACGAAAAGAAAGTCTTTCAGTCCAGCGCGTAGGAATATAACGTAATTTCCTATGCACTTATGTAATTCTAGGTATACTTGGAGAATAAAGTATATTTAATTAAATAGGTTTCAGAATTGTGACTCTTTAAAATTTTTGCAAATTGGATCAAACGAAATTTCGTAAAGAAATTCTCCATGAAGTAACTTTTACGCAGACACTATTGCTAAGATTGACGAGATAAAAGCAGGAATAAGAGACGAAACGATGAAGGTAGAGATAGACATAGCTAGATGTATATCGATTTCCAATCTCTGGTTCAACTCTTCTTCGAGACGGTATTCGTGCATGGAAATAGATACAACGTAATAGATATTCGCATCCACGGTATTCCTACGCTCGCGTAAGCAGCTCGTTCGAAATAAGGAAATGAAAAAAGCTTGCCGAGACGAGGTAAACCTGTAAGAATCTGAGATAGAACCTGTCAAATGCACAAAGAACAAGATAGGTGATTGCACGTGTGATGCATACACATGAATCGTAAGGCTAAATAATCAAATTTTACAATACTAAAAAATAACATGGACTACAAATGAGTGCAATTTGAAGTTCGAATTTTAGAAATATCGATTACGTAGAATTAATTGTAGAATGTAAATGTTTCAGTTACTGTTCGAGAAGTACTGGAGGTCAGAAACAAGAATAGAGAAGTTTCCTTGGAGTTTTCTTAGAAAGCATCGAAAAATCAGTTCATTCGAGGGCAAAAAACAGTTTAGGGGGGAAAGAAACGGACGGGAGGGATATGAAAAGAGATACAGGCGCAGGACGGATTGCAAATAGCTGAGCGAAACCGAGGATCAGAGAGGACGACGGGATAATCTGTCGCCAGGGTTCGAGGGGGAGGTGGGAAGGGGAGTTTCCACGTGGAACGGTACGTAACCGTAGCTACTTACCTGAAAAGGGTACCATTCGCTCGGCAGTAATGGCCCGAGGATTTTGAATGTCGCCGGGACGATAAGGGACGGAAAGGAAGCCATTATCGTGCTACGTGATCTTCGGTGTACGAGCAGAGCGTGCTTCTTAACCGTCGCATGCCGGGCTCCTTATATTTTCGAAATACGCCGGGAACGTGCGCCCAGTATCCTCTTCGTACGACCGACAATAAATCCCCGACAGTACGTAAGGAAATATAAACCGTTAGGAATAGCTTATAAATGCATATGAACTTCGATGATATTGATATGGACAGGCTCCGAGGAACAGACAATCCTTAAATCGCCTTCGATAACATTTTCGCGTGTTTAAACGGAAAAGTGGAGCACTTCTGAAAAATAATCCAGGTATATTTCTATAATGTTAATGATTTTACCGGCAGGTTTGAATAATGTCCTTAGTATTGTGCAGGATTTATTCAATGTAAATTCAATGACTGTACGTAAAATAGAGCATTAGAATTCCCCGAAAGCTACTTCTCGTCTCGAATAAAACCAATGACAGGTACGATAATGTTTGGATTGTCGCGGGTCTGGAAAATCCGTTGGAAAAATCACGGCGATAAAGCCGTCCTCGCACAGTCGAGTCATGTGTTATCGGACCCCACCGTACACGCGTTATCGTGCCTTATATTCCCAAGATTGAAAGATAAAAGAGGCTAAAACGACGCAAAGCCCAAAAGCCTCGTCCAAAGAGGGAAATTATCAGGTGCTTCAAAAGTTTTCCAGACTTTTCAATTTCGGAGCTTCCAATAGTGATCTTTTCCCACTCAGACTTATCAGGAATATAATGTAAAAAATGATGATATTCTAAAACGGGGCTTTACGTGAGTTATCGCTGAATTATAATTAAAAATATGTGTGGATAGGATAGCAGAGTGGCTTGAAGAAATACATAGTAATTGTAGAATGTTCCTGTAGGGAAAATTACCTGAAAACTTTGTAACTAGCTCATACCGTAGGAATATACATCATTCTATTCGCTGGAGAATTCATTTGCTTGCTGATTTGCATACTTTGGTAATTTAAACAGAGGAGATTGTTAGGCGCAGAATGCAGGCCGAATGAAAACGCGGTGCATTCGATAGGGGCTTTCAGTGGGGAATATTTGCTAATTCAAGGGAATTTTTTCCTCTATGAAGGATCAGAAGAGGAATGGTCCGGGCCCGTGGAATCGTGGGTGGAAACTCTCCTTTCATGGGGAAACGGAGTTGCTCGTTCGCGGCCATTCAACGAACTTGGGCAGTTGACTCTTTATGCGCAAAGTTTCCCGGCATTTCGATTTTATGTTAATTTCGATTCACCACGTCGAACCTCCGCGAGGCGAGCGCGAAAGACGACGCTTTTCCTGCCGTCGATTTCCCGCTGTTCCCCGATTTCTCTTTCACCCTCTTCCCTTCCTCTCTTTCCCGCTCCCTTCTCCCCCCCCCGTCTATATTTATTCGTCACACTCTCCCTTTCTCCATCTGCAACTACCCGAGTTTCTTCGTTCGTCTCCCACCTTCTTTCTATCCTTCATCCACTTCTTCTCTTTCCCTCCTCTCTCTCGGACTTTTCTTGTTGCACACAGTTCGCGCATCGAGTAAGTTTATTCGCGACTACCGAATAGGAATCGACGAAATATCGTCCTCCAGACCCTCCCACTTCCGCCTTTAGATCTTCTCGTTTCGCGCCCCTCGTGCTCCTCCACTTCCTTCTCTACTCACGAACTCTGGATTGTAATTTCCCTTAAACGATTCCGCGGGAGCGTGACTTCGGATTCAATTCTGTCGTTTGGCCAGGAGTTATCCTTTAACCCAGATACGCTATGTCGCTTCCCTCGCATCTCAGTCTCCCCCAGTTCGAAGTTTCTTCATTCATTTGCGAATACCGATACGTTATTTCTTGTACTGCGTCCATGCAAAACATTTAGCCCAAAAGAAATACAGGTTACGCTTTTTTAAGAATTATTTGTCACTCAAAAATCATTAAAAAATATAAAAATTAAGACCAGTTTTTCAAATAACACACTCTATTTGTATGATATTTCACAAACGATTAAAAGTTCCTGTTTTATTTGATATCTTGCAATTACGAACTAGTAAAAGTCCCAACCGATCGTACGTTATGACAATTTTCTCAGTTTTGCCTGGGTATTCTTTATAGCACAATACGCCTCCTCCTAAAGGCAGACGTCAAGTTTTGTTTATGCGTATCGCTGGCAGGAATTCTCTTCATAAAAACTGGCTGATTTAAGCGTGGTATTCATTGGACGACTGCGCGTTCCCGTCGTTGGCGAAAAGTGCGGCTCGAGACTCGCGACTGGAGGATGGCAAAAAAGGAGAAACGGAAGGGCCGACGGGGGTTTCGAGTCATCGCGGGGTTATTATTTGCTCGTCCCAGGGGTGGTCGCCGCGGGGACCGACGGGAAGGATGGGCCGCTACGAGGGAGGATCGGCTGGTGTATGCAAACAGCTGTGCGTGGCGTGCAACCTCACACCATTCATACACATCCGCCGTGAAAACGAGACGGAAGGCGTTTTCCCTTCGAAACCACCGCTCTTTGCGACAAGATGAAATGGCAAATCGCACCGACGGGATAATCCGTTTCAACGATGACACTCAGGTTCGCCGAAAATATTTGTTGCTGACGCCACAAATTCCATTGAAGTTCGCGCAAATTAATCTTATCCTGTCGGATGCATTAACCATTTATGTAGTTCTACGAAAATGTAAAGAAGTAATAAATTACTCGGCTAGATTCCATTTAAATGATTACAAAATAAGGTTCGCTGATAAATATTATAATTCCTATTTTTTGTAATATCTAAAACTGGTAGGAACATATTTTTTGAAACCCTGGAACATAGTGGAACAATTGAAAACTCGAATTGATGGCACACACGTCGGTGAAAAAACAGCGCAAAGATTTCTATACATCTGGCTTCCCGGTAAAGTTGGTAAACGGCAAACGAAACAGCGAAGCAGAGGTGTGCGTAAAAGAGAAAGTCGGTGAATCGTTGAGGATGGCAGAACGAAAGGACGAGTGAGTCGGTGGTTCTGCTGAGGCGATAGGATGAGCGCGATGCGGTGTCCAGAGGGGGAGGGCTGGAAGGGAGAGGGGATAGGGGGAAGGTTGGTGCGTCGGTGCGACCCTGAACTTGCCGCGAGTCGATCGATAACAGGTTCACTGTCCTTCCCGGCGGAATCCCCTTGGTTCCCTTGGCCACCCCCGTTCGCCCACCGCGCTACTCCCTCCCCTCCCGACCCCTGTTCTTTCGTTCTCCTTCGTCTCGCGCGATCCTGACCGAACGGCAGGGCCACCATCATAAAACCCCAAGGCGCTTTCCGCGAGGATCCCGTTACACGAGCCGAGGCTCTTAGCTCGGCGTTAACGAAAAGCGCGACCGAGCGTAAAGGGAGCCGACTCTCTCCAGAGAGAACCTACTATCCGCCTACTTCCCCGTCGTTCCTTCGCCTCTTCTCCCCCCCTCCACTCCCTTTGCTTACCACCCTGCGCTTCTCCTCGTTTCGTCTTATACCGTCCCCTCGTCATATCTTTTTAGGGCCCAGAGAGACGTTCTCGGATCGATAGCCATGATATCCTGCTCTCCTCGCGTCGGCCCCTGTCTCCTCGCTAGTACCCAACGATCCCAGGAATATTTTTCTCGAAGCACGCACGTGCGCCTCTACCGGGGCCTTCAACCCAATTTCACAGGAACACTACACATCCGCGGGTCCCCTCTGAACTTTACCCTCGATGATGTGATCCCGGCTCGCCTGGTCTCGAGAATATAAATGACCATCTCGCTCCCGTATCAAGGGCTCGCTGCAGATTCTGGAGGAATTTTTATACGTGCATGTATTTCAATAAGGGCCTCTGTCAAAGAGTAAGCAGATTGCCTCAGGAATCTACGACCAATTGGTATTGCCACTGATCGACTCTGCGCAATATTAAATTCCCTCAGCTGTACAGCATATTTATCTAATTAGCATCATCCATGTTATTAAATTCGTTAACGCATCATGGTGCTTTCTAGTACCCTTGAATTCACAAGAAAGGTTACCAACACCCTTGCAAGATTTAAAATTAAATTACCTACGTTTTCCCAATTACATTTTTCGCTTCTCTTTCGGTATGAAACCTATTGCAAATTATTTTAGCTTTCTCAAGGTCACATCTGTGCAGCTTGCCAAGCGTAACTAGGCGCGAATAGGCGAGAAAAGTCTTTGAATGGATTTGACGGGAGAAGTTCAGAGGCCGAACTGTCGGGAACCGGAGTCACGTAGCTGTCGTTATCGTCGTCAACGGGATCCGGGCGACGTCGTGGCAGTTCCTTTGCACGTGAAAGGACGAAGGGTCGAACGTCAGTGAATGGTTGGCCCGTGTGCCGTTTTCGAGAGGCCATCGTCCCGCGTAATGCGCCATCCATTGCCTCCGGTAATAACGCCCCAAGGAATTAGCGATAACTACGATCACGCGTCGGCAAACTCCCCGGCTGCTCGCGCCTTCCAACCGCTACGTGCCCGATAACTTCGCCACTGAATCTCTCCGGAACTTTCCTTTCCAGCGGGTTTCTCCTTCTTTCAATCTACCCTCGTGTTGCGTCGTTGCTCGATTATTTAAGACCGAGTCTGCCTTCCGTCGCGTGCAGCCCTAAGTAGCTATTATTTATTGCGATACTGCATGTCCAATGCCCACGAACAACACTCACGACGAACAGTTTGCCGGGCGGATCTACCTTCGTAAACGATGCAACTGTAAATATTCAAGCACGGAACACTATAAATGGCACATAAAGTACTTCGGAATTACATATAAAGGTCTACCGATCGATATCATGGTTTAATACAGGTTTTGGAGAAGGGTTAGACCGAGGAGTCGTTAGGGAGGATGTCGCAGAATAGGAATCGTCGAGAAAAATGATGGTCATAGATAAAACGTGTGACATGAACCTGACGACGGCGGGAACGGTCGTTGAGATCGACAGCGAGCTTCGCGAGCTCGGGGAATTTTCGGTCGGAGGCATAAAGGCCCGTTGAATCGATGAATTCTGTACAGCAAGGGAAAGAGAGAGGGTGATAGGAGCAGGGAGAGTGAGTGAGACGAGCAGGATTTAGCAGGTAACTGGGACAAAGCCCCGAAATTAATGCCACTCGGCGCTCTCCAAGCAGCAATTAAAAACTGTTCACATTTAATTAAAGCATTTCGGCGAGCGCTTCGGTCGACCCCCTTTTCCCTTCTCCCCCCGCCGGTGCCCCCTCGTCCCTGTGCCAGGCGCGAGCGAAAAGGGATCGATGTGGTCGGCGTAAAAGTGTGTGCGCCAAAGAGAAATGCGAGGCATGGAAACAGGACGGAAAACGTTTTGCGGCAGGACGAAATGTAGGTTACGGCAGCCGGCTCTCTCAAGTAACTGCCTATACGTCGGTCCTCAATATTAATCGGCCGCCAAGTTCGCTGAGAACACTTTGTCGTGCCGCTGGCAGGTTGTATCGGCTCTGCATAAGATTGCATTCTCCTCAATTATAACTTCGCGCCCCTGTATCCGATAAACGCTACGTAGTTTTCGCGAGGGTGTCACCCTCTATGTGCTGACACTAATCGGGCCCGAGCCCGAAATCAAGTTTCCCTGCAGTAAAATTTTCTTAACCTTCGAAATTCCTTTTACGAGGGGAATACATCGTTTCTTGTAGTATACTGTATTAACATGATTTCAGTGGAGATTTATCGAAGGTTTCAGTAAAACGCGAGTGTCTGACTTTGTCAGACTCAAATCACTAGCTCCTACTATCGCCTTTAACGAATATTATAAATATTAACAATTAAAAGTCACGTAAATAGCAATGATTAATACGTTTACGCCGGACTGTACTACTGCTGGTACATTTAGTACCATCGTGAACGTGTTAATGGGAAAAAATATTCCTTCCACGACGAGCCTACGAGTAATATGCCAAAAAGTCACGGCTAACATTTTGTCGCGGTCCCACACGCTCGTGGAAAATCAGGAAAAACGAATCCGAAAGACGAAAGATTCGTCTCGTGGTAATTGGACCAGCGGCTCTCCCAGAGGATTCACTTTTTAAACATCTACCGCTCGTTCCGCAGGACCGCGTATTTCCTTTTTTCACCGTCGTTAAAGTTCTCCGTTTCGCGTGTCAAAGAGCACGCCGTATAAAAGTTGGATAAGAGTTGTCAATGCGCAAACAGAACGAGGAAAAGTCAGAAGGCCAAAGTGCAAAGGAAATATGCATTGAAGTCATTGAAAGTGGAAGTAATTATCATACAATATTTGACCATCATTAATAATTCGCAGCGTCATAATTATCGACAATCTATAGACAGATGTACCGAAGAAACAAATTAGCGTTCTTTATAAATTAATCAATTCTTACGGCTCGTTCGAAAATATAACGAAATGTTCTTATTACGCCAAGTTGAAAGCGTGTTAAAATTTCTTCTTGCACACGGTTCATGATGAACCCTAGATGACGATGTACTCTTTCCCGTCATACCACCGGCAGTGCATTGCTAGCCCTGGACCCCTGCTACGACACGGTAATAAATCTAACACAAAAGTAATGTGAAAGCCATGTTGCGCGGGCGTGCTCCTATTCAAACGCGTTACCCTTACGACTCTTCTTGAGTGGTAATGGTCCTTCTCAGTGTGTGTAGTAGTTTCCACGTTTTACCCGGGGGTAATCCATTTCTCACGTTTTTCATCTTTCTCTTCGTCTCCTTTTCGCATTAATAAATGTCTGCATACGACTGTAGGTTTGAAAGCGAATCACTTGTCTAGTACAGAATCGACGCTTTTCTTTAATCTCGGTACAGAAATTTCGTTCATACAGTTTTCTGCTTTTCAGCAACTTCTCGCTGTTTTCCTGTAATTATTTATCACTACTTATTTTGTTTCTTCGCATTTGTTATTTTCATGTGGAGCTTTCAGTTCTTCGTTCCACGTTAACGTCTGTCTATCTTTAGACATTCTATAGTACTTCTCGTGGTCGAAACGAGACTTAAATCTGAAAAATCACACCGCATTCAAGTGGTTAGCCGTGCTTCCTTCGCAAGTTTCGACGAGTAGGGAAGAGGAGTATTTTAGCAGGTTTCTCGGGCAGTTTGAGCAGAAGCAATGGCGCCAGGTCATTACCTCAGCAACATAACCGGCTCGGGCTGTCTCCATAGTGCGTGTTGACCGGACTAGATTAGCCGCTGCTGTGCAACTGAGCGCGACGAAGGAAGATGACGTATAACGATGACTAATGGCTCTTCCCCCGCGTCGCCGAAGGCTCATCAACCATGGCCAGCTCGGCGAGTACGGGTACTTACCGTATAACCGAATGTTACAGACTGCCTGCGCATCTCGGCTAACGAGATCGCATCGATCGCTCTTTACGATGACGTTCGCCAGAAACCCAACATTTATTTTCTCCGATATGTCCCACGGAAATCTCTCGCAAATCCTCCATTTCCATCCATTAATTGATATCCGCGGTTACTCTCTTTGTCTCTGTCATTTGTTCTCAATTGACATTGCACTGGTATGTTTAGCGATTATACAAAAATCCTTTCTATGTATGTCAAATATGTGAAATAATATTCATTGCTATTTCTAAGGCCTTTGACGGTTTCAACTGAAAATGGGGAACGTCTATAATTTTTCTTTTCGTCTAATACAACTTTACTAATGGCGATTTGAACACTTTAGTGCCGGTTACGCTTTTACATAACGTATTTTATGCTGCATTCAACTCTCAAATCCATATGCATACATATATTCAACGCGAGCGTATATCCGGTACTTACGATGCATTACACTGGCCGGGTGTATCAAGAATAATCGTATGCAAATTATATGAATAAACATTGAAAATTCCCAACGAATTTTCTCTCGCCTCTGGCGATTCCCTCCACCACCCCTCCCGTACCAGATTTCCCCCTCATAAACCACCCCTTTCGAGTTGCTCCAAATTTTTCCTTCTTCACTATTATATTCACATATGAACGTACCGTTACTATCCGTGAATTATGTATAGTCCGTAAATTGGCCGATGAAACAATTTATGTTATAGACTATTACCACTTTCATGCTAAAAATGTCGTTAGCCGAAGTTTCAGAAGAACAATGAATTTATGAGCAACTTCAACACGCTTATCTTTACGAGTGACATTTTATACGAGAGTCCCACTTATGCGCTCTATGCATATAGATAAGCGATAAATGCGGAGTAATGCAGTGACTCGGGCATAGACCGCTTTGAGCCCTTCCCTTCCCACTGTCTCTTTGTAGCAGGTATTAGCAGCGATGCAACCGAGAATACAGGTAAAAAGCTGCATAAACCACCCGCATAAACGCACGTGCGTGGCAATGCACACGTGTGCGTGAGTTCGGTGAGGCTTATACCGCGGTGCATAATATCGCAAACTGGGCGCAGTGTAAACAATTTATATGCGCGCGAGTCCTACGCGGCAAAGCTCCATGGCGCGTATATATTTCAGTGTCATTTTAATTTGCACACTCGGAATATTTTACCATCGCATTTGCATTCGCATTACAGCCCGGGCGCAATGTAATCTCGTCGATATTTCGTGCAACGTCGCGGATACTCTCGTTCTCTCCCTCTGTCTTTCTTTCTCCCTGTCCACCTTCCATTTTAATTATTTTCGCCCGAAAGTAGATACCGAACCGCCGGTCGAGTGGGGCAAGAAGAGAAGGGCAGGGGGTAGGACGCGAAGGGACGTTCGTTCGGTGCTCGGGGGTGGCTCGGCATTTATAACGGGGGAAGATGCGCATTTTCCGCGAATATTTGCGCTCTTTATTCGTGTTCTCTCTCCGTTTATCGAGGGAAATGCCGATGGATGATAGAACCGCCTACACAGACAACTACACGCCACTACGTGTACATGCTCCGCGTGTGTCTGCGGGGTACACAGGAAACTCGCGTTTTTATTACAGCAGTTTTTCGCTCCAGCGAGCAATTTTTACGCAAACGCCAGATAATTCACGTTCCTAACGTAATAATCTCCATTTCGGTTCCTGTATCTTCGTTCTGGTGCTTGCTATTTCCCACAGGAATTTCGTATTGTGTAAAATATTCAATTACACGGGGCAAAAAACAGTCGAAAGTATGCTAAATCTTTTAGAGAATCCATTTCTCGCGTTCACTAGATTTTGCGTTTCAAAACGTTGCTCAGTCTTTTACCAAATCGTCTAAGGATTTAAGTCAATGTGTTCTACAAATATTTGGAAAGAATATAAACATAATATGATGCGTAAATATACCGTCGTAAAGTAGATTATTTTTAATTCTATCATTTCCGAGGAAAATCGGAGCTTTTTGTTCACCGAATTAAGAAGGGTATCAGATTTTTTCCTGCGATTGAACGACATGAACGCTCTATTCCTCTTGGTAGGAGATAGATAAGGAGGAAGGGATTACGCGTATTTTGCGATAGCGGTTTTGATGGATACTCCGTTCAGAGATCCATTCATTGCCGAGCGGGGCTGAAATTTATTCGAGAACGCGCGATAACCGCAATCTTATTGCAACTCGGAGGGGCGTTTCAGAGGCCCTGTAATAATTCAGAACGGCCCGTATAAACTCGATCGCGCTCGCCGCATTGCAGGCCGATTCGACGAATCAATTTCGCATACGAAACCCGGCCTCAACAGTTTTCGACACAATAACGGGATTTACATAATGCGCAGGAAAAATGCCACCGCTCAAATAATATATGACCTGCGAACGGCGACGATTTAATGCCAGTCGAGGGCTGTCTGCAAATTCTACACACGCATAACGCCGTGTAAACATCCCGCGCACAGCCTATGTAAACACGTATCCACGCAGCAACGATAATGCAAGTCTTAAATTGTAAATCACAGAGCGAGGTGACGAGGCATGCCTATTTTTTCGGCAAATCATCCAAACAGCGCGCAATAGTAAACGAAAACTGGATAATAAGTAAAAAATGGTAAATAGAAAGGAATAATTAATTGTGTAAATATGCACAAAATCAGTAAAATAATTTCTAAAGTGTCATTTTTATCAAAACGATTAAATATTGTCGAATGAAAAATAACGGTATTTCATTCTAAATGAAACTTGAAGGGAAATATTGGCAACAGCTTGATTCGATGACAGTGAAGTTCATTACTGAACTCACCGCAAAGATTCCTCTTGTAAGACGGACAGCAATGAATGCTCGTGCGGGCAAGCAGTTCCTCTTCTCTTCTGCTGAGAAGATCAATCAAACGTACCTCGGATTCCATAACAAGGTTTGCACAGCCGCTGCGTGCACACTCGTTCACTCCTCGCGGAACTTCCTCGCGCGAATTAACCACCGGCGGAGGGTGAAGGGATTGCGAGGTCGTCGTGCACGCGTATTGCGAAAACCAGAAGCACATCTTGCCGTAACGAGGCGGGGTGGTTAGGTATAATGCTTGTAACGAGGTCTGCACCCTCCGGCTTGTTTGCGGTGTAACGTCACAAAGTTGCATTCTAGGACGGGACTAGCCGCCCTCTGTACACGCATGGTCAGGAGAAACAGAGAAGGGACATAGGTATAGATAGAATGATAAAGCGAGCGAAGGAGGGCCGTATAGTTGGCGGGGAAGAGGGAAGAGATTGACAGGCACGAATACGAAGAAAGTTAAAGAGAGAAATGAAGGATAAAACGAAGATGAGAGGGGAGAAAGAAAGGAAGGCAAGGATGACGACAGATGGAGAAGAATAGACAAGGAAACTTCAAAGTCGGAGAGACAGGGAGAAGGAGGAGGTGGTAACTGCAATTGGTACTCGCCAGGTGAGCGAACAGTAATAAGTTTGTACGAGTTGCTGTCTGTGCGGCATTTGCATTAAGCAGCTTCTCATCAAGCGTGTCGGTGTACATTCGGTATTCCTGTCCAGATGCGTGATGGAATAGCAACGGTGTACTGTGGTTTACTAATTAGAGGGAAGCACGTTAGGTACAACAGTTCGCGGTAAAGCCTCTCCTTCAAAACTTCACATATGGGAAAAAAGTTTCTCCATCGTTCTAGCCCAAACGTAATTAAACATTTTAGTACGCGATTACTTATAATTTACTTCTTTCTGCTAATCTCTCAGAATTATCCGCCCAGGTAATACGTCAGTAAGAAAACTGCAACGATTTGTACCTAGGGGAAAAAAAAGGGGAAACATTCAACACCGGCAAATCTCCAAGGGTATAATTTTCCCTGCCCTTAACGACCGACAAAGTGATACTTACGTCCTGCCGACGAGTGCCAGAAAACTTTGCCAGAATGAGACATCTGCCTTACGTCTGTAAACAACGAGCGGTAACGTCTTGACAGACGTAATATGGCTTTAATCGCGATACAAAGCGGCATCGGCTTATTTATTGCTCTATGTTTGCCAACGACCCTCGCGCCAACGGGACCCTCTCGATCTGGATGTCGTTCTTTTTCATTTTCGCGCGCTCTTTAATAAGCTAACACGGGCCGTATGCTGCTTCCTCAGAGAAATATGAGAACCTGCTAAATCATCACTGTAATTCAATGGCAAGTCAGATAAAAAAGACAGGAATAAATAGTTGAAAATATTAGTGGACGAATAATGGATTTATGAGAGAATCAAGTTAATGTCAATTTAAGTGGTACGGGGTATTCTACTTCTCTGCCCGTATTTATTGCAATAATCTTAATCACGTGGAAGAGATACTAATTTTTAACTCTGAACACGATATTAACAATTTCGACAATTATTACATACACGATAGTAATTATTTCATGACTCGCAAGTTAAAGATGTTTAAGAAGATGAACTTTTTTCTACATTCTGAACTTTTGTAGAGACGATGGATCGTTTAATGAAAGGACGAGCCCTGTTCTGCGTTTCTACAAAGCCAAACATGAGCTGGGAGTGAATTGTCGAAGAGTTGACTGTTTGTCATTAGAAACCGGCTGGTTTGTTTGTAATAATTGGTTAGAAGCAGTTACGTGATTCTGTCGTAGGGTTCGTAATGGTGAAGAGAGACGAGGCTCGTCTGTACGAGGGGTAAGGCCGTGGAATTTATGAAGTCGAGGGGGGCCCGAGCCAGAGATTCCGGGGTGTCTTGGTCTCTTGGAGGCGGTCCAGATGCGGCTACGCTCCGGCCAACCCCGCATAAGGGTTGGCTATCTTACCGCGGGGAGACAGATCGCGTCGCTGCCACCGCGCGCATAGCCCCAATGATAAACGAGCGCGATGTTGCTGTATAATCATGGCTTCGGGACACCCAGTCCTAACGTCCCGTCTCGACTCCCTCTGTCCCCTCCCTGCCATCGTCTCCTAAACTTACCCAAAGGTGTTTCCTTTTACCCGGAAACATTGCCTATTTTTATCATTACCTTCGTTAACAACAAGATAAAGCCAATCTCCAGATAGACAGGGCTTTAACACATTCTTTTTGTCAATATTTTCAATGATTATACATACTTAAATGGTAATTTCAATGTTTTATCGAGGTTTTCGTGGTCTTTAGAAGTAGCCAATCGCCTGTTAAACTGCAATTGCCCTGGATAATGAATGAAGCAGAGAGAAAGAGCGGAGAGGGAGCGAGAAGAATGCTTTATAGGCGGCATTCAGGCAGAGGATCCTCGACTCTTTGTTGGGCAGCATCGTCATCGCCATTCCAACGATTCCGCGGGAATTCTGGCAGAGGCTCCCACCCTCCTTTGGTCCGGGTAGCACGGCGCATTACCAATGTAAATCCGGCGTTCTTTCTCTCTCCTCGTGACTTTTTGTCAGGGCAGAATCCTCGCAAATCGGTTTGAATACGTAGGGAGAAGGAAGAGTGGGAAGCCCCGGCAAGTCTAGACACCTTCGAACGGGCCCGTCGACTCCGCTTCGGAGTTCCTGGCCGCCGCTCGGACCCCTCTTACCCCGTCGTCCCTCCCGCCCCACCCCCGGCCGAGCAGGAGAACGTTCACATAATTTCTCGCGACTTGATGCCAGACCGTTCCTCACGGTGCAGCCGACGAATCGTAGGCACCCGACTCCACTACCATCGCGAACCATCGCCATCACCGCCCACCGACGCGCCAACGGCCAAGTCTCCGACGTTATTGCTGATCCCGAAGATTTATGGCGGGACCTCCTGCACACATGGCGCTTTAATTATGTGTGCTGGCCCCGAAATGAATTGCCGAATATTTTATGCGACAGGGGCAACGAAGAGAGAGGGAACCACTGGACTACCGAACGTTCTGCCCGGCTTCCTTTCCGCTGCGAATTTATCGCGTGGCTTATTTATTAGGTGGATATCGGTTTATCGGCTTGGATAACCACTCAAGAGTTCATCCAACGATTCGCCGTACTTACAAAGTCCGATCAGCCATTTCTATTCTCTCGCAGGAATTTCTTCCAGCGGTAAACCATACTGAATTTTATGTAAGTGTCGGTTAGCTAATCAAAATGCATTTCAACGATGCGACGTGCTTTATATCCCGCAAGTCCTTTCATACGGCTATGAATTCCCCGACATGAACTTCCCATCATTTTAAGATGACTTATAGTTGAGCGTTTTCATGCCTCGTTTTCTCGTGTCCTTAATACAGCTACTTCCTGTTAATCACATTTTACGGGATGAAAATTTGTCGCGTGATGGCGTAACGCGCTCTAAAACATTTGGCAAGGTTTCTCATAATAATATTTTTCCCAGAGTTCGGGTCGTAAAATTTAACCGTCATTTGGCAACTATTTCAGCACCATTAAGGTGCATGATCCTTTATAAAATCATTGCATGTGTGTAGAAGATACAGTTTTCAAATCTTAACAAACATTTAATAATCCTAGTTTAAATGTAATACAATCTTTAGAAGACTTTGATTTGTTGTCATACTATTTTGATTTAATAATGTAAATAGCTTATACGTTCCCAACATTAAGTGCAAAACGTAAGCGAGTGTTGGCATACTTCGATAGGGAATTTATCTTTTTTCTTCTATACTTTCCCTATATCCTAAACTCGCTTGGAAAAGTACGACACCATTGACCCGTTTTCGCTAAGACAGGATTTTGTTAGGAATTTACTGGCGCTTCTTTTCGCGATGTACAAGATAAATTCACATTCATATTCCGAAAAGGCCTTGACCGGGTTAAAAAATGGTTTAAAGGGTGTCGGGGAGCCGGCGGGTACGTAAGTATGTCAATATACCTCCTCCTCGGCGTAACTTTGAGCGTTCATCACACTTTATATTCCCGGGTGAAAAAGTTCGTTCCGCAAAGGCGTAAGGCTCCCTGGAAATTTTGGCAAGGACGTTCTGTCTCTCTCTCTCTCTCTCACACACACTCTCTCTCGTAATAATATTTTCCCGGTCCCGCGGGCAATGCAAAGAAATCCCTCTTAGCCGGCGTTCGGCTGGCTCGGCGTAGCAGCGCGGTACATAAAACTCGGCCATAATTCTGGCCGGCGCTTCGGTGAGATTTAGCGCGGACCCCACGTTTTCGGCGTTTCCCTGCCTGACCCGCCTACAGACGAGCAGTAAAGAGAGACTCCGACACCATGCGCGTCTATCCTAATCCGGAAAAGACCCACCACTACCGGGTTAACCCATTTCTGCACACACGAATATCCGTTATTCCGAGCGAAGATCGAAGGGCCCGGGATTTTTCCGTTCCGTCCGAATTCCTGCCGAGTCAGCCAACGTATTTCCATAACGCCACTTTTAGTACGTTTACAATCGAACAAGGACGTACGAACATCATGAATTATCTTGGTGAATTATCTGTTATCTGACTGGGATTAAAGGAAAATTTGCTAATAAAGAACGTACGTCCCTTTCGCAACTACCAGAAACAGTTGGCTCAGCAAACGCTGTATGTAATAGTTTAATAATTATTACGCGCGGTTTAACCGCATTTGACAAACATGTTCGCCGTTTAGGAAGCCCATTAATTTGCCGTTACATCGCCGTTGCGTATTCCCTGGAATTACGGTAATTTCATTATCGATAAGTTATCGGTACTCGAGTCGCTACGGCGCATCATCTGTTTATGGTGGCTGCATTTCCCGCGTTCCCGGCGACGTTAATTGGATGATTCGATACTGCAGAAACGTGATCGGAAACGTCGACGGTACGGGCGCCACGATTCGTTACATGCAATTTTTCTGTGCGAGTACTCTCGCCTTCGAATCTATCCGGGCAAAAAAAACGGGCCGCCCGGGAATGGGAAAATCGATAATCGGCGGAAAGTGTGCTGTTCGCATGGTGCGTCGATGACGAGCATACGTGCCAGTCATTTTATGTACTTTGCCCACCTTTCAGGCTTCCATGAAAATCAGCAGAACGTTGCCAACTGGGACTCGCCTCATTTCATTCGTGCTCGTAGACACGAGTTTCCTTTTCATTTATCTAATATTTTCATTTCACGTAACTTAACCGCTAGAAAAATAAGATTACGACAGACAAAGAAAAACGATCCTTCAGATCTTAGCTCAACATGTGTATGTAAATGAACAAAATGTATAACTAAATTCAGGTGTAAGATTGAAAATTTCGATAAAGATTTGATCGTCACTGCTTTACCAACTTGTGTCGAAAGTTCTTTTCCAGTAGTTTCGAGAACTGAATCTTAAAATATTTATTTTCGGATAACAGAGTTTTTGTACTTTCGATGATGGATAGGGTGATACGTGACGTAGGGTCGTTAATCCCGATCGTGCCGGACAAGAAGCACAGAAAGAAAGAGACACTCTAATGGGGTGCGAAACAGCGACATTTGAAAAAAAGGTGGCACGGAAAAAGGAAGACTCCGGTCGGGACGGAAAGGAAAGAAACCGTCAAAGAGCGCGGAAGGCGGCCACTGAGAAAGCATGGTGGGTGGGAATTAATACACCTTGCTGCCGTCGCCGAGCGTGTTCCATGAATATGTAAACCTGTTTCGCTCGGAGGAGACGTCCCCCGGAGGCGGCCTAACGTCATTTCACGGCGAACCACGGAGCCCGGATAAAAGCCCTTTATAAGTGTCGCCTGATTATTCTTACCTCGGTCACCGATCCGTGTTTTTCGTCCTACCCGATTGCGTGACTCGCTGATTAATGCTCTCTACCTGAACGTTCAACGATCGCCTTGAGCACCTAATGAAATATGTATACGCACCAGCACGAATTCTCGTGACTCCAACGATGGCTCTACACGAATGCCCGTATCTTTTAAATGCACTATTACGTCCAACTTCTAATTCTGGCTAGCAAGTAACCAGCTTGCGCAAATCTATGCCATACTTGCTAGGTACATGCTGTTCCAACGAAACTCTGCGTGTGCTCATGTTCTTTCTTCCTCTAAAGAAATACTGTCCATGTTACTCTTGACAAATTAGTGCAAATTGATCAGCATACGTCGGCGCATGTCGAATATCTGGTGGCAATTATTAATGCTTATAGTAAAATACCTACTGTCTACATGATGAAATTATTACCATGGTAGACTGAAAAACGCAACCTGCATAAACCTCATATTTACGTATATAATTCAAATATTGTCTTATTAATTTGTGTATGAAACTGAAACGTATACCGTATTTAAATATTGTAGCTTGCGAATCACAAACTCCTTTAATCTTGTGGTTCATGTCGTGGACTAATTGAGAATATCTGTTGGTTTGTTTCAGGTAAGTCGAGACGACCATCGCATTATTCCTTCCCCACCTCCAGGAAACGAAGGTAGCAATTTTCGGTAATCCAAGGAATAATTTCTTTTCCTCATGGCGCGCTACGACAAACGGAACGTCGAAGGATAATACAGATCGGGCCCAGATACCGTACGATGGCTGCTTGCCAATTTGGGGCGTTACTGGCGACTGTGTTTCTTGGAAAGCCAGGCTTCTTAATGACTGCCTTCTTGCGCCACGTCGCGTCTATATTATCCGCGCCGCAGACGAATGTACACATGTTCTACACGTCCGGCTAGACGCACTCGTTATCGCAATATCGAATTCATACTCCCAAGAACCGCCCTCTTATTTGTACCCCCAACCTTACACGTCGAATTTCACTGTTACCTGTCTCCCGTGATTCCTCGCGTAACACGCAATTCCGGCTAATCATATTATTGTGCCCCTGTTTATGTTAAACGTAAGTTTGTAAAAATCACACCCTTAACCACACAAATTAGACCTTTTATAGAAACCAGTAAAAATCAAGAATACTCTACTAAATTCCGTTGGTTAACCTGGCAATCTTTTCTAGAAAATGTTTAATTCGATTTTCCAAAAATTGCATGATATTTTATTTTCTGAATCTACAGTTTTGCGAATGTTTGCTTCGATGGCATTTCCAGCTGGTTCGGGAAGTAATTTAATTTTTTTTGCAAATGTACTTTTTTCCCAGCCAGCGTGGCCAGTGCGGCAGTAGAAAAATCAGCAGTGAATCAGCGAAAACGTTGGTTCTGCAAGGGGAGACAGATGCACCGTGTCGCGTTCGAACATGGATAGAGAGAAAGGGGGCAGGGTAGGGGTTACGTTTTATACTCGACACGAGCGTGTACATGCGGCCCATAAACCCCCTTGCTTTATCCGTGCGAGGCCGAAGGTGCGCACGGTATTCCGTGATCATTAATTTAGCTCGGGGAGAAATACCGAGGTCGTTTCTACAAAAACCACGGCCGATTCGGGCTTCTGCCGGGCGTTGGTCGCTTGAAGGAAAAATTTCGGGGCACCGGTAACTGCCGAAAAAAGGGGGGAAAACAGGACCGATGGAAGGGAAGTTGAATCGAAGGGAATGAAGCTGTTGGGGAAATTTCGGAAAAAGGTTATCACAACGGAAAAAGAAGGCAATGTTAGGGAAAGGGGGTTATTAAGAGAAGTACAAAGTGGATAGGAAAAGTAAAAAGAGCAAAGGGAAGGTTTGGGAAAACGGAAATGTTCAGGAAAGAAAGAGAAGTTAAACTCGAACGGAGGGTGGGATAGGTATAAAAAGAGGATTAGAAGACAGTGAACAGATGAAAAACTTTATTAAGCTCGGGAAAAAGTCGGGTGGTGCGCAAAAATGTAGTGGAAAGTCGATGGAAATTGCCACTGGGTCGCCTATGAATATGCAGTAAGCAGTAATGAAAAGTAATGTAAAATAAAAGTAGATACTGGCAATGGTTATACAAAGCTCACCGGAAGTAAGTCTAAGAGACCATTTTAAGAGATGAAATACTATTTCATACAAGCAGTGAAATTTTATGAAAACCAAACACGACAAAAATATTATTTCATTAACTGTAAATATTATTAATAGATAATATTTCCTTTTATATTATCTAACATCGTTCATTCACGTTTTCTGCTTATTTAAAAATATACAATATTTCTGTTGAGTCAACACCGTACTTTGCAGATTACATTCGAACGAAGAATGTTCCACGCTTGAACAAAAATTGTTCAAGCGAGTGAAGTATTCGCCGTGGGATACGTATTTCATTCAGGAAAAATATTTCTTCCCCTGCGTGAACAAACTCAATGGTCGAGCCGAGATAGAACGATGCCGCGATATTTTCAGTAGCAATTAAGCAGACTGTGAAATTCGCGTTGTTTGTTTACGGACAACAGAAGGTCGAAAAAGGGAGGAAAAACTTGCCGTGCGTTTCATGAATTTTAGTGGGGACCGGCGGCGTATCTTTCGCTCCAAGAAAAACAATTCTTGATGTTTGTCATCATACCTACGATGTGGGCTGCTCGATCTTTTTGCTCAATGTCACGTTGCATCCCTTTCTTGGCCTTCAGCTCAGAGCATATCGTCGCGAAGGTTTCGTCGGACGAGTGGGCGGGCATAACGCAATCATCATTGTTGCAAAGCGGAGAAGTTGCTCGTTTTCGTCCTGCGGTTTCCCCTCTTCTCCCCGCTACGTCATGCACGAGTTTAGCCCAAGTTTGAGCTAACGTTGTAAGCTAAGTTTCGAAACTACTCTACGATCTTGCTCAGCGCAGAGAAATATTCTGAGGAAACGAACATCGAGTATGGGCACTCTCGTGTTACTCATAATTTCATTGTGGCTTGGAAGGGATTATTACGTGTAAAGTTAATACCCAACCCTGTGACATTCAATCTTGTTACATGACGCTTTACCGAAGAATTCATTTCCTGTTAATAAAAATAATCACCTCTTTAAAATGAACACTCTTTGGTAGCGAATACGAGTTACTTAGCTAATTGAAAAGTATTTTCTATTCTGTGTTGTTCGAGCAACGTAAATTTATACAATTCCAACAAAGTTTTTCTCTGACACTCGGCGGAAAACTGGGCTAATAACGAAAATGAAGAAACTCTAGCCGGTAGCCCAGTGCAGCTCACGGAATGTTTTCATTTCGAATCGGGAAACAATTTTAATTTACCAGCCATTCTCTCGGCGTCGTATACTCTTTCTGCCTTCCACTCGTTTCGCAGCTTTTCTTCTCCCTCCATCCACTTTTCTACCGCGTAATCGCTTTCGTCTCATTCGTGCTTTTCTTTTTCCCCGTCCTTTATACTTCGTTTTCCTCAATTCTTCCACGCATCTCTATTTGGCCAGTTCTCTCGTTCCCTCTATCTTCAACGTAAACCCTCTACATGCAATGGCTTTAACTGCTCTTTTTCAGCCTCCCACTGCTTCCCTGTTTATTCCTTTCTCTCTGCTCGTTTTCCTCTCTTTGTCCAACCTTTTGTGCCGTCCCCTTCCGCTTTGCGATTTTTCTCTCTCACCTAGCTCTCTTTTCCGCCGCATCTCGTTGCTCAGTTTCCGGCGGCCCCCTGCCCCCGTGAGGTGAGTCCGAATACCCATTCGTTGTAACGGCTTTGTTTCATTTAACAAACCGACCGTCGACTGTGTTCGACTTCCCCTCCGGCCAGGGGAAGGGGGGCATCTCCCGCTCCATTTACACTGGCGGATCGTATAAAGCTCGGCTTTATTACTGATTACTGGAAAAATTCATGTCCAACCCGCTAATGAAGCCAATCCGCTACGGGCAACGCGGTTCAGTGCCGAATAACAGAATTCAGCCGCGCGGTAAACGAAAATATCATTGCCTTCTGTCAGTTACAAGAGCTTCGCTCTGCCATCCAAGCTATAAGAGGATTTCATCATTACCGCGCCATCGTTTCACATTAATTCCACTATTCCGTTTTATTTAGGTGCATCAAAAAGTTCATTACGGCTGGTCAACTGGTGTCGTTGACCGCTCATATCTACTACGTAACCCCTATTCCACTTTTAACAACAATGCATTATCTCGATCGGTTCGTATTAATGGAATCGCTTCGATTAAACTCGACGGTTCGCTGAGTCTGAACAGAAATAATTATGTTAACAGTAGAGTTACGCGGAGAAGTCCTTTGTTACGAATAATGATAGAGTTACCGTTGCGTGTTTTGTTTGTGCGAGCATTAACGAAGAGGTTTATTACGCCGATAAAACCACCTTGCAAAGCAGGCTCTTTTCTGTTGGTGTTGCGCTGAAGCAACCTTACCGCCTTTGCTTGCCCGTTAAAATGAGGAAGTGGATGGAACTGTTACGGCTTGTTTGGCAGCGACGCGTCCACGGGAGGAGAAGTTTTAGAGCGGAGGGCCTCGGAAAATGACCTTATCCGCGGCCAGACTCTATCGTAAACAGGGCTTGTTAGGGCCGAACGGTAAAGCCCGACGACGGGCTCGCCTCCAAACAACGGGAATAATGAGAAACTTTTAATTAAAACCTCCACGAGTCCGCGGCAATCGGGCCACCGAACAATGAGAGAAGAAATACGTCGTTAATGGAAATTCCTCCTTTTTTTCATCCATACCGGCTCGGCCTTTGTCTTGGCCGCAGCCGGCGGGACCCGTAGATATCGAAAAACCGAAACTTCTCCAAGATTTGACAAAGTAAGCCAACTCCTACAATGAAGCCCTTTCCCTACTTTGTATCCATCGACGTCACTCTCGTTCCTCCGCTTCCTAAAATCCACGTAATGAGGCTATTACGTCTGCCCAGGGAATCGATCGCATCCAGGTTCTCAGCCTCCACGAGATAATGGAATCAACGGAAATCATTGATCACTGATGTATTAGATTCATACAAAATATGTTTGCATATAATATGTACCAAATTCTTTAGAAATTATCATAATACAATTTCGTGTTCGATTTTCTTTATCTTATCAGTAGGCTTCACAATATTAATGTGTGATCTATTAACAAATTAGAGTCAGCGTTATTTCAATGTAAAATAAAACTCGAAGGCAATTTAATACAAACTGCTACAAAGAGTTTTTGTCCAACTATGCTAATTGCAGGAAAGTTCGTAAAAACGTTAAGTCAACCCGATTAATTAGAAACAGGCGCTCGAAACCTTTGGACGATGGCAGCAAATTACAAAATTTACCGGCAACGAATGAAGTTGACCGATGGTTGGTGGAAAATCGAGCTGAACGGTGCGCTTGTAGCACGTCAGCGATAATAAATGAGGAAGTGCAGAAAGCGTCACTCGTGTGCGTTTACAAGGAGCCCGTGATAACGCGAAACTCGTGCAGTGGCGTTCAAAAATCAGCGAAACGCTGCGCTTTGGCCGCGAATTTGTCTGCATTGTTTGATTCAAGCTGCAACTGCAACTGCGACTGCAACTGGCAGACCACAGCGGTATTCACCGGCGAGTAACCGCCGATCGAATTGACGTACCAACAGACAAAACTCGTCATCAAACGAGTAGAGTTGGCGCTTGCGAGAATTCAATTTGCAATCGAACCAATTAGAAAGTGCACAGAGCGTGAATCTTTTGTTTCACGCAGATTAAACGTCGCGAATTTCCTTTTAATCGTTCCACGAATCATAGAAATTTTATTTTCTCAAAAAGTTTACGTACGTATGTGTCCCTTTAGCATAATTGGACTATGCTATGTAAAAAACAGTATTGTTGGTCCATAATAACTATTGTGACTTTTGTCTTTTGCTGTCCATGAGAACTCGTTACTTTTATTTTTAAGCAAGCATGTGTTTTGTGTTAACATCTCGTAAGTGGTAATATCAGTGCGTAATTTTACGCATAGTGTTGGAATTGGCTACGGAGGGTTCGGCCATAGCGCGTCAACCATGGAAAATAATGAAGTGTAGCTTGTCAGCGTGCCGCCAATAACGTGAATATTTCATTTGACCCGTGCCTGCTGCAGTTGGTTCGCTGCCTCCGGCCGACTGCATGCACCGACTGCACGCCGGAAATTGTATCGAGCCGGCCCCATGCTACAGGGAAAGAACGAATTTGCCGAAATAACTTGTGCCCCCTTTCCCCGGCGTCCCCCTGGCCGTCGGCCTCAACCCCGCACTGCCGATGAAATCGGCTGCGTCCGGGTCGCTCCGTCAAACGCCTATTCTCTCAAAATTATCCCGCGCTCAACGAGGAAGTCCATAAACAGGATTTATTTATTCCCAGCAAGCTACGGCAGCAACAATTTACCTTTCTTCCAAATGAATTTTGCTTCGCGCTCATCCACATTTATGCAAACTCCAACGGGCCGGGAATCTTTTTTTAGCAAAGTTTGAATAACTCAATTTTCCTGCAGGCTAAAGCGATTTTGATAAAGCGCGTTACTTAAAAGATAACGTTGTTCCGAGTGAAATCGGCTGATCTTGCGATATACGGGGCTTTTCGGCAATGAACTTTTACGCTCTACTCTTGGCGCAGTTTCGAAAAGTTTAGTATGCCATGCGCGTCGCCGAGGACTTTCTTTCCGCTTGAAATACGACGGCGATAGCGAGATCTGTCGGGAAAGTGATGCACCGTCCCGGACGCAAAGTCTTTTGAGAAGTTAATTTGCGCCGGCAAATATTCCGGACGTTTTTACGGAACTCGGGGAAACGGAAGAAGTATCTTCGCAGATCGTGCTCATTTAGGTTGCCGAGGAATTTATGCTCCCGGATATTGTCCCCAGTCGTGGATTATACGATCCTTGTACTCCGGGTACGAGCAAGATCGGATAAGATTATGCATACGGGAAAGGTCATCCGGTCGGTCCTTGCTTTTTACTGCTCTGTCTTTTCGCCAAACCGGAACGGGTGTTAAGGGGTGTCGCCGACTTTCCAACACGTGAATTCCCCTCGCCACTGGGAAATGTCGACTATTCGCCCGGCGGGCACAAATCAGGCTCGTCTAATAGGAGCGACCTATCTTCTACGTTTCATCCTCGAATTTTTCCTTCGGTCACACTTTTTGGCATTTAACATAATATTCATACTAATCCGACAAAATACTGATAAGAAGACACAGCGATTGACGATAGAATTTTCATTTCCGTGCAAGGAAAGTACTGTTCAGTGTTATTAAATCGTTGAAAGGAACGATTTCAGCGACACTTGGGTGTAATCGGCAGTTTTTTATGCGCCCAAAATATCGTTCTAGCGAGCGTGCCTATCCGTCGGTACGTGAGATACGGAGGAAGCCTGGCTAAACGTCAATCCGACCTTTCGCCTTCCGTTCACGAAAAAAAGGACGAATGGCTGTCGGTCGTTGCGCAGTGGCGTACTCAGGCCGACCAACCAGAGATCCTCGGCAAGTCAGAAGACAAAGCATCGCCGTCGTTTCGCTCATGAAGACGTATTTATAAATGTGAATTTCAAATGAATCGAGCCACGGGGCCAAATTTATTTCGCATTTTTCCCACCGACGAAATTTCTCACCCGGATCGTGCACTCGGACCTGTCATCGTGAATTATTACTGGTCTTTCTTACTGGGTCGCACCGGCGAATTCGGAGCACGTATATTTAGCGGCGCCGTAATGGATGAAATTCTTGAAACAACGACGTTAAAATGATAATGCATTAGACGCGACCTCGCTGAAAGGGGGGAAATTAACGATTATCCAACGACCTACCGCCTCATCGTTTCATATGCATGCATTCTTTTATAAAACAGTAATGTTCACTGCCTGATATTATACCGTTTTTCCAGTCTGTAATTTAGAATCGAATAACCCTACAAATTATTCCGCGGTTCCTGTTTATAACGAAATTAAGAAATGTAAAGGTAACGCAAATTACATTTGAACAAACGATATTAACAATTTGGTTTAAAATGGTTAGAGCCGATGTGTATTTTCTGTCGAGAATTACGAACAAATCCGCGAATTTGCTATGAAATAGTCGTTTTCTTGAGGATCCACGGACGATTCCGCCACTGGGTTCCCAGGACGACAGCTCGAAGCGTAGACGGACGCAGAGCATGCGGGAGTCAATCCACTTATTGGAATGCCCCGCGTCTCGTTCTCGTTTCGCTATCGGCCGCACACGTATCCGGGCTGAGCCCTTTCGATTTGTATTGTCGGCGGAAGGACGGCATAAACGGGGACACGCTCGTAGACGGCCGAGCAGCTCGGCTTGTACGCTAAGGCGCCGTTCCGCGTTAACGCGTTACCCCTTACCAGCCAATACCCATCAGTTTGCTTTACTGACTTCCACGTCCTCGGGATATAGAGCCGATCGACCGAACCGGATGCATCGTCGCCCTCCTAACACTTCCTCTGAAAAACTCGCCAGTAACACCTACTTCACACGCCACAATCATCAGTTTTTTCAATATTAATGTTGTAGGAATTCTTCTCGTTGCATCTTGTAAGCATCTTGTCTTGATAGCATCTTGTAAATTAAGATTAAAAACGAAACAACTCTTTCTTGTCGACTTTGGCGGCTAAGGCACACATTTTTACTCAAAATACAATATTCAGGCTGATTAAACGATTATTACTGTACTTTCAGGTTTTTTACGCTAGCAAAATCCTGCTTAATTTGATCACAATTATTTACGTTACACATCGATATCTTCTTGAAAATTCCAATGAAACAATTTATCTGACAGCGATTAATGCGTAATTTGCGAATAGCGGAGAAATTTCGTGTCACCTTAGGCGCACCCCACGTGCACTTATCTACCCCGGCGAAATGTTTCTCACGTGAAAGCCTGGAAGGCGCGGCAAGAAGGTAGGCGAAAAAAGGGGGACGGAAACGGTGAGAAAGCCGGCGGCGTCTTTGAAGGGAGCTTCGGGACACGTAGGCGTGTCCCTTAGATTTCACTTTGCGAGAATTACGAGCTTAATATAGTCCCGTCGGCGGCTGCCATCCGCCGCGGTTGCTCGATCCACGGTGAATTAAAAAATGGACGTGCGCGCTCTTGAAGCGAGTGACGATAAAAAGTAATGAAAGTAGTAAAAGCCGGCGGCAGGGCAGCCGTAACAGGCTTGATACGGTCGGGCCGTTCGCCGGTAGTGCGCAGCGCTCGGGGCGCGGTGAAACCGTAACGGAGGGCACGGGGATGGCAAGGGGTAAAGGAGGTGGAAGGGGGTAAGCCTGAGTGGGTGGAATGGAAAAAGTGGGACGGTCCTGAAGAGCTCTTTTGAGAGAGCAACCTCGGGGGCTTGACCAGAAAGATCGAGCCTTCCCTCGATTCCGCAAACCTTTCCTCTCCTCCCTCCCTCCCTCCCTCCTTATTCCTTCCCCGCTTGACTGCCTCTTACGACGTCAACGTCGTTTCTACCTTACCGGCCGTTCCATCTTCGCGGACAATGTAATAACCACTTCCCCGCAGACGAAGAAATTACCCGAGACGTGGGATTCGACCACGGGACGATAAAAGCCGCGGCTCGGATGATGTACGCGCGTTATCGCACCAGTCACGTGAGCTTGCCTTAAAAAAATCCCTCGGGAGATATACACACGTCCACACGGAAAGTCGGTGTACCGTGGCGGAAATAATTAGAGACTTTTAAGCTCGAATAAAGTTCTTCCGCCGGAAACGATACCTCTCTCCGCGGCATTTTCTTTAAGACTGATATCTCACTTCTTAGCGCAGTCCAATCATATCATTTTAATGTACTTTTTTATCGGGTTACAAGTTTTATCGCCTTATGATCGAGGAAGTAGTAATGTATACGAGGAAGACAAGCGACAGTAGATAAACCCATTAGGGAAATAGTCCACTGGCGTAGACTTTGGTGGATTAAACGAATCTCATTGGAGAATATTAACTGATCCAACTCAATTACCAGACGTCAATCACTAGTCAACCCTAACGAGGATGAGCAGGCAAGACTGTCCACGGAAAGAAAAGGAGCGCGACTTAATCGATAACCCGCTGCGACGGTTCTGGAATCACGTTACTAACGGCTGACTTGAAGAACACGTTTAATACCTCAACCCATTGCTACGAGGTTCAAAAGTAGTTTGACTACTCGAGGTTCTACAAACACCCACCACGTGATAGTAACACGAATGAATCCCAAGAATTTCCTTCTACTTGAACGAGTGCATCGATTAAACTAGCAGTCCTCAGAATAACATGAAAATTCTCGGAAATTTTGCTTCAGTGGCAAAGAACATAATTGCTTGGCGAGTAGGCTTGTTGGTTGCTCTTGGAGGCGTGAATAACGAAGAATAATCTTTCGAGCGAAATCTGTCGGTCTCAGGCTAGCCGTTTCGTAATGTTGTCTGTAGTTGTCTCTGCGGCCAAGGCACTTGGCATTTGTTCGCCGCTAATAGATACGACGATAGGAGGCACGCTACCAGCTTCGTAATAAATAACAGTGGCCCTGTGTAAGTCTAGCACGCGTTACTTTGTTGTCGGGGCGAAATAAAAACGAGCACGGCAGGGCCGAGAGTGGCTGGAGGGTCGGATACGATAAGCTCGGGGGAAAGCGGCAAAACTGCGCGGCACCACTCATTGATAACTCCCCGTCGTCGATGGAAGTCACGGCCGTTATTCCATGGACATGGCTAATCTCAGCTCAAGTAAAAGGATTACTACTTAACCACATCTAAATAAATTACGATAAAATCCCCCCTTTTTTGCTCAACACACGAATTATTGCTCCCAAGATAATTGACTGGCGAAAGATTTAATGCTATGTACTATTCGTAATTGTATTCTCTTGCTAGAAAGTAAATCCTTTTCTTAGTGATCTAGAGCTAAAATTGACAAAAAAAAAAATATTAACTGTCTTACTACTTACGTCGTCGGATTCGGTTGATTAATTTGCACGACTTTCATTTTACTGAACCGGGGACCACGTTGAACTTTGTCGGTTAACTAGTCCTATTATGAAATTAGTCGATGCTTTGCCAATATAATTGACGCAGCAGATTTTTGGGCAAATCTAAAATGGGCAGCGCGGAGGGGTTAGGAAGATTCGAGTGGTTGAGGTAAAGAGGGAGAAGAACGGTCGGATAGGCGCTACTAGCGGGCGGCGTAGAAAGGGCTGGATGGTGAGCGAAAAAAAGGCCGGAGGGAGGTGGAGGAAGTAACAAAGCGACGGTTGGTGCATATATTCCCGGTAAAAACTACCGCGGCAGAAAGCGGATGCGGAGGCGGGAGACGAGGGGTTGGGTGGGACGATGGTAATCTTCCGGCTGATATTTTATGTGTATCCTGCGACCGAGGGCTCCTGTGCACGGGATTCTCTTCTTCCTCCCTTTCTTCTCCTACTTTTCCACATTACCCTTCCCCTCTATCGCCTGCTCTCTCTCTCTCTCTCTCTCTCTCTCCCACTTCTTTGCCTCTCATGTTTCCTCTTCCACCATTTTCCTCTCCTTCTTCCTCTTTGCCCTTCAGTCCTGCCCATCCCCTTCTTTTTCCGCCCTCAATTTCTTCTGTGGACGCATCCTCGTTCGTCCCCTTTTCACTCGCCCGTAGAATCAAGAGGAAAGGGACAAATGCCTCTCGCTTGCCCGCATCGCTTGGACGACCTCGTTCGCGGGGATCAAGGTGTCCTTTCTCCACAACGTGTATTCATCGGAGCCATTCTTCTATATTTGTACTTCTTGTATTTCAAAGGCGGAATGTATGTGGGAACAAGACAGAATGCTTCCTCTGAGGGAGCGTTATACATCTGTCTTCCAAAGAGACTGTGATTGCTAATAATACATACTCATTTACAAACCCGCCAACTCCCCTTAAACCTTCGCAATCATAGTGACACATTGTCCCTTTTAGATTATTTTGTAACATACACAGCAAGAATAGAGTGCATTCGTTGGATAAAGCTAATTACAACTAAAGCAGGAAAAATTGATGACTCTTGAACAACAGCTTCTTGAAACGGGCAATTACCGGTAATTGAGTGATATCCTGTGGGTATTAGCGAATGTTACGCTCGGTGCAATCGCGTGGCAATAGTATGCACATAAATGAACGCTGTGGTTGAAGTTCGACCGGCAGGAATGATGAATTCGCTGGAGTCAGAAGAACGCGATGGAATTCGATAGACGTCGGGAAACACACACGTGGGCACCGGTTCGCGCGTCACGCCATCGGCGAACTTTGCTGCTAATGAATTTACGTGGAGAAGAGGGCGGAAGAGGAAATAGCGAGAGGGGGATGTATGGAGGGGGGAGGGGCAGAGAAGGGAAAGGGTAGGAAGAATGGTAGAAAGGAGAGAACGGGTAGAACACTCCCGTGGACCACGGCGAGAATCAATAATGCGGTTAAATATTTCATGGATTTCGTGGAATGTGGCTGCGGTCCGGTCACGTCGCAGCCATCTGTCGCGATCGGGCCAACTTCAATCGTTAATGGGAACGAACGGGGCACACGCCGGCTGGCCGGCCATGCGGATGACGTTAGCGTGTTTATGCGAAGCCACGTCGCTGCTGCGCACGTCGAATTTACAAATCCCCTTGAAAACCGGCCCTATCCCTCACTCGTCCATCGTCATTCTGTCAAATCGGCCTTGATGTACGCGCAGATGCCGCACCGTGTACTTGCAGAACGTGCCGCGATATTATTTGCCGGCCAACAACAAGCCCAGATATAAAACTGCCACGGGCCTGCCTGCCTTTAGGAAAACCTCGGCAACACCGACCGATGTATAAGCAGCAAAACATTTAACGCCACTCCGCAAATGTGTTGATACTCAATACAGTTTCGTAAGCGCGCCCAGTACGTTCAAGAAATTTAGGAGGACCAATACATACTAAACTGCTTAATCTCGTCATATCCGCAGTTAATTCTCGTTTTACTGGACGCAGATTTTACGTGTATATGCGTCTTCCCTGCCCTTAGTTGTGTTGGTAGTTATTTTTGGTGAAACGGCATGATGCTTTTGGTCAGACAATCACGTTGCCGGAGGCTAACTTGTTCGCTAATGAGTTTAAACGTGTCCCCGTTCGGTTAATCGTGCATTCTTCTTCGGCGACGAGCACAACGAGCTTCCGGGCACACAGGGGTTGGGCCGGGATGGGTGAACAATGCCGGAGTACCGAGCGGATTCATCAAGAAGCGACGTGAGTAACGGAGGCGTTTAACGGCTGCGGCTAGTTGCATATTCATGCTTGGCTTTCTAGCCTCGCGCACTGCGCAGCCCCCGCCGATAGCATCGCGGCTTTCACGGCTCGCGGATGTTTCGCTTTCTTTTTCTCCCCCGAGTTCCTCGGCGTTGTTACGCGAGCCCCCCTCCTCGCTCCTCATCCATTTCGATCAACGCCAGGGAAACTTTCATCTCGTTTAGCCGATTCAATGCACACAATATACGTAATGGATCGGCTCTGTATGCACTCTGAAAACTTTTCCTTCGAGATGAAATCCATTTGACGAGATTTCCCGTTTCAGTAAAATGCCATCGACGACCTTTGTAGCGATCCGCTCGATAAGGCCAAAAAGAAATGACGTCAGTGAGGCAGTACAAACGGCGGGGGCTTTAAGTTTGCCTTCGTCGAAAGGTCGCCCGTAGGACGGTGTAATCGCGATCCTCGCAATTCCAGGCAAGGTTTTTTTATTGAAATCGACGAGTTTTTCTGTTGGCGCGGTCGGCGACCCGCGGCAGCCGTAATTTAACGACAGGATGCGGCCGTATTAGCCTAGCGTAGTCGAGCGGCCGGGCGCAATTATTTACCAGGTTTATCGTAATCCTTTCTTCCTTTTTCGTCCCTGGGGCGCCTAAAAAGTAGGAGCGTGTGCCGAATGAAACACGGCCGAGATAGCCGAGGGCCGTCGCGTGCCGACGTTACTGTGCAGGCTCGCCCCTGCTTGTCTGGGCCGGCTATCCTCACGAAACGCCGGGAGATTAACGACGGGAGGTGGCGCAAGACATAACCCATCCGCGGGCGAACTCGCGCGCTTCCCCCTGCGCCTAAAAACCTAATAAAAGCCCTTTTTGCATTCGCCCCGGCGATATAAATTCAGCGGTTCCGCGGTTATCCGCGCCGGCTAACGCCTCCCGCACGGTTATTTGCCCAGACACGAGCGACCCCTCCGCAGGAAGAACAGGTGCTGCTGTTCGAAGGCACGGTTTACCTCCCTGATGAATGGTAACGGCCCACTAACGCCCAGATAGGCAGGAAGTGACGCGAAAATTTCCTCCAACCGTTGTCCCGTGATTTACGCTTCCGGCTCTCCTCGTACCCGCCATTTCCGCTTTGCCGAACAAGTGAATAATTTAAACCTATGTCTTTACCGTTTTCTCCCAATCGATTCACCAATTGCTCTCTCATTAAATAAATGCTCATTCAGGTTCGACGTGTAACCATGTTTCTTCAGATCTCTTTTCGATCAGAGGCATTAATGAGCAAATGGCAGTAGTATACATACAATGTTGAGCCATTTATAGTCGTCGAATACGTTGGCGCGAAAGCCACGTACTTATCTTCCCAAAGGAAATGTGACATGTTGCCTTGGTTTTTGAACGTCATCTCCAGCCCTCTATAGAATTGCGCCCCGCTGTACTCGGGCAAACGAGCTCGAGAAGCCGGTGACGCTGAAGAAACGATAATTGCCGCGGCATGACGGCACTCGAGGCGGTTTTATTGCCGGCCAGGGTAACGTTTATTGAGGATTTACGCGGAACGGCGATATATCTCACTGCTGATCCCTCTGCCCCGCTCTTTCTTCGCCCCTCGCCAACTGCCGAGGCCGCTTTTTTTCGGGCTACAGACATTTATTAAGGGTTATCGCCGGCGTCACCCGTAAAACCTGCCCGGACGAGTATTGACAATCGAACGGAGTTCGAGGAGTAATCTCCAATAATCTCCCTCATCCAACCACGTTCCGCTAACGTCTCTTCCATGGCGATTCGTCCTACGATGCTATAATTGCTTCGTGTTCCTGCTCACGTCGTTATCGTTGTCGATACTTTATGATGCGTTTTTCTCGAACGTTAATCATTTTTCCTTTAAAGACGCAATATTAGGGTCGACAGAGAGAGTTTCATACCTCAACAATAGCAAGCAAAATGACAATCTTAAAAAAAATGCTAAACTGAGGAAACAATTATTCGTTTTTTCCTGAAAACTTTATTTCATTATCTGTGTAATGCATCTGAGGAATAATGCCGACTGTAAGTGACGTTACACTTAACGCACGTTCGAGTTAATTAAAAGATATTTATAACGAAGCGGTCGGAAAAGTCGCTTTAACTTAGGATAATCAGCCCCTATCTCCTGGCTGCCCCCCCTTCCCCTTCCTTCTTCCGGTATCTGCCTAACGCTCGCTCAGGCTGCATTTCTCGCTTCCTTCCCGTGAGGCGGGAGCCTGTCGAGGGCGTGTGAGGCATGCGTGTGTTTTACTCGCGTGCACACGAGAGTAGTCGACTCTCGTGCAGACTGGAGCCTCGCAGTCGCTTGAAATATTGCTCGTCGCTCCCTGGAAGATGTACGATGCGTTATTGTTGAAAGCATCGGAGCGAAAATTTCGGTGTCTGGATAAATCCCCTCTGCATCCTGCGGCCCTGCGGCCCTCCCTTTACCCCCGCAGAATCCACGTCGGGTATCGCACCCTCCACCCTTCACCCTTCACCCCGCTGTTTTCGTCGGCCTGTTTGCGCGACCCCATCGGCCCACCGGAAGGTGGGTATAAATGTAAATAGGATGTCTGCACGTCCGCGAAAGACGGTTTCGCAATAGCGTATCAAAGGGGCCAGGCTGCTTCGCTTCTCTGAGACTTGCCCTCTCGTAATTTCCAGCCGTGAGACTTCGTTTTTCTCGTCTTTACACCTCAGCACGAAGCACCTTTCTTCTTCGTGTCTTTCCTGCCTTTCTTTCTCAATACTTTTCTTCGTGCCGTCCTGTCCCTCTTTTCTTTTTTTCTTACGTTGCATAAAGTGGTACCTCCCTTTCCCGTTATGTACCGTTCCCCTTTCTCCTTTTCTGCTTCCCATACTGTCAACCTTCTTCTCCTTCTTTCGACCCTTCCTCCTACCACCCTCCCTTTCTTTGCTATGTTTTCTTTCCTGTCAGCTGTCACGCACACGCTAAACCTCATTCGTGCGCAATAAACCGAACACACTTTGGAATCCGGCAGTTCCATTTTCTTGGAATGTACAAACCGGTACGAGCGTACGTGCAAACTGAGGAATTGGTCCATGCGTATCGCTTGGATCGAAGCTTCGAGCTGCGGAACCTGACACTGACGCAAATTTAAAACGAGCCGCGCATTGGAAATCTATAATCCATAGAAATCGTAGAACAATCTACGTGTCAATTCACAAAACTTTTCCAGCTATCATTAATGATATTCAACCTTTTTTCACGAGAAAATTGCTCATTACCGTTGGCAGGGAATCAAGTAGGCCAAGTGGTGAAACCAGTAATGGTCAGACTAACAGTGTAGCATTACTGAATGGTCTACTAATTGTCAAAAAAATCACTGCATTCGGAGTATGCACGTTTTCCTGCGGCTCGTGTGAGAGGAAAACTCCGAGGGGCGCAGTGTTATAATTACGACAGAGGTCCGTCGAACACTTCCGTTTTCGACGTTCATTATCGCAGCGCTGCTTTTCGGAGAAGAGCGCTCGAGCATTACATTTTCAAACTGCATTTCGATGCACCACAGGCAGTTGGTGATGGATTTAGCTGCAGGCCCAGCAACCCCTATCCCATGCTCGTATCCGGCAACGGCTAAATCCATTTTCGTATTAGATTTCTTCGTATCTTCCTCGTGCCTTTCATCGTGCCATTGATGGATTAAAGGGAAGCACCGACGGTCGAACATGCGGGGGCAGGGCGAGGGTGCAGGAACGTCCGCAGGAAAGGGACGCGTTTGGAACGTAGCCATTCTGCCGGCCTGATCCGAGCCTGATACTTCGAAGATGATGTCCTCGCGATTCTATCGACAGTGTCGTACCAGGCATTCTGCCATCGCTTTTCCTAGCCCAGACCAATGAGCATAAAAAATAAACGACCCCCAGCGACGTCCCTACGACAGTCTTGGAAGTCTGCGAAAAATGTTGCAGAACGTGGCCATAATTTTAGAATTACTATAACGTAGCACTGGCAGGACGTACACACACAGGTTTCCCCTTTTTGCGAATAATTTCCACTTTAAAATTGGACACTACATAAAATTAGTATATCAAGAAACTTGTTAGGAGTATTAAGTATTTGATTAAATGTTTTTTAGTACGATTGTTAGTGTATGAATGTCCGAAATTTTGTTAAATTATGAGAAACACTGAACCTGTCGCGAAGACGGCCTTTTCCATTGTCCGTGTTAAGTGTGAGACTTGGGCATTCGACGGAGAAGAATAGCGCACATAGGAAAATGCAGAAAGGCGAGGAGCAGGCTCGGTGGTTGCGTGGGATGTTACGACGCGTTGGAACAGCTCGCCGGAAGAAAAGTCGTGATGAGTGTAGCGTGAAATATTTACACGCTGAAGACAATCCATCAGCAGTTTGGCCCTCGACGCGCTGCGGCATCGGCCGGGCGCCTGGCCTCTCCTCGGCTTCCAGTTCGCAGCTATACGACCCGACCCAACCTACTTCACGCCTCCGCAACCTTCACACTTGGTAGAGTAGAGCGGAGTGCTCTTCATTTCTCGCCCCTTTCTCCGTCGGTCGACCCTACCCGTTCACCCGACTCCTCTCGTCCGACCGCCTCGCGGTGCAACGCGACGCAACGACTCGCTGCTCCCGACATCGTTTCATCTTCCGCGCTGATAACGCCCAACCATCTACCGCTGCAACGCGCGACACGACAAACTAGCGCATTTCGTTAAAATCGATCGACCATCCGCCTAGACAATCATCTGTTTCAAAGGTATATCACTACCCAGCGAACGCAACGTCTTTTCTTCAATGCACGACAAGTGTATCGAAGTCCGTGGTTGTCGAGATGTAAGAGGATTAGTTACACTTGCGAGCAGTGTTACGAGAAACAGCTTGCTGGCCGAAATTCGTTGCGCCGAATGTCGCGATTACCGGTGGATTTGGAGGACGGATTAACGAGGGTGTGAAATCATTGAGAACGGTAGAGGTTGCGGTGGTAGTTTTATGTAACTCCGACACGCGGTAGGTGGGAGGACAACGTCGAAGCATTGTCAGGGACGGTGTCGAACACGAACCGCAGGATCGTTATGATTATGTCGCGCAATTACGATGGCTGGGCGAGGGCGACGTTTCGATAGAATAATTCGAATTTATATGTAAATTGAATTTAATGGTCGGCACAGTAGAGATAACTCCGCGGCCCGAGCGCAGGAGCATCGCACGAGCCATTCGCCGATGATTAACGGCGCTCAGCGCCAGTAATTTGACATTAGTGCGCCCTGGATGAAGGATCGAAAACGCGTTCACCGTCGATGCACTCGATTCCGCGGATCGACCGACGTACCGACGCATCGGCCAACCCTATCGGCCCGTATATTGCGTTAAATATTAATTGAGATTGAAAGATCGGCGCGCCTACACGTCACTTCCGTTTATCGCCGTACACGTATAATTCGTTTATCAAACAACGGGGCTTCATTCCTCTATGGATGAGCCGCAGTCGATCAAAAGTATGACACTCAATTTTATTCATAACGGTCCTGGAAAATCGACTTGGAATTTGTGCCGCCATTCAAAAGCGTTCTATGGTATATACCGGAAAATGTGTCATCTCAAATGAATGGCGTCGCGGTTGAAAATCGAGGTAAAGATATAATGACAAATATTCTTGATCGTTAACCGTTGAGCCTAGAATCGTTGGTGTTGGAGCACCGATGTCGAAGGAATGACTGGAGCCTTGGCTAAATTTCGATCGGTATCCTATGGAGCTCGATAGAGCTCTATTCATGGAGGAACGATTGAACGGCGATTCGATGGTACATAAGGTTGCAGTGCAAACAGGCAGGCTGGCAGGGCAGGGCGGGAAGGCCTGGTTAATTACTCACCCCCATCCCGAGCGAAGCAAGCAGCCAGGCAGACGGGTGGCCAGGCAGGCAGGCTTCGGTCTGTTCCGAGCCCCTCTTGCCCCCGGGCCTTTCCCGTCCGAGCCTGATGGATCACCCGGGCAACCCGCCACCCACAGAATGGCCAACAATGGGTTTTTGTTTCTTTTTATTGGGAACAGCCGGATAGGAAGCCGGCCAGAACAGAGCATTTGTCGCTCTGTAGCTTCCACGGACTACCCATCCCCGGCCGGTGAATTCGATTCGTCCCCTTGTTCTCCGACCGTCAAGTTCTTTAACCCGGCCCAGAATGAAATAGCGGCAAACCGGCGGGATCGAGAATGAGGAATATCGCCAAGGGGACCCATGGAGAAACGCACTGACGCAGCGACAGAGGCGATAATGGCTTTCACGGGGCTTTACATCAGTCCGGTTCTTCGGGAGAGCAAACTCCAGTCACGTTGATGCAAACCAGCAGATCCCCGGACACCGGCCGGAATAGCCAAAGTTGTCTAATGGTCTCCTGTCCCGCGTTCCCTCCGCGCGCTGAAATGTTTGCTCACACAACCGGACATCTCCTTGACAATCACCATAGCAAACTTTTCTTCTCGAAGCTTCAAAAAATACGAAACGTACACTACCGTCTTCCGCAATGTAACAAAATTCTATCAAATAATGCTTACCGGCGAAATTGAAAAGCTTTCGGTCGGTATAATATGTATAATACTTGGTTCAAAGAGGAGTGTTAAGAATTGCTTAGTAATTTAGGTCAGCAATGCGGATAAGCAGCGATCTCGCCATTACGTTCGAGTCTTTCCGCGGGTGCTATGCTAGATCCTGCTTGTCTGGCCTGATCCCAACGATAATGCGAAAAAAGGTAGGACGAGACTTTTGAAACTGTTCCCGCAGGAAATCAATATGGTAATGCGCCGCCTTAAGTAATGAGAGTCTTCGCGGGGAGAGACGGCCTTCCAGAAGGCACGAGCGCCGCGGGGCGAGGAGCGAAGGGATCCGAGGTGGAGACCAACCGGAGGGTGATTAATCTTGGACGGGGAGAGCTTACGTGTCGGAGCCTCGGGATCCTGTAGGACAGTGCCGAGGTCGTGGTCACTGGCAATTCACCCCGACGTTCACCACCGGAAATCCTATAGCTGTAATTTCTCATGGCGAACTTAACACGAAATATTTCACTCATTTGGCATATACCGCAATTTCTCCAATTATAGGATCTCCAGCGGTCTACAGGGGTAACGAAAGACATTCTTGCTGACTGTAAAGTACTTTGCCATTAAAATAAATCATATTACTTGAACGTTTTGAATTTCTTTTTTTACATAAACACATAGCAACTCCAGGGTCAACGACATTTTTTTCATTGAACATTAATTTTCCATTATTATCGCTGTAGATAATATGATTAACTTGTTACGTAAAATAAGAGTGTTGCTTTACCATGTTCATATACAGGCAGAAAGAATGACAGTACAGTTGAGGTAACGTCGAAATTGTGGTGCAGCATAATGAACGTCGAGATGATGGTTCCGAATAGGAATCGTCGTAACCACGGTCGCAAACTTATTGTCGGTAGTCGTAATTGAATTTGTCCTCTTGGACCGAAGCACTGTGTTGCGGTAATGCTGGCAGTTGAAGACGGCAGGCTCTAAGGTACGCCAAGGGCCTTCGCTTATTATAATGGCTAGGAAATTTGCATAATGGATACATATGCACGCGCGGAGAGGTCTCTTCGCGATCTCGGCCGGTCCTTTGCCCCGTCTCCGCCTTAGTCTGTCTCCCCGTAGCCGTTCTTCTCCGAGGGGCGGAATAAGAGGAGGAGGAACAATAAGAGAGGCAAGGGAGGTAAGAGGTCTACGGGGAGAGTGGCACGCACACAGACCAAGAGGAATTCTCCCGCGACTCCGGAGTATCTTAGTTGTTAGTTGTTAGTCGGTATACGTGTCCTATGCAAAGTTATGTCCCATTGTGCCAGTCCGCTAAGATCCAGCCTTCTGTTCCCGTGGCAAGCTGCTAACTGCCCCGAAAGAGTACTGATTATCTTGGAAAAGTCACGAATGAGCTCGGTGTGAGTCTTAACGGCGCGCCAGCGACGGCCTCAGCTGGTCCAGTTATAGCCGTTTCTTCTTTATAGCCGGCTCAGTTGTCGCCGACTTATCAAGTATTCTTTGTACCGAGACGTTTTTCTCCCTTTGCATATTCCGGACTGCTTGCCGCTTATGGCCGATTTTCACTTTGACTTTGAAAAGACTTTATTTTCTATACGTTACAAAGAACGAATTAGAACACGACGGTGAAGTTGTCTTAAAATCGTCCCAACGAAAACTTGAAATGTGAATGCAGACGGATGTGGGTAACGTAAAGGCATAAGTGGTCCCAGTAAACTGTCACTGTAGCAAGTGCTTTCGTGTGTATATTGACTTTCCTCGCTAATAGAAGTTCACTGCCAACCGCATCTCCGGCGCGTTCTTGGCGCAAATCAGTACCCACCCCTTCATCACGCTTCCCCCATTCCTGAAGCCCTGAATCGTGCTTAACGTCAGTCACTTGGATCCGTCGTGTCTCGCACGGCTGACCCATTTAAACGTACGTCAGCAGGCACGAGACGGTTTCGTCCTGAGACGGCGTTATCGACCCTCAGCGACATCCCTCATGGAAGGGAAGGCATCCCTTGCATGTATCACCGCGACTCAGACAAAGCTCTGCAATTAACTCCCAGCCACGTGCGCCCGCACCGGTTAAGACCGACTATCGACGACGAAGAAGGAGGAAGAAGGGAAGTGGGAACCGCTCAAGTTCTTGTATCAAGTCCCATGTTTCCTGCGAGTAATCGCTGTTATTCTTTGGCCAATGTCCGTCCCGTGCTTCTGCAACACGTCCTCCCCGAGGGCCTTTCTCAAACTTGCCACTAATCCGTTTTTCTCAAGGTCGGGAATCCTCATCGAATCAAGTAGATTTATTTCGCGCACGTTCATACCCTAATCTAAGCGACGATTATCACATCTTTTAGCAATTTGTAAATTCAATTTTACTCGCTCTATGGAGTTAGTTACCTGGATATGCTGTTAGTACAAATATTTTTCCTTTTTCCATAAACATTTTATGAATACTCTTAAATATACGTGACTTTAATACATATCGTAAAGTAATCAAAATTGTATATCACTATGTTGGGTTAACAGTCAAGTTTTCTTCCGATGTATTTCTCATCCGGCAGACCCACTGGGACGGTCGAATTATCTTACCTGAGATATACATACGAAATGAGGAACAAGCGAGGACGAGATGAGCGCAATGCCGACAAACGGGAAAAGAGTAAGGGTGGATTGTGGGGAAAGAGAAAACTGTTACCTGAACCTGGTGCTGTGGTGCTCTCTCTCTTTCACTTTGCTCCGTCCTTGGTGCTTTCTGACGCAACATAATGTGACGACCATTGTGCTGAAGTTAGCGTCGGAGAGTTATTCAGCATTTTCATGCAAAGCTTCCCGGATGAAGCCCGGACAGGGAAGAGTAGCCGCGGGTGCCGCAAACCTTTCTCTGCAGCACGATCGTCCACGATCTCTGCTCTATCCTTCCTCCCAATCTCCCCCTACGCTTTCCCTCCAAGTACCACCTGTCCCCTTGCTTCTTCTCCTTTCTGTTATCGTTCCCCGCCGGCCCTTACGCAGCTTCCTGCCCTTCGAATTTCTCTTCTTTCTCTCATTTTAACCTTCTCACTACTTTGCCACCTATTCCCTCTTTTACACTCTGTTCTCACTTTTTCCCATCTATCCCTTTTCGTCGGTGTTACTCTTCTTCTCCGAGCGAGGAGGATGCCGAAGGCAAGGACGATCCACGCTCCGGTTCATTGTGAAGCCGGCTTATCCCACGGCCACCCGCGGAATTCTCACATCCTGATAACGAACGGCCCCTAAAACGATTCCTCCTCAACGCCACTGGCTGTCTCTACAAGCTTTATTCTTCCTTTGAGAATCCTCGTCCGTACGTCCGTGAAAAGCGCCCGGTAAACCGGCTACACCGTCGTGGACTCACGGAGAATGGGTTACGACTCTTCCGCAGACCCCCCTCAGCCTTTGAAGGTATTCTGAACTTGGACACACTTGGAAATAGGATCGTTGATCGAATGTTTCTCTTCGTTCGGCTCACATTATTCCTCCGGAAGTAAGTCGATACCATAACTTCCCCCTACTAGATTGAAACCGCTGAATTTACGAGCGACGAGAGGAATTGGCACGAATTCCGAAGAACAAATGTTGCAAATGACGCCAGGTATAAACGTACGTATTACGAAGTCCTTTGTTTGTATCGTTCACTGTGTTATAATGTAGTTCGTATTTAACGGAAACTAACATCATACATAATATTTTTGAATTCTCTCGTTTTTACAATCTTCCAAAGCCACTCGAAACTGCTTTGAATTTTCGCAAGAGCGTTTTCCGGTTTAACGAAAACATTCCTCATGTGCGCACTTTACAGCGTTTCGCAGTGGATTTCCAAGAAGATGGAAACCGCCGGTATTATTCCTGCGTAGCTCCAGCTGCGGAACATGAGTGATTTAATGTAATGCATGGCAACATTAACAGCGCGGGCGCTCTGTAATTGAACTCGAAACATGAGGGCGCCTCCCCATTGCCACTGCTTTATTTCTTACTCGATGGGCGATGCGGTCCGCAGTTCCCGCTGAATTACGCTCCACTTCCGCGGAGTCAGGCCCGTTAATGCAAACCGCCAAACCGCCGCTACCGTTTCGCCCATGCGGGCTTACCCGTCGCTTAAGTTTCTATCTTTATCAGAGTTGTTTCGTCTCCTTCCCCCCTTAGCCCCGGTGCAACTTAACGTCGACTTAAACTCCGCTGTCGAATAACTGCGACGGAACGGTACTCAACGTCGACGGGATGCAGTTCTGCGCGGCAACTATTAACTCGTGTAACTCATTATTTTTCGTCATAGCAGGGAAATCGTTCTCGCGAAATATGCTTTCATACTCAAAATTCATGAGGTACCTAACCGATTTCTTATTTGCTTCTTCTTCTCCATCTTAGTGGATTCTCTTCAAAGTATTTTTTTTAGTAGCAAATGATGGACATTTAAAAAAATGCAAATGCGCTTGGTAATATTTCGCTATTTACATAATTGTTAAGATTTTAATATTAAACACCCGAAACGTACGCACGTAGTTAATAAAAACCCTGAGAAATATGCAAAGGACCGGGCATGGAAATGCTGTTGAAATTTTTAATACCTTCCAGATGAAATTTGCATTTCTCCGGGCGTCTTGAATTGCGCGTTTCTCGATAACAGGGACCTTCGGCAAGCGAGGCGAGCGAGGCGAGCGAGGCGAGCGAGGCGATCTCGGCGTAATACCCCCTACCGACGGAAATGGCGCGCGAATCTCGCCTTTATATCCTCCGGTCCTCGATCCGCGAACAAACGGCACGGCCGATAAATAATAAAAGCCCGGGGACCCGGGGAACGATTTTTCACGTATCTTCGGCCCTCCGGAGAGACAGAGAGAATGAGACGGCGAGATAGCCGAGCGGCGGGGAAGGGGGCTTCAAAATGGAATAGGATTTTCCTTGGGGATACTGCAATATCGGGAGGGGGCGGGATGGGAGAGTACGTATATCCAGGAGACGGCCCTTTCAGCCCTCGAATTTTATTAACGTATCGACGGACGATGCAACGGACCGCGCAGCTAGCGAGAAGAAAAGCCGAAGGAGACCAGAGCGGCCGGTGAGAATAAGAGGGTAGGGAAAGAGGAGAAGAACGCGAAAGGTGGCAGTTGCCTCGCGCCAAGTAATGTATAACATCGTCTTTTACGATATCTCTTTCCAAGGGGCGCAGAGCTATAGGTAATGCACGCTATTGTATTTTGCGATTGCATTTTCAGAGACGTCCGCCTGCGCTTTGAATATAAAGTGGCTGCTGCACCGCTGCCGATCGGCCTCTCCATGTTCGCCGGAAGGGCTCGATGCTGCTGCGACTAACAGCTGCGCCACCGCGGTAACCGCCGTTATTATCGTCCTCCTAGTCACTAGATATTTTCTAGAGTGCACCGATCAGGAGCCACTTTTGTCCCGTCCGGCCCGGCCCAACCCCGGACTCTCTCCACTCCGCCGAGATTTACACGTCTCAGATAAAAAACCCTTTTTCCACGCTAATGGAAAATATTGCCTCCTCCTCGCCGTCCTATAATTTATTCTTTTACGCCATACTCCTGCGCAAAACTTGTAGCATGTTCTCATTGAATTTGAATAAAATTACTACAGAATAAAAAACAACATGTCTCAGGGGGAAACATTTTTATTAAACGTTTCGTAAATAAATTGTAAAGTATTTGGACAAAAGGATTAATATAACGTTGTCTTGAACTACATTTATTTCGAATGTTGCCTGTAATAGTTGTTAAGTACAAAAGCTTTTCGCCGAGACAACGGCGAATACATTGGCAAAAGGGAATAGGAAAGCTTTTGAAGGTTTTAAAGTCGACCCAACACATATGCAAAGGAAGGAAAGCATAAGCCAGAAGTCCCGGTAATATCTGGAAAGGAAGGATGGATACGTAACGTACGTAGGGGCGGTTATACCGCAATTTCTCTGGTCCGATTCCCGAGGAACAAGAAGTGGAATCGTTTTCCAGCATTCGACCGGCTCTCTCGCGTAGAAACGCTGGAGTGGTAAAAGTCCGAGCTAAAGCGAGTTGTGTGAGAAGGGGCTTTGCGAGTAAGTGTGTGAGATGTGTGTGTCTCGAAGGGAGGGCCGAGTATGGCGTCCGTCCGGTAGTGTGGGGCCACTTCCGTGATAAATTAATCGTCGATTTCCGACGATTACAATTTGGTATGCTTCCAAATCGCTCGCACCCTTTTTGCGGCGGTGAATTTTAGCCGTGTGCATTTTTCATCCGGCGCGGTGCGCGGCCCTCAAAAAGAGGATATCCATCTTCCCCAGAGGCTGCTGCCCGGTATATCCTCCCCCTTCGCCTTTCCACCCTCGCCTAACTCTTCTGCCTCCCGGCCCCCGGACGAGACTGGCTCGCTTCCAAAAATATTATAAAATTCCCAATTACGCGGCATAGATTGCCGAGGTAAATTGCCCTCCTACCCCTACACCGTCCTCGTCATCCTCCTCCCCCTTCCACCCACCTCCCTACCGTACTCCGGCTGTCGTGGGGTTGCAACGGTAGCGATTCACATCCTCTTGCTCCCTGCATCCAATGTCCCTAACTACCTCCGCTCCAATACTTGCCAACTACCAAACACTTTTTTTCTCTCTTTGTACCTTTCATCTTTTGCGTGACGTACCTCGTCCCTCGTTTCATTATTGACGATAATTAAACAGACCGAATGGTTATACCGAAGCCATTGAAAACGTTGTACAAGTCCAGGAGCAATAAGAGCATAATAAAATGGCGTTAATGAGCGGACGGTAAGGCGAGCGTGAAATTCAGGAGGTATTTGGTGCACGTGGAGTTGGCATATTTGTGCTTATCAGTCGGTGGTCCGTCAAGCGATGCTCGGCAATGGAAGCTGTTCTGGCCGGCGGGTTTGGTCGGCGGGCGATTCGTGCACGGAGCCAGATCCTCCGGTCCTCTCCAATCGGTAATCCATTACCGTGACGCGATTGGGTAATTGCAGGTGAGAGGGGCCTATCTAGAGACGCGGCCCCGGTGCCCACCTACGGACCGACCCTTCGCCCGCTCGATACTCCCTCTAATTAAACACTGGGGGCACAATGACAAACCTACCTCGTAGTCCGGTCGACGGTGCATACACCGACATTGCAAGTAGTAGTTGTGGCCACTGTCCTCCGCTCCGAAGCCAGGGGATCCACTAATTCGGTTAATCTAAGGCGGTTGTTGCGAACGTGGCTTCAGATAAATCACTCGACCCTGACAACCACTCTTACTCCCCACCCCCTCTTGCCCTCCGCCCGATCTTCCAACTCCATCGCAAGCGTTTAACCCTTGCGCACTTGTGTTCTTTACCCCCGCAGAAAGAATGTCGGCCGGTAATTTCTGCTAAGTTCTTTATCTACAATTACATTACGGAACAACCGTTCTTGAAAGAAAAGCCTGTCATTGTCTTTGCTGCACGGACTTTATCTTTTCACAATTTCCTTTCTTAAAATTCTCCTGTTTGGAAATAAAATGTTAAGACTTTTATTAAAAGATTCAGACTTACAGGAGGTATATGTTTTGGAACGAAGCAATGAAATTTTCATTCTAATATTCTTTTCGTATCCACCCTGCCTTAGAAGTATACCCGTTGTATCAAATAGCTGCATAGAAGCATTTCTCGCTAAATAGAAACAAGAAAACTTTCCTTGTTGCGTCTTACCTTGATATGTTTGTATCTCGTTTGCTGCAAACCGCAGTTTTAAAAACTCTGAAGTCCATCTCAGTGTACTCTCCGACAAACACATATCCCCCCCGTAATCGGTTTACACGAACGTTTCCGAACGATGCCTTCTTCAGCGCGGGACAGCATGCAACGATACAATAAGCTGCATTTGCATATCCTCCCAGTCAACATTATCCGTGGGCGGTTAGGCCAGTTTGAAATTGGACGAGATCGTTATTCAAGAGTCCGGCTGACAGGTACGAAGGGCGGGAGGAGGTGCTGGGCAGTACGGCCAATCGCGGTCTGGCTCTCGTAGCCCATCATAACCGTCAGCTCAATAATGGACGTATCTCCGTTATCGGATCTTACAATTAGCCGCTATCCATTTCGCGTTTGACGTGCCGGCTCTTGTAACCAGGCTCGACGATCGCTATGTCATTTTTTTTCAATCTACTCTCAAACCAGAATCGTTGCTCCTATGACAGTTTTCAATGCCAGCGATACGTCTAATCAATCACTGAGGTTTTAACTTCGTTACGTTATCGAGAAGTGGACGTTTGTATCGCTGGTAAAAGCTTATACCGCTTGCGACGTATTAAAGAAATAATAATGTTTAAAAAAACACCATTTTATATGAAATTATGAGACGCATAAGGAGTCGCTGATCGGAAAGGATTATATAATTTAAAGACGCAGGGTTTTTAGTGTGGAAGCAATCACTCACGAGGGCAAAGAAGAGGCCCGTCCCGGGAATTCCTTTGAGAAAGCCCTCTTTTTCCCCGTCTCTTTCCACCTCTCTTACCCACTGGCGCACCTGCTACGTTCGGCAGCATATATCCGACAAAACACAGTCTTCAAACTTCTCCGGGGGGGAAGAAGGACCCTGCTGCCGTCCAAGTTGTGCCGTTTGGAGACTCGTAAACACGTACGACGCACCTGGGCCACGACGTCTTTACCGACAATGTGACGCTCGTACACGCGCTACCATAACTCCCTGTACTAAATATTTAAACGATCGGAAACCCTCAAGCCCTTCCATCCTTCATGGTTAGCCCGACAGTATCCTCTGCCCACCCTTTCCGTCCCACCTAGCGAAAACTCATCGAGACAAGAAAACTCATCGAGTCGTACATTTCCTCTAGCTAACAGCCGAATTTTTAACTACATTTTTCCCCAGTTTTTTCGACCTTTACACTGTAAATTTACTTTCATATCGCAGAGAAAAATGGATTAAAAAAGGCAGAGCGGAAAACCTGCTGAATCGTACGGGCGCAATAAAGTTTCATCTACAGAACAATAACATTAATTAGCTCTTTGTGCCGCGGCCGTTTCCCATATTGTATTCCAAATTACATTCACCCTCAAAAATGAGTTTTAAATAGTAACGGAACGTTCTACAAACTTTTAGTAACGAGCGGGCAAATTATTTTTCAGGTCCATTTTTATCACACTTTCCTCACTTCTTCTCTCTGAATGATTGCTTAGTGGTACAGCGAAGGTGTTGAAGAAAAAGTGATTCTTCTCTCTGTTGGACATGTTTGATGGCGGGATGTTATCGTCTGACGTAGGGCACCTGTGATGGGCGCATGAAGGAAAGGAAAGGAAAGGAATAGAAAGAGAGGTGCGGGCCAAATGGGTAAAAAGGGGTGAGAGTCAGACAGAGAGAGAGTCTGAGGGATTGGATAAAGAGAGAAAGAGTCGAAGATAGACAGAGATGGATGGAGCAAGAGAGTAAGGGCTAATCGTTATTTTGCGTGGACAGTACGGGTGATCGATGCGAGGGATGAAGGAGAAGGGCGAGCGAGGCGCGGGCACGGAATAAGGGTGGCACTCTCGCGAAAGCGCGGTGCGTGGATAAAATCAATGATGGCCTCTTGAAAATTTCAGCAGTCAAAACGGCCGGAAATAGTCGCCGTTACCTTTGCGCCACTTTAAGTTTACGTGCACCTCGACTCGTCCCGGGGGTCTCTCGAAAATTTATAAATATCCATAACATATTGATGGGGAAAGCGAGCTCAGGGAAAACGGAGGAAAGAAACGTACAATTCCCTGGTGTTCATGTAAATGCCTGTACAATTACTGTTACAAAAATTTTAACCATTTCTAAATATTTACAGTAAATTAGGATACGTTTCGTATAGTTCTTTGGTATAGTTTTTTAAAGCAGATTTTGTTCTAATCCAATTGAACAATGTTTATTTGACTTTTTACGCGGTTCATAAACGATCGGTTTACATTTTGGCATTTAACAAGCATTCACCGGAACATCAGACGTTTATTCGGTATAATTAACCCCGTATGTTACTTGTATCGGCATATCGAATTATTTTATTACATGAAAATACATTGCTGTTGATTTTGCGAGCCAGTCGTCGGTTAATTTCGGTAAATACACAGGATCGATCGTGCTGTTGTACGAAATGTAGCTGTTTCTTTTGGCAGAGAGGGTCGAGGGAAATAATTTAGCCGGGTTCATTGAATTATTCGTTCGACTGCAATCCCGAAGATTTATGAATGTAAATGCAAGCGTGTGCGCACGCATACATGCAGTCGATCGAGCCACGGGCCATTGCAGAGCCACGAGCGGACTTCAAATATGCAGAGATTGTTCTTCGAAATGGAGTGCAGCTGCGACCTCGGGGGTGTCGCGCGAATCCGGCTAAAAAATGGATGAGAGCAGCGCCAAGGGGTGACAGGAGGATGGGAAGGGATTGTATCGAGTGTGTCGCGCGCGCACACGTCCTGTGCAACACGACAAAACGCCGGGGAAGGGAAGGAAGGGAGCAAGTGAGAGGAGTAACGCGTACTAACGTTCCTTGCTACCCGGAAAGTCTACGGAGAATAAGGAAATTCGATTCCTCGTAATCCGCCTGCGAGAAACATTCGAGCTTATCGAGCCGCCTGCCTTCCCACCTGCACCTACACTCTCCTTCCCATTTAATAGAAACCGATATATCTATATTTACCTCTCGCTCTACGTATCCTCTTTCAATAATCGATTAGATTAATTTCAATGTTGATCGGTTTATGTTCCGCACACACCGTTATTAGGATTGAATTAAGCAGCCCAATCACTTTAAAATTCTATGAAATGTGAAAGCACAGTTCCTGCATACTTGTTCATTATTGAGAGGACTTTAAACATAATCATTTAAAACAACATAACATGATAGCAATTAATGAAGAATATATACTGGATGCGATCATTCTTCTCTGTCCTATCCGTTTGTTCATAATTTTTTCATAAACATAACCTGGCATAATACATAATCCACGACCGACTGCATTAAATCTTTCATGCATACGTACCGGGAGAAAATATTGCACAGGCGGAACTGTTGCCAGGCCTGAAATTGGGAACGGGATCGGATTTCAGAATCGAAATTAATGGCTCTATTCAGAACCTCCGGTAGGAAAATGGGCTTTAATCGTGCCGCGTGATTAACAGGCGCGTCTCTGCAGTGCGTATTTCTACAGACGATCGCAGGGAGACCACCACAGCCGTATATTCGCCCACTGACCCACCAGGAACCGTTGAGCCGTTCGCTTTTCAACGGAAATTACCGGACCGCGGTGTAGGTAATCCATGTAACTGTCCCCGAGAGAACGAGAATGGAATCGAGCACTTATCGGCATTCACCCCACTCCCCCCCCCCCGCCGCCCTGCCGACCTGCCGCTGTGGCCAGCCTACCCTCCGTATAGAACCTACCCCTTGGTTCGCCTCCCAGAGACTCGCGAATGTCTACTGCCGACGAATAGGACAGTCACGAACTCATGGTTCTCGGCTATGCTCCATTCGTACCTTTCCATTTTATTTTCCCCACCAGACATCTACGTGGTTACCTTTTTTCTCCTACATTCCCCATCCCCCGCACCTCTTTTTCTCCGGCTTTTCTTCAATGATCCCCTCTGCACTCCCCATTTCCTGACCCAACACTTTCCTTTCCTCGCACCCTTTCTGCCTCGTTCTTCGTTTATCCCTTTTTTTACTTCTATTTATTCCCATCCTTTTTATTCGTCTTCCCACTCACTTTCCTTTTCGGTCACCCTGTTCCTCCCTCTCTGTCTATACTCGACGACGCAGTGTCAGGGTCGTAAACGCGAACAGCCCTTAGGCAGCGTCGGCCTGTCAACCGTTACTACGGATATAACGGGTCTGGGAAAGTAGTAACGGCCGCGCAAGAGGGGTGGGATGAAGGGACGGAGCGAAGGGCAAAGAGGTCGACGGCTAAGTCGTCGAGAGAAAAAGGGAAGTACAACGAACGGCATTGTCGTGACCCAATAAAATGGCACTCCCACTATTCGTTCTAACGTGCATCCGACGTATTTGACGATTGATGCGATTGGAACGATTCAAAGCGCCGGTAAAACGTCCATGCTTATCCCGGAATATTACGCTCGGTTTCTCTAACCGCGGGTTCATGCGACTATAAATATCACTGTGTCGTAATCGACATCGAGGTCTTAATAATAATAAACTTATTACAATTTAAGAATAGCTCATTTCGAGTAACCTAATATTATTGAGGTAGAGTAAATTTAAGCAGAAAGGCCAGGGTGGATAACTTCCTTCGAGTACAATCTTCGGTAATTGGTATTAATTTTCACGAGTGTTGAATTTCATTATTTTAATCATAATTGAGCCCCGCCAATTAAATTATTTTCATATTTAGCTTCCTTTAAATCTCTCGTACCGTTCTCTGCCTAATCAATTCCAGGGCATAGTAATGGCGTGGCGTAGAAATTAGTACTCAAGGACTATGGTTCCTGAGCAGTCGTAAAGATGTACTTGACTGGTGAACACTTTGGTGCTCGGAAGAGCACAGATGTAATGCAGCATCGGTGGTAAGTGAACTCGTACTTCTATCTGGGTGAGTGCAGACGAAATATAAATATTTTATGTCACGTTATAAAGAAGGTTCGAGACGGCGGGTAGCGCATTTCCGACAAATCATGTTAACAATGTACTTCGCGGAAACAGCGGTTTATAAAATTCCCTGCGAATGAAATTCGCGAATGAAATGGACGCTTGCAGCTGAATCGCTTTCATCATTTAGCGATTCGTGAATTACGAGCGATCGGGGATCGTAAATCCGGATTTTTATTTCATACTTTATTCTCCTGAAATATACATTTTTCGTTACGTCGGTATCGAGAACGAATGGATAAGTTCCGGCAAGATAAAGCCCTATCTCAGAATGACCGAAGGAAGTGTTAAACGATGAATAGCGGCAAAATATTGCTGGGTCAGCGATGTTTACTTGCTGCCATAAAAAAACTTTACTGAACCGACGAAAATTCTCCGACCACGGCAAAAGGTTTTACCTATTCATAGCTTGTGCTACTTTTTATTTTTTGCTCTTCGTTCACATATTTTCTTACCATATGTTTTTTCCTACATTTCTTCTTCTTTTAAACGTGGTGCTTCGTTAGTTTATATAAATTCAAAGCTTTCAATCCGGCATGTAATCACTTATAATCTGGACGACCATTATTAATATTATAACATTCAAATAATTATTGAGTGATTTATACAATGAATGGAGTGCAGTTTGAAGACATCATAACAGTGTAATGTAACACTTTATACTTAGGAAATATTCACTGAATTCCAAAATATTACATTTTATTCGGGAGTATACGAGAACCGGATGCAAACATAATTACTGTAAAATGCAAATATTTGCGAAAAAAATATCTTGCACGTACGTTTATTCAGTTCCTGAGCGCGCTAGATTTTTTATCTGGGTTAAAAGTTGTGCGAGCGTAATTACTTGAGTATGTAACGGTTTTACATGTATCGGCAATGCGGCAGCGCCCGGAGTTAGGGCAAGTCGTGCAATATATGTAGCTGACGAAGCCTGACGTACGTTGGTCTGAGCGTTCGCAGACGTTTAGCTATACAAGCAAATACATGAATGTATGTATATTTATAAGGCGTTCGTCGGGGGTGGAAAGCTGCGTTTCAGTCGCGTATTGTTCGATATTTTTCACAGGCTACCGACCATGAGGTCCCATGGTTATTGCTAAACTGGGCTTTGAAAGGAAAGTTTTGCGCGCGATGTGAAAGCTTGTAAAACGTTTAACGTGATCTGCAACGCTTGCGATCATCCGTTTCTGTCCAACAGCGGCCAAATAATCATCACGATCGATCGCGGGGGTGAATGTATCCCGTGCTGCCCTCTCTCGAGTGGTGCAAGAGGCCTGGAGGGTTAAACGGCCGGAACTACCCCAAACTCAATCGTCAGGTGTACCATTAACAGCGGTTCTTTGCCATCAGCGAAGAAAAGCCTCATTAAAAAAACCGCAGAGTAGTGCAGAAATTTTGCTGACAGCAAAGTAATCTTCAATGGGTACATGAATAATTGGTTTTACAAAATTTATGTAGCAACCAGCACACTGGGGATTTGGGGTTTACGTTTACCTAGATTTCAGGCCCGAAGTAATCTACTTTACACCTCTGGTTTTATTTATAAATTTGTATGATTCGAGAAAACGAGGCGCTGTATTGTTTTGTTTACATTTGCAAGAAATCTTTGTACACGATAATGTGATCAACGGTTTAGGTCTTCAGCATTGACGAATACATTGTTTTGTTGTGTCCTTGATGAGAACTGATCGTCCACGTGTACCAAAAGGGGTGCGAGTTCCGAGCTTTTCTGGGGGGTGGCGCCACGAGCTGCAAGCTCCAAAGCTTTCCTTCCGACTCGACAGGATGCTGGCGAAAGTGCTGCCGTCTGCCGGACATGGCACACCGACCCTCAGCGCCGGTTAAGAATGACCCATACTTCCGGCCATGTGACGAATGTTACCCTCGGTCGAGCGAATCGAATCGCTGACAATATTAAACGAGCTTTTCCACCGACGAACCTACGTCCGGAGCTTAGAGCTTTCAATAGGAGTAGCGTGGCTGTTTGCCTATTCAAATTTACATAATTCTGCAAGCATAAAATACTTTAGAAATTGCATGCATCGAGTTTCACAATTATTCATACGTCTTCATCCCATAAGTCTTGCACAAAATGATCAATGGAATGGATGGATGTTCGTTACGTGTTAGCAATACCTCAGAACAAAAACAATAAAAATTTGCTCATTAACTTCGCAAAAACAACGACATCGTTATGATAAGCAGAATGCCCTAATTGTACGGTTTAAGATTACTTTCATACAATCATCGTTATGTTTCACAATTAGTACATTAAAAGTGTCATTCTTAAAAAACCAGTTGACGATTACAATATTTTCTTGTGCGACACCATTCATAACGAACTACCTTTACATGACTGGTAGGAAATAATATGTCGCAGGACTATTTCTTTGTACGATGGTTGAATGGGAAAATTTATTGCCGTTAATACTTGTGATTTGGCGCGAGGAGATTGCATTTTTCCGATGAATCCTGCATAACGGCTGTTCTCTGTTGTTGCCCGTCGACAATGTCAAGCTTTCAGCTACGCGCCGGATGAAGATGGAAGTACAGAAACTCTTGTGCAACGCGGAAGGCGAGATTTATTCGCATTTATTCCCCGTCCGATCGCCTTGATCTCACGCTTCGAAAGTCCTCACTTCGTTCGAGCGACGAGCACTTTGCAATTATAAAAAGCTCCCATCCTCCCGATTTCGTGCTCCCACGGCATTTTTCCCCCGTCCTCGGGCCCGTGGAAGGTGAGGAATGAGCGCTGAATCGAGCGCGGAAAACCTTTCGTTTTTCGTTGCCGTAAAAGCAGTCCCGCGGGGAAGGGCGAGGACGAAGAATTAGAAAGAAAGACGGGAAGGGCGTTCCGGCCGCGTTTCTCCCGCTTCGTTATCTGTTTCGGCCGGACGCGCACTCACAGGTTTTTTAATTACGCGGCTAACTAATGAGCGAAATTCCTTCGCCTCGAATACCGAGGATGCAAGGCGCTGTCGAGCCGATTAATTCGCCCATCTCGCAAACCGGAAGTAACGGGAAGTCCGCTCGATTTATCTTTCGACGCTGCGCAAGCACGTGTGACCTTCCCAGCGCTAACTCCCATGCAAATACTGATGAACCGATTATAAACCGTACTGCGTATAGCGCGCAGTGATTCTCGAGGAATTTCTTCATAAAATTCGCACGAATGTCGTACATGCAAAACGGTAATTTCTTGTAGCGAAATTTCATTTCCATGCAAACGTATCTGAGTTGTAAAGCAATTACTGCACAATGCTAAGCGCACATGCACGGCTTTACGGTTTCTTGCTGGCGAAATATAACGTGTCACGTGCATACCGTCAGGAAGGAACACAAACTTAATGACTCTCGACAATGAAATTCTGAAAGACGCTTATCGAAAGGATTATATATTATATGAATAGGTTCCTCACATTTATAATGCAGAAAAACCTGGAATTCCCATCATCATTCATGAATTTTATGAGGGATTGCAATATTTCGTAATATCAAACATTTAGTGATAATTGTAGAAATTGCGCAAGCTCTTGACGATTAAAAAATTCTAATTATGTGGCTCAGAGATGGAACATAATACGGACGAATTTTCAGCGGATCTCGAGTAAAATATTTCCGTGCTTTCGTTGTCCGTCAAAAACCGACTTGTCGGCTGTTGGAAAGTCCAGGAAAAATCCGAGGGCTGCTGTTGAAAAAATTCCGTCGGAATTCCGTTCTCTCTCCACGAGTGTAAGATCCATGCCCGAAGGATTCCGGTACGAGGAGTCTGAAGAGGGCAAATAACCATCTCTTACCGCTTTGGCCGGACCTTCGTCCTTTTTCAACGGCCCCATTGCGTTGTCCCTGAGTAATTGCGATTTAACCGGACGCAGCCAAAGAAAGGGAGAGACGGAGGAAGGGCCGGGACAACCGCAGAACGACGGCGGCATTAAGTGCAGGAAAGAGTGAAATCGCAATTAATTACGTCCAGCCCCAGCGCCACTGCCGCGTCACCACTGTCCATCGACGAGATATGCGGAGCTGCGGCCTCGCGGAGGGACCAACGGCGGTTTGTGAAACAGACCGGAAGGACTAACCGCCCCCAAATGTCGTTTCTCAGCTCGCAGTAACGATACGCTTGCCTTCCACTGCTCAGCTATTAGCGCTGATGGTTGTAGTACCGCAGGAATTACCAAGACGATGATTTTTACATTAAGCATTGCTTTACTTAGAAGAAAGTTTTATTTGCACAGAAGATATTTGTACAAAAATTCGTATCCTGTAGTGAAACATTTGTCAGGTAGATAGTCTATTTATCATACAAAGATATTCATATGGGAAAATGAGGATGGCTGAGAAAAGAGGAAAATCATATCATGTTGCTTGCAACTGCTTTTTTTAATCAGTCGCAAAAGAGTACATTCAGTGAGCTAATGAAAGGACAACTGTAGAGAGACAAGAGGACTGCTTAGTGCAGGTAGGCAGCGGGGGCAGAGTACGCGACCTTGGCGAGGGGGGCAGCATGGGCAGCATAGGCCAAGGGGGCGGCGTGGGAAGCGTAGGCCAAGGGGGCAGAGTGGGAAGCGTAGGCCAAGGGGGCAGAGTGGGAAGCGTAGGCCAGGGGAGCAGAGTGGGAAGCGTAGGCCAGGGGGGCAGAGTGGGAAGCGTAGGCCAAGGGGGCAGAGTGGGAAGCATAGGCCAGGGGGGCAGAGTGGGAAGCGTAGGAGAGGGGGGCAGCATGTGCAGCGTAGGCAGCAACTGGGGCTACGGTCTTGACGGCAACTGGGGCAGCAGCTACGGCCTTGACGGCGACGGTGGCGGGTTCCTTGTGGACGACGGCGTTGAATCCATTGAGGGGATCAGCGGTGTAGTCAACGGTGCGCCTCGTTCCGTCAGCCTCGATGAGAGAGTAGCTGCCCTGGACAACGTCACCGTCGCGGCTTTCGTGCTGGCTCTTGGCGTCACCGGTCAGAGTATCGTGCACGTCGTAGGCATAGCTGTACTGGGGATGGGGGTCGTAGTCAGCGTTGATCGTCTTGGCTACAGCCACTGGGGCGGCGTGGGCAGCGTAGGTCAGAGGAGCTGGGGCCAAGACTCCAGCGTTGGCGGCAGCCACCAAACAGGCGAGGGCGACGAACTGCAATAAAAAAAGATCATTTTTCTCAATATCTTCAATGCACCCAAGCCACTTAATTTTAACAAACAAGGCGTGACTTTTTATAAATAATCTATTGCATATGACAATAGCTTATAATCTTTGATTAAATAATAATAAATAGGACGGTTTTCCCAACTCCAACAAGAATTCACACGTAGAAAATACACTTTTGAGGCTGGTATCGAGGCTAATACCCACCTTGAAGGCCATTTTTGACTTGCTTAAGTTGTTCTGGATCAACTAACTGAATATCGTATGTTTCGGCCGGTTTATATACTGACAGACTCGCCACTGCCTGGCGTCCCCCACTTCATTTACATCCGCCGGACTTCGAAAGTCAGACCTTCAAAATTCTTTGCAACGGCTATGGACTGTTCTTGAACTTGCCTGATCCAAGGTACTTGTACCGCCTCTCCCATATCCGAATTTCCTTGTCTACGATCTCATAGAAAATCAATCATAAAAAGCCAGCTGTTGTACGTACATGTAGATATTGTGTGGGCACTATGGGAAATAGGGTTCAACAAAAAATGTTCTACGACACAGAAGTATCCAAGATTGATATTTAGGGAACTATGCTGAATTTACATATTCCCTATTATCTCAGTTACGCTTTTATCGTTTAATATGTCACACTTAAAAATAAACGATTGCTTTACAGAAAGCTAGTTCCCAGAGTATTACTTGAAACGTTTTGCGGAAATGATCTTAATTCGTCATCCGGAGTATCTCTTTTCTACGTAAGACTAAATGACAGAAAATAAAAATATAGCAGGCCACACAAGAAGTTACGTAATCTGCGGAGGTGAAATTTTATATCCGTTAGATTTTATCTGATTGTGAATATCAATGAGATATGAATCTGACCGAACGACCGACACCACGGGCGCCTAATTAAAAATACGGTCAGATAACGTATTCAATGAAATGTAAAGCACCGACCGTTGTTCCTCAGGCGACTTAATTAATGTATCTATTGCCAAAATGCGGTAGACAAAACTTTCGAAATACACGTAATCCTAGTACAAGCCCGAAGTTCTTAAATGTCACAATGGACATTCGAGTGAATCGATTCGAAACTTTCTTTTCAAAATTAAGTGGGGATACCACTTACCGCTGTTAATGTACTTAACAAAATTTTTATCAGTACAGTTCAAAGTATATGAATAATGTGGGATTATTACTTTGCATTACACTATACCTCGTGTCTTTGAGCATATACGAAAAATTTAGAACATTAAAATAAATAGGTTGTAAATATATAAAACAAATATTTCCTAAAATATAATAATTCATAATTATCAGAAAATAAGAATATAAATGAATATAATTTTCGCAGGACAAGATCTCCAAGTAAAAAAATCACCAGCGACATTAGTAAACTCTATAAGGGGATTACAAACTGATTTGAAAATAAGGTAAAACTGTCATTGATGGGATTTTTTGCGAATTCGAAGAAATCAATGTACACTGTCAAGGAACCCAATGACAACAGGTTTACGGTACGCTGTAGCTTCAGTAGTTTCAGGTTTCGTATGAGCTACGTGCTGGATACAGTCGAGTGTAACATGACTCTTTTCACATACGGTTGCTGCGATGCCGAAGATTGCGTTGCACGATATGAATACACCGTTGTACTTGAGCAGAGTTATCACTTTACACGGATTACTCGGATTCTCTCCAGCTTCTCTACCTTGACGGCGCAAACACGGAAGACTTGGAAAATGAGTGAAACGTATAATGCTGATATTGATTTTGAGTTGCTTTTTAATCAGTCATGATGTTCTTGTAACAAAATAAATACGTTGATAAGAAATTTGTCGATGTTGAGCGCAGAGTTTAGTGCAAGTAGGCAGCGGGGGCGGCATAGGCCAGGGGGGCGGAGTGGGCAGCGTAGGTTGCGACGGGGGCAGCGGCGTATTTGGCGACTGGGGCGGCATAGGCAACGGGGGCAGCTGCGTATTTAGCAACTGGAGCAGCATAGGCCACGGGGGCAGCGGCGTATTTGGCGACTGGGGCGGCATAGGCAACGGGGGCAGCTGCGTATTTGGCGACTGGGGCGGCATAGGCAACGGGGGCAGCGGCGTATTTGGCGACTGGGGCAACGGTCGCGGGTTCCTTGTGGACGACGGCGTTGAATCCGTTGATGGGGTCAGCGGTGTAGTCGACGATGCGCCTGGTTCCGTCAGCCTCGATGAGGGAGTAGCTACCTTCTACGACATCTCCGTGGCGGCTCTCGTGTTGACTCTTAGCGTCTCCGGTGAGGGTATCGTGCACGTCGTAGGCATAGCTGTACTGGGGGTTCGGGTCGTAGTCGGCATCGATAGCCTTAGCTACGGCCAATGGGGCTGCTACAGCCGGAGCTGCGGCGTACGCAAGGTGACCAGCCTGAGGAAGGACTCCGGCGTTGGCGGCGGCGACCAGGCAAGCGAGAGCGATGAACTGAAATAATAACAATATTTGAAAAACATACTTCACTGCAATGAAGCTACTTATTCATAAGCCGATGTTAATTTTCAAAAGAATCGAAACTTGACAACTGTGTACAGTGACTAAGATTGTCTACTTTTCCGGATAATGAAAATAATTATTTTAAAAAACAATTGCAGTCAATTCATCAACACCGAATATCCAAGTATAAAGTAATGGAGGTTTGAGCGTAAGGGTCACTCATTTACCAACCTTGAAGGCCATTTTTAATGGAGAGATTTAGTCCTTTTAGATGAACTAAAGAGCTGAATGATGTCTCTTGGTTGTTCCGACCGGCTTATATACCTGCAATCATGCTACCACTTATTCCCCCACTCCTACACTATTGATCGAACTTGGAAAGTAAAGACTTCAAAAATCGTAACAACGGCTACCGATCGATCGTAAACTTGCTCGAACGGGTATAGTTACGTGAGAATTATTGTACCTGTGCTCTGAGAGAAATGTTTGAAACCTTATATTACATAAGCAAATGAAAATTTTCTTGAGTTAGAATCAACCTTAAAAAGTCCAAATCTTAGAATGTACGAAGGGATTTGCCACTTTATGACATTAACATGAATTAACAAAATATTAGATACTAACAATGTTTTACAACGTAATATGACGTGGATGTAATAATGTATCTAATTAAATAAGAAATGGCTATCGTTAGAAACGGCTTGAATGAGCTTCAATTTATCAATTACATTGACACTTGTGTTTGACGTATACACAATGCAATCTATGCATGCCCAAGATTGCAAGAAAGATTGCGACACGTATGTTCATTTAAATGTATTTACATTTGATTTGTTCCTCGTAAGAATTTCAATCAGATAAGACACGCTGTCGCGAATTTGCTCGATCGATTGCACCATGTGGATCGAATTAAAAATCGACCGCATCAAAAGAATGTACCCGGATTTATCGAGAGTGGATCGTTTACCATAGGTGAGAAGAATTACGAATCGAATGTCGAGAACTGTCGATTGCCAAAAGCGACAAGAGAACTTTCGAAAGGTATGTGTACGTAGAGCACCAGCGTATCCCGCAATTCCAAAATGAATGACCTTGCCAGCGGCAGAGTAATTTCCGAACACAAAAAGAAATCGGTAATGCAGACGTGTATACGCATATGTATTACATGATTTATCTCAGCGAGGAAATCAAATGGGTCTGAGTCATTCACGTCCAATACGCATTGTCAAACCTTCTAGGTATTACATATGGAAAGAATTTCTAAAAGGACAATTCTGAAAAGTTAAAAAAAGGGGTTGCATTGACAGGTAGAGTGGAACTAAAGGTTGTAGGAATCGCAGGTAGTTTCCTATTCGTACATACGCATAAGAGTAGTTATCGTTAGTCAATACGAATTCTAAAAGGTAAATCCTTTATTAGCCGAAAAAAGATACATAAATATTCTTATAAAGATTTAAACAGTCATTAATTCTTTCTTTTCCACCATATTAGCATAACTGTAATTTTAGTGGTGCATAATTGTGAGTTCTACAGGAAAATAATCTATAAAGTTGTCTTCGACGATCTTTACAATTTACGTTCAATTTGCCATAATTTTTATATTTTTCACGGAAGTTCAGGAGAACCTCTAGAATTGCAGGAAGCTTCTGATGTTTTCGTAATTTATGGGAAGAGATCGATTATAATGCACCTGATGGACCAGTTTATCAATTTCACTTCCATTCATGATTGTCGATCATTCATGACATTCTCGACAATTCCTATATACCTACTTATGATTCGACTTATGATCAATTTCGAGTCTTGTACGATACATCAAAGTATACAGGAATAAGGAAGAAAGTACGAGGAACCATTATAAAAAATAGCGATGATATTAATTGCAAATTATTTTTAATCAATTACTAAATTTTCGTAACAAAATAAATAAAGTGGCCTAGAGGTGGAAAGATTGTTGAGCGTGAGAAATGAGCTTAGTGCACGTAGGCAGCGGGGGCGGCGTAGGAGAAGGCCGGGGCGGGGTGGGCAGCATAGGTAGCGACGGGGGCAGCAGCGTATTTGGCGACTGGTGCAGCATAGGCAACGGGGGCAGCGGCGTATTTGGCGACTGGTGCAGCATAGGCAACGGGGGCAGCGGCGTATTTAGCGACTGGGGCGGCATAGGCAACGGGGGCAGCTGCGTATTTGGCGACTGGGGCGGCATAGGCAACTGGGGCAGCTGCGTATTTGGCGACTGGCGCAGCATAGGCAACCGGGGCAGCGGCCTTGACGGCAACGGTCGCGGGTTCCTTGTGGACGACGGCGTTGAATCCGTTGACGGGGTCAGCGGTGTAGTCGACGATGCGCCTGGTTCCGTCAGCCTCGATGAGGGAGTAGCTACCTTCTACGACATCTCCGTGGCGGCTCTCGTGTTGACTCTTAGCGTCTCCGGTGAGGGTGTCGTGCACGTCGTAGGCATAGCTGTACTGTGGGTTTGGGTCGTAGTCAGCGTCAATGGTCTTAGCTACGGCAACTGGGGCTGCGGCGTAAGCAAGGTGACCTGCCTGGGGCAACACTCCGGCGTTGGCGACAGCCACAAGGCATGCCAGGGCGACGAACTGAAAGAATGTAACAATGTCAAAAATGTATTCTTCCTAATTAGGGTTTTTAAATGAACGAGAAGGGTACAGCGATCTATTAGTACTGTAATGCACCAATAGCGACAATCACGATAACTAAAGCTTAAGTCCTGGGTGATCCTGTTTACCCACCTTGAAGGCCATTGTTGTTGAGGAGATTTGGTTGCTCTGAATCAACAGAAGAGTCGAATGATATCTCTCTGCTGCCTGTGCTACTTTATATACCCACAATCGTGCCACCGCTTCACTTCCCCCACCACGATCTTCTCAGCATTACTTCGAAAGTTGGACCTTGGAAAATTGTTGCAATGCTTCACTATCAGTCCTGAACTTGGCCGGTTTTTGATAGTTAAGTGCCCCGCCCACGTTTCAACTCTCTTGCCTATCAGTTAGCACGTAATCTTTTAATAAGCTATGTTCAATATCGGGGAATAATATGAAAAAGCATACGTGGACACGAAATATATATTTTGACATAACTTTTAAAATTTTCGAATTTCATGAACAGTTTCCTCCGATGAATAATCACATATTTATATTACCCCTCAGTTAAATAAGTACACCCTTGTACACATATTATGTTGGACATGCATATGTTAACTGAAATTATCGCAGTGAAATAAGGTCTCTCTTTAAATATGCCTATTTTAGAAAAATGATCGTAGACAGTGTTTTCTTGATCCACATCTATTAATAAAACGTCTGATATAAATTACATATACTATTCATGTTAAAAATCGGACGATATATTACGCAACTCTAGCCATTTCAATCTAATTTCACTTTATTAGGTCATCTCTTAAATTTCACTCAGGCAAAAGTCATTGTCGCGAATACGTTTGATCCGTTGAGTCACGTGGACGTAATTAAAAATCGAGTATATTAAGAATGTAACCGGATACATCGAAAGGGAACTACTTTCTCAAGTTAGAAGAATTATGACCCAACTGTCGACAATCTCCTATTGTTGAATATGATCACAAAAACTTTCAAATATCATCGATAATTATTCAATATTTTTTCAGTATAATGATTTTTCTTGCCATAATTCGTCGTTGTCACGCTCACGTATAGTGATTGATTGACATAGCATTAGGTATTAGAAAGCAGAAAAAGGTTAAAATAACACGACGAACATATCGCCTACTCTGCCTACTGTGTGCGTGTGTATATTTCCTGGTGTAACGTGTCATGGCATTCCATAAAATCGATTATCATCCAGAAATTCATATATTTACGATTTTATGGGCTCTATTGACAATACTCGAAACAATTCACTTTTCTTTAAAAATTGTGATTCAGGGATATATAAATTCAACTATACATGTAATTTAATTATGTTCTACTTATAATTCCTTAAGAACGAAATTGTTCTAATCGATACGAAATTCATTTTGATATTATTAAAAATTAGTGTAGAACATTAAAATGAGGAAACAACAAAAATAATGAAAAAAATGGGAAAGATTTTGTTTCTATTTCTACCGCTTAATTCTACCATTTCATACGCAGAAATAAGAGCACACTTATGAGACTAGCCTTATGTAAGTCGCCTAATATTTTGAAGATTATATAACGCTAAGACAATAATGTGGGAGTTAGATCGATACATGTATGTACTGCTTTCACAATGATGTCATAGGGACAATAAAGCTGTTTGAAAGGATCAGCATTGAATTTCTCGCATGAAAAATGAGAGTAAGAAATATCTTCGTTACGGATCATTCGTAACACTATCTTCCAACAATCCACATGATTGCAAAGACTGAACGGTGTAATGGACTAATAATATTGGACTATAATAACTACAAGTTTATGGATTACATTTTACAAGAATCATCTGCATCTTTTCTGACTTTCCTGCTTTTTCTCGTCATGAAGGAAAGCATAATCATAAAGTGAGTAATCAGAGAGAGCAGAAAAGATTTCGACACATTGATTGATTGTAACTTGCTGTTTATTGAGTCACAATATTTTGCTAACAAAATAAATAGTGTAACCTAATGAAAAGAAAACTGTCCGGGATGAGTGCACGGTTTAGTGCAGGTAGGTAGCGTGGGCGGCGGGAGCGGCGTAGGCCAGAGGGGCAGAGTGTGCGGCATAAGCCAGAGGGGCGGGGTGGGCAGCGTATTTAGCTACCGGGGCGGCATAGGCCACTGGGGCAGCGGCGATTTTTGCCACTGGAGCAGCATAGGCAACGGGGGCGGCGATTTTGGCAACTGGGGCAGCATATGCAACCGGGGCGGCGGCGTATTTGGCGATTGGGGCGGCATAGGCCACAGGGGCGGCGATCTTGGCAACTGGAGCTACGGCCTTGACGGCGACGGTTGCGGGTTCCTTGTGGACGACGGCGTTGAATCCGTTGACGGGGTCAGCGGTGTAATCGACGACGCGTCTGGTTCCGTCAGCCTCGATAAGGGAGTAGCTGCCCTCTACGACATCTCCGTTGCGGCTCTCGTGTTGGCTCTTGGCATCACCGGTAAGGGTGTCGTGCACGTCGTAAGAGTAGCTGTACTGTGGGTGAGGGTCGTAGTCGGCGTCGACAGCCTTGGCAACAGCCAGTGGGGCAGCTACTGCTGGGGCTGCAGCGTATGCAAGGTGACCAGCCTGGGGCAGGACTCCGGCATTCGCGGCAGCGACCAAACAAGCCAGGGCGAGGAACTAAAATATGTGCGATGATACAATAATATTGCAAGACAAAAGTATCCATGCAGATATTCGGAATTAATTTTAATTATATTTTTTATAGTTCCAATTTTTTTATATATGTTAACAATTTATGTAAAAATGGGGGAATATAATTATAAGAATAATTTCCTTCTGTAGGTTTAAAGTTTATCAGCCTTGAATAAAGCAGTTTGTCGAACAGAAAGAAAGAAAGTGCGAAGGACGTAGTTATTTAGAAACGGATATAATTAACGTTGCCTAATTCATTGCCATTTTGGAGGATAGCAATTACGTTAAGAATATCAATTATATGAGATTATGGCGTAAACCCAGCTTGTGCAATGCTATTTTTAGACGAATACGATAACTGCAATTAACCCGTTGCATAGAAAAGGTTAAAAGTACTAAAGTTCAAATTTATAGCAGACTGGTTTACCCACCTTGAAAGCCATTGTTATTGGTGCGTTTTAGTTGTTCTTGATCAACTAAAGAGCTGAATGATGTTCCTTGCTCGTTTCGGCCGGCTTATATACCTGGGATTATGCCATCACTTCACTTCCCCCACCCATCGACCGGGCTTCGAAAGTTGAGCCATCGAAAATCGTTGAAATTGCTCCCGATACGTCTTAAACTTGTTCAGGGCGCAATATCCGTGCACCTTACCCACGGGAAATTTCCCTTGTCTATCATATCCTGCATATTACAACAGAGAAAAGAACCATACCTGTTTCTTCATTAATATATGCGGACGGAACAATTATGAAAATATTTCATTCTGAAATGAAATGAATTGTGCTTAAATGAAACGTGGGTTCGAGAGTATTGTTTTACATTTTGCAAAGTACAGTATATTCTTCATTCTACAATTACATTTTTCAGAGTGCGTTCATCTCACAAAATTGTAGCTGACTGTCATCATTCATTCATAATTATGAAAGTAATGAGCTTTACTGAATTCACTGAATATTGCATATCATACAAAATAATTTTACCGTGAAACGTCGTATAGAAGGCCATGTGACAGATATTCGTATGAGAACATTACACTGCATTAACCTGCCTTGGCCAATTTCGATCAGATAAGGCGTATTGTCGTGAATTTGGCCGCTGGGTTACGTCACGTGGAACTAATTAAAAATGTGCTGCATGGTGAATGTAACCGGATTTATCGCGAGCAGGCCATTTTCCCGGAGAGAGTCGAATTATGAATTCATTGTTGAGTGTCGTTGATTATCGATACATAAAGTAGATAGAAAACGGCTACTGACGTGTTCAGGTCATACGGTAAAGAATTATTAATACATGTAATCCTACAAAATTCATATTTTACTACGTAGTATAGTATGCAATACTTCTATTTATTTAATTAATGAAATCAGTACTATATGGCCTTTTGGTTAGTAAAATCCTGCTTATAGATTCTGACAGAATACGCAAAGGGGTAGAATATTTCCGTATATATTTTTCACGAGATGAATTCATAATCGCGATAATTTCATGTCGCAATTAAAGCCGAAGAGGCGACGAAATTAAACCGTACGGGTAATATACCGTTCGAATCTGTTGTAAGGCATCGAAGTATATCTATTAAAATGAGATAAAGTATAAAGCGTACGAAACTGACATGATGAAACTAATAGTTAGAAAAAATGTAACATTTCAAAGATTTACGTTGTGCAGATCTTTTATTGGAAGAAGTTGTTTGCCTTAAATTCAAGGAATCTTATGGTACATCACGCACATAGATTTCGCATTGCATCTTTAGCACGATTTGTCATATTAGTCATACCCATTTCTCCGTAAAATGAAAGAACCGACTTCGAATAATGCTCGTTGTGATTCGTTTTCGCATTCCACGAACTACGATTGCTTTCTAAGGGTCTATATACTAAAACAAAGAGTGTAAAATAGTACAAGTGCGTGGAAGAATGAACACAAAGACGTCAATTGTAACTTGTTCTTTAATCAGTCACAACATTCTGCTAACAAAATAAATAGAATGGCCTAGTAAAAATGAGAAGACGGGTTGATGAGAGGTGAATTTAGTGGATGTAGGCAGCCTGGAACTTGGCAACAGGGGCGGGGTGGGCGGCGTAGGCCAGAGGGGCAGCGTGTGCGGCGTAGGCGAGGGGGGCAGCGTGTGCGGCATAAGCCAGAGGGGCGGGGTGGGCAGCGTAGGTAGCGACAGGGGCAGCAGCGTATTTGGCGACTGGTGCAGCGTAGGCAACGGGGGCAGCGGCGTATTTAGCGACGGGGGCGGCATAGGCCACGGGGGCAGCAGCGTATTTGGCGATCGGGGCGGCATAGGCTACGGGGGCAGCGGCGTATTTGGCGACTGGTGCGGCATAGGCAACCGGGGCAGCTGCGTATTTGGCGATTGGTGCGGCATAGGCAACCGGGGCGGCGATCTTGGCAACTGGAGCAACGGCCTTGACGGCAACGGTCGCGGGTTCTTTGTGTACGACGGCGTTGAATCCATTGAGGGGATCAGCGGTGTAGTCAACGGTGCGCCTGGTTCCGTCAGCCTCGATGAGGGAGTAGCTGCCCTGGACGACGTCACCGTCGCGGCTTTCGTGCTGGCTCTTGGCGTCACCGGTCAAAGTGTCATGCACGTCGTAGGCATAGCTGTACTGGGGATGGGGGTCGTAGTCAGCGTCGATCGCCTTGGCTACAGCCACTGGGGCGGCATGGGCAGCGTAGGCCAGGGGAGCTGCTGGGGCCAAGACTCCGGCGTTGGCGGCAGCCACCAGACAGGCAAGAGCGACGAACTGAAAAAGGAAGTTAACTCTTTATATTCAAGTATAACATATCTATACACCGTAATTATCAAAAACTTATTTTTTCGTAACGAGTGAACAGCGTGAACAATATTAAAAGTAGCAAGAATTAAAATACGCAAATCAATATGGTCGGAAGAATGACTCTTAATAAACGAAATGTAAATCCTCGATGTAAGACTTTCACGAACAACAATTCAGATGAAAAAATTTCATCGATTATATAACACTTGTGAATTTTGCACCAACGGTTATGAGTCAACTCATTTTTTCGGTAATTCATGAACGGAATAACTAAAAGTGAAATTTACGTGCAAGCCTCGTTTACCCACCTTGAAGGCCATTGTTATTGGAGAGAATTAGTTGCTTGGATCAACTAAAGATCTGAATGATGTCAGTCGTTTGTCCCGTCTGGTTTATATAGCACCGATTGAGTCGCTCTGGGCTTCCCCCTCCCGTTGCTTTTTAGCCGGCAGACTTTGAAAGTTGGTCCTTCAAATTTCGTTGCGACGGCACCCGATCGGTCTTGAACTTGGCCGATCCGGAATACTCGCACGCCTCGCCCATGCCGGAGGTCCTTTGTCTATCAGCTCACGTATCTCCCGGCACGGAAAGCGTAAGTGTCTGGTCTCTGTAACAGCCTTGTGTAAGATTACATTAGTAAAGGAATGTAACGTGAAATCAAAAGTAGTCTGAAGCAAACACCGCTTGAAATTACAAACTTAAATCTACGATTCGCAACCTTTTGCAATGAACTTATACTGTCACATGCTTTTTGTTCTCATGAATTCGATAACCACTTTAATTGGGTCAGTGAAGTAATTAAATTAGCCAGTTTCTCACTCACATCCCGCTAATCAGGAAGACATGAGTACTTAGAATAACCTAATTCTGCAAAATTATTTTACGCGAGACAAATATTGTGGCTAAAAATATCTTTTGAGGCGAGAATAAAAAACGACATTATTGCCCTTCAACGTTATATCATTTGTGTGATTTACGATCACGTAACCCGTTAAGTGTCTACACAAAAGTCTTTGTGAAATGGGTAATAGTAGCGACCTTGTTTAGTAAGTCTTATTATGACAAAGCATCGTCGATAATGATTAATACCTAAATGTTATGTCCCCGAACTCTTTCTACGGGCTAATACGTAACCTTCAGAATTCGCTGAACGAAACGTGGGAGTTGAAATTCCCAAATACCTATGAACCAGATAATATTTTATGGCTATGAAGAGGAAGTATTACACACAAACTCCATTGCATCTGGAATTAATGCTGCACGGTAAATTTATAGGCTGTAATTGAAGAGATATATTTATGTGCACGGAATGTTTAAATTCACTTAATGCAAACGAATTAAGTCATTCTGGATGCTGTGAATTATCTTCTTGTTAATTAGATTATATCGATGTTAAAACTGTATTTGCATTACTGTATTCGCTTTCGCTAATCTCCATTTCATTTCGACATCCCACCGTGACTTTAATCGATCACTCGCGTCATGTGGGTCACATTGAAATGCGTCATATTAGAAAATGATTGAGATACTAACATTTTACAGGACAATTGTATCAAACTTCAATAATTGTGTGGAATTTTCGTCTTACATGTTTTCCGAATTCCTCACGTATTCTGATTTTATTTTAACTTTTTTTCTGATACATGATGTTTACCTCGTAATGTTTAATTAAAAAATCACCATAAAATGTTCCTTTGATAAAAAATACATCAAACATTTTCTTCGTTCCTGCAAATTGCACGAGTACCTTGAATCTTGCGTATGGCAAAGAACCTGTAGAAATATTGCAAGTGATTACATAAACTGTACTGCTCGAGTTCTATATTCATTACATGAGGTCTTTTAGCGAATTTTAATGAGAGAAGGTCGACCGCCGTTAATCTGACTGATCGATTATGCCACACGATCAAAAATAGGATTATCCCTGAACCCTAATACACGGGCAAATTTACAAAGCTACCGAGTGTTTCCAGAGGCGAATAGAATTGCGGGTCGATTGTCGAAAAGCGAGACGCGAAAGTTTCGAACGATATGTGCGTGAACGTTGGCCCAGGTATCCCGAAATGCCAGATTGTCCTCCGGTTGCGTCATATCTAACGTTACGATCGCCGGCGGGAGCGCGAAACGAGAAGTGGAGCACTTTCATAAGGAAAAGACAGGTGGGCAGCGGCAAGGCTAACCGTCTCGATCGGCCCATTTTGCCCCCGGGCCAAACCGACTGGCCGCATGCCGCGCCGAGGATTGAGATCCCGCCCGCCTTCTTCCGACTCGATCCAACAACGCCTATCTCCCGGCACAATTAAGTAACTATCCTCGAGAGTAGGAACCACTCCCAAACAAGGACCTTGCACATGTGCTTCCCGATAAAAAAAGAAACTTCTCCGTTGTTACGTTCCTCATTTAGATAGCGACGATTACATCGCGTTATTACTTAAGGACCAACATGTATAGGTCATTTCATTTCTTACACTCTTTAATCTTACGATCAAAAACCTTACCGAGAATTTATTACAAATGTTGTATTTTAGAAAAAATATTCACTGCAATATGTTAATAGCTAAATAATAATAGATCGTAGCGAAAGTAAAGATGTAATTGTTGAAAGCGAAACTTATAATACATTAATCAAATTATTGGTAACGGATAAGCATGTCTTTTTGGAGCATTATTTAAAAAAGGGCAGATCTGTAAAACGCCTGATTGATTAGCTTTGTCGCTGTTTTTCATTTTGCACGAGTGGAAGCGGTCTAATAGTGGGTGGTGGCGGGGGAGAGAGAGGGGGAGGGGGACGATCTGAATCGACGCGTGTGAAGTCGTTTCGCCGGCGGTGATCGGGTGGTTTACTTTGAAGAGGCCCCGGCAGTGCCTGCCGGCGATGAATGCGACGGTAGCAATTAAAGGGTTAAAAGGTCCGAACGAGAACGGGCGAGAGGCAGGTCGGTATAATTCGTAGGCGCGGCTCCCCCAATCCCCCCCCCCTCCTGCAACCCGGCGTTCAAAGCATTCAGCGGAACCAACTTCAATTCCATCGCAATCCGCTTACGTCCACCCTCTCCACCCCCTGGGCCCCCTAGCCCCGCCACCCTTTGCCCGGCGCGCTTCTCTCCGCGTCGCCCTACAATGGTCCACGGTCCGTTCCTACTCGAGAAGTAAAAGGGGAATGAAGTACCGGCCAGGATGGAAAGCCCGGGACTCGGCGAGTACGTGTACAATTGGCAGGCCTGCCGTTCTACGCGCAGCTCAATAAAATTCCCTCCTCTACCGTCCTGCAAAACGATCGACGGAATGAGAGGGAATCGCCGGAGACCGCAGTCTTCATGATCGAGTTTCATCACGGTCACAATTATGGCAAACGTCAAGTCCATTTGTCGGCCATCCCGGATTATTACGGAATTTCGGATATTGTAGAAAAGCACTTTCGTTGAGCGCTTTCCTGCCACTCAATTATCCCAGCATTATCGTTCAACTCATATTTCCAGTAGAATCTAATTAAGCGTTTCATTAGTAACCATGTAATAGAATAGATAGTCGATTACTCTTTCACATGTTTCGAATTAACAATCGTCGTATTTCAATTATGTACCGCAACAGTACGCATTTCCCCTTTCATCGCTTGTATCGTTGAAAATGTGAATCTGATCGTTGCTTAACGGCCATTGTTCGTATCACTTGGCGGCATTAGCATTGTTATCATTTCCAGGGCTTTTCGAAAGTATAAAAGTCCTTTTATACTTGAGTCGATATTTTCGGAGCTCGTGCCGGTCTCGAGGATATTCGATCCTCGTGCTGGAGCGGGCTTCGCCACGTAATCCCACGTGCTCGCTTCCAGTCACGTTTTCATCGATCAGAGACAATGGCTATATTTGTACTGTATTAAGCGTAACGCAATCGCGCGCCAACCAACGCCGGCTGCTTTTCACCGTATTCTCCAAGGATCTTAACACATTGCAGAATACAGCCGTGCCTTAATGCACCCTGTATAACTTTAATACTCATTTAAACGATTATGCAGCCCGGCAAATTGGCCGAAAGTTTTATCTCTGCGTAGGCAAACGAGAACACTTAAAGAGGCGGCTTGCGTCAGTGGTTTCACTCGACAAGCATACTGATTTACATTGACACGTAACCAACCGGAGAAAGAAATGTCTACAGTCGCAACATTATTCTCACGTAATAATAACACACAACACGCTATTCCTGATTATCTCGTCAATAGCCGGTGTTAAACGTTATCTCGAAATAGACGTCGGACGTGTTTCTTTAAAAGTAAGTGTATATCCAAACTTATAGTAGTTAGCGCTGTCAGTATAAGAAAATCCCTAGGATTATTTGTACCTTTATATCGAGATTTTTGTCGCGTGTGTAATATGCAAGCAGTTCTATTACACGTTTGAAAGGCCAATGTGCGGCTTGGGCGGGGGTCCCCAAATATATCGTTTCACGCGGAGTGCTCTCAATCTTTAAGAGATGGCAGCGTAGTTTACGTTATGCACGCTCCGCTCGTAAAGCAAATCTCGCCCTTTTACCGTCGCTTTCTCTTTACGTTTTCCACGGACCAGGCGCACCCTTTGATGCGAGCCGCGGTTGATCGAATCTACCGTCAGCCTGCCTCGCCTACCGCTTTTCACTGCGGAGTGCGGATCTCTCTGCTTTTCCCGCGGAATCGTATGCTCGGTTTGTACGGATTTCCGGCCGGGCGGTTGCCATGCGTTCGATCGTCTCATAATACGAGTTGTTGGCAGCGTGAAAACCGTCCTGCCTACCGAGCGATACGGACTGATCGACGTTCTGCCAACAATAACCTCCCTTTCTTGGCAACCTTCAACGACGATTCTGTCGTCAGGGAAACCCTTGGGAAGCGCGGTAAGTCGTCAAATACGCCTGGCAGTTCTAAATCGGACGTGGGACCCCCTGTCTGCCTCGCGAAATTCAAAAAAATCCCAATCTGCCAACACCCGACCGATTGCTACTGCGGCCTACATCCTTTTTCACGAAAATCTGGTTACCGTAATGCGACGATGCTCTCACTTGGAAAGCAAATCGAACGCAAAAGCACCGGAAAATGTCGAATGGAAACTCCGAATGCAAGCCCAGCCCGCCAACGAAATTTGAAAGCAGCATTGAAAGGCGACTGAATCAACTTTCCCATAATGAATGTTTCATTTCAAATAAACTGTTCCAGTCTGTCAATTTATCTGACGCACACGTCACATGATTTTGTATTTTTCAGTGGTAAAAACTGTATTATTAAAATTGTTCTCCAAAACCATTTTTTCCTCTTTTTCTGTAAGTTTTTGAATCAGTCGAGAATAAGAAAGAAGATAATAGCTTTCGCTCATTAAACGTAAATGAATTATAGGAGCAATTAACGAAAGGTTCGCGAGTGTACACGAACACAAAAACAAGAGATGTGGATTCCAACAGCGGGAATAAATACAGCAAGATCCTCGTGGAAAATCGGCACGTGCGGTTAATCAGCGCGAAACGGCACAGGCCGCATTTGCGCACGGTAAACTTAGGCCTTACATAATTTACCGGCAATTAATGCGAAGTCACACAGCGGGTGGGGGTGAGGCGGACGAAGGGGGCAACGGAGACACTAGAGGCGCCTAGCGCGGGATGACAGGGACCGACGGGTTTACGGCTGCTCGAACGGGGAGTTGTGGGGGTCAACTATCGTGATCCATGGGGCTCGCAACGGGTTTAAAATTAGCGATGGTAATGCGCGTCCTCCGGTCTAATTGGCATCCACTTAATCCCCCGAAATTAAAATCCTAAATTACAGGAGTGCAACGTCGCGGTAATCAGAAAGTACGGCCTATCCGCCATCTGGCCTGTAAAACGCAATAATACCAAGTAACTCGACTCTGTCAAGACGGTTCGCTTCGTGCTTTTCTATCTTATAACCAGTAGGTCAAGGCGAAAGAAAATTCTCATTCATTTTACGTCCATCTCCTCTGTCGATTAGCAGGACACACTCAAACGACTTGTGCACCTAAACGAAATAACGATAGAATAAGGAAATAATATTGAAAATAATATAAAAATTTGATACAAGGGATAAAGGATAAAGATGGAGAATTGATCTCGAAGTACGTTATTACCTACGGTGATCAATTATTTTCTATTATACGTTGTGGAACCTGATTAGTTATGAATCAAATTATTCGCATTATCGGAAAATTTGGAAATTTGTCAACAGGAATTGTTCATTTTTCATGTCTAGAGAATAGCTCGAGCTCTATGAAATTTGTCAGCTTTTGTCTGATATTTCTGATCTTCCTGTACAGTCCTACGTCCTCCTTCCTCTTTCATTCTCCGCTACAGATTCTCGTCTCTTTCTCGCTACCTAATTATCTCTCCTATCCGCACGTTCTGCCGTCCTTTCCCTTCCCCTCTCTCTTTGTCTCTGTACACCTGCCTGTTCGTCCTCGATACTGCCTATCCCTCCGCGTCCCTCTGGCGCATACTTTGGCTCTTGCTCGCGTATAGATTCTCTCTCTTTCCATCGGTCTACGGCTTTGAGCGCCACCCCGGGTTTCCATAGTGATAGGTAAATGGAATCCGTGGCGAAGCCGTTGCCATGGCGATTCGCTCGCACAGCTTCACCTCGGCTCACCTTACCTCACCTCGTCGTGCTTTTGCCGCTGGAGAACCCGAAAGACACGGTCTGCCAGAGCGCGCAGAGGAGGCATCGCATGCCGTCGTCTACGACATTCACCCCCCCTTCAGCACCGCTTTCCTCTCCTCGGGCTTTTTCCCTTTCTTTCCCGTGATCATCCTGCTCGTCTTCTTCCAGACAGTTGGACGCCTTTCTAACGACGGGACCTACTCAGCCGGAAGAAACAACGCTGGAACTTTATTCCTACGCCGCGACGACCGTTCCCCTTACCCCCCCGCGCGGTATAAACAACGCCGATGTAAACGCGCCGGGCTCGCTCTTCTTTTCCACTTCTGCCTCACGTCGAACCTATTACCGCGCTGCCTCATGAAAGAGACATGAACCGATCGTACGCGTCCTGCCTTCAACCCTGCCTGATTTTCCCCGAATTCGCCCGGTTCTGTCCCGTCGCGTCATTCGACAGGGTACATTCTCAAGCTCACCGATCTATAACGCGCTACCTCCACGAAACCTTTGCTGACACGTTCGATAGATTGCTCCGGATTAGGACATCACTATCACCTGTTAAAATATTCCCAATCTTTTGCGGCAGATCTCCCCGCTCGACCTACTTCCTTTTCGACAGTTTTTCAAGTAGTTTTACTTTTCTATGTTCAGACCAATGGGGCGCGTAATGCGCTCACGGAGCAATGTAAAAAATATACTCCTTACGTAGTAATACTTCGAAATTCTGATAGTTATTTTCAATGTTATTGTCATTCCTATCGCCCATGTTTATTCAATATTCGAAAGGGCATTCGCGATATCGAGTGATTGAGTTATTTCTTAGGAATTTACAGAAGATCCATCGAGGTACAACCGTACTTAAGTTCGATCCTATAAAGTTCTGTTTATCACGATGTCGTGTGATATTTCATTCAGACGAATTTCGTACATAAACGGTAAGCTGGCAGGAGTTGAGCTTTATTCTTAGAAGTTGGTGTTGAACGTTGTTTCTTCGCCTTTCAAGATCCTCTCAAGTGGTATACGCACCCGCCGGCTCGAGCCTGGGCATTGAAGATATTTTTTTTCCTAGCAGTTTTAATAAGTACTCGGGCGAGTACTCGAGCGAGTACGCCTCTGCCCGAGATAAGACCGTCGGACGCTCAAGCTTTTTCTCTTAGGCAGCAATTAACCGTGCTCTTAATGAGGGGTGCTCGCTGGCCCGGAAGTAACGGGACAGGAAGTTAGCACTTGCACCGGTTGTTTATATGCCGGACGACAGCCGACGAGAGGGGGACGGAAGGAGCAAAAGAAGAGTGCGAGCGAGAGGAAAAGAACGTGAGAGGGGAAGAGGAGAACAAAGCGTGGACATTGGGAAAACGGTTTGTACGCGCAGTCATTATACCGTTTTCGGAATAGTTGTGATATAGTGGCGCAGACATGAGTTTCTCTCACTCATCCTTCTGCTCCGTCCATCCTTCTGTTTCTCTCGGCTGTACAACGAGCGTCGCATCCAAGTTAGAATTGTGGGAATTAGTTATGTGCAGGTTCCCTAACGACGTGACGTACGAAGCAGCCAATTAGGAGTTAGAGTCGATAAATTACGCGTTTCTCGAGATGCGATTATACGGCGCTGACAGTGTTAATTGCCAATTCCAGGTCGCAAATCTGTTGCGTTCACTATATAAACGCATTACTCTGTCCATGTGTATCCGTAAATATATATATATGTATAAGTATATATTTATATGCATCGGGGGAAAGGGGCTCGAAAAAGCAGCGGGGCGTAACGCGAATCTCATGACGAAACAACGCTGAGTACGGTTCCGTATTTCAAGAAAATGAGATTCGCGACGAGACACAGCGACTCACCAGCAACAAAGAGATGACTTTTCCTTAATATCGTTCCAAGACGAATCGTCGAGCCGTTTACACGACGCTATGACAAACAACGACTATGCATCCAGAGATGTACGCCATGCAAAACGCCAATAAAGCTCAACAATTTTCCGACTTGTTTGTGGTCCACTTTTTAGTTGGTATCAGGCCGTATAATCACAAACATCATATTAGTTCGTGTTCATATCATTTACATACATCAAACTTTCCAGAAAATTGAAACAGTAAGTAATTTTCCAGTACGCTTGTTCATACAATAAGCATTTTAAGCGTCTATCATATTTAATAATTACCTCAACATCATCTGATCCTTTTCACCTGAGATAGAAAGAAAAAATGAAAGACCATTTGAACGTAGGAGAAATGTTGAATATCAATCTACATATGAGAATGAAGTTATGCAACGACCATGAAAGCAGCCGAATTTTAAATGAAAGAGAAATTGTCGCGGTTACGCCCGAGGTGGTGTTGGGCGTTGACAGACGGATTCCGTTCACTTCAAATGTCAACACGTAACTCCGGAAAAGGCTCGACCGACTTTTACCGCGGGAAATAATGTCCGCCACCGAATCTGTCGAACGGGAGCCATCCCAACGACTCTTGTTCGCTAAGCATACTTGCGGATAATTTTCCCAAAAGACACGTTGCGAGTGCACCGCAACTAATATAATTTATAGACGATATTCGCTTGGGTGGCGACGAAGGAGGGGGTGGGGCGTGCGCCATGCTGCCCCTCGGGCAACTTTACTCATTACCTATAATTTGATTTGGAAGTCCATTAACCATGAAACGCTCTCCGAACGACAGAGTGGATACCCGCGCGATTCCATCGTCATCCGGCCGAATAGCTTAAACTTCTTTAATGGACGCAATGCCCGCGCTCCGTCGACACCGCGGGGACCACGTGGAAATCTGATTAGGGCAATCTTAAGACGTTGCGGACGTTTTTACGCTAATCAGGATCGTTGTACTCGAGCAGATAAAACACCGTTACCCTCCGCTTGAAATTTCGATAGCGGCCAGTAATGCCTTAATGACCGGCAATTCACTTCTCTCGCTCGCCGACTTTCGAACAAGGTCTTACGTTATGAAATCGATTACTCTCTTTGTCCTGACTTCGTACAATGGCAGACCCTTAGTTAATATTAGGTCATGGCTGAAAAGTAATTCAGGCATTTAATCCCCTCGTATGCTTGACTTTTTATTGAATTCATGGCCTAAATTAGCTTTATGAAAATCATGTTACTGTCAAGCACCGTGGTTAAGTGTATTCACACCTGACAGACGTTCATTCGTCAGGAAACATTTCAGACAATTACGATCAACTGTTTTATCATCCAATTACTAAGGGACAAATGTCCCTGTTCGTAAGACCCTCGAGACAGGGCGAAGACCTACGGATTATTACGATTTTCGGGATATTATTAATTGCCTCGTATAAATTCTTAATTGCTCATTCCCTCCGTTGCGTCATATTTCCAACCGCGTTATCTATTGAATTGCTGTCCCTTCGTAACTCATGATTCCTGAACCGTCTATCCGTCAGCTTCGTATCATAATTTCCGACTTTCTCAATGATCATCAGAACTGACAAGTACAACAGAATGACAAGCTTCAACGTGATTCTATAACGTATAAGTTATTGACACTCGACTAATGATATACGACCAGATTCAGAATCAGAACCTATCGATCAAAATTCTTTCCTACTTGCTACATTATAAAATCATACGGTTGCAATCATTAGTATTTCATAAAAACGTAAACACATTCACATTTAATGCTATTTATTCTTATAGTTGGTAAATTATCTACCGCTGCAAAAAAATGCATGCATAAGAATCTTAAAAAATACTAACCAAATCCTTGTTCATCTGAATTAGGTAACATTTCCGTTTGGAAATATATGAAATCCCAAGTTCTCGACATTCAACTATCGTGTACCTTTCGAAACGGTCGATCGGCGTAACATGAATGATAAAGTTCCCTAACGAGGAGAACCGAAACCCCGCCGTGTCGTCCCTGCCACGAATTCACTATTATTCGGGGTCGATTATACGCCGTCCTTGAATGTCCAAAGACGATTAGAGCCACGAGCCCCGGGCCGTGTGTTTGATCCTGCCGAACTCGCTGTGCACACTCGACGTAAGCCGCTTACCCTCATTATCGACGTGGAATTATAATTAACAGGCCCTGCTGCGCCAGGAACTAGCACCTGTGCAGGAGCGGGGGTTCAAACAGGAGGTAGCATTCGAATAGAAGACCCACTGGTCCCCATGATTTTCATGAAATTCTAAAGAAAAAACTGTTGCTTGTTACGATGCCAGTGCAGGTTTTATACTTATAAATATAGTCTCGCAGAAGCACGTAAACATAGGGAGTGGATCCGTGCAGGTGTATACTATTTAGAATGCTGCTAACAATCGAAAGCGTAAGAATAGAACATTAACTGTAGCTATTTTATTGGACTTTTCGGTGTAATTAGCTATGACCGGGATTAAGCATGGTGCAGTTCTCCTTTCAGAGATTACCGCGATGGTATAACATAGCCGACGCGCATAACCGTTAGCCGTTATGTCCGGGCAAAGCTATGCCGCTGATAATCAATAAATCTAACAGTGGATTTCCCGGGGATCGTTGATTACAGAGACGATCAACAGGCTATCGGTTATCGATTTTCGATCGACTCGTCACGGGGAGAAGAGCGGCGCATGCTGGTTTTCCGTGGCGACGCTGAACCACCTGCCAGATCGAAATTTCGCACGGTTCCACGGCTCGGTACGCCGCAACATAATTACTCCATTAAAACTGAACGCTGGCCCCGCTCATTAAGTAGACTCGAAGGACGGCCAAGTGCCGCGGCAGAGCGCGGAACTTTGATCGTCTAATCAAAACGTTAATGAGCCGCCGAGCCGTGATTAACATCTCACCTCTCGCGTCTGCCATCCTTCGACCCTTAATCCACTTGCCGCTCGAACGTCGCAAACGATCCACCGCGTTTGTCCTCCTCTTCCATTTGACCACTTTCCGCTCCTCTTACGATTTACCTACAAAAACTGTCGATAGATCTTATTAAACTTCTTAAAGACAGGTCCTCTTCGCGCAATACCTTATCTACGAATTTTACTCAAACAGGGCCACGTCATTAGTTCCCTTCGTTCGCTCATTAGCAGTAGTGTCCCAATAATTTTATCCTCTACCCCGTTTCCTGAAGTTTACGTAATCGATATTTCGATACGCATAACAAGATGGTATTGTCCCCCAATTTCTTAACTAATTTAAACATCTCTTTTGTTACAGGTGAGTATCTTAGAGCATTTGAATTCATCGTGTCTCATAAGAAGTAAATTGTCTGGAAGAAAATAAGGCGACCTGTGGATCGTTGAACGGTCGGGAACTGCTACTTGCCGGCACTAAATTGCTTCTGTATTGGACCAATGCGGTCTTGGCGATCTCTCGGGTACACTGAGAAGAGAGAATGTGGGTCGCCACTATGCGGTGAGTGTCAGTCAAAAGACTGCAGCGTTGGTTCCCGTGCCTTATCGCGTTCGTTAAGTATCTCGATCGTAGTAGATGGTTCCTTGAAAGCCGATATCCGCGGTGCATGCGATGCATTTATATTTCGTGCGGCGCATATGCGGCCGATACGTGAAATTTATTGGGATATGCCGCACGCCAAACACTAATAATAGCCGTTCTCCGTTTTACCACGTGAACTTGTAAAAAAAAGACGAATCATTAATGGCTCTAACCTTTGAACCCAGACGTTACCCTTAAATATGTACACATAGAGGCATGTATAATGTATTGCATTTACGCCTGCCTGTTATTTTCATTTCTCTGGCGCCTCTATTTTCACACCTTTCGCAATAAATCGCGAGCGGAGAAATCTAACGATAAATCAACCGATTTATTTCCAGAAAATGATAATCTTCTCTGAATACGTTTCTGCGGTTTGTAAAAAAATGATTGCCAACCAGTCGTGCAAGCAATTTAGTAAATCATAGCAGTATTAAAATATGATATCGGGACATGAAATTTTTATACAACTGCTTCACAATGTTAATTGATTAATCTTTTCTTTGCGCACCTTTCTGCAATTGTTGATAAAATAAGTATTAAGTAAATAAGTAATCGCATAGTTTATACGTAGTGTTTATACCGCATATCTATTATTCTAATAATAATTATACGAACGTATTAACGTTTTCGAAGAGGGAATACTATAACGTGAATAATTATTGGATGATCAAATTACAAGGAATACTATAACATAGATAACGATTCGATAATCAACTCACGTAGCAGTTTCGTATGATTTTACAGTGAAATCCTTAGTTTTCGATACATAAAAAAGGATTTTTTATTTTGCGACCACGTGTCTGAAGGTGGGAAGAAAAAAGAAAGCTCTGGCCGACAGTTGGTGCTGAAACTTAGAAGATTAGGGCAATTAATCTGAGACAGTAGGTGGTTCGACGCCCTCGGAGAACGTGGCTGTGCAGACTCGAGATATCGGCTTCGTTAAATCGCACCCGTCTTCGAAATTAATTCGTATAAATCAGCGTGATCGGTCCGTTATCCTCGCCCCCTTCTTTGGGTAGAAGGAAACCATTTCTTCGGCACGAGTATTGCATACTAATAAAGAAAAACCACGGAGTCGCGAGTACGAAATATACATAATAGAATAATACGTCAAATTCCCTGTTCTGAAAACGATTCAAATTAAACACGAACACTTATTATGGCTGCTGTCTTTCTTACTTTTCTTTCTCTGCTAGATGTTAGTAGATGTTGTTCTCCACCGCTCCGTCAACATTTTAATACCCCTATAATTCTCATTATGCAGACATATGACAATGAAGCGATTACTTAATTGCTGTCCAATCAACGTAATATTCGTTAGATGCATTCATGCACATGGAATTTGCATAAAGCCCGTTACGGATTTGTAACCGGTTTTACCAGATGGCTCCGCAGTAATCATTGCGTAATCCTCGCAGTTCAAATGGCGATGGTGCATTCTGTATAATCGATTGAATTCGTTGATCGGCTTAAATTCTGCGCTATGTAAATCAACCTGCGTTCCTATTTAATCTGTTTCAACGTACATTTCGACCAGTATGCATGGAAGACGAGAAAAGTGTCGGCTAGCTACTTGAAATTTATAGAGCATTATCCCTAGGAGTTAAAGTTTCAGTTGTAAAAAGGCATGATCAGTTGCATGTAAACGAATGTATTGCTAAGAATTCGTAGGTTCATTTTAATACCAATTTCTTGGACATATTTGTCGCACAGTGGAGAGGGTTTTGTCAGTCGACACGAAGTACAGAGGAGGTCGATCGTAACATCCGCGGATCGTCATCTAGCGGTAATTCTGCTCCTGTTGAAACGTTGCACGGGGCGGAGGGGGAGGGGGCAAGAGACGGGGGAAGTGTGAGTGATTTTGGAAGGGCGTCGGCCAGCGGATAGAGCGTTCAGTCCGTTTTGAAATTGCCTGTACGTCAGCCTGGAGGACGTATCGATTACACGGTGTCCGAATTATCTTGAGGGACAGGGATCCACGGGGTAGATTGTGCGGGATTTGGATTGGGGTAGACATACCCCACGGCTAACGTGTCACCACTTTAATTACATCCATCCTGCAGTGCCCGTCCCATCCGCGCAGCGTACCCCGTGGCTCTCGTCAGACCGTTAGCGGGATATTTTCCCATGAACGCAGACTCACCCCCCACACTCCTCCCCCACCCCCCTTCCTACCAAAACTTTCCTGTTTAGGCAACTCCACCATCGGGCTTTGCATCTCGCTACTCTTGTTTACCACTGCGATAAATTTTCTGTAATGCGCGCTTTAAACTTCCGCCACGGCAAACATTACATCATACAACTAATTTCCACGGGCATTAAAACGTTTTCGAAGTTGTTTGCGCACTAATAAAAAATCCATTGCGAATGAGGAAACCTTCAACTCCAGGGCGTATTATTTGTTTCCATGTTACCGGTTAAATCTTTATTTCGCGAAAACGTTTGGTAAATTTAAGACAAACAAGAATTTTCATTAGTCGCTTTTCATAACTCGTTCAGACGAATCAGTTCAATGCATTTTACGTAAGATATTTTCATTGTATTATTTTCTATTGACTTTCGTGAGTTTTAATGCAAGAAACTCTCTTTACCGCCCAGTTCTAAAAACCTACGAATATACCGTTGTACTAACACATAAACGATTACCATTTATGAAATGACAGACGAACGTTGCGGAAATTTGGAAATTACACAGTACGTCCTGATGGAAGAACGCACCGATTGTACCATTTAAATAACTAATTAAATGTGTGATTTAATGCAATCGTTCAGCCAAAACATTCGAATGACGACGCAAGTAATTATTGCGAATAAATTGTAATACTGTATGCACGGCGCAAATGACCTATTATTATGTTTTACAATACATGTACATTTCGAAATGATAAACAGTTACATCTGGATTATCTATCGTTGCTTTACATGCAACAGAAAAAATATTAACAATATTAACATGCTGTTTATTGTACTACATTTTCAATTTAGCGAATCAAATTTATGGTACACAATATGTATATTTTCATCCCGGATGTCATTTCCAAATTAACATTTTCCTTTCTGTTCTGCCGAAAAATTATGCTCAACCTCTATTATATGTACAAAACTTTTGCCACATATGAGAAAGTACCTGAAGCAATTTTCAAATAAAGTATACGAAGAACCGTACTGTGGGAACACTTTGTAGATTAAATCGCCCATCCTGGCAAAAGAATGCGTCTGCTACAGTGGCTTAAATAACTAATCAAATGTTTAATTGTACGAAATCGATCATGCAGAATACAGGGAGTAGCAGAGAACGTAATGATTGAGAATGATTGAGGTACTGCTGGTGTATTCCACAGACCATAGACCCCTTCCCGTTACCCCTTTTTTCCTGTGCATTCGCGAGCACCGCAACTCATCCCCTCGCGATGTTCCCACATCTCTTCGGGCTCACAGATAATTCGACCGTTGCGTTACATCTGCGTATGATTGGCCGATTTGGATATTAAACGCGAGCGAGGAAATGCGGACGAGGGGGCTACCACTCGACGTTGCCACGTCATTCCCTTCGCTCTCTTTCTTCTTTTCCCCGACATCGTTGCGCTCGTCACATCTCTGTCTCTCCCGTGCACCTATTCACATTTGTACGCACCTACACATTTTCTATCCGTCACCTATCAATCCGCTTTCCCTCCTTTGCCCGTACTCGCTCACACACACGTACCCACGCTCCGTCGATCAGCGACTCACGCGCGCACTCGCGTTAAACGCCCTCCCCCCTCCCTACTTCCGCTTCCGCCCACTTCCGTTGGTGATTCGATTCTCCTTCACTACCGGATAGCTTTCATTTTGCGTATTAATTGGAAACAGCTCGGAAATGATATCCGGCCGTTATGCTTTATGCGCGTAAATATCCCAGCGGAATTTAATATCAAGCTTTCCTCCTCTTCCCCTTCCCCTTCTCGCTTCTCCAGTGCGTGTTCCCTCCGCCCCCATTAGGTGTAAAAAATTCCGCGAGCCGCACTCGGATTTTACGCTCCCGCGAATCTGCTATCGACGTTTGCCGCACTGGGTATTTGCTTTTCCTCTCCTACGCCGTTTCTCGTACATTCTGGTATTTAACCGGTAAAAGGGGGTCATTATTTGTTCATTATATTACACATATCTTTCGCAAGAATAATAATAATAATATGAAACAGGAACGGATTAAACGGAAAATGGAATAGCCACGAAATATTAATAATACGAAACGCTGATTAACTCCAAGTAGTATATGTAACTCTTAATACAGCGTAATAAGTTGCTGGAATTCTCGGGCAACGTGGAATTTCTCCGAAACGCCAAAGACTATTCCCACGTTTATCAAAGCTGTCAAAGGTATTTCATTACTCGTGTTTCCTGGACAGAATAAACGTTCACATAAAAGAAAAATTCCATTAGCAGTGAAATACGAGTTTACTAACTCGCGATGCACGTGAATTGACATTTGGCAATTGAGTCTCTAAAATGGTCCAGGGAAAAAATGGTATTTGTTGCAGCAATAACATTTCTAGGAACCGGTGCATTGTCTATAGGATTGAAATATCCCGTCTCATGCTCCAGGGCTTTGCTGTCGAGCGTCGTTATTGACGGTTTCGCAGAAATCCCCGAGCTTTTTGTTTTCCACTTTTTTCGCCAACGTTTATCCCCCTGACAGATGAACCAAGCGCCGTTTTCGCGAATTACGAAATTCGACAACAAAAGCAGAAGACAGATTTAATCAAAGCATATACATAATCCCGCTTTGAAAACTGCGCGTGAAAAATAGGAATCGTCATATTGCGCGCTGCATTGACGATATTCGTGGGCAAATGCAGTTTCCCGGAATCCAAGTCATAAAGATCACGCTTCTGTTTTGCGTAAATAAGAGATGTGCAAGAAAATATCGTACACCAGTTGGAATATTGAATATTGCAGTAGCAGTGAGTGCTATTTACATAACAACGTGCATTCCGCGAATGCTACTTCCCCGCATATTTCCTTCAAGGCTCGCATCCTTCGAAGCGTTTTCTGCCAAGTATTTATACGGCGAGTCCGTTCGCCCTCGGTGCATCGTTTTGCCAATTTCAGTTGGGAGTCGTTGACGGCGAATGTTGGGCAAGAAAGTGCGAAGCCGAGGAACGCCCGCGTCTCGGACAAGCTGTCGAACTTAGTTACGAATTCGCATCCGAATCCGAATCCGTCCAAGTACATCGAACTGTGGATTCTCGAGGACGCGAGTCGAGCGAGACGGGGGTCTGTCAGGAGGGAGAGAGGGGGTGAAGGCGGCCCAGGTTGTTAGGGAAACTTTCCGCGCTAGTTAGCCAGCCTCTCCCCTTTGCGCGTCGCAGCCCTTTTGCGCGACATAATTGAGTGTCATCTGGGCATAACAAATGGACCCGTGAAGGGAGACGTCGGGTGGGGGAAAGGCGGCCAGGGGGTAGGGGTGTAGACGCCCTCAGCCTGTGGCTCCGGCATCGCGTTGGGTCAAGTTACTCCTGACTCGCCGCTGATTAATGGACGTACTTGTTTAACATGGCCCAGCCAGGTCGCGCTTGTCCACTAAATACCGCTGCTAATGCCCAAACTGAAACGTCAGTCACGACCATCGAAACGGCCAACTTTCCCTGCTTACCAGCCACCGGATATCATTCATCTGCGAAATTCGAGGAAGACCATTCGTCCTACCTTACGTATGTGTCCGTACAATTGAAGGAAATAATGCAACTACGCGAAGTGATAGTGTAAACGGCGTGTAGACATGTTCTGTTAATGCCATTTTCGAGCGTCGTGGGTCAAGATATTATCGTTGATTTGTTTTAATTGAGTTTTCGCGACAACGTTAATGCCCAACACTTATTTAAACTGAAAAGGCAGTGCTAAATGTCATACGTAATAAAGTAATTACGCGAAATGCCCGAGTACAAAGGCATAGAAATTATTTTATTAGACCTGCAAACAGAAACTGGAGTTGGTAGGTGAAAACTCGAGGTCCAGAAAGCACAGCCCTTAGTAGTCCGACTACTAAGTAAACTTCTTAGCATTCCGCGATGCACCCAACCATGAAAAATGTTTATAAGGCAAGTTTTAACGAGCCCAAGACTTCACTACCCTTCCCTCCCTTTCGATGGTCGACGTTTTATTAATTACGTGTGTTAAGCGTACCTATGCAAGGACGACTTTCTACACCTCTTTTGTCTTATGAAAACCGTACATGGACCCCTAAATATCTAATAGAATTTTAACTTTGGAACTAAACAAATGTCATCCGTGGTGTTCGTGTTTGTTTGAGTATCTGAAATTACTTTCTCTTACTTTACTCTACGTGTCGTAATTTTGTCGTGTCCTTAAGTAATTCAGACGCAAGGCACAAATGTCGGGAGGATATTTTGTGAGATTTTATAGATCGTAGCGGTTGGTAGTTTGCGCTGGGGGGGTCGCCCCGTGTGGCCGCTATTTACTCTTACAACAAAACTGGCGCAAAAGGGTCCGAAACTGCTAAGCGTTACAGGTTCGTCGGGCTTCCCCTTAGATCGATTATCGATTTGTCGGTTAGCCGTCGGGTCTAACGAACCAATATCTCAGCCCGGCAGCGTCTTAGGGGTTTCTGGCCGGGAGGGGGGCGGGGGAGGGGTGTGCGCGGGGGGCTATCGTCGAAGGGGCTTTTTAAAAAAAGGCCTTAGACTTCCGAGCGGCTGCCCTGCACTCCCGCCACTTTATTGGCTCCTCCCGCTAAAGGGGTGGATATTGCATTATCCGCTCAAACAAACTCCCGGGCGGCTTCAGTCGGCTAGCTTAAAGGTGAACCGACTCCGGGTGCAGTCAAAGTCGATAATAGTCGCCGGTGAGGTGTGAGCCGTGTGCCGGGTTAGGAAGGTGGAAAAGGCGGTGGGCAGAGAGGGCCGAGAGGACCGAGAGGGGACGGTACGGTGGGATTGGAGGGTGTGATAAAGTCGTTATACGGCTGACACCTGCCCTCCCCAACCTTCCTTTTCACTCTCACTCTCCCTCCCTCCCTCTCTATGTCTCTCTGGAGTTCTCTCTTTAGCCGATGCTGAGCTCTTTCGCGTTCTCCTTCTTGTCGTTCGGCCCTCCTTCAGTCGCTCTTCATCCTCTCTATTACAGGCACAATGTTAAAGGGACCCCCGACGAGATTGAATTTGCTAACGGAAAACGCGAGTGAGTGAAACGTATTTGCTTTTTATCCCTCACTCCATTGAGAAGTCCTGCACTCGTCTTCGAGCCCCGACCGTCGTCTCGTCGCTCTTTTCCAAGGGGTTCCCTCCGCCGCGACTCTACCTCCCCTCTCATCCGTACACCCCGCTTGCCTCCACAACCCCTACGGATTCACGAGGATCTCGGTCCCTCCTTGTCCCTCTATCAGACGAGTCCGACTACCCTTTCCTGCCGGATCTACCAAGCAAGTCCGCAGTGCCACCCCCCTCCCCTCCACCTCACCGCCTTGCACATGCCCCTCACGAGTCATGACACATTTGTCCGACGTTAAGAAGGCGCCGAGAGATTCCTCGGACGAAAACCCGCTAAGCTTATGCGCCCTGACACGTAACCGACAGTTATACAACGAACTCCCTCACCCGACTATCGTACTTTTAAGAAAACTGCTCCCTCTATCCACTTAAAACTTCATTGGCACACTTTAATCGTGCAAGTGCTTATGCCAGTGTATCGCAGTGCTATTCGAATTACAAAAATCTGTGACGTGATTACGAAAAATCAGCTGTATCATTCCACATATTAAAAAGTGGTCAAATATTATTAGACCGTCGTTAAATAAATGAAATTTCTTATCTGAAAAGTTATATGATTATGCACAGATGTCTTTTGTAGGGAAACATTATTCCATACTAGCATGTTTATCTGCATCATCAAAGAGACAATTCAAAAGCAAAAGCACCATAATTATTGTAATAACATCATTATTACTTTATGGAATTACTATTTCGACAGGAAATATCCGGTTCCGTTTGATATATTAATTACAGGTCTGTTTTAACAAGTGTTCACCAATTAATTGCTATCGAGAATTCCCTGTAATTCAGGCTAGAAAATATTGGATTCGTTTTAAATTTCTGTAATTACTAGCGTTACTGATTCTTGATTAGGCATTAAAATGTTGATGGTAAATGACATGTGCCGAAAGCCTGGTTAATTAAGTAGATGAAAGTGTGGTACATTTGTTGTCTTAAGAATCATAATAATACTTGCTGAAGAAAAATGTCAACTGGAATTTACACAAATTTTACAAAAACGACGAATTTTTTTTTAGTTGATCATTCATTCAAAGTTTATTTGTCCGTGAAACACTAACACAACCTATTGAAGCGACGACAGTGACGTTCAATGATTGGTAAACGTTTAATGACGCGTACACGATTATGTCTGATGACACGAAAGCGTGTCGAGTTGCTCGGCATTCATTAGTCACGGTGTTTACAGCCGAGTATACATCGTAAAGCCCCGTCAAGTTTCTTTATTGCCTATGATGCTCGCGTCTCACTTGTGCCGTTCAAAACAAATCGCCATAACGTTTATACGAGCCGCGAATCCGTAAGCACGTGTCATAACGTCTCGACGGAAGATTTAATCGCGGCTCAACAGCGGATCTGCTGAGGTGTCGACTAAAATTAATTTATAGTAATGTCGTTCAAGACTTAGGTACTCGCGAGAGGTAGCACAGTTTGCCAGATTGCATTAAACGACCGTTGGTCCAGTGTCGACATTCTTCGCGGCCTGCGTCGTAAAATTTTTCCTTCACCACGTTCACCCACGTCCAGCGAAATCTGGTGATTTAAACCGCAATAAATTGGCTAGTATAATCCACGTTGCAATCGTTTTAAGTGTCCTACCAAGCGGTTACAAGGGTTTTCTATGTTCAAAGATTTATCAAACATACTATAAACGTCAAACGTTTCTTCAAGGAATGACATATGTATCTGCATTATGTATGATAGCAGGCTGGCAATAATGATTGATCACCTACTCGACATTTGATTTGCCGTTGCCGATAGAAACGTCATCATCCATCAATTACTGTCCATTGCGCCAAAGTTACCGCAGATTTCAGATTTTGTTTTTATAAATTATTCAGGGACTTTCGAGAACGCGGCACTACTATTCTAAAAGGTGATAATTCAGGGAGTGCACATTGTTAAAAATTACGATGAGGTCTTCGGCATTTTCGTCGACATTTTAATGTTACGCCGAGGAATAATTAAAATCGGAAGTGTAGATCTTTTCGATGGCAGGCTAGGATTAGCAGTTGAGGTTGTCATCGGATGTCGCTCCGAACTTTAGAGCTGGATGAACGGCAAGGGACAGGAATTCTGTTGGTGTGGTTATGTGAGTGGCAGGATATAGGTAGACGCAGTGGTGGATGGTTCCGGCAAAGGGTGGTAGGCTGCGCGCGCTGGAACCGCATGCGGCAGCCCCTCACCCTCCCCGTCCTGATACGTCAAGTGCATCTCTCAGCTCGACTGTCCTCTTGGTCCTCTTCTCTCACCGGTTTGTCGATCGGCTCCTACGGTTGGTTCTCCGTCGCGCACAGTTTCCAGACCCCCTCTCCCCCTCCTTCTCGCAGCCCTTGGCTCGTCACCGTGCCTCGCCAACAGGTCAATAGCGCAACTAGGTCACGTCTGTGTCCGTCGACGACGCGCCAGCGATTGCACTTTCGCGCTCACTACTAGGTCTCCCCGATCAGACGCGACCAAGGGGGGTGGAAAAGATAGCAGCGCCCGAGAGAAGCAGGAGCAAAGTCGACATACGGAGTGGCCGATGAAAAGAATCCATCTACGCGGGAGGTGGAAAAGAGGGTCGGGCCAGAGGGATGGACGCGAAAGAAGATTGAGGGGGGCGAGATGGAGAGGGGAGGAGAGGAGAGGAGAGGAGAGGAGGGCAGAGACGCAGAAACGTATAGACCGACTCTGCGAGCTGGGAGTTTATTGCGTTCAGAGACTTGCCAAGCTGCTCGACGGCTGCCGATACGATTATAGGCGGAGCAGATGCCTAGGAATGTCTCGCATTACCAACGGGTAATAACACACGCGAACGTACACGCGCCACGAATGGGAATTTAAACACTTTGAACCCTCCACCTCCCTCGCGTCTTCCCTCTTGCTGCCCGCTTTCTAGAGACTCTTTACTTTGAGCGCAAAATGAGGGCACTCAACGTAGTCGGCATTTACATTGACGCGAGGGGAATAGCGGGCGGAAAGTGGGTCAGGAACTTGGAAGCTCGCATTCGCGCCGATAAATTACTTTCTTACGCCCCCCGTCGTGCCACCTAGTTCCACTAATGATCAACCAGGATTCTCCAGCGATTCACTGATACTGAAATATTTTTCATTTCCATCTCCATCTTTTCCTTCAACCAAGGCTTTAAGTGAACTTTAATGCAATGTAGGAATCTCATCGATTCTATCGCAAACTTTTCTTATGAAGCAGCCTCGTCTCTGTAATCACCTTCGTCAAGTTATGCATAATTTGATGCCTCGCCTCTGTCCTCCAATAGCATCAGACCTAGACTATCGACAAGCTGTAATGCACCGTTCAACCTGTAATAACGCAATTATGAAAACCTGTCCAATTATCTTGCTCTGCATGACGTGCAATGAACAAAGTTGAAACTATTTCAAGTTGTACTCAACTTTCGCCTATTATTACATCACTACCTCTATATCCGCCGTACTACGTCTTTAGCTACATGTCCACTAACTACATCTTTATTATAAGCATAGGCCAACGTTCAACAACCGTAGTTCTACGGAGCATAAACTATAGAAGCGGAAACGAAGCAAACGATTCAAAAAGTTTCATCAAGGTATGTTCGAACGTTACAGCAGGTAGACCAATCTTGTATACACTAACAAGACTCTTCGCGGTCAAGGCTAATCACCAGACGATATTATACTCAAACAGTAATTGTTGTTACGAAACTTTGCTGCGGAAGGGTTCCTGCCGAACTCCGCACACTGACGAGTGGTTCGTCAGGTAAGGTGTAGGCTGAGAGGAACCAGCTAGAAATGACGGTTCCCTGGCGGCCTTGGCACGCTCCGCCCCAGACATGCACTCATTGGCGATGGCCTGCGTCGGCCTAGTGTCGCGGCCTATGCCAGGATCCGCTGTTGGAAATGCGGCTCGTGGGTCGGACCCGGCCGGCGGGTTCCTGGCACGATGCCGCGTCGTCGCTCTCGTACGGCCGACAGTTATTCGCTGCTAGCATTGCAGCCAGGGGTGGATCCAGACAGGCCGCAGACTCTGCGCTCTCGTCCTACCGCAGACCGGTCCAGGCCAGTTCTAACGTTCCGCCTCACGCGCTAATCAATTGCGTCATCTTCCTGCCTCACCTAAACAAGAAGTAGATTGCCTATCGTCCTTATGGGTTGGAGTCGTACATTTGACAATATTTTGGTTTATTCAAGACTGACGTGCTACTAAGTGTGAGAATTTTAGTAATGACATTAGCTTATCTCATCTCATGAAATTGCCTGTTTATCATTTCTCAGGACTGCAGCGAAGTTTATTTTTCTATATCTGCACCTTGTTCTTCTAAATTCATAAGGGATAATAATATTAGCATCGTTGAACTCGATAACATTTTTTTGAAGAAGCTTAATGGCGTCCGGGTGAACTATATTTTTTCTTATTTACGAACGTACGTGTACTACTACACATACCCTGCGGTTCATCACGTGATTCAACGTGATTCTGGAACGAGGACATAATGCACCCTCATCAACCGGGATATTTTTTCATAGGTCACTGGGTATAATCTGGCTTTAGCGGATCTTGAGTTTCATAAAGGGGCGTGTTGGATCGAAGTATCCAGAGGATGTTAAGTCTCCGGGAGAGTTGGTCAGCGTTAGAACAGGGCTAGCGACGGCGTTAATTGAAGATAACCACTGAGCGTCAGGTGCCCTTGCACATATCCTGTCTGCTGTCACGAATGTAACCGGGCTCTAGTCGTGTTACCCAGAGGCGACGAAGCACACATTCATACACGTTGAGAAACGTGTAGGTGCTGTCCAACGATGGCACATAATCCTGAGGGCGCGAGTGTGTGTATAGAGTAGCACACATGACGTACGTTCCTCGGCCCTATATCCATATGTGCACGCATGCATACATGCATACACACATATGTACGTATGTAGCGGCGTAGCTACTAGATGCAGTCCTCGCTCGGTCGTTCTGCCAGGTAGAATTCCGCTCGGCCCTATTACCTTCGATTTGTCAGCTGGCTGCAGACGATAACGCATTTCCCTGGTTCGTTTCACCCCCTCACCCGTCTTCCTCTGCCTTTATATATCCCCCATTCTCCCGTCCTGTTCCTCCCCCTCCCAGCCGCTCTCTGGCTCTTCTCACACTTTCGCATCCTCTGATCCTTTTGTTCCCTGCTCCCCCCCCTGCCTTCTCGTTTCCTCCTTCTTTCCGTTCGCTTTCACTGCAATCTTTTCAACACGTCTGCGTGTCTGTCAAACTTCTGGATTTTCCATTTTATCGAATCTTGGTCGTTTTAACTTTGCAGTGTCTTTAGCGCAGTTTCGTTTCTTCTTCTTCTTGTTCAGTTGTATTGCGCTAACCTTCTTGCCATCCACTTCATTACACACATTTGCATTTCCCTTTGCTCCAATGTATTCATCTGTTTTATCTCTTGTATCTCTTGTTCTACCTTCTGCTTTTTCTCCGTGGAAACCTTTCCCTTCATATTCTCTGCTTCACGTATTTTGCTCCCTCTTTCGTACTTTCTCTTTCGCACAGCCGGTGTAACCGCGATTTTCCCTATTTGCTATCCATTCCTCGCGCTATGTGTACAGTCATGTAGAATACGCGGCGCGTAATGGTTTTGTTATTGAGTTACCATCAACGGGGAATTTAATTTCTATTTTGGGTAAAATGCAGATACACACTCGTTGCCGTCGATGCGCTCGGAGTGGATGAAATTTGTTAGGCCGTCCATTCGCCGATGATCATCCTGTCTTTCCCCTTTCGAATCTGTTCAACGAGAGACCGTAGAACCGAAAATTTTCTCTTCGTTGGAATGAAAAGAGGCGAGCTGCAGCGTCTCCGCTATCGATCGGGAAAAACGTCGATGGATTTCGGCGAACGTCTGTCGCCCCGTTCGAAAATCTCATACTGGGAATATTGAATTTTCCGCGGGCCATCGTCGACGCAGGAATTTCATGCGGACGTTTTTAATATCCGGGTGTCAAAATGCTATCCGGCGCTTTGACGACGATGACAAAAAATGTTTTACAGCGCATCAATTATCTCTTCTATCGCGTCGGCTCGATGGAATGTACGTCCACTTGGAAAAATCCTCGACTGTCAGCGTGTGCAGAAACGACCATGACGTCATGGTCAGCAAACCCCACTGGCTCTGCACGTAACAGTGCGAGCTTCGGATTTCTCACGGGGAAACACAGAGCGGTGTAAAATTTACTAGCTTTCCTCGTAACACCTCTGTCAGTCGGGGGTTGGCTTGCGCCAATTGCCGGTCGCTTCATTTTCCTCATAGCATTGCGCGCCACGGACAAAGGGAAAAACAGTAAGCGAGGCTCGGGGAAAGGCAGATTTTATCGGCTTTCTCCATATTTTTTCCCAACTCCACTGTCATCTGCTCAAAACGATCGACCGTGTTATTTTTCGGAGAAAAAAACGAGTTGAGTGTCGATGAGCCATCGTGAATTTGGACTCGTTTCAGCTCGTCATTCGACTGTCGCATTTTTGTACTCTCCTATTTCTGCCCAACACCACGTACGCGTTTTTAATACTACACTCGGTAATTCAATTTTTAATGCACCGAATTTTACTGATGAAACGATGTCGATGTTGCAATCGATTTCAAACAAAAAAACAAGCCTTTTACTTTTCAACCTGTTATGTACCGCGATCGACTGAAGCAATTGAAAACTTTTGTTTACAGCATCGATGACGCATGTTTTTTTTTTCAAATTTCCAAATTGCACACGTTACTTAATGCATTGCACTTTCGTCAGCAAAACGGCGTCGATGGTGAAAATCGATTTGAAATAAAAGCTTTCACTACTTCCACTTGACGAGCATTGTAAACGCTCCTCGTTGATGATAACCGTCGTTGAATTATTCGATTCCGTTAAAACGAATGTTTGTAGGTGTTTAGTCTGTTTCAAACAATTCACATTGATCTCCCAAAATACGTCAGAGTTGTACATCGAAGTTGTATGAACTATAAAAATGATGAAATGCCAAACTATTTACTAAAATGTAAGCAAAATTTATTAGAAAGATGTTTGAACGTAATGGTTTCAAGTGAGACTAATGCAAGGAAATTCTGCAGCTCGAAAGCAGACGGTGCTGATAAGAACCTGGATTATTTTCTGTTGATCTTACGGCGCTGGCGAAATAAGACAGACGTTTCATTATGGTTTCGTTGGTCGTGAAACGTCGAACTTCCGATGAAGTTCACCTTTGACCTTACACATTGGCAATTCCGATTTCGCGATCATTCCGGCGCTGCTCATTAAACCCACGTCCCCGCTTTGTGTGGGACGAGCGGGTAAAGGGATTCCGGGAGAAGGGATTGCCAATCGTCGATGCGCCCGTCGCCCTCGGCAAACCGACTCCGCACGAATAAGAAGCTGCCTCGAAACATTTGATTTGAATAATAAATCCTCGTTCGAATGGGAAGAACAGCGTGGCGATCCAATTACCCGCAGGCCGATGAATACCTCTTCGAGAAAAATCTCATCGTCCCCTTTCATTGGCCGCTTCATCACGAACTTCGTTATAACCAGCTTCTCAAATAAGTGTTTGCAGTGGAAAAAGTCACTCGGCTATATTAATATCGCTTGATCGAACGATCGTTGTTACAGCCAGCCGCTGAACAAAATACTTGGCCGTTTCACTGACCGGTTTACTTGACTTATATTAACAACGATGTGGGCATTAAATTAATCTTTTTGTTTCTGGCTAAGGTCCTTTTGTGCGAGTGCCGTAAAAAGTATGCCGACTTTTTTCACAGCACTTTCAATCTGACGGTGGCATTCCTTAGTCCTGTTTTCCGTGCGGTTTTTTCACTAACTTCTTTTGCGATCTTATTAGAATTTACCTCACCGTCGGCCCTAGCTTTTCAGTTTCACTTGACTGTTTATAGAGCGGTGCTGTAGGTGACTTTGCCGGCAGCAGTATGTTTTATTTATGCTCCGCCCTGTTATTTGTCGTGTCTCCGGCTCGTAGGAGTCTTCTTTGGTTAATAATCAAGGAGCAATGTCGGCTAAAAGAAGGGAAACGAGTACTGCAAGCAGCAAAGCTCAGGTAGCCCCGGGCTTAGTCGCAGAGAGGTAATTCCGAGGGTCCATGTCTTCTGCAGCATTGAATCGTTGCGGATATTCCACCACCACCCCCCCCCCCCCCAACCATAATAATGTTAACAGCCGATACATACGTTTCTATTTTGCAGCCTACGAAATAAATCTTCAAACACGTCTTCACCAGAGTCAATGGTATCTGGTTATCGCCACAATATGAAATACTGTTTCATTAATTATTACGTTTCTTGCATAGTGAATAATTATAATAAACTTGAATTAATTTGCAGGGTTCCAGAGAGTAATTATGCAAAATTTGGTCCAGCTTGGCCAAAGGGTTTCAGGGTGAATAAGTCATATACAACAGATATTTTATTTCATATACATGTATGTAGGTATTGTAGATATGTAAGGGAAGATGGCAATGAAAATAACATGCAAGGGGAATTGGACGAGCGGGTTGGAAGGATACAGTAAGTTAATCGTTGGTAGGAGAAGATTCGCTCGATCTACCCTTCGCCATGCAAGTGTCGAGCGTGCTTCGAGTTTCAAGGGCGAAGTTACATTGTTTTCTCAGCGGTGTGTGCTTCTCTCGTTTTGGCCTTTCCCCTTGCTCGGCACATCGCGGCAATTTGCGTGAAAACGGGTCATGATTGCAATGCCGTAGCGAGTGCAACGGAACACTTGGAGTTGGTCGACGAACTTCCCGATGCACGCTTATGCGCGAGACTGCGCTGACACACGGGCACAAACGAGAAGCCTGCGAGGACGTGAAAGGGAGCGGAAAGGCATACTCAGACGGGAAGACAGCGGCACCGGTGATGGAGGGAGAGGGCGGGGGGGGGGGCGGTGTTTGAAGTTGGCAAAACGGAGGATGCAACGGGCGCGTCTCATAGAGTCGTAGAATATAATGAATTACTGTTTACCGAACAATGCCCGCCGAATCGCCCTGGCTTCGAAAGGAAGTACGATCAAGTGATTTACTGCCGACACAAGCCTCCGGCACGTTTCCACGAACCAGACGCGCCGCAGAGTGTGGCCAGAAGTCCAGCTGAAGCACAGCCGCCGAAGAAAACAACACCGCGAGGACTACGTAAAAATAAATGGAACATGTAATACATGTAGGTACATAAGTCGAAGGACACAATGCCAGACACGGAAAAAGCTCGATAAACAGCTACGAACAAGTATGTTTTGTCGCAGAAGAAAATATGAAGGAGAATTAGTGAAGTCGCAAAGAAGTTGTAAATAAAAACATAGTTGAGATGCAAATTAACGAGACGGAAGAAATTCAGTAGTAGTGATTGAAGAAAGTAAGTAAGCGAAAAAAGACATATTTAGTCAGACATAAAAATAAGAAAATAGTAAGCTATCGTGGGAGAAAGGAAGGAAAAATAGGTACAAATCGGTACAGCTTATAAATCCGCGGACAATTATCAAGAGAAGTGAAACAGAAGCAGTAAAAAGGAGAAAATATGTTAAAGAATAAAAAGAAATACGCCTACGTAGCAAAGTGAAAAGTACTTCCGCGAAAAAGAGTGGTTTCTGTCTGCAAACGTGAAATTTAACAGGCAGAAATTTAACAGGCAGAAAAAGACGGAAGAGTGACAATGTCGAGAGAGGCAGTAGAGCTGAAGAAAAGAATAACTGTTATGTGACATCTTTTTTCTGCGTATATACAATATATACACGTGTATAGTTCATTACAGATACACTTATTTCCCCCTCTTACTTTGAGTACCATCTATATACCACTTTCAGACGAAAAAAACATCTGCGTCTTTGGTTGGAACTATACCGGGTACTTTTTTTGCAAGCTTCAGGAAAATTAAAGGAATTGAATGGTGCGATACCCTCGAAGAAATTGCGTAAGATTCCGAATTATTGAGTTATGTCTCGGAAATTTCGAATTACGTGAATTGTTGAATACAGCATTGAATTTAGTCACTTTGTATACCTAATTGATTTACCGCTCATTAAACTTGATGTTCGCAATAATAAGCATATCAGAGTCTGATCACGTAACGCTATTTGACATTAGAAATGAACCACATTAGCTATATTTTATTAGGGTTTACTACATCGTGTTGAATTAATGGACCCTCGTGGGCGAAGATGGTGAAAAGACTGGTCAGCCTTCTTCGCCGGGAGATGGCAAGAGCGGTAATTGGAAATCCGTCGGCCATTGAAAAGATAAGCAGCTATATCGGCCGTGAAAAGCCTATTGTCAGGCCGTGCGCCGACATGCACACTAATACGCGTACGTGGAGTCGACAGCTTCTTCCATACGTGCGAGCTTATTACGTATATCATACCGTTCTCGTAAATCGATCCGCACAGGGCCGTTCAGGAGTTCCTGGAAGCGGAGCTTTGTTCTCGCCATGCATTAGACACCGCTGAAGCGTGCAAGCTGGAAGGAGTGCTTGAGAGAGAGAGAGAGAGCGAGAGAAAGAGAGAGAGATCATGGGGCTTGGAAGGGGATGCGCATCGAGCCGAGCGAAGGACAGAGCCAAGTGGACGGGGAAAACGGAAGAAGGTGACGAGGGCAAGGATATTCTATGGTTAAGCCGCCAATAAAGCAAGAGCGCATTAATTCAATCATGTCATTTAACAAAAACTAACAGAATATCGACGACAAGTATTGTTAGCCTGTGAAACATGAAAACATTCAATGATTTCACTGCTGAAATTGAGGTAAATAATTAACAGATCTCTTTGCGGGGTAGGAAAAGTGTAGATAAGTGGGTGGTTGTACCTCGCGATAAAGTTTTCGCGTGAGTCTCGGAGTCGGGAGAAGCGCGTAATCGAGCGAACCGGTTCATTTGAGCAGGCCGTCGTTTCAACGTGCCGGGCCAACAGGGTGCACTCTGCGAGGTGCCGCTGCGAGTATACGTATTCAACTTCCTTCGGTTATTTACTGGGCGGACAGCGGGGGGTGGGCAGCCCCGAAAGGCAAGTTAATATTCGTTACAGCGAAGCCCGGAGTGGCGGGAGCAAAAGTAGACGCTGGAAGCACCGCGAGACGGCCCGTTGTTGCCGTTCCTGAAAACTGGCTCCCGGAATATCTTGCACCCTTTTCATCATCAGCTTCTACCCCGTCTTCCATTCGCCTTCCTCGTTCTTCGAGGGCCTCCTTCGTATTTCCTTCGAGGCGAAGGCGCGCTCCGACACGACGTTCCTCTAATTTATTTCCTCCAATTTTTCAACGTCCGCCTTCCGATTATTATCTCTGTTCTCACCGACCGAAAACCGCTTCGCAATACGCCTAGGTACATTCTGCCTTTCTTATGTTACGTATCAAACTGTCAAACGAGTCATGAATTTCATTAACTGGGAAACTTCGCAGAAACAAAGAAATTCTAGCCATGACGTAATGAAATTACGGGTCATTGCAGAAAATGGAAAATATTATGAACTTTTGTTGAATATGATTTGAAGTCGTATTTTAAATTTCATTAAAAATTGCCTGTTTACCAAATATCGGTACACGAAGGAACTTAGAAATAACGACAATTTGTCTCCGCGGGCTTCGAAAACTGGCTACATCGCGAAGATACGTACATGCGAATAAGATAATTGAAAGGCGGAGAGCTTCTAAAATTGTTTGTGACTTCTGAGTGCCGGCTCCAAGATCAAAGCTCGCGCGTTCATAACGTACGGCAAGAAAGTGCCGAGTGCAGAGGTAGAGGGCGAAGAAAGGGGGAAGAGAGGCACTCGCGGGAGCGCCCTAGTAGAAACAAGCGAAGAGGGTGTTAATAATGAACGAGGTAACTTGGAGTAAACGGTCAGAGCCGTTCCTATGCGGCGACGCCTCAGCGGAAATAATAGCGGTGGAGTACTGAGGCGAGAGGAGAAGCTGCACACCACGAGGAACAAGGGAAGATGCTGAAGAATATGACGAGGGCGCTCGTTAAACAAAAGGAACCTTACCGGCAACACGCCCTATGGCGCCGGAAAATACGAGCAAGAAAGCACCAGAGTTACCCCCAAGTGAACGAGTAACGACAAACATGATAATTAGTGGATACGTTGTCGAGAAAATCGTCGTGTCAAATTTGTCAATCAGTAGTTTTAGTTCTCTGCACAGATAAATCATTTATGCGAGCATTATTGGACAAATATAGGACTTTTCCACATAAATTATATCCTTCTACGTATAATCATTTCGAGAAAGACTGATCTTATCGGATCTTTTCGGAGTATCAAGAAGAATAATTCAAAGTTGTACAGGTTTTTTCAACGGCAATACAGAACTATGATTCGATGTTTCTTATATCCCGTCTATTTTCCTATGGTATTACGGCTAATAAAGTTATTATTACCGGTGTTCGGACGATCCCCTATGTTTTCCTTATGTGTAAAGTTATAGTAACGAGCCGAAGCAGCGGGGAATCGGTCTCAGGGTGTGAGTGTCGTGTTTTCTTCGGCGGACTATTTACGACGTTCGAGCGCCGTTCCGATATGATAAATCGTCGAGGAAAGTATTCCATGCGTGCCTTAATCGCGGAAAGTCCAGCGAACTCGTCGTCGAAACTTCCGCCATATGAATTTTCGGACGTGCATTGCTTCCTCGATCCCCGCTTGGCCGGGTTTTATGACTCGCGCGTAAACCGTGCGACTGTTAGAAAAAACTTGTCTCCATTCCAATCAACTTTGCCGATAATAATTAGAGACTTCTTCGCGGATACGTTTAATGTAAGGAAAATCACTTTGCCAATTCTACGTAATGGTATTACACGGAACAGTTCACCGAATAAAGCCAACTAGTGACAGTAATTTCTGTTGTTTTAGTGAATTTCGTTTGGGGAACAATTGCGGTTGAAGGTGGTTGGCTGGGGTGGGGGGTAAAATTTGTAAGATGATATCTAAGGCGCGTTGGCTGCGTATTGCGGGAGAAAGACTCCGCGTTGAAGGGTTTGAATGAGAAGCCCGACAAGGGAAGCGACGTCAAACAATTCGCGAATGAGGGTATAAAGAAACGAGGAAAGCAATCCGCATGACTGAAGCCGTAACCATGGCGATCGAGGCCGAGTGACGTCTCTGCATGGAAATATTGAATTCCCCTCTATTACGGGCTCGCAAAATAGTTTGCAGGGAATGCCTTTGGACTCGCGTGCGCTCTCACAGCTCGCTGAGCAAAACACCGAAAGAATATGCCGCCTCGGGGATAGCCGGCTTCCATAGCCTCCGAATAATCGTACTCACCAAGGGTTCGGCAAAATCTTGCAATCACTTCTCACGCGGTAAAAGAAGAACCAGGGGATGCGCCTAGATATAGTGGAAACTAAAAAATGATCAAATGACGAACTGTTAAGTCGGTACAGACTAACACTGATGTTTGTAATTATAATTGAAACTACTCGTGACAGTTAGGTGTGAAAGACTTCTGGCGATAATCAACACGTACGATGGAGATGACTTTTACATAAAGTAGGATAACATATCCGGCAGTCTGGATTTTTCGTGGAATTCTGTCAGGTCGTCGGGGTAGGGCCGCTAGTAGGCACGGGAAATTCATTTTTCCCCGGAGTAGCGGGCAAATTCCGGATGGAAATTGAGCGTCATGGGGCGACGATGTGACGTGGCAGGCTGCCACGACGGTTCTTAAAATAATTCAGCGTTAACCCTTGGCACTTGATAGCCGGCGCTCGTTCCTGTACTCGACGTGCAGGGGAGGACGTGCTGGAGGGTGACATTGATTTCGCATTAAAATTGCGGCCACGCCGGCTGCTCCGGCGCTTTTGCCGGCTCTCGATGGTTTCGCTGCTGCGGGCTACGACACGTGAGCGCTCGGTCGAAACGTCGACGGAAACGCCAGGAGAAAGTTTCAACGTGCCCCTGCGTTTTCCTGCACAATGCCGCCGACGCGACACTGCCCTCTTTCAATCTCCCCTGAAATCGGGTTAAAGTATTTTGCCGCTTATGAAAATGCCATCGGCCCTTTTACCGGCCCGAATTATTCCGATAATCTCAACGGCGAACGAAAGCACCGCCAGGAATAACAGCCAATACGGAAACCGCAGAAAGCTATCGGACGTACTCGGAATAATGGCCCGTCTTCAAGGATTTACATATTATGCTCGAATATGATAAATAATGAATACTACATCTAATTCTCTGCGTTCAAACATTCTCTTGTTGTCCAAAAAACAAAAAAGGTTTTTTCGTAGAATTCTAAACCGCAAAATACCGCGACAAGCAGTTGAAAGTTTCGCCACACTTATGTTCGATGAAAATTGTAGTTGTATTTCAAATTAACCAATTCCGTTTGGAAGTGCATCGGCTGCATGGTATGCATGAAACGATAATAGAGAAAGCAAATAACTGGACATGATGACTGGAAAGTACGTGAAAAGCAACGCATTTCCTGCCTCCGTGGAGCGTTAGCCACGAGGAGATGGGAATGAAATGCGCCCTCGATGGTCCGACCGAGCGCTCGTTCATTCTTGTGGACAGTCATAATATTATCTGACACAGTACCGCCCCTCATTTCCATTTGCGTGTTTCATTATCTGGCTCGATGACCCGCAGGCGCGAGCTATCCAAATGGATCGAGCAAAAAATGAGCAGCCCTTTTCTCTAGGCATTCGCTTGCCCATTGCTAGGAGAAACCGAGGAAAAAGGATCGCTTCCTTCCTCTTCCTGTTTGCCGAAATAATTTCAACTAATAAGCGTGCTTGCTTTTCGCCGATTCCATTGGACACTTTGTCGTCGCCAGCATATCATAAGGATACTTTTCAGATATTCCGAAGTATACCGGTATTGAAAATTCTCCACACTATCTTTAGGAGCTACTAAAAACGTATTTATACGATTACTTTGAAAATGTTAGAAGAGGATTACTAACAGATCCTAAACATCCCTCCGTGGAATGTTGCTTTGGCGACTGAAAGTAGGCGAATACCCGAGTTGCATTGCATCACGAAATTCCTGTAGATGTAATCTCAGTTAACCGCTTTGACCTTCGCGCGGGCAATTTACATGTGTGCCCCGGCACTTTGCTAATCCGAATCGCGCATATCGAGCGACACTCGGGTTTTCGCGTTGCGCAACGCTTACGCAACGAGCGTTACGTGACGAAACAATGGCTGACAGCGGGCGCTCGAGCGCACCCGCCGATCTCTTCCAACTAAACTGCCTTCGATCCCCGTCCCGTCCCTTCAATTTCACCGGTGACCCGTCACTTAATTACCAGCCGAATGAGGCCCTTTTGTCGTCCGCTCATGTTCTTGCCCGGCCAAAGAACGATTGCGTAAACACCACCGAGCGCCGATATTCAGCAACATCACCGATCGAATCTTTCCCACGAGAAAGACTCGTTCCACTTCCGAATGATACGTGTTAAATCGATTGTTTTCTCCGAGGAAACAGGACAGTTCCTCTCGACCGTTTCAATTTACCTACATAGCGTACTCTTCTTTCTACAGACATAACACATTGTTTTTGCAGGTGACGTAACACATTGTTTCCCGGAAAATGACAATGTCATTAGCATCGTTAATTATTCCACTGTGTAATTGTTTCATCGTTTTCAAGGATCCGTATCGTCGGTGTAATCTTCCCTCAGCGGCGAAGGTGGATGATTTTCATAATCGCTGTAGAATTTCAGTAAATTGAGGTAAATCTTGGGGAACGGGAGCGCGCCTCAAGGAAATGGGATTCGATTTTCCGGTTAACGAATGGCCAAGTCGCCCGATTAACAGACGATTTAAAGCAACGTCGAAGATCAAAGCGTCGCCATGCGTCCGAGGATTATCCCGCTGAGACGACTAGAGCTTCGTAACGAGATGAGCTCAATATCCGGATTTCTCCTGGAAAAGAGCCATTGCAAGGAGAAACGTCCTTCCATTCGGGACCAGTGGTGACAGTGCACGACCTCTCAGCCCGCCAAACTGATGCTCGTTTCAATGTTGCTAATGATAATCTCGTTTCCCCAAACCTCTGCATCTCATTGCAGTAATAAGCAATTTCTTTGACGCTTATTGCCCTTGAAATTTACGTTTTATGATGCAGCTAATTCTTACATTCTTCTGTGGTTGTCATATCAGTCACCTCTGAGATATTAATTAACGCGTAAGACACCCATTAAATATTTAGAAATATCCTGTTGTTAGTCAAAATTCATACTCTGTTGAACTTTACTTAATTTAATGAAAATCGAGGAATATACAGTACGTCGAGTCGAAGAGAAAATGTGATGGTCAGACGGAAATGAGAATATGTGAAATGTTTACAGAGATGTCTTTGTTAGATACAGCATTTATATTCCGTAAAGCTATCTTAAAATTACAATTGCGCCATACACTGCTGACAGAAACAATAATTTACAGTCCTGTTTTGCAGTGCTAAAAGACACAATGAAGTATGATAATGAAGTGAATTCGATATCCGAGACACATGACAAAGTGAATCGCTCCGAAAACATTGTTACTCTTGGCGAATGTAATTGTTTCCTTTTAGGTTGTCTGAAACAGAGCCAATAGGTACTTCTTGTCAATCTGCCGCTGACAAGACGCACACAGTAACACAAGAAACAAAGAAAAGCCAAGGTACACGAGGGGCAACAAAGTGAGAGCGAGTAAGATAGTGTGAGAATGAGTGAGGAAGAAGAAATGAAAAACAGGTCGAACGATGGAGGGGTATAAGATGGAACGAGAGAGGAATAGAAAGAGAAGGGGTTAAAGAGGTAGCGAAAGAAAAAGACAGGAAATGGTGAACGATGGTAAATGTAAGAGAGTGCAGGACGCTATCGAGACGATGTTATTCGCCCGAGGGATAGCCTTATATAATCCGCGGGCTATATCCTAAAAGTTATCTGAAAATTTCATTTACGACGCGCGAGCAAGAGAGAAGCGTCTAGATGGAGAGTTAATAAATGTAAATATTAGCCGTAGGAGTGGTTTGACGAGGAACTCTGAGAGGCAAGCTCGAGAAGCAAGCCAAGAGAGAACAACCCCCCCATCCCCCCCCCCTCACTCTTACGCGTTGCAACGACGAGAGACGGGGCTACAACTTGGAGTTCATTAAAGCGTGGATCGATCCGCCAACGACGACCCGTAAAAATGAATAATCTAATCCTTCGCCCCGACGCGGAACTCTATCATGTCCCGGTACAAGTTTTTCATGCGGGATAGGCGACCGGAGGTGAACAGGGGGTTGTCGGGCTTGTCGCACGGGGGACAACCACCTCGAAAGTGGAACAAAGTATCCCCCAACTACGGTTTGTAGCGTGTCAAAAGTCCCCGACGTCCTCGGAATATAGATTTGTTTCTCCAACTTCCGGGGGCTTTCCTATTCCTTCGAGTTGATTCGTAATTAAATGCAAGTACCGTGACGCATTTACTGGCCATTCGTTGTTAGCGAATTAGTAAAGATAATCCTGTCGCACACTTTGTAACGACAACTCATGAAATTCGCGTGGATGAAGACAGAACGTTAGGGAAGGTGGAAGGTCTGCTGGCCGACTGAACATGTTTACGAAATATCTCGGGAATATTTCTTCGGGCCGAAGAGCTACGGGAAGAACGCGAAACGCGCTGGCTAGCGCGCGGTACTTAGGGCCGTGGAACTCGGTCGGATATAAATTAAATGTAAATACTGGCAAGACGGAAAATGGAGAGCAAATACCGGGCCGCTGTTCCGAAACAACAATGCGGCTTAGACTATGGTCCCTACGTTGAAAAGGAGAGCAGATGCTGGAGTGCGCGCGACGGGATGAGCGGGGTCGAGAGGACTGAAACGGCCGGGGAAGGGGGCGGGAGGGGCGCCGTGAGTACCTGTCGAGAAATACCCAGCAGCACGATAAAATCGATAACAGCGGCTTCCAGCATACACTCCACCGAAGTACCGTGATTTTACACGAAATACATTTTCGACGCGTCGTCGAATATCAAGCTGAAAAATGTACGTTTCCCCGTCAGATGCTGATTTTTATACGGGTTAATGTGATTCCTGTTTATGCACTTTTGGCCGATAAGATTAATAGGCTTTGAGAAAAATAATGGAACGCTTATTGATCGCCATAGGTACAATACGAAAGTGGGCTCCTGCCAAACATATTTGCAATGAATCTTCACCTTGAATCTGTTACCTGTTGGCAAGAATACTTCTTCGCTTAAGAATTCTTTAATATTAAACAGACTCTACGCTCACAGAAATATTGCTTGGAAATCATTCTAAGTAGCGAACACATTGCCCGTGATCTTTTGGCACATGGAAATTGGTTTTCTTAAATTCCACGCGATTAAAGGAAGGCGGTAGTCCGTGAAATCAGCGTCGGACGATATCGAGCGAGCGGAGAGGATCGGGGATCCGAGGCGATCGGTGTTAGGCAGCCCCGGGGAAGTGAGGCCGCCGTCGTTGTAGCTCCTGCAGGAAATAGCTGACGTCCCAGGGTGGAAATGACCCGTCATTCGCAGCCCGCCGGAAAGCCTCAGGACCGTGGACTCCCCTGGAGGAACGACGATCGCACAGCTTCACAAATCCGGACCTCTATACAGGCCTCGTCTCACCGTCTCTGTCCCTCCGTCTCTATTCATCTGTCCTTCATCCTCTCCCTCGTCACCCCTCCCCCCTCCCCTCTTTCTCTTTCTTCCCCACTTCTCCCCTACTTCTTTTGTGTACGCTTTTATCCAGCCGAAATTATTTTACGGCATATTGTGCCCCGTACGCGTGTCATGGAATTTACTCACACCCGTCATTTTTCTCTTTTTCTTTACACACTTCTGTCCACGGGTATGTGTTACCTGTACATGAAAAGCCTTTCAGTAGTTTCATCTCTTAATTATTGTCCATCGGTAATTCTGAATTGTAGTTGTCACTTTGCTCATGAAAGTCTTCGATCCCGTCGGCGTAAGTGATTTGCATTTAAGGACTTTAAAGATGCAAGAAGAATACTAATGCATAATTACTCTTGTACGAGGTTGAAAATCAGCGCAATGGTCGCAAGGTTAACGCGTTCGTTACGAAAATACTTTCGGAGAATAAACGTGGAAAGGAATAACACGAGAGATATCTTTTCATACGGCAGACTAAATATCACGCAACAAGGAACAGAATCATTGTCTCTGGCAGCTGTATTATGGGTTTTGATAAATGCGTGTAAAAGTTCCGTCACGCGTAATACGTGTGCCGAATATACGATGGCCAAGTCACGGATCGTCTGTGTTTTTAAACTTCGTCGGCGTTGCTTCTGTCACGACGAATCGCACTCGGCAGCTCTTATACGGCGGTTATGAGATCCGTGAAACCAGTTTACACTGTTGCATAATATCCAGGTCGAAATGGTTTCTTGACGCGATGCAGAAAGAACAGTAGTCGAAGAAAGAAAAAAGTAACAGAAAGAAGGCTTTGTATACATCACGAACGTAAAGCAAACGATAAATATGAAACTTTCGAATTTCGTACCTTTTCAAGCAAACAAAATGTAAAAAGCATATAACATACAAAAATGGTTCTGTCTCAGAGATATAGAAATTAAAAAGAATATATTTCCATGTACTACTAGCATAACGTGCAAAATGGAAGGAAGATTTCAGTACTCCAACTCGTTAGTTTTTTGCATTTTTAACAATAATATCTTCCGTGCGGATAAAGAGAATATGGCAAAAACAAGCATACCTCGTAAAACGAGGAAAAGCCCAAGGCCCTCTACGGCCATCTGCATCATGATTTTTAATTCGCCATCCCCGATCTCCCTTTCCTCTGGCCATTTTTTTAAAACAGTGGATCGACGAAATCTGCCATTTTACGTGGCGAATAAATCTGGATATTCCGCATACGTGTGCGTAACATTAATCCTTTCTGCGAAGAATCCAAATAACATGCTTTGACGCCCGTCATAAATGTTATATACAAGAGGAATAATGTTCTCGTATTGAGACTCACAATCAGAAGTAATTCTCGTCGAACTTTTATTGCTTCGGAAGGGTAAGAAATTGTTCAATAGATCGAAAATGACCTAAAGGGTATACAGTGTTTCCCTAAACAATTTTGCAATGAATTTATGACGAGAAAAACGTTAAGAGTGGCGTTTCGGAAGCTGCTCGCAGTGGGTCGTGACCGAAAAAGATCCCATAAGTCGGTGCGACGTGTATCGACGTATCTGCGAGGTCGATTGATATAATCGGCACGAAGTCGAGGCAGGCACGAAGCGAAAGCGTTCCTCGTTTGGCCGGGCATGGTCGGGCCGTAAAGTTTCATGGTCGCTCTTTCGGCCCTTTTGTTGGAGAGGAGTGTAAGGTAGCGCGACGATGGCCTCGACAAGACGAAAGGAGAGGACGGAAGACTCGAAGGTCGAGATTTTAAGGGTCGAGCGATTCCTGATCGGTCGTTGGAGGATCCTCGTCGTCGATACGACCAGGCGGTTCCGTTCTCCGCGGGACTATGGGACTTTAAAGGACGATGTTCGTGAATTTGGCCGAGCGGGGAGAAAGAGGTGGTGCGCAACGGGTAGATAGTGGAATTGTACGGGCGGGACGTGCGAGATTGCACGGCTGTGTGTATATGTATAACGAGAGGCCGGCGGAAAGGAAGGGGGATTACGGTAATGGCGGCAAACAGTTTCGCTCACGGACCATTAGTCAAAAATGTCCGGGTTAGTTGTCGGTCCCGTCGTCGTACTCGTACAGCCGGCATGCAAAAGCTACTGTCGAGCGCACCGTCCAAAGTGTATATCCGGACAATGCCTCGCTAACCATTCTCTTCTATTCTCCGCTCCGACAATCAACGGCGATTCTCTCTTCTGTTCTACGGCCAAAACGACGGCCAACCTCGCCCTTGTTTTTCCGGGCAACGACTTCTAGCTTTATCTCACAGAGGAATTCCGCAAGAAAGCCAAAGCGATACAGACAGAACAAGTTCTCTGATTATTTTCATTTCCAACGAGGATTTATTCGTCAATCTCCTATCATAATAATCCTCCTGCTAAGTTACCAGTGGTAACTTCACGTCCTATTATACAAGTTCAGATCTAACGGCTGTCTCATTGAAATTGATCAAAAAAATTCATAAATCTGCTAAACATAGTATTAATTGCGAACAGTTATCGTTACGTTAGAGCTGGCAGTTTCTGTGGTGGTAAAATTCGTGTGTGGCCAATGACAAGATACATGTGAATGGGAAAGTTCACTTGGGGGAAATGTGGGTTTTGATGTAAGGCAAACACATTCCAAAGGCATTCGTGTTTGAAGGGACGCGATTCGAAGAAACATCGGCCCTGGAAAACCGAAGACTCTGAGCGGCACGATGTTTACATGAAAGCCAAGAGCGTGCTTTCCGTTTCACGTGCGTTCACGCGTCCCTTGCAAACTCCGGCGCTGGTAGGTCGTGCACGAAGCGAACATCCACAGGGGAAGTTTCCTCGTTTGCCCCGGCACTTTCCTGGCGCGCACGTACTAATCCGTTACTCGTAATTAGAGTCGGATTGGCAACGGTTTAATCCCTCAACGTCAGGACCTGTCGGAGAGAAAGCCACCGGAAGCCAAGCGGAAGGAACGGGCAAGAGCGAGACGCAACGAGATATACGCAAGGTGCTACACATTACGTTAAGAAGAGAAGAATGGCCGGTCAAGGAGGGAAAAAGGAAAAGATATTTTCGTACAATACTTGAGGATGAGGACGGTAAATTCGGTATCAATGGAGACATTTTACCGAAGCAATTCTTCGTTTTCCCTTTTCAATGTTATTTGGTATATACACTAATTCTGCATTAAAGTGTATCAAGCAAGAAAGCTAAATGTCGGATTCGTTCTTATAACGAGTAAAAAAAGCTAGGAAAAACGGAAGATGGAACGAAATAATAATGAATAAAATATTAAAAAGTAAGATAGAGTTGGAGTTAGAGAGCGAGAGGAAAAACGGATGGATTAACGGAAAGGGGCGAGAAGCAGAATCAAATAAACAGATATCGAGGAAGTGGGAGGAAGTATTACGGCGGAGAGAGAGGGCCAGCGGGACGAAAGGATGAGGAAGAGGCTGTGCGGAGGGAAACTACCGGTGCAACCTCCTTCGTTCCCCGGCCGACACTTTGAGTAATAAGATAGGAGGCTCCTCCACCCCGACCGAGTGGGCGAGATAACGTCATTGCGAACCAAATGGACCGAGATATAGATAAGGGATAATTAGGGGAAGAGAGACAGACGGCGCGGATGTTGCGGAGGGCAACGGAGGAGGCACAAAACGACGGCCAGAGTATTCGGGGCGAAAGACGGAAGGAACAGAAACAAAGAGGGAGATAGAGAGAGGGGGGGATACTCGCTAAGGTGGCACGGGGATGACGTGGAACATTTGTTACTTTGGAATTTACAACGAGGAGCATTCCCACTCCTTACCCACCTGAAACGTCCTTACAGTATATATCCTGGCCCGCCATTCCTTCGCTACGGTATACCCACGTGCCCCTTTTGTCGTCTTTCCAATCTCTAACGACCGTCTTACTTGTCATTGGACCTTATTAACTTCGTCTCTCACTCGCCATTTCGAAAGCTACCAGGACTTGTCGTAATTTATTGTTTCGAAATTTAGTTTTCTTGGATAGTCGGAATAATTCAATATCCCTGCTATCAGTAAAGTTCTTTCATTTTACTTCGTTGTCAGAATTTCTCCATTTAGGTATTGATATTCTTCCTGAATATATGACGAAATGCAAGAGATCAAAGAATGTTCGACTGTCATTAGAGCAGGTGAAGATATTGTAGTATGTTGACTTTGGAGGAGCCGAAATGCACGACTTATTGTTAGCGAGTTATTTATTCGACACGTGGGCCTAGTACAGACGTCTGCAGGAGAACCGCGTCGTAGCGCTGGTGCACGGGAAATAAAGGAATTTCCCAGCAACTCCGTGTACAGCCGCACGGAGGCCATTAGTCCGTCCGTGTCTTCCCCTTGGGGGAGGTCGAACCCAAGAAAACTACCGCATGCGAGACTGTTCCTGGCGCGTGGAAAACAGCCTTTGTTATAGCCCAAGGATATCTCTATAAATTCTGTGCCCTGCCGAATATTTTCGCCATGCAGGCGAATTCAACGTACCCTCTCGGAAAACTACTATTAAACTCCTATTAAAATATCTGACAATTACATCTGTAGCGAACAAATTATCAAGCAAACCAACTGCTGTTGTGTATTAGCGGATGAATTATTTGACACTGTCTCAAAATGTACACACTTCGTGCGAACGATTCGACTCATTCTTCGTTTCGTTCCGCTTTGATTTTCTCTTTAAGCCAAGACCTTTCCTTTCAAGCGAGTTGAAGTAACTTTTTGCAAAAATAGATCAGCACGAAGCAGGATGAATATTTCTGCGTTTATTCGTAAGATAATTTTCTTGGCTTCCGACGATTCACTTTGCTCGTCTTGAATATTTGAAGGCTCAACGTCGCGAGTCCATACAGTTACTAACGAACCATTGGAAATATGAATTTCTATGCGCATGTATATTATATTCTGTGTGTGTATACGTATAGGGGTGGACCATCGGCCTCATCAACGGTAGTCCGCTCGACGACACGTACAGGATATCGCGTCATTAAATTGCATTTGCATATCACTGATCCGATGAATGGGGCCTAGCACGCCTCGGTGAAGCCAATTAAAATTGACAGGACTGCCTGTCGCTACTCTCTTACTCCCTCTCACCCGCCTCCTCTTTATTTCTCTCTGTTTTTCTCTTCCCACCTCCGCCCTTCTCCGACTCCTGTCTCATCACTTGTCTTCTTCTCTCTTCATATTCTTTTCTAACTTCCACATTCCTACTCCCAAGTCTTTATATCGCTTTGCTCCTGTCCGTATTTTGCTCACCCCTTATCTGTTTTTCCTTTCTCCCCTCTCTTTCTTGCTTTCACCTTCTCGTTTCGCTTTGATCCTGTAGTGTCAGTTTTCCTTCACTCCTGGCGATTCTCTGTTTGCCAAGTATCGCACACACATGCACGGTTATCGGCGTGTTACAGCTATTGGACTTAAACGGTTTCACGATTCCGCGCGTGACTCGGCACTCGAGGCGTTGGCATTCGTCCGGAACGGCCCGTGAAAAGTGTTGAAATTGCGATTCTACGCGTGCCACAAGAATCGCTGATCCACCGGCGTACAACCTTTTGAGAAAAGCAAAGGGATGGCTGAAAGTCAGTGCATTATCTGCACATATGTGCATTCGAGTTGAATAGTTTTCGATTTACTTTTTCATCATACAGTCTCATTGCGTGTGGTAGTTAATTCTCATGATTCGTTGCGAAAAATATTACCAAAATATTACCAAAATAATTACTAAAGTTCCATCAGATCTTTTTAATTGACGTATTTTACATGGTTCGTAGCACCGATTTACTTTGCTAAAATGTTCCAAATTTAACGTAAATAGGGAAATGGTGGAGATGTACCCGTTACAATTGATTTATGAAGTAAACCGGAAGGGTAAAGCACACGACTTCAATGCAGACAATGTAAGCTTTGTTGCATTGTGATTGTGGCTAACGTAAATATTGTTGAGCTGGTAAACTCGTTGCAACAATATGTTATACGACAAAGGCTGTAGAGCTTGTGCTATTCATTGGTTTAGCGCGAAATCGAAAAGGTGCCAAAATATTCTTGCAATCGATTTAGTACAATATTATCGTACAGTGAACATTATTGTTTTGTAATACAATTGCGACTTTTAAAAGATATTTACATTTCCCTTTATGTTGTCACAAACACAAATGATATTTTAGCCTTAATATTGTTTCGCATAAATATCAATAAAGTTCATATATCCTGGATAGTATATGCATGTAAGTTTACAATACCATTACAACGACCATTTGTACAGCGACTGCGTTGAGAAACGCGTGACAGGCAAGCATTTGCCTTGGTTGCGAGAAATGAGAAATATTGAAAACCGGCAATATCGTATGTCGCAGGTACATGTCTGTCCGCTTATCGTAAACTTTTATTGTCTCTCGTCATGCAATTTCTACGCGTGTATACACAATTTCGTAGCTCGTTACGTAGTTGCTCTGTCGTTTACCACCCCTTACCGCGGAATGCTCAGCGCGTAGTGTCTTACAAATGAAACTTGTAGGGCTGAATGCGCAGGGAGTAAATTTTATGATGATTCTCGGTTTCTGGCTGGCGTCTCTGTTTACATTTTCCCTGATGTTCTTCCCAGATTCCTTCCTTGTCCCGTCTTCCTGCGCCATGTACAATTCACTACCCTTAGGCAAACATCGGCGTGTATGTCAGAGTTCCTCTTCCTTTTCTGCTTACCCTCGCGCATCTCCCCACCCTCTCCTCGACATCCAAGCTTTATACCCCGCCGCCCGGTTCGCTACTCTTTTCCCTCTTCCAACTTTTTTTTCATTATACGTACACGGTGCATGTCGTTTTCTTTGTCTTTTACGCTTTTTCTTCCACTTCCCGCATTTGCTCCACATTAATTTTTCTTTACCTGAATCTTCCAATATCCCGGTTAAGCCGCGTCTGTTCATTCTTTTACCGTTTCATCTTTCTTTTATGTTTTGTCTCCTTTTTTTCATACTTAGCTTACTCTTTGGTCAACGAGATAGAATTTTACGGCGTGCTCAGATTTGTCGCTTTACCTTATTATGTTATATATATTTAATTACTTAATATTTCCTTTTTATCTTCGAGTATTCTTCGTGTATTAAATTTCTTCTATCTTATTATAGATTGTTACCATGTATTCTCATTTTCTTTTGTTATACCTTCAATCATTTGTCTTACCAATAAAATATCCTTACCTCTTTGATTCTCGGGAAGGTAGTAAAAATCTATAGAGCGAGGAATATCGATATCTACATCGCGAGCCTTGGCTTTAGCGAGGAAGAGCGAAGGGAATTATGCGCGTGGTGGTTGCATCGGCGTGCATGCTCCGAACGCATTCCTGTCGCATGTGACGTCAGACGGGCGGATATACGTAAAGGAAGGGAAGGGTGTAGGTGCTCGTTCGGACACGTAACGATCGTCGGAGATGGGACGAAACGGCGAACGAGCCACGCTCTCGTCGACTGCTCGCGCGATATGAACTTCCGTTCGACGCAATAAAGCGACGATCATCGCGAATCGCTGCCGCATTCAACCGGATACGTACGCGTCTCCAAGATTCTACCTTACCTTCCCCTTTCATCGTCTGCCCTTTCGATGAGGCTGCTCGAGTCTTTATGTGTCGTCGGCGATTTCCTTTTTTTACGGCGGCCTAAAATGACGCTACAAAAGGAACCGGCGAGTTTTGATTTCCCACATCGTCCTCACCAGCTGGAGTAAATGGTTTATGGTCAATGAAGGAATGCCGAGGGTCCGTCGAAGAACCTTCTCTATTCGGTATACTGAAAATTTTACCGATGTACGCGGTTTTCCAATTAAATAGGATAACATAAGCACTCTAGACAAATTAAGCATTCTAGTTCATTAAATAAGTTATATTACTCGTAGTGAATAATTTCGGTATCTTTAGTTTTTTTCCTCAGACCGAAGCTAAACTTGGAATAAGCTTTACCTGTTTAAAGATAAGAGAATCTACCAAACATTATCATTTACCTGTTAATAGTTATCATTATTCGAATCATATGGACAAACAAAAATAAGAACAGAATTTCCTTTAAGTCCTGAGACCCACATTTTCGGTACAATAACGAAGAACGTGCATAAATTTGGCAGTTGATAGCAATTGGCGAAATTGTAAGGTTATTCGTTGCAATCGATAGGCGAAACGTTTTTCTGAAAACGGTAGACCCGCGGAAATTTTGTTGGATCGGCGAGCGTGAGTTTCTCATCATGAAAAGAGAATAGCTCTCGATTCGGCCGGAGCCAGTCGTTCTCCATCGCATAACTTCCCGGCGGTTCTTTATCTCGTCCTTTCTATTCGATCCGTGCGGCCATATCGTCAGGTGGAAACGATCCTAAGCTCGGCGATTGACTAGCCGACACCCCCCGCTCCCTCGCCGTTTCCCGTCGTCGAGTTCAGCCTGCAGCACTGAATTTCTATCGAGACACTTTCCGTTCGCGAAATGGCCGAATTTCCATTCGCGACGGCACAGCAGTACGGCGGGGCATCTACATGATATTATACGCCCGGCGAAACAAAGTGGCGCAAAGGCGAGCAAGTTTTCGCGAGCGGAGAAAAAAGAAGGAAGACGAAGATGGGCTTGTTCGACGAGATCCGCGGCTATGCTCTGCTGGGCTGAGGGGAGGAGGTTGGGGGTTGCGGGATAAAGGCTCAGGATAGTCGTCGGTCGTGGCGCCCTCGGCGCTCGCTAATCTAAATTAAATGAGGGGATGCTAATGATCCGTTACCCCCGAAAGGGTAAGCCGCTTCGTCGATTCCGCGCTTTAATCGATTCCCCCAGACGAGAGATGACAAATCGAATAACTTTAATCAAACCACTATCCCCACTACTTTCAATATATACGATATCGTTCTTTTTCTACAGACTATTTTCACTGGATTATTTTCGTGATAAATGCAACGTATAAATCGGTACATTTGTAACGTTTATGTAAAAGAACGTGGAACTGTAGTCTTGATTCGACGGACACGTTTGCCGATCCATTGGACAAAAAAATTAAAAGGGCATTTCATAAAAATTTGCTGCCATAGTAGATCCATTAAAAGCCCATCCGATCCGAGCAGCAAGGATCCGATTGCATTGCACGGGAGAATGTGTTGGATGGATGGCCCGTTTCACCGTGAGCCGCAATAAAGATTTCATCTAGCCAGGCTCGTAAAACGCGGCCGGGAAAAACGGCAGTGACAATTAACGCGGGGCCGAAGTTGCCTGTTCAATGTGATTATCATAATGCGACTTAATTCGATCGAGCGGCAATGTCGATAAAGGGTCTTCCATTATTGCATAAACATCGAATGTCAAAGGTACCGACATGCCGCTCTCTCACGTAATTCCAAATAAATATATTTCAATGTACTTTGCAACAAATGGAATTGCTCGCAACATGTATTCCCATCACACGAAAGTCCATCGTGTATCGCTAAAAACAATACCTGCGTGTTATGCATTTTATGCATGTTCCATAATACGTTTTGCGCTAGGTATTACGGCCTCTATATTTTCATAATATGTCATCACTTTAAAACTTGATAGGCACACGTCATTTACGATACAATTCCTACGGATAAGAACCATGCTTTTCTTTTCTTTCTTGAATATTCGCTATTTGTTAATAATTACGCAATTATTAACAAATAGAAATATTTGTGAATGGATACAAGATGAGGACGAGATTTGACGAGCAAAAGTATACACATCTGAAAATCCAGCGGCTGACATGTGATGTATATTACCACTGGATGCGCAGGGGTGGGAGAAACGATTGGGCAGACCGTTCGAAACACGGACGGTGAGCCATTGCGAAACGGTTTTACCAAGTGGAGCCGCTAGTCGATATGCGAAAGTTTCATCCACTCTCGTTTCACAGGGCTCAACTGCGACGCATCGAAGTTCATACTTTTTTTTCCTCGCACGTGTTCAACCGCGCTTCATATTGCTCTCTGTATCCTCCTTTTACTGTCCCCCCCTCCCCCCTTCCTCTCTTCTCCGTCCTTTGTTGGGCCGAGTCCTTTTCGGTTTTTTTCAGGTATATGCACACCATTCTAGCGAACGATAACTGCAAAGTACAAAGGGTTAGTAATAATGAGAAATAGAAATGTTAGATCGATAGATGAATAACAGTCTTTCAATGACCCGCGATAAACATGTACTTTCACTGACTTATCGTTCTTTCTGTTTATTTCCTTCGGTGATTACTCATCGGGTTTTGTCAATTATTTCTTTGTTCGCCATTCGCACGGTGCTTCGTTGGCGTTATCCGGTTTTTTCCACTATGCAACCCTTCCTATCACTTAATTGATAAAAGGGCTGCGTCGTCGAGCGAATTCACGGAATTCCATGGACGATGGGTGACGCCGTATATCGGCTATTGTCCTCCCTTTGATTTCACGTTGACGCGATCGCCCCCTCCCTCTTGTGTACCTTGGCGGACGTGCGATTGGCAGATAACCGAATTGCCCGACGTTAATTCGCCGACTTACACGTCCTCGCGCGAAAACCCATTGATGCGGAAAACAACGCGCCGTGACGAGACGTTGATGAGTTTCACATTCGACCGAGTGAGATAAACAGCGGACGATTACCCGCTTGATTCTTTACCCCGTCGAAAGAAACGCCCCAAAAGCGAATCATGCAAAGAATTGCTTCTCCGAAACAGCGGAATATTTTGATGGTCGTTGGCAGTGCTAAAAGATAGCAAACTGGATTGTCGCTTATGGTGAATAAATTTTTCTTTGTCCCTCAAAACTGTAAGATTAACGAAGTCATTAAAATTTGAGACGTTCTGAAATTTACATTTGAAGGTGTCGTTAGTGACAAACCAATAATTCGTGTCTAATCAAATTTAATCAAACGAACAGATGGTAATAAGCGCCTTCTTTCATTTTGCTCGCGAAATGTATTGAAATTACACGTCAGAAATGAATTCTTATCGACATACCTTCTATAATCTTTATCTCGGCCGAACGAGCAATAACAAGCAAATTCGTCACATCCCGAAATTATCGTTGATTCAGGAGAATTCGGCGAATTTGAAGAGCACGAGGGAATAATGTTAATCCTGATTACTGGATTAACGAACGTTACAGGTTTAATGCCTGCCTGCGTTATTAGCAATCAAAAATTGGCTCGCGGCGGGAGGATGGAAAAAGGCCGGCTACGACTGTTCATCGTCGAAATTTTAATTCGATAGGCTGTTTCGCGTGTGTCGGCGCGATGCATAGGAATATAAATCCTATTTAATTAACACTGGCAGGCGGATCGTCGCAAACAAATAACACGCTTCCCATTCCGTACGAAGCTCGTGCGCAGCGAGTTCGTTCGGTCTGTTCGTATTCTCTCTCCGTTTTTCGCAGCGTTTCAACCAACCACCTCCCCCCCTCATGTCCGATATTGCCGAATGATAAAGAGCCGGTTAATTGCAATTAAATCAACAAACGCATAAAATGCTTATGCGCTCCCGTCGCGGCTCGCCAGATAAACGCGTACGTGCATGTGTGTGTGTGTGTGTGTGTGTGTGTGTGTGTGTGTGTGTGTGTTTGTGTGTGTGTTTATACATGTATCGCAGTAATAACAACGTTTATGGACGTGGAATGCGGACAGATCTCCGGCGGATTATTCCTATGGTTATAAACATATATACAACATGGAAAATTCCGAGAAACCCCGAACGTCGCAACTACCAATGCTAGTATTATCCGGAAAATTGCAAAGCAGAACAGTATAACTACTCCTTCCAATTAGGATCGTGCAATGTTCTATGGAATCTCTTGTATGCCGATTAGTCATTGTAAAGCTATTTGTTGCAACAAAAGTACTCATAAATTCAAATTGCTCTCAAACACATTGAAATGTCCCATGCTGAACGACATATCGTCGTAAACAATGAATCGGTACTAATTGTAAGTAATTCCTTCACGGTTGAAAGAAATTTAAGTTATAAAGGAGTAAGAAGGGGAATACGATTACGTAGTTCTCCTTATAAACAATTGTCTTTGGCGAGTCCTCGCAGCCTCGTAGGCAGGACTCCAGCTGCGTGATTTTATCAGGCATTCTCGGAGTATCGTAAACGAGGTTTCACCATTAGAAGACGCGGAAAGTTGTGCGAGAGATGGTAGGACATCGCGGCAGAAGGGTGTCGAAGACGCGGCACCACGGGGGCTTGTCGTGTACGGTGGCTGGAAATTCGGAATTCTAGCCGGTGATACCCGGAGGAGAGAAGTTTGCCGAGGAGTTGTTTACGCCAAGTTCCCGTATCCCCTGGCAAGCCTCCGCGCGGGAGAAGCTTCGCCTCGAGGCGCTGTAAAATATCAGTTAAATGTTGTCGCTGTATTAAAACGTCGGATTCCATCTCCCCGGCTTCTGTGTACCCCCTTCCTCCGTCGACGAGCTGGCTTCGCTTATTTCCCGCCGAATAAAACTTCAGAACGAATTTCGTGCAATTAGGAGCACGACTTTGCCGACGTCCTTCGGCAAACGAATGGTTAATGTAATACCTTTCGTTACATCTTTCATTATTTTATTGACAATTTTCATTCCTACTTTGAGAGGAAATCAAAAGTAAAGCGTAGACTACTTTTCGTGCTACGACAAAAACGGTTTTGAAATATATCTGAATAGTTTCGATCGATGCGATATTAAATTGGTGTCTCTCCGACGAATATTCGAAATATTTTTAAATGTCTTACGGGCAATAACTTCCTTTGAACAAATTATTCGTCTCTTCTGGCATGAAAGGTAATTCTGCATCTGTGACTTTTCAGCGAGGTATATTAAGCTGAATCTTTGTTCCTCGCAAAGCCGACTCGACGATTAATTTCATAGCGAAGGATGAGGCATCCCTTAATTACTTCTTGCCCTGCGGAAAAAATTCAGAATTTATCGCAATAAATAACCTTTTAATCAGTAGATTCCTTCCGCGCTCGCCCTTTGAGACGGGCCAGCCAGTTCCCGGGCGAGAACGAGACAGAAATTAGCGGCAAGGGCTCCGCTATCTTCTCGCTATTACCTTCGCCCCTTTTCCCTCGAATTTATCGTTGCCGATAATTAATTGGTCGGGTCAGCATATTCAGCGAGCCCCGCGTACATTAGTTGGTGATTCACTGCAGCATCACTAAAGTGAATTCCACAGAAATTGTCAATAATTTTCAGGAAACTAAGGAAAATGTTAATAACTCCATACGACTAATTTAATACGAAATTTCGCTTCTGTGGATTGTAATATAGTTTGAGCAGAAATATGTCGATGTTTCTGCTGCCGAAGTGGTTAGAAGAAGGAGATCTTCGTAGATTTGTTGCATTGTTTCTCAGAACGTACGTGAGTGATTAATTTGAGTAGCCTGCCATTGGTATACAGGTAAGTTCCCTGTGGTTGCTTAACGAAGGCAGGGTATTTTGGCTTCTCTACAATAAACAGGCCTCTTTGAAATCTCACTCCTCTGAAAGTCTACGCGCATTGTCTGGCGCACTACTGTCGAAGAGTCGGCATTGTGTCAGCACCAGCGGCGGTTCCTTCGCTGCCGTGTTCCGCTTTTGTCCTTTGCGCCTTGTGTTCCTTTCCGTCGTAAAGAGCCTTCCAACGGATCCTCATAATTTTGAACTCACGTGTCTTGTGTGTGCACGGTTACTACGTCTCTACTCAGTTAAACCTTAAACTCACAGGATATTTCAGAAGGAACGAAACTTGGTTTCTTAAAACGTCAATCACAAATCCAGAAACGTATGTAATGATTACTTTCACTTTCTTAATTAAAAAGGTACTTATTCAGTTTGCTTTATGGGATGTTCTATGCTTTTAATCGTATACAAAAGGCATTTGGTGACAACGATTTTAATAAAATATCCACATACAGGTGAAAATATTATAAATACTTCAAACAAACAGGGAAAAATACCTTATCATCACATGAAATAAAAACAAATTTCGATAAAAAAGCTTTTACGAATCGCGTAATGATGGACAGCAATTTGTCGGAGTATAATACCGTTTAAAAGATTTTTATAAAGTGATTTTTATACAAGATGTTGAAATACAAAGCCATTTTACGTTCAATTAGAGCGAAAGGAAAACAGGAGAGATTTACGGCTTCGGGAGATTTTGTTAAAACTACGTCAAAGGGTTTCATTCGGTAGGGTATACTAATGCGCGGAATGGTCGGAGGCACAGAAATATAGTTCCGTAATTACGGTCTCTCCACGTCTTTCCGTTTCGTTTCGTCTATTTTTCACCGAGGATTTTCCATTACGATTCCGATAAATTAATTTCCAGCGGCGCTTCGTTCGGCTTTCCGTGGGTGTTGAGTCAGAACCGATGATGACGGCAAGGACGGCAAGGACAACGAGGTCGATGAGGTCGACGAGGACGGCGACGACGGCGTCTTATACGTGTCATTTATACTCCTTACGCGCGTCTAGGGCTTGCGAGGTGCATCTATCCGTATCCCCAGCCACCTTCCACCCCCTCGGACCGTTTCACCTTCGTCTACCGACCCCAGGCTATCTTCCCCTCCCCCCGCAACCCGCGGCCAGATGTGAGGGGAATCTTAAATCCAGTCCTCCAGCATTGATGAATCCGCTTTGCCCGGAAATTGTTCCCATACGTCTCTGGAGGCGAGCCCTTCGCCCGCGATACCCACCGCCGGGTTTTCCTTTGATGCGCATCACGGCCAACTACCATGGGCGATCTCATTTTTGCTCAACGAAATTTCCGAACGCGACGTCGCTGAAACGTGATTTCGTCAACGCCCACGGTTCCCTTCGCCACAATGATTTTGACTCGTGGGGAATTGACGCGCACGATCCCGATTCATTGATATTCGCGCGATATTTGAATGATCTTACAGAACATCCTGTTTTTCTGTGTTTTCCGTAACGACGTGGACGTCAAATTATGAACTTAATCGATTAGGTTCATTGTATAATTTAATGACTAAGTTGTATTTAAAGCTGGTATTTATTAAAGTTGTCTTTAATGTCTGCATGAATCTATTGAAGTTAAAAGTAAAGAAATAAAACGATCGTCTAGATTAACTTGAGCTGCATTAAAAAATGTTAATTATGAGCGAAATCGAGCCGCATTTAAATCAGGTTGAGGAAAAGTATGACGTGGAAAAGGTTAGGCCAAGATCGTAGAAGATGACAATGCAGGATTGGCCCATTGTCGAGGCATTATAATGTCGCTGGGCGTGTAATGTGTACCCTGTAAAGCGGCATTACGTAGGAGCGGATGAATGGGGCGGTCGTAGGAGGACCGGAAGGCGGAGGTCAAGGGTATTATGCAAATCGTATTACCAGACACATTTTGGATATTCCATAAAGTCGCCAAGTACAACCGGCAAGTCTTCCGGGAAGCCCAGCCGGCCGGATACGACTGGAATATATAGATTCACCAGCAGCCAGCGTTGCCAAAGTCCGACTCTTTCGAATTTCCAATAGTCTTTCCCCGCGTCGCATCAGGAACCTAGGGTAACGTCGAAAAATAGTCCAAAACCTTCGGCGAACTTTTCTGAATTTTCGCCGAATGCCTCGATGATTCGCTGAGAAGAAAAAAATGACCAAAAGTTGGAAAATCCCTGATCCGGCGACACTGGTTCAAGTGTCGAATCCTCGCCAACTCACAAATTCACGTGGAAAAGACTTTAAAAGGTTTGAAATCTTACATTGGTCCTAGGGAAAATCACCCTGCCGCATGGAACGTGTTAGGCTTCATGTTTGCCTTGGCTCTTTCGGCATAAAATATTCTTCACTTTACACGCGAAGTGGACCGTTACAAGCTGGAAATTCGGAAGTATCTTATAAAAGGGACGAAATATGAATATGACGGTTGGAGACAGCGAAAAATGGATACATAAAAACATTAGCACTTTTTTCCCAGAAGTATACTTGTAACAGCTTATTAATTTTCTATAATTATTTCCATATGAGTGTCCAGTAATTATGATAAGGAATAAACACTCATTTCATTGGAACAACTGTCAGTCCTCAAACCAATAACAATTACCCCTTCTCCATTACAACGTTACACTCGCAGATCGAAATCTCCCGATGAGATTTCTCGAGAGTTTAGAAACTGTGAGAAATAGAGCGTAATCTCTTCTTCAATTAATCAACAAACTTGGGATTACAGGATGACGATCCGCATCTTCATTCAGACTAATGTTAGCAGTTCCGGACTGTATTCAGTGCGCCGTGTTCACAATCAGTCAAATTCCTTAAACGCGGATGAATCAGGATAACCGACGACACCCTTGATCTGTCTATATCTTCTCCAGATTCTGGTCGAGCCACTGTATTCGTCTTTCCTGATCTGCCTCAGCCCTAACAGTCGCTGGGAATCCTTGAGTAATGCGGCGCTGGATAGAATTAGTGATAGTGGATCTTCGGGATTAAAGGACATTGGATTTTGCCAAATGTACCACTATTATTAAAATATAAGGAGATCAGAGCAATATTAATAACCGTCCATTTCAGTTATTACGTCTGGATATTTATTTTGGTTTTAATATGGACTATTTATTCTACTGGTATTGTACAGTACAAAGCAGCAATAACCGTGCTCTCGAATATTGCAGCGGCAGCCAAAAAAAAACTCGTCGGAATCAATTTTGCCGGCAATATTGACTTAGCCAAGTTGACGTGTATGTAAACAATACCCAGTACATCCCGATAAATATAGTGAAGGAATTCTCGCTCCGCTTTGTTCTATTGTCTATTTAGCAGAATCCTTTATCCCCGCTCTTCTTTGATCGGACTGGGCTTCATTTTGTCCAACTTGCGCGAGCTAAATGACATTGTTTCGTAGAATTTGGAGTTTGTAAGGCAGCTGCGTGTGCGTGGAGCATGTTTGTGGCGAGTGTAAGCGTGTCACGCGAAGTTGGACGATTCTTCGGGGAGTTCCGCGAGGGCGTAGGAGCGGTGCACAAAAGGGCGAGAAGGGCAAGGGCCAAGGGGAAGGGTAGGTCCGCGGGTGGCCGAGGTGCGCAACAAGGCCTGCATGGTCGCCGATGTCTGGTCCCGCCTCGCGCTTTCGCACTGGCCGCGACCACATCAAAGCGACCGTCGGACGAGCTTTGAGCACGATACGGGGCCGTGTCTAGCTTTGTGACACCGCAGCCAATATAGTCCGGGGCGTCCGTTATTACCCGGCTACCATTCAATATCCTTAATTAAATTCGGAAGCTTATTCACTGTGGTTAATTACGCTTTTCGTTCGCGCTTGCCATCTCGTTTTCTTGCAATCATCGTCTCACTTTCTCCCACTGTTTCCCACGTTGCTTTCACTTGTACCGTCCTTGTCTTTCCTGCCTCGGGTACTCCATTACTGTATATTTTAGCGGCACATCGCCGTGGCAGCGTTGTTCGCGTCATTGGACGCCTTTAGCCGGGACCTTCCGTCTTCCTGGTCACAAATCAAAAAGCCCTCGGGTGCTGCGTACTCGCTGCGGTAGTAAGCCACCAACTGTTTGTTGTTGCGGATCTCTTTGGGACCAGTTGCTCCGACCGATCGCCTCCGGAACATCGGTTTCGGAAATGCGGTTGAGCAGTCATCGTTATTGCAGTTGTCCTTAATGTAATGGATCCCTTTGACAGATTTCCTTTCCTTCAGTTTCCATCGATGCTCGTTTCAAGCCAGTTCTCCACAGAATCACATGATCCGATATTATTCGTACGACTCTCGAGGAAAATAGAAGGAAAGGATTTTAAAAGGTATTGGCACTTAAGTCCATAAAACTCAACAATTTTAAGGTCGTGATTAATTCAACACTGGCTCGAGTAATTATTTCAGGAGTTTCAAGATAATTTACCCTGCCATCGTTTGATTTACCATTCTACGTCCTTTCTTTCCACTTGCATTAGTAGATTTCTTATCAGTACTTTTTCTTCTATGACATCCTCCTTCATTTGAATCACTTCTCGAGATTTTCCTCAGATATATTTGAGAACGGAGACCAATCCTCTTCCTTTGCTTTTTATTAAGACATGCTCTTCTGCCAGGACTAAAATCACGTCTAGGTCCTGGCAATAGAAATGTACAAGATCATCGACGGAGAATATTTGAAATTATGCGCGTTGTTCTCGCAGACAACGTGGCCATTGCGGTACTCGAGTTCGTTCCCAGTGGTTTGTCGCGAGACCAATAACAATTCTACGAGCCAGTCGACCACAGGACGCCGCCACAGTTGTCGTAGGAATAAGAACACTTCCTGATATTGGGTTCGTCCTGTTGTCATCCTCTTAAGTTCGGTTCCTTTTCAGGACTCGTCTTCCCCTCCCGGGGTAGACACTTTCAATAGGGACATCCTAAGACGGACTCCTCGTTCTTTTGTTAACGTACTTTTGGAGATTCTACAATTGCGTAGACGGAAATACGGCCCTTTGAACGCCATTAACATATCGCTACCTCTCTAACGGCTTTTTTGTCCTGCACCGTAGAATTCCATCGTTCATAATCAACATTCCTATTTGCATCGTAATGTGGACGAAACGTTTATTAGCCGCATGTAAAGTACATCTCTATAAACACGCGTGGAAAATACACAGTAGCAATATTTGCCCGCGGATAAATCAATGTTATTGAGTTTACAAACGCTTCAATATGAAATCTGTACCCCGATAAGAATAAGTATTTAATCAAATAAATTGTATTTCCGACTACGTTTCAGCAAACGAATCAGTTTGTTTTTTGCAGTTATTACCTAGCGACCAAGTGTTTACTGACTCGTTGAACATACACCATTCTTTTTCGCGTAATAAAGGAATAACGATTTTTATTCTCAATTGAAAAATTTGCCCCGAGCATTTAGGTACATTGGTATATTAAAGCCGAATTGCTAGCGATTTCTGAGAGTTCTTAGAATGTATGAGCGGGGTAAGGATGACACAGGCGATCTCCTCCCGGGAGAATTCGCGTTTCCTTGCAAGTCCCCATTACCTTTCACGAGCAGGGGGTGACAGGAAGGGACCAGGCTACGTCACATTCTACGGCAGAATTACCCCGGATGTCTGCTCCTCGCTTTGTCTCCGAGTCGGAGATCCAACTTCCGGCGGCGAGGCCTCTATCGCGGGGGGCGGAGGAGCCTACGCGGTGGGAAAGTCGGCAGGGCGGGCGTGGGAGCAGGGGTTGAGCGGCGGGACGAAGGCACGGTGAGTGTTCGCTCGAGATTCGAAGGTGGAAATGAACTGCCGGCATCAACAACCTTAGTAATGACGAGGCTCCCCGTGTCTCCCGAGTCTATCTTCGCTTCGCCGTTCATTCCCGGGCGCCATTCCCAGACAATGGCCGCACTTGAAGCCGCCAGCTCGACGGCAAAATGATAGTTTGGACAGCTTGCTAAATGAGACGGCTCCGTTTTCACTCTCACAGCCATACTCCCCTCCCTATAAATTCGCAATGATCGACGAGGAGTTCACGTGAGACGTGCTTTTTCACCGTGGAATTAAAATTAAGTCCTTCTCGAACCTGCTGTCGAGAATTACCGCCGTTACACTGCCTGAAAGGGCTGAATAAAGCCCTTCTATCAATTTCTTTCACCAATGTGCCGAAAGATTTCGGACAAATACTTTTAAGGAGCCATTCATATGGATCCTTGAGCAAATTGTAAGAGCTATGGAATCAAAAAAATATTTACTTCAAATTCTCAATATGTACATTTTAAATGACGGAGACATGTACCATTTTATTCCTTTTATTTTTGCTTTTCAATGAATTCACCCGTGCTCAGAAAAGAATACGCCAAGATTCATCTGCGCCGGAGATGAAGAAGAGAATCTTAATCGCGCGCCGGTAGGACTGGAGTGCCCTGTGGAAAGCTTCATCTCGATCGACAGAGATCGTCGCGATTCGAGTGGTTGGGCAAATCGTTTCTTGCCGAAGTTCGCCTCGACGATGGAATCTCGAGTCTCGGCGCCGATCGATCCTAAAAAGCTCGTCTCTACGGCACCGTGGGCGAGCACCGACGAGTCAAGGGGAATTTGTTGTAGAAATGCGTGAGCTTAACTCGCGTTAAAGGCCTGGAACCTCTAAGTTGGCAATTATTCCGGGCGGAATGGATGATTCTCCTCGAGTCCCTGGGAGGCGGCGGCATTGCCGGCGGTTGATGTATGGCTCTGCGCCGCGAATAAACGGAGGATTATACTTAATGGCGATTCGCGGCATTGTGCGCCGATGGTGAAGAGCGGGTAAGCGGCTTTCGCATCGTGCTCGGTATACATGACGCCATGACGACCAGTTCCGCGTTACACCCCGGTTACTAGCCTCCTTGTTCAACCCTACCTCTCTACGGTCCCCAACTTTCACCGCCAAACTTCATTTCCCGGCTTTAAAGCGTCTACAAAAATTCTGCGGCAACCATTGCCACGTTTTATCCAGGAAACCATTTCTGTACCAACTAACACAACTGAATTATTATTCTGCGATATATAGATTCACGAGAACAATTATTCCATCATAAATTTACCCACTTCTGATTCCAATGGTCCGTCATTTTTTGGCCGAGCATGGGCGCTGGCGTGAACGGATTACGTTAGATTTTAAAGAAAAAAGGAATAGTTGGGCGAGGTCTTAAAGATGGGGGTAACGGCGAAAAGAGAAAATTGGACGTCGACCCGCAGGGAATCGGCCGCGCAGAGTAGCGGACGTAAAACGAAGGCTGTTTTGAATGGCGGCCACTTACTTAGGCAAATGTCTGCTATTCGGATTAAGTATTTGTTCTAAAAGCTAAAAGGGACGAGAAGGAAAGGGCGAAAGTGCGAGGCATTCACTGAAACGTGAAGGTAGGTGGGGCATGATGTTTGAAAAATTTTCTAATTGTCCAAAGAAAATATGAGAAATTCACACATTTTCTATAATATGATAATTGGAATTAATAGAAGGTATTATCTCATACTTTTAACGTATTAATATCAATAGCAGGTTCAAATTGCACACTGTAAAGTACTACGGTATTTATTCATCACTTCTCCACGTGATTAATTTCGGGTCCATTATGCTGTTTAACAAAAAATATTATCTTTTCGCTTATGTTATAAAATATTCCGTTTCCTGTATTCGCTGTTTTATTCGATTACACAAATGTGGGGTAGAGAGGTTTTTGTGTGAATAGAAATGATGATGAGGATTTCGGCGCCGCTTATTTTCGTGGTGCTGTCTTTCACGTAAACAAACAAGAGTACATACTGTGTGATGTGTTTTGTGAGAATCAGATATACGCGCCTTAGTTGATATCGTGTGCCGAATGAATGTGTTCGTTATTTAGCTTTGTCCTAGGAGTGAATGCCCTTTGAGTAGATGCGTAGGAATGTGTAAGAGTGCATGTCAAGTTTTTGGAAAAAAAGGACAGAGGAGTATCGCGTGGAGAAGAACAGCTTGTGTTCACCGTTTAACATTTAATATATTTCAATAAACCAATAGTTTAATCAAAAACTGTGTTTCACACACTGAAATTTGAAAATCACATTCCTACATAAACGAAACTCACGAGATAACGTCTCTCCGCAGGCTGCCCGTAACCGATGAAAGTATCCACTTATCCCCTCTTAACAGACGCGGCTGCAGCATACGCGCGGAATTTTTCATACGCGCTTTACGAGCACATAAAACCGAGGGAACCTGTATTCGCAGGCCCGCGAGAACATACGCAGTTCTAAATGTTATCGTTCCGTCTTGTTTACAATGCTCGATAAACTTGGACCGCATAAAGGGCATTCGACCGCGATGTGATTCCATTTGAAAATTGAAAACTGAAAATACGACTGAAAAAAGGGGCGCAGATCGTTTGGTCATGCGACACGTGTTTCGCTAGTCGCAAGATGAAAATACTCCATCAGCTAGGCTTACTCGAAATATTAATCAAGATCCGTTGGAATAATTGTCCATTCTTACGGCAAGAATTTTTTCCCCGGGATCGAGAATTATGGGGCTGGCGAAGAAAAGAAGGATATAGAATCACGGGCGAAGAACACGCGCGGAGCCAGAGAAACGATTAAGGCCGCTCCGGAGGGTTATCAAGAGGTTAATGAAATTTTTTAGCCCCGCCGTGTCTGACGGCAAACGTCCGTTTTCACTGGCCGGGTTAGAGGCCCTTTCTAGCACTCCGTTATCGAACGGCGTTACGCGCCATTGCGAAATTACCGACGGCTTTCAGCGAGATTAAGAATAGAATTTTAGTGCCGGCAGTTCGTGCAGGGGTGGGGAGGAAGAGAGGGCGAGGCACGGCCGCATTAAGGCATTTTTTTCCCACTTTCGATGATTTTTTCGTCATCGTCTCAGCGTGTCGATTATGTCGATTCGTTCGGCTTGAAAGTAGGGTAAAGCTTTCTGCATTGTCAAACACTTTTTATATTTTTTGCTTACGTTTTTCAGTATTTCCCAAGCGGTGCGTGAAATTAATGCAATTTTTTTATCCGACAAGCCCGGTTTCACAGCTGATCCGCGATATCGGTTCACACGGGACCGTCGTGGAAATTTTCACATGCACCGCGAGTTACAGGCGAGCTGTGACTGTCGGTTTTACCGGCTGTTTAGAACGTTGAATAGCGCTGTAAAGCGTAGACGCTCGCGGCATCATGAATCGGAATTGAAACGTACCGTATGACGCCGCGCTTCGGGATTTATCGTTCGCTCTACGTCTTTACAGACTTCTATAAAAAAGGACAGAATATAGGCCGCACACAAAGTCCCCGGTTCGCAGATATCTCTTTATTGAGGATTAAAAGAAAGAACGTAACTTATGACGACATTGAATCGGTGTCGATAAATGTCTTAATTCCTTATACAAGCATACTTTTTCTGCTACTTTATTTAAAGATCGCTAAGTTTCATTAAGCTGACAAGTTGATTACATTTCACTTTCGTCGTATTGGGTCATACATCGGTTAATATTTCATAGGAACGAACTCGATCTTGGATGAAAAAAGAGTGATACGTGCAAGTAAGGGGAAGTAAAATCGATTTTACTCTGCAGGTTCTATGCAGTTTCATTTTGGTTATCGTCGCGTTTTACGTTTCGTTTAGGAAACTATCACGGTAGAAAATTATACGTCTGCTCGAGTTCATTTTAATTATGAAATGGCAAAAGGCAATGATTTGTTAAAAACTCATGCTAGTTAACAAACTTGCAGTTAGTCGCTCTGCTCATCAAATGCATAAAGTTAAGCACGCTTACGGTTCCTTAAAAAATGGGAAAAGAACATATGTCTAGCCTGAGGACGTTTAGTCCGATTTCCGTGTATTTTTGCGAGAAAAGTATTTGAACGATATGCCAGGGTCGTTGGTTTCCGTTGTGTCCGAGCGTCTTTGAGGCTCCTTTGTCGAGTGTTCGGTCGGATCGACAGGCAGACACAGAACCGTATAGAACGGAACAAGAAGATGAGCTCCCGCGGAGAGTTGGAAAACTTCGCCGTCGGTGTACGGCTGCACAGCGATCACATTGCCAATGAGGATTGCCGGAAAGATTGTTTGGCTTCCCGGGAAACTCGATAGATTGAAAACTTGAGGGCGCGCCACTCGAATGGAAAAAGTATTCTTCGGCGACGCTCTTGCGCCTTTCCGTAGAACCCCTGGACATTCCTGTCGACGCTCTTAGGCATCGCAGGACACGTGCGAGCACGGACAACGAGAAAAGAATCCCCTGGAAAACGAGCTGGACGTCAGAAGATCAAAATTCACCGTTCACGCTTCCAACCACCTGCAATCATATTTTGTTCCAACGTATTTCACGTTCGTGTGCCTCACCGATTTACACCCGTAAATCGTGCCGAACGAAATGTCGAATAATAAAAGTAAATACTAACGACTAAACTGTACACACTCTTTTCCAAAGTTCTTTACGTACGAAATCATTTTTTTTAATACTTTTCTAGACACTGACTTAATTTAAGTTGTTCGAAGAAATGAAGATCATTTGGGAAGACATTACGTCACATTTTCGAGAAATATCGATGGCGCATTATGTGGTGAAAAATGATAAAAGCATGGTTCAGTGACGAGCCGAGTTTGCAATTCCGAAGCACGGCCGATCCACTTTTCGCTGTCGTCTCGTCGAAATCTTGTCCATCCCTTGCTCCGACGGAGACGTGCTGGAAAGGGAAAGGAGGGGGGGGTGCAGAAGATACGATTCGCCGAAGGTGGCTTTTACTGCCTTGAATTGGGACCGTCGGTATGCCGAACGAAGGTATTTGTAGGGATTTTATGAGATTTCAATGGCCCCACCGTTCCCCCTCTTCCCGCTGGCCCGCTTGCCCCCTCCCCGTTCTCCTCGGCGTGCTCCTTTAATCTAAAAGCGCTGACAAACCGCGAAACTTTTCCCACTGTGAACAAACACGCGAATAAATCGACGCGGGACGCCCCCGGCTTTCTGGGTTTATATTCAAAGTTCCGCGAAGGATACCGACCGTCGTTCGCGTTTCTTCTGCCCTCTGTAACCCCTCTCCCCCTTCCCCCTTTCCTCTCTGTCACTTCCCCCAACCCCTATTTCCCTGTTTCCCTCATTCTTGCTTTCTCCGCTTTTCTCTCCGTCCGAATCTCCTCCTAGTCCTTTTTTCTATTCCTAATGCCCTTCACAAGCATGCCATGCTCATAGAGAGTTTTATGTCCACGTAAGTAACGGTAGACGATCTATGCTGTCGTTTTACATAAGTAGTAGGTAAATATGTGTTTGCATATGTCTTCCCATAGTGTCGGAGAACGAAGGGGAATGCCCTACAAATTCTAACGACTTTTATAAGGAATCTAATAGTCTGACATTTTTTTAACGTGTAGGTTATATCATTTAATGTGTAGGTTTAAGAAAGTGAAATAATTTATAATGACACTGAGGAAGCTAATCATTAGTAGGAAAGATTTTAGCGCCACGTAATGAGTCGAAATATAATTTCCAATACTCATTTCACAAAGTTTTCCTCGTTGAAGCGGCCTTTTCCCAAAGCAATGAAGTTTCAATATCCAGAACTTTAACTTCACGAGGAAGTACAAAATTATCTTCGTTGGTGAAGGGCAGTCTTTAATTGTGGTATATACATCACAAGTAGATATATACCATTATTCATCTTGAATAAGATGACCATTACTGATAGAAATGAAGGTTTGCCCTTGGGCGTGAGAAACTTTTACTTCGGAAGAAGATACCGCGTTTTTCTCTTAGGATAAAAGCTGTAGACAATTGAACCGATAGTTAGCATGTCCATGACAAGAAGAAGTTCGGGTTAGACCGGAACTGTAGTAACCGCGCCAGTTAGCGTGCACGAATTAATTAGAACCGTGGCGGCGTGTGGCTCAGCGACGAAGGACGAAGGACGAAGGACGAAAATCCCTCTCGGCGACGAGAAGGATAGGTGTACGTGTGACCTAGGAAGATAGGCGTTTCCGCGTTCGCGCCTACATTCGACAGAGGGACAGGGAGAATGGGAGACAGAGGGACGGAGCGTGGGTTCCGCGCATCCACGTCGAAGAGCCGCGTCGCCGCGGGAATTGCCGCGGTAATTAAATTACAAACGGTCGCGGCCTGCGGTCGGAAATAATTCGGCGTGGCAGCTTTCTGCTACAATTCCGAAAACGTCCGCCCCGCCGGTTTCCCGGGGCATTCGGCCTGCTCGCCGACTGGACGTCCACGACGGAGAAGCCGCTCGTCGACGCTCGATTCTGGCCGCACGCGTTGCGGTCTGTCCCTCCGCGAACGCTCGGGATATATAATAATACGGTCAATTTTGAATCGAGTTTGGCCGCTCTGATGCCCACCCTCACCTCCTCCCCCACCCCCGCGCGTGACCATCGACAGCAGTGCAGTCGTAACCGCGCACCTACAGGGCCTCCCCGGTTTTGCGGGGTTCGCTTAACCGCCAACAATTTCAGCCGGTGAATAATTCCTGGCGTTCCAATCTAACTGCGAACAAATTAGACCGAATTAACCGAGGTTTACTACGTGCTCACTGCTGAAACTCGCCTCCATCCCTTGTATATCCTGCCAACCGTTCTCCCTCCCTTCGCGCTCTTTCCGCATATGCCCTTCCAGCCCTTACATTCCACCTTTCCATTTATCCGCCGGACTCCTCTGTTTTCGCTTTGCATCGTCGGTTATCGCTATTACACTTTTTTCTCCTCTTTTTCATCAACTCATGTGGCTGAAAGCAAAGCTTTTATTCCATAAACTACAAATATAATAAGAATTCTTTTTTTCAGAAAACCACTGAAGGTATCGAGTGATTCATTTTGAAATTATTATACAAGGGTAATGTTTTATATTAATTTGACACGTGATATCGTTCGAAACTTTGTAAGACTTTTATCGAAAGGCAAATATTTATCTATAAGTTTGTAAGTATTTTGCTTCAGATATTTGTTTACAAAGTGCCCTCTTACCCTCCTCGTATAACCTTCTATTACGCTTTTGGTCTACCCCTGGTGTTTATGTTATTTCTCAGTCTTTTGCTTTCAGTTTGAATTCTCTCTGTTTCTCATCTTGACATGACTCGCTTTGTTTTCTCGTTCACATCGGTCATACTTCTCATTCCTTTTTTTCCCCTGTACACATTCTCTTCACCACAGCCACTCTGCCGTGCTGTAACGTTTACCCTATAGAATTGCCGGCTCTCTATAGATGACGCTCTCGTGAAGAACTTCCACTCAGCGCGTGTACTCGAAATGGGTATACACGATGCGCTGGAACTGCTGGAAAAGCAGGCATGTAATTTCGTAGCGATTCACCGCGATTATCTCTGGCAATCGATGCGCAGGGCGCCAGCAATGAAACACTCAAAGCTCCTCTCGTTGAACGCGGCTTTTGCTACCGCGCAACGATAGAGATATTAAATGCAGCGCCCTTCTTTTTTTTTAGCGGACCTTTCGAAATACCAATTGTGCGGTCTTCTTAAAGCGTCGAAACTCCTCGCGTCGCTAAGTAAAAGCGTAAATCTTTCCAACGGGCCGGAAGTTCCTACCTGTTTTTAATGAATTAATGGAACGGTCGTAGGGAACTAGCGTCCACTATTTTTATGGGGACACTCTCCAACGTGGAACTTCGTTAAGCACTCTCGACATAGCACGCCAGCGGAGAGTGCCTTTTCGGTAAACAGCTTGCGAAAACGATAAAGGCTTTGACAATGTCCGTTAACACAACATTTTTCAAAACATTTTATCAATGTACAAGATTTTTCACGGCACTTATGCAAACCATTAATGTAACGTAAAAACGAACGTTTCGTCGTGTGTTCTTTCCACGACACCCTGATCAAAATTGATGAATTCAATTTGAAAAATGTTATCTCCTTTAGATCCACTTGTCTGAAGAATCTGATGTTTGCTCGGCCGCTTCAGACTCCCCATCTCCATTATTCCTAGCGGCACTTTTTTCGCCGACATATTTTTATTTACCGAACGCGAGGAACACGTCCGCTAAGTTTTTTGGCACTCGTCGTCGTCGTCGTCGTCGTCGACGTCGACGTGGTCGTCTCGCTCTCGTGCTTCTACCCTCCTGCCGTTTCGGGAAATCAGGGCGGGGGGGGGGGGGGGAGACGGGGGTGCGTGCGATGGATGAAGGGGCCAACATCGGTGGAACGGGGACTGGCTCTTCGGTGATGAATGCCGGGAAACTTCGCACGAAAAGTCGTTTATAAAGCAGTGCTACGCCGCGCCACGGATGCTCGCACTTCATAACTTCCGCACCCTCTCCCCTTCGCCCCTCTTTCCCTGTCCGCCCGCCACGGACCCGAGTCCGTGCTCTACGTCGCTGCTAACTTCGCAAAGACTATTCCAAGATTCGTGCCGCGAGACCTCTGTAACCACCCTCCCCGATTCCCCCAACCCGGAACAACGTTACCTCCCGCGTCGCGCACCGTCCAATTTTTTGACTCAGCGAGCTTCGTGCTCCCACTTCGAAATTACCGTCGCGCTCGAAGGACATCACAGCAGCCGCAATTCCAGCTAAATCGCTTGCCTTTACCGTAATACAAGATATCTGCCACACGGTCCAGGTGATTGCATAGCTTTCACAGTTATAATTACGATAAACCACAAAAGAATGTTAATCCTGAAGTGAAAGAGGAAAAGCTTTATTCTGTTAGCCGATCAGAACACTAAAACTTTGATGTAATACAAAATGGAGATTAGTAACAAATGTTCCATAGAAAAAAAGGAGTTTAATACTGTATTGTAGGCCTATTGATCCAGCTGCTCGTCAAACGTGTGACTCGTTTAACTTTCAACGTAAATTTGCTAGTAATTTCTACGGCGCTTGATACTTAAGCTTACTTTAAATAAAGTTTATTTTCTCTAAGTTCGATCTTCGCATGGGCGTTCTTTGCAAGCATCGCGATGCATCTCTCCTCTACTCCCGTTTCCTGTACCCCTTCTCCGTGGTTTTGGCACAAGTTCGAGCGGAGGTCGAGGTCGGCGATACATCATCCCCTCGAAGGGGACATAGATTCACGGTGTATGCATAATATTTGCCGAGCCGGCGGGAAAATTAGAAGTACGGTAAGCCGCTTTTCTTATCAGACGCATACTTTACGAGCGTCGCTGCGAAGGGCTTTGCCGAACGGATAGATAGAGAAAAGGTGCCGTTCTAACGAAAACGCCTAGGCACTAACAATGCCGTCGCCAGCAACTATTTTCCGCCTTGCATTCTCCCAAGAATCAGGCTTATTGCACACAACGCCATCAACCAATCTACCAAGTCTTACGATCGCATATGAGTAAGCTATTTAGACTTATTCTTAACACACAACGACAAAATTATCGAATTACGATAATGAAGTATTAACCGGAAAACGTATTAAATGATCTATATCGTAAACGATGAATTCGATTGGTTTTAATGTAACGCAGTTCGATGAAATACTGATACAGATTGCTTTTAGTGTCTCATGGTATCATTCTGACTGTATTAATCTTGTAATACAGTAACAAGCCATAATTTTTTGCCGTATTAAAATCTTGCGTTATTTGAGCATGCACCGGGTTTCCTTGTGCAGAGAATTATTGTATCTTCCGGTAGGCAGACGAAGCGCGGGGCTTTCATGGGATTAATCGAAATTTCGGCTGTTTGATTGCGGTTTAAGGACAAAAATTGCTCGTATCCCGCGGACGAGCGGTTTCAATTTGAAGGCAGACAGAGTGCCGTTGGCAATGCGGCTTCGGTAACCGCCGGGGCATTATACAGCATTACCGTCCGCGCGGTGAGTCCGCCCGCTACGAATTGAGTAATCGAATAACAATAAATTTGCATTTGCGTTGTTGCGGCTCCCGCTGACGCCGCAATGCGTGTAGACCTACACTACCAACCTACACGAGATATGTATCCGACGAATCTGTCCTTCCCCTTCCTCTTCCTTCCTCCCGTCCGTCCTTTTCTTCTCCAATTTCACTCGGACGCTTTCGTCAGACCTCTATGTTTCTACGACTTACGTATTTCCTATTCCTGTGCCTTTAGTCCTGATTTCTGGAGGTTTATTGTCTCTTTTCTTTTTCATTCTGTCGTTAGTCTTCCCTGTTTCATTTCTTTCGTTCTGTCACCTTTCATTTTATCAAATTTCTTTCCCCCGTTGACCTTATCTCCCGTGCTATCCTTGTTACTCTATCTCCTGTTTTATCTCTCGCTTTGCCCCGGGTGTCTAGCCGCCGGCTATATCATTTCATAATCACGGTGCAAATGGTTCCTACGGTCGCCCTTTTACGCCCTGTCCGCGTGACGGACATAACGATCGTTTCAATGTGCGGCTTGAAAATTAAACCGTACGTTGTGATGAGGCCAATGTACATATCCGATTCAAATTAAATACGTTGCTTGCAATCACCTTTAAATGCAGCCATGATTACGTACAAAAATGGAATGGGGAACGAGTGAAAAGCTGATGAACGTTCGGCGCTGCTAAATGTAATTATTTCCTGCAATGAAATGAGCTTGGTTTTTAATTTAAATCGTACCTTCGTAATACATATCCGATGAGCCATTAGAATATACTTATTATATATATAATAGCTATAGGATTGCACTTTTAATGAGTTTTACATATACTTGAAAGCATGCAATGTAAATCTTTTTTCCTCCGTTGAAATTACGTTAACCATTGAAGAAACTTCGTCCCGAAGCGAGGTGTGTTGAGACGTGTTGCAATTGCATTGTTTTGCACGATGGGCATTCATATGTGGTCGAGGCTAAGCCATTCGTCTGCTCCTACGAATCCCATGGCACGTAGGTAGGTGCATCGCTCACAGACAGGGTGGCTGGCAATATGATTTTCTCGACGGCCGGCCAAGTCGGCGATCCTCATTTCTCCGAGGTGTCTGCTACACCGCTCCAATTTCACACCGTTGTAAATACGCTTCTCGTATTTTTGACATCGTCTTCAATTCTTCTTACTTTGTCGCTCGGGCCAGCCCCGCAGGAGCGGGGCTGGATTCATTTATAATCATTTTCCGGCTACCATATCTCTCTTTTTCTCCTTTTCCCCTCAACCTTACTGCAGTCCAGATTTTAATGCTCCAAGTTCGTAGACGACCGTATCGATCACAAGTATTTGTCCACCGTGAGAAGAAAATTTCATGGAGAACTCAAGAAAAAATACAAATTTAATCTTAATGTTTTTAAGAGTTCTGTATCGGTCGGTGGTCGCATTCGGAACAAATTTTTTCAAGTTATCTTTTTATAAAATTTATACAAAAAACAGTTTGCATATATTCGCAGATTAAATTGTCCTTTTATTTACAGGTGAGCAAATATTTATGAGTGGTTCTGCCTATTAACTGGAAATGTGTTAATTTAATATCAATTTAAATGTTCTTAACTGTTAATACCGGTGAGTTCGGTGTGGAAATTTATCGTCTATTGGTCTCTCTTTATCACCAAAAACACCTGTAGTACTATCTTCAAAACATAAAACTTAATCGAACAGGTCGTCGCAAGACTGTAAAATAGGATGAATCAACTGAAAACGGATGTACGCCGTACCTTCGGTCTTTTCGGAAATTAAACAAGTCCCAACGAAAGGCAAGGAAAAGATGTACAAATGAAGATCTCGTTTGAGCCTCGATTGGATGTGGAATACCTCGCCAGAGTCTCGGCAGGAAATAGACAAGGTTAATCATTGGCTTGTGACAAGCGAAACGTAATATCGCGAACCAGATTCAAAAGGAAGTGGGTCATCCTCCATCGCAGCCATTTTCCCCCCTTCTCTCTTCTCCGTCTTCTCTTTCTGTCCTCTTTTTCATTCTGTCGCTACTTGCTTCCCATCAGTCGCATATATAGGCAAATATCTTGCTTTTCATCGTGTACCTGCGTCCGTTACTCTCTCCCTTTCTGTATCTTTTCCCCCTTCGTTTCTGCTACTTTATATCTGCTCTCCCGTCCCCCCCGCCTTCTTCCCCCCTCCCTCCAGCATTCTGTGCTTTTAGCCCGCGACAGGAGGCGGCGGGACGTAGTACAGCGAGCTTTCTATGAGTACGGAATATAACGATTGCTCTTTGAAGCCTCGTCGCCGTGAAGCACGGTGTATTAATACCGAGTTCACGCTGAGAATCTGGAAAATTATGCCGAGAGGTTTCCGCCATGGTCCCTTTTCCGCGAACTCCCTCTTGTAAACTCCGCGTATCGCTCGGGAAGCGAAGGTCCCCGGAAAAGTCTCCACGTAAATATAGAGGGGTGGGAAACTCGACCTTTCTTTCCTTCTGAGATGATGTTAAAGCCGTCCTACGCTAGCGTAAATCACCCGGCAAACGTATTTTATCGTACGCATATTCTACTACTCCCAAATACTCCTCATATTTCGCCCTCTTTACAATCCTCTACCTTATAAAACTCGTGTACACTGAATTCTGCGTTTTTTCAATTTCGTTTCCGACTGTTATACGTTTATTCCACACAATTTTTCCTGCATATGAAAAATGCTTATACCGTGCACGTTTTCATACTCTCTAATTTCGTACAAAGCGCTAAATTACATATTTCCACAGCGTTTTTCCTAAAATCCTGGCACGGGCAATGGAAATTAAAAGTTATACTTTGCTGGAATCCTGGAATGTCGAAAAATTTGAAGGAATTTAAAAGAAATTTGAAGGGAGATGGCCAGATTTGCTTTCGTGAACACATTCTACATTTTGTTAGTTAGACACGTTTGCCTTCGCAAGAATAATGCAATTTTTGACGGACAAAAATATAGTTGAAATGATGAAGTCACAGGACGTGTTTGACGGACAAAAACGGTGTGCCGAAAGCCGATACAATCCACCGAACGGATCATTAATATCCCAGGATTGCAGATTTTCCGAATTCCCACTTTTGATAGAATTGTCAAAGGTATCACAGGTATATTTTTTCAAATAACTGACCGTACGGGAGAAACAATCGGCCTCACACAGAAAAAATCATTAGCGGATACGATATTGGAAGAATCGAAACACCGACGACTTTTCATTATTTCTGTAGGATTAAATAGGAAAAATACGATTATTCGGCAAGATGGGAATTTCGTAATACCCTGTCAGCGTTGATATGTATAATATGTACCTGGCCATACGTACATATAGATATAAGCGGGAGGAATCCAATTACGGCCGGCCGGAAAGGACAGGATGTAAACGCTTGCTTCCTCCAGTTATATTGGTGAAAAAATACATGCAAATATTGGCAAACGAGCGTGTGCGGCTTGGCAGGATACTCCGCCGTCTTCTTTCGTGCGCGCAGATCCGGCACGGTCCTAAATAAATTTACAGGCCTTGCCCCTCCCTTCCGCGAACGTCGCCCTCCAATCTCCTAATTTTCCCGAGGAAAATTAATCGCGGGCCTTTAGGAAGAACGACACTGTTTATGCTTCGAGTTTTAGTTAGTCTTCCAAGAAATTATTAAAGCTGGGAAATGTTCGTATAAGTTGCTATACCTTCTGAGATTCGTTAACGCGTGCAATTAAAAATTTACATTTAAATGCAAAACCATGGAGTTTAATTTCCAGGAACCTCTTCCCATATTCTCGAACTCCTGTTCTGCCCAAGTTGATAAAATATCTTCTCAACTTATTTTTTACTTAGATTTATAGGTCTTGCCGCAATTTACTATGTTTCAATTATTAGGATTCAAGAGAAATTTGAATTTGAAAACTTAATACAATAACTTAACAGTATAAGCTCAGAAGCACATCCATTAATTAATTTCGGGGCTTTGCTTTCCATTCTTGGGTATCTCCTATTAAATTCACGGTGCACACTCGCCAAATATATACCAAAGTAATACAAACGGAGTTCTCTTTTTTGTAAATCTCGAATCCACCACGCCTCGTTAGACAATCGAATATTGGCCGTGTTCATAAATATTCACAATGAACCCTCGTAATACCCGTTTTTATCAAGAGCGTGACGATACTTTGAAGGAAATATTGAATGATAAAGAAACGTCTAAGGAATATTCATCAGCCGCTTTATGTAAGACGAGTGTCTGACTTGATGCCGAATACTTAGGGCGTAATTAATTTCGTTTGTTTCTTTGTTATTTTACGAAATCTGATTCGAAGAAAATTGATTTCTGAAGTTCTGAAATTGATTTCTAATCATAAGTACGATTTCTCTTGGAAATTATTGTGTCTTATTAGCTGAATAATGACCGCAGGCGAAAAATTGATAAGAAAAGCAGCGGGTATAAGGTTGACCAGGTTCCGGCGGCGAACATTCAATTGCAGTGTCTTAAAGTCAAGCGGAGGCAGACCATGTTCTGGAAGAATAACCGTCTCCGAGGACGGTTTGAGAATGCTTGGTAATGCCGGGACGTAGAGAGAGGCGTCTGCAGACGGCATTCATATGCCAGGGGCGACCGTAGCAGCACGGGCGCTGGTAACACTGCGGTATGCAGTTGATTATGGAAGCTATATGAAGGGGCTCGACGTGCCCCAGCATCTTGAGTACCCTATCCACGCTCCGGACCCTGCCGCCTCATCTGCACGAACCCGTGGAGAGCACTGTACCTCGCGGTATAGTTAATCCGCGTGGACCTCCTCAAGGGAGCTCGAAGATTCATCTGAAGGCGCTCGATATTGCGCGACCACTGAGACCCGCTCCGGAATTCGCTTCCCTTCGCCAGCGCCTATCTCACCGACGACGTGTTCTGCTTCCGGCTTTCGTCCGACCAATTCACCGGGCCAATGTGTACGTCGTCGAGAAAGAAGACCGCTTAATGAATAATTAATCGCTATGCGACCTCGTTTTTTGAAGTCTCCCCTTGTTGAAATTAATTAATCAGATATGTTAAGCATGTCTTAAATGTAAATTAAGATACCGATATCACAAGCATATCGATGCAAACTGTCGGTGTTTAATTGCACAGTGAAAGAGCTGGATAATGGATTAACGACATATAAGCTCGTCACGATTGTTGCATTTTAAAGGATCGCACATTACGGTGGTTCATCATGAATAAATAGCTGAAAGTAAATAAAATGATTCAGCAATCAATGCAGGGGATTTCATAGGGGAAATCATTTCCTTGTCGGCGCGTATTTCGAGGTTTTCACTGGAAAAAAACTTAGTCCTGATATTCGGGAGTTGACGTTGAAAAGAAGAAGGTCCGAAGAAATATCGTCACTTCCCTCCGCAGCGCGTCGACCGGAGGTTCTCCGTTATGATGGCTTTCGCCCACACATCTGGAGATGTTTATTCAGCCGTTTAATCTGATCCGCAGAGACGGCGGATCACGCCTACGCAATTCGCCGGAGTCGCCGAAATACCGGAAGAATAGGGGTTTCGCGAAGAAGTAGGCAGCTAACGGGCATCGGAACTTCCGGGAAACTAGATTTGCGCGTACTCGAATCATCCTATAGACCGGCCAGTGGAGTTTCAGCGGATTGTCGTCAAAGTGAACGGCCATTTTGACGGTACAAAGGGATCATATCCAGCGCGTAGACCCGCTCAGCCCGACAGATGCACGGCAACGGCTAGAATGGAATCAAGCTCGCAAGCCGCCATTAATTACGCTAATTGGCATAATACTTGCTACTTTCAATCGGCTTTCAATAGCCGCGTTGTTAGCGTGGGGGTGCCCGTTAACGGTTCCGAGGAAAGCTTTGAAACGAAAGACCGGCTCGCGTCTCCAACCTGACCCGAAATATTGTCCGACATAGTAACAATGTTCCCTCTCGTCGGTTTCAACATTTTACCAGATCTTTTACGTCAACATAGGACGTATTTGGAAATGACAAACCGATAATTTTGTTAACAGCGAATAAAGTTTTACAAATTACGTCGTTCTGTTTAATAAACGTAAATTTCTTTACACAGAAACAAGTTTTTTTCTTCAATTAAGTGTCCAATAGTAATCATCGATATATGTACGTACATTACATTATTTACGGAGTTTCTTTCAACGTGAATCTATTATTCAGTGAGCAGTATTCCCGAACGCAAGGTAGAAAGGTTGGAAACGAATGAGTGTCCGGCAGATCCAATAAATTTTGTATCTGCGAAGAACGGAGATTGCAGTAGCGGATCACCTACGACGTTAAATGGGAGCAGTGAGGGATCTACGTACAGCTGTGCAAAGCTAGCGGTTCCCGGAGCTCGAGCTTCGCTATGCAAATATATTAGTAAAGGTCTCGATAGGATTTGCGCGCCAATATACCTTTCACTGGCGAGTTTACTCGAGAGGCTCTGCTTCTATTAATTCACGTTTCAGGCTGCATGAGGTCGAGTGCCATCAGCGAGACATCGTCTGGAATAATTCGGAGAATTGCCCAACATTTCACGTTTGCAGAGCGATTAGATTATCGAATCTTTTCTCTCAGCATGAACGTATTTACTCGCTGGAAAAATTTAAGCACATGTTATAACTCTAAAATTTCCAACTTTCGATATTTGTGTCAATATCTCTAGTCGCGAATGAGCATGAAAATAATTTTGGAAAATACGCATAGGCCCGTGATATTGGACGAACGGTGATTGGCCCTAGATCAGGAGGGATATCGTGAGTTTTTTATCCTCATCGTCTTTCTCTTTCCTCGAAAAACCGGAGTGGGAGTGAGTGGCCCGACATCAGTGGCGGAGGCAGAAGTTCCTCCATTAGCGATAACAATGAAAGATGGACACCGAAGTCGGCCCCCTATCGTTCCTGACAAACACGCTCGCCTGCAACGGCAGACAGCGACGCTGCTTCGTCCGAAAGTCGCGCTTCTTAAACGAGCTTGATTGTGAGCTAGCGGGACTGCCCTCCGATAAAGACCGGCCAACGTCTCGTACGTGCCCTTTGCTCGCCGAAGAAGAAGCTTTTGATGAGACCCGATGGGATAGGCGCCGACCTAAGACGTATCTCGCACCTACCTACGTTCTCATATTCGACAGTTAAAACTTTTTGCCACTTGGCAGAACTTGCTTTTCACGAAACCTTCGCCAACTCGCGGACTCGGGGGAAGCGGTTTTATTTTTCAATCATTCGTCTCTTTCAATACAACTCGTCTCAAGAAATACTTTGCCCTAAGAAAAATTCGGTATAATAATTTACATTTACCCGCGCCTTTGCCTCGTTACAATGGCATTGTTCTCCAGTGAAATAGTAAATTATATTTATGCCAATTACAAGACGTAATTAGGAAAGTTGTATCCGTGGATCAGTGGACGAGTAACTTCTCCTTGGATACAGAGAAGTCAGAGATGAATCCGTAGAAGCGTTCGCGATCGAAGGAAACGAAGAGATGGAATTTCAGCGTTCCCTCTGCTAGAAAAAAAGGAACGGCCGACGAGCCCCGTGACGAGGCTTTCTGCGATTCGTTTTCAGTCGATTGTTTGTGCGCGCGGGGCTTCTCTCGTTTCTATCGGCCGAGGCTTTTCATCGGCGACGACGAATCGGGCCGCGCGAAACGGAATTTCCGGCGAGGGAACCCAGCCGGTCAGAATGCAGGAAGCTCGGCGATGCGGTGCGCCATCGGCGGGGGAGCCTAGTCCCGAGAAAGAGAGACCGGGGGGTGGGAGAAAAGGGTGGCGAACAGAGGAACTTCATACATGATTTCCCCCGAGTACCTCAAGTGAAGCATTTCTGGCAATGCTCGTTCGTATGAGAACGCGAGGCCGTCGGCCCGTCCTCCACGTTCCGATGCTATCTCACTCCTGGAACTGACCAATCATGCGTGCATTACGAGATCCCCAGACAAAAAGCCCACCTAACTCTCATCACAGTAATGCCCCCTACGTCGACACTCCGACTGCCCAAAGACGCTATTTCTCTCTATTAAACTTCTATTACATTGAATTGAGTTCAATTTGTACCAACCGAAAAGAGTTGATCGTATGTTTTTTCTTTGTCTCATCGGGTAGATATATAATTTTTCGGGCGTAGATTGAAAGGCGTCGATGACGTTTGACAGAAAGTAGTCGATTCTGCGTTTCATCGGCGACGCGGCCATTGTCCTCGGGAGTTGGCCGGTAATTTGCCGTAACGCGTCGGTCCGTGCTTCACGCTTGGCGGTCCGATGGGCAGGAAGATTATACACGCCTCGGCGCTCGCGTTACGCGTTTGACGGAATCGATGTTAAAAAAATTTAATAACGACACTAATTGGCACGAGTACGTTAGCTCCTGCCTCTGTCGGAACAGTTGGAATTAGACGAGACGAGTGGGCCAATAAACTCGACCCTTTTTCACCTCGCCTTTTTCGCCTTTAACCTTCCCATTCGCCCTTTCCTGCTTCATCGAATTCACGAAAAGAAAATAATCATTTACGCGTCATTCAAAACAAATTTGACGTAAAATACAGGAATCTCAGTTGAATTTAATGGACTTTAGAGGTAGAAGTGAAACTGCTGAATAAAAATCGACATAGGAATATTACATGAAATATCTCTAAAGAACAATTGTCATCTTATCTTTCCTTGTGTCTAAACCATGCTGAACGTGAAAGACCCTATTATTTCTTGAGTTACATCATCGTCTAAACGAATCCGTGTTCGATTCTTCGATTACCTTTACATCAACTCCAGTAGACAATGTTCTAAGGAAAAGCGTAAATTACTTATTGTTAGATAGTTCAAGGGTGTTCCGTGAATTTCACAATATCAATCGACCGTTTAATGGCGATGCTGGCTGAGGTATAACTCGATTCGATCAGATAATCTACGGTGTACACGTAGTATCAAGCTGTCCTTGCATTTTACGGTGCACGCTTTGTGAGCGGGTTCGTAGTATATCGAAGGACGACGATCGGAGAAACGAAAACACGAGCGGAAGCAGTGGCATTGGATTCGGGGAATCCTATTCCCCTTAGATTCGGCGTAAGGCAAGGATATCCTCGGATATCACGTGGACGACGATGCGTGACGGGCGGTATTGTCGGGCAACATCTCCCGAGTTACGACTCTGCCTCTTTCCAATCGAATCCGTCAATCATGGCATTCCGTCGGCCTCTCTCTCAGCCATGAACGCGCTTTCCCTCTGCGCCCCTCCTGCACGTACATAAACACACATAGACGGGCCTGGAGCACGCCGGTGCCGCCTGTATAACTCGAATGCCATGTCGGTAAACGGACCGGGGCCGGAGCGATTAGATGTTCGATCTGTATCAATATTTACTTCGCTTCGGTGAGGCGCGTCTTGCGAAATGGAAGCCAGAGACTTCCTTCATCCCCGACGTGTTTGCCCGTGCCGCCAAGCAGATACGCCGGATTCCCGAGGGAAGACGTGCCGCTAGTCCTACGGACAGGCTTACCCCTTATGCGCTGCCCCCGCCACCCACTCCTTATACCTCACCTCACCTCACCTCGTCCTGCCTGCTGGCCCTTTACAACCATCCCTTACGCTACCCTCAGACTTCCCCCTCGAATTCAGTACCTCTACACCTGCCCCACAGCTTATCCACCCCACTTTGCCCTCCCGGGAAAAATTCTCCTTCATAGCATCCTATTACAATCTTGTCAGATTGGAATTCGTCCCAATTCTCGTTAATTGTCTTTGCTGTCATGGTAACATTGTAGGGAACATTCGTGTCTACCAACGTCCGGACAGTATTTGAGAATTCATTATTTATATCAGTTTTTTTCTTGTATATCTTATTCTACAATAAATTTTATAGAATAGTCGTGGTTTGAAAGCGAATTCCCTTGAACTTTTTCGTTGGACGCATTTCCGGATTTTACGTAGTAACGAGGGTCATTCATAGCGATTCCTTAGTCCCTTCATACGGTGAAGGGTGTAATAGCATCCACAGAGAGCAGTGGTGGCAGAATCAGTCCATTATTCGTTGAGTTCACGCGGAACACGACCTCATTAGTCACAAATGCTAGTCGGAAGGTCCGGGTAGCGGACTTACAGCGACTGGAACAAGCCGGCAAGTACCCCGTATTCCACGCGTGTGTACGTATATAGCGGTTTTCGTGGGTATCAGAGCTGCCCTTATGGATGAACATAAAGCTTTGCGAATGAAAAGAGAGGTAAAAAGCAAAGCGAGAATAATGACGATAGGTTCATGCGAGCGAATGAAATGGAAAGGAGAGGGGTGTAAGTGGGAAGCGAGTAAAATGACTAGAAAGCGACGGAGGGGAGAGTAAAAAAGGCGGAAGAAGTAGTCACGGGCCGCGTGAATAAGGATAAAAGTCGAGGGAAAGGAAAATGACTGCAGACTGATGCAGGTGAGTGAAACTGAAAGGGAAAGAATGAGTAGGCGCGAAGCGAGGAAAATGACGGCGGCCCGATGCAGGTGGATAAGAATAAAAGGGGGCGGGAAGGTATAGTCGCGCGTCGCGTGGGCGCAGAAAAACCGGCGGTGGGAAAAAAAAGGTCGACGTCGACAAGCCCCAAACCCCTGGCCTCGCACCCCAGGACGACGATGACGACGACGACGACAACGACAACGACAACGACGAGGACGAGGACGAGGAGAAGGGTAACGCTGGGCAATTTTTCAATGGCTCCGGCCGAGCTTGAATTCTCGTTAATTTTTACTTTCTCTCGGCATCCGCCATCGGGGTGGTCCGGCCATTGTCCGCGCGCGCGGCTTCGCTCTCTCCGAGCCCCTACAACGATAACAGAGAAAATGCAACGGACCGCGCGAGGCCTCTCTCTACACCCGCCCCCTTCTCTCTCTTTCTCCTTCGTTCTCTCGCTTCCCCTTGTTCACTACCCACGGCAGTCAGAGTGTACCTGCCTACCAGACCGACGGTGCGAGCCTGTCGATAGCAACACTCCAATAAAGCCAATCCCCACCCCGGAATACAGCAGGTTGCTGATGTTGGCGTTGATGTCGGCCCTCTCTCTCTCTTGCTCTCTCTCGTTCTCTCTCGTTCTCCCCCCGCTCCTTTCCCTTTTTCACCTTCATTCCCTCGTCTTCCACGTCTTCCTCGTTTATCCCTCTCTTTCTCTTTCTCTTTCTCTCAGCTTTCCCCGGTTTCTGCTTGTTCGACTCAAAGGGCCTCTATACATCCTTCAAACTACTCACTGCAGTAACGCAATTTCGGGTCCCGACGTATGCTCTCCCACTCGACGGTGTACGCGTGTGTCGATAAGCACACATGCCGGAACTGTAGCAGCCGAGATCGCGATACAGTGACGTGCGCCGCCAGAGGAGAATGACGGGATGCACGTGGAACGAAAATTTTTAACGAGTCCTCGCGACTCCCGGTAGTTTCTCTACTCGATCGCAATCCTCGCAACGTGCCAACCAGCTTGAGTTACTAGAAAGTCGAAAAAAAATGTGCAGCTCTCTAATAAAAACTGCAGGGAGGATGACTGATCACCGTTGGAAAGTTGTAATTGTATTTACCCGTTGCTTAGAAACGAGGGGTTCGTTTGGAATCAGCATAGTTATGAAGTATGCAAATCTGATACCCGGCTGTAACTTTTTTCGCATACATACCTAAACCAGATTTTATGACAGACAAATCCAACTGGCTGATGACGTATCGATGGCGAATTTTTATCTCACGTATGATTCTTACAGACGAGATTTCCGATGTTTAAAATTTGATAAAACATTCTAGCAAATGATCGTGGTTTTTGAAAAATAATTTAGAAGAGCCGGCTATCGTCCACTAGTAAACGATCGTCTTCTTCATTAGTAAATACCCTATCAGATAACGGAAAATGTAAAGCGCCAATGACAGTAGCATGGAATTGCAAGCGATTGCAGCGGTAAGTTTCGGAGAAATTTCCTTCCGTCATATCTTGGAGTAGATTATAGAGGATCGTACGAGTGGCGTTCAATCGACTCGGATTCACTTTCGAGGGAAAGCAACGACGATATACTCGGTTAGCCGACAAATACGACGCATCGCGATATGTGTTCTACGTGAGGTACCTATGTGTGTGCGTGTGGCTAGCTCTTAGTATACCCGTCTGCCGCACAATGACGACGCGAGTTCTGTTTATCTTGGCGTCGAATTGGATTGGAGGACGACGGCTGAAATCGTTTGTCGTCGTCATAGTCGTAGAGCGCCAAGCATCCTCCGGTGGATTCTCCGGTGCGAGGCGGTATCGCGCGGGAGACGATAAAAAGTTTCCGCCCAATGTCGGCTAGTAGAAACGGCCACGTTAATCCGACCCAGTAACACGTAGCTCAACCCCATCGTAGTCGTCCTTGCGAATCGCCGGCAAACGAAAGCAACGACTTTACGATCTTCCCTCCCGACCCTCCAAACGACATCGTTATGAAAAAAATCTCACCTTTTTACCTTCCCCCGATGTACTACCGTATCCGAACGCTCGACAAACCCGTCAAAACTGAGCACCCCGTAAAACGTACAGTCGGACGCGGCAATTAAGACGACTTTTCGCAAGTGAGGAAGCAATCGACGCGAATGGTGATTGGAACAACTGTTATGCGCTTCCCAAAACGCCCCGTAAAAGACAATGACGAATAAAGTAATACGAACGAGATTTGGACTTGTATACCCTACGTATTATTGTTTTTCACATTTCGCGTTCCAAAATTTATTTTTACTAGTATTGTATCCATTTTTTTAATATTTCCGAAAATGTGTAATGCGTAATACTGTAAAATGTAGTTTACTAACTAATGAGGTATACAAATCTCAGTTTCTTTCTATTACACATTAACCAGAATTTAACTTTCCTCAATTTAGGATGAAGTTTTGATTTTTTAAGCAAGGTCTGTTGTTCCCTGAAGTGCAAACAAAATGTCTTTGTAAATGAAGAACGTGGAGAAGAGAAAGGGATACGATGTTATTGGATTTCATGCATGCCACATGCACAGGCATTGATTGCTCTCGCTGACCGCAGAATCACTCTGGCCCCAACACTTTTCTTCCCCGCCGCCTGCCACCCTTATTCCTGCGAGAGATCACTCGTAACAGCGATCGACAGCTTTCTACGTCGAATCTACAACTCTCTAGGCTCTCTTTTTATTTTTTTTCATCTTAAATTCAACGTTCTGAACTGACGCATAGTTTTAACAGTTCCTTACAGAGTGTACACCGCGCAATTGTTTTTCCCCGCGAAAATAAACAGGAAAAAGTTAACAGTTTTCTGCAATTTGTGGAAGCAAGTTTTTTCAAATAAAACATTGATTACCTCAGTGGTTTCCAATTTCGGTGCAGGTAGTATTAATTACTTGCAATCACAGAAAATGTACTTTTATTGGATGCTTTTCAATTAAGACAAATACAAGGTATACCCTGCGATCCACGATAACTACTCTATGTAATTTGAGCACATTTCATTCTCTCGTTTATCGGTACCCGTAAGGTATAATGAAATATTGGCAGATAGTCTTTGAAGGTTTCATTGGTCGTAAGGATTTCCAGGGGACTCGATAAGAACTTCTTCCTGGGATTATTATTGTTGAACCCACTTTCACCGGAATCACACAGATGGTATTTACCGTTCGGTGATGCCGTATTTTCTCTCGGTGTTTCAGCCATCCCACAGATATTTTTGCGGAGATAGACCACGAGACGAGGAATCTCGATCGATACCATAAACATCAGAGGAATATTTGTTCCCTGCAAAGTTTTCCCAGAAATAATCTCCTCGATGAAGGATTCAGCGCGCATGATTCACAGGTTGGCGATTACTAAAATTGCCATCATAACAAGTACCTTCGACTGTTCAGAGATGTCAAACAAAATTGTTATTTGTGCCGTTTTCTTATAGAATGAAGATTGTGCAATCAAAATCCACTGCTCAATTATTATTTTATCTCATTTAGGATTAACGAAGCCACGATAGTATTTGACAAATAACTTGTGTATTATAGGACGTATTGAATGTACATTACAGACAGAAACGTGAATTGTCACATCTGAAAAATTTCTATATTTCCTTCGGTTGACAAGATCGGAAGAAGTATGTCCGTGGTTGTTAGGTAGGTCAAGCCCTCACTATCCAACTAGTCCAACTCCTATACTGTAGTTTGCACACGTATGCAAGGAATTTACGGAAAAAATTAAATATGCAGCATGTAATGCAGTTAAGCACACCTGCCGCCATGCAGTGGGGAAAGAAAAGGAAGCAGATAGAACCTGTCATGAGGGTAAACGCCTGAGAAAGTTATGTACTTTAATTCCTTTAGTTTGAAAACATCAGTATCTAATATCGGTCTAAAAATGGAAATGAGGAAAGTGATCATCCGCATGCGTCGCGGTATAATGCAATCCAATTTCAAGGAAAAATGCCCATCGTAACTTTTGCAGCTTTTCTTTTATTTGGTTCTATAATTTTCCATCTTACAAGTTATATTATATAACATAATTTTATACAAGTCATTGTATAATATAATACAAAAATGAAATTTCTTTTGAGAAAATATGTTACTGTCATTAATAATTCATTCTTCTTCAATACATTCTTTCCCTGTCATTAAAAGTCACCGTGGTGGATGGTCGTTCACACCGTTAAGCAATATTTCGACTTTCGGCACCAGCAGGATTTAAATCGGCACGGTGCGCGCGTGTATGGAAATTTATGAGACTATTTCGCGTGTAAGCACTAACCAGGTGTGGCTACACATAAATTTCGCATCCTCCCTGCGTATATTTCAGACCCGGCATGCTTCGCTTTCCTTTTGCATCGTCGGTGTGGGCCAACTTACCAGACGAACTTACCTGTTTGCTATCCTCACACTTCCTCCTTGTTCTCCGTTTTCCCTACCCCCTGTCCTTTTTCCACCTTTTGCACCTCTCACTTTCTAACGCAAGCTCGTATTTTTCGCTTCTTGACCTTCTCGCCTTTCTTTCTTTCCATATGACTTGACTTCCTCCGCCCTTTTGCTAACATATTATTCTACGTTACTCTAATCGAAGAATTTAATATCAGCAAGGGAATTTTGAAACACTTAGAAAGTTATTCGTAAAATTTTCATCCAAGTGTGTTCTTACTGGTGAATTCTGAATTACAGATTGTCTGGTAATAAATCATGCCTTAGAATTTCATAGCTTTAGAAAGTTTCGGTTGGTACTTGGATTTTTGGCCGCTCTAGGTTTTCAATCCTCTATTCGGCTTGTCTGCTGCACTTTCCTGCTATCGCATTTACCTTCCTCCAACTTCTCCTTCTTAGCCCTCTTTCCGGCTTCTCTAGAGTCGAACTTCCCTCTCATTCTTCGACGAAGATCGTATCCCTAAATCACCCCCGACTACGGCGCAGCTCGAAAGGGCGCTTCTAATTGCTCCATGCTACGTTTAAATTACTTAACCCCTTCCCTTCTGCCTCCCCCGAATTAGTTTCGGACAGACGAAAAGAATGACGTATCCGATGGTGAACACGCCGAACGACCGGGAGAAATCCAATTGAGGATGTTAATTTAAGTAGCATCCGTTTCGCTTCGACGGTTACCCCTTCTTTTCTTATCGTCCCGGCAACTTTAGGGCATTGACATCTTCTACATTTCCTTCGTTCGTCGCAGCTAGGTAAAAGTACAAAAACACAATTGACATGGCTATAGTATCTTCTTTTAAGTTATTATCTTTCGAAATATTGAAAGTCAGCTGCGCATCATTTTTGCTATTCTTCACGTTCCTTTAATTCTTTGTTCCTTGCTGTAGTATTACGGGTTATGTACCATTGAAAAATAACTGTCGAGTTAGAAAGTCGAGTAGCGAAGTCCCCTGATTGGATATCCTCGAACGACTCTCCTCGGACGACGTATCGAGGTAGTGAATCTCACGAAGCCATTCCTAATTCTCTAATCTTCTGGATTATCGTGACTTTACGTCGGACAAATCGAGTAAACCGGCGCGAAATCGCCGTGAGGCGGCTCAAGGGGCCCTGCTCGTACATCGTATCAGCCCGAAGGCGACCGCAAGGGATGAAACGCGGTACCGCGACCAATCACGTTCGCAATTAAAGGCAAAGCTGCTCCGTTCCAGCACCGACCGTCTCCAGTTTACACGGACAGACACTCTCGATGGTTTACCTACGGAAACACGTCTGCCGTACATGTTTCCCCTTGTGTCTTCGTCCTTCTTTCTGTTGCGACCTTTTAAATATCTCACCTGTAAATAATTGCATCAAGGGACAAAGCACGTGCGCAGCCAGACCTACTAACGTGTAACTCGCAAAGCACGTACGCACTCTGCTTACTCCTTCCTGCACTCTCCCCCTTCTTCTTCTTTGTCTTACTGTTTGACCCCGACGCATGAACCTTCCACCTTTTGGCTAGGATTTTCTCAGAAAATGTCATTACAGCGAGATAACATGACGGTCGTGACGGCATTATTTTGTTCATGGTAGTTGTACGAATCGGTAAATTTGACCAGAATTAGTTTGAGGGAATTTAAATACGTAAAGCTTCATTCATCAAACGAATAGTATTTTCATTCACTCGTTTGTCCCTTTACAAATCCCCATCCATGGTGTATGTAATTGATACGCAAATCCTCTTATGCATTCATTTTTTTCTTAGAGCTATACAGTCCATTCGCCGATGTTTAATATTCTTTTGTGCAAACTGAGCCGATGGGACGCGGTGACTTTTTTAACAATATTTCGACAATCACATTTGGAATTCCCGGTGGACGTACTGTCAGCGCAGTTGTAAGAGATGATCCTTATCGAACGTGGTTTCGGTGACCGATCCGGTTTTAATTTTCATAAAATTCGATACCCACGTTTCGACGTTTCTACGCTGTTTTTGCAGACTATGTGTTTCAACAGTACAATGGAAAGCGGAAATGACGAATAGAATTCGTATCAGGGTCAGAGTGGACGGAGTACCGTTCAGCACAGTAAATGCGATATTTTTCAGAATAATTATATTACTCAAGAAATTCGACAATGAGTATAGCAACGTGTTTTCTTTTCTGTTTCAGGTAAGCACAAATACCTTCGGCTGGCGTTTGGTTGCCGCGTAAAAATCACGTAAGAAACATTAACATCGTCTTTTCAGTAGATGGTTCGTCAATGTTGGTTCAGTGTATTGCACTGAATCGGCTAAAAATGGAAGCAGCATTTTCCCTCGATTCCGAGCGAACGTATTTCTGACAGACACTTTGGCGCGTCGTAACGTCTGTCACCGTGCATTTGCGATCGTTAGACCGCGAATAACGTTGATAACGGTTGACAAATGGTCCGAAGAGAATCCAGCATGATCGTCGGCTCCCGTCAGAGTTTTCCGGGACGTTTCATCGCGAGTCTCGTACGCTCGGACGGAATTTATTTTATACACCGCGGCGCCTCTTTCCACTCTACGTGCGGGGATATCGAAGGAGGTGGCAGGGGAGGAGGGGCTGAGTTCCCGCGGGACTCGTTGACTAGAGAGGATAGGCACCGGGAAGAAAGGCGACGGGACTAGCGGGTGTTCCCGCGGGAACCGCTGGGGCGTCTCATTAGGCGCGATTCACCGTGCCACACTCCGGCAGATCCCAGCCGCTCCAGATTGTTCCATTTTCCTTCATACATATTTAAATTATTGAAATGACGGCATTACCATACTCCATTGATTTATCGATGCCTCTCGTTCTCAGAGCTCTCCCTTCTCACCTCCCCTCGTCGTCTTTGTGTCCGCCCCCCGATTACGCCTCGCGGATGTCTTTATTTTTAGCCGCGAGACGGTTTCGCGGCCCGTCAGACCAGCGAAGAAAATCATCATCGAACGAGCCAGCTTCGCCGAAACCAACTTAGAAGACTCAGCAGCGACGCTTTAGCCGCAACCTCGCCCCGGCCAATAAGGTCGCGAGGATCTTAGCAGCCCTCTTCGGCCGGCCGAGTGAGTGGATTCTCTTAGCTCGACGACTCGCAGTAAATACGCCGAGGACTCGAGTAACCCCGTTTTACGATCAACGCTGAAGGCGTGGGCGGTATCCGCGCCAAGTTTAGTGAAATAGTTATGGCTTCGAAAAGGATCCCACTCAGCTAGCGTACTAAATGCGCCTCTTTTCTTTCGCGATAGTCGTATCGAAAGTACGTGCGACCTTGGAATAAATGCGAAAACCAAAGGGAAAACTTCACGTGTTCCCGAAGCTTTCTGCGTAGAATTTCAACGAAGTCCTTTAACCACATGATACAACGACCATTGAATCGTTTTAAAGACGACTGAGAAAAAGGGCACACATATTTTTACCTATAAATGCACGACGTAGCAAAAAACAGAAGGAGTGTATAAAAGAAAAACACTACCTAGGACAAAATCGGTTGAACAGTTACTCTCTCGAAGTGTACATAGTCAACGTGTATCGATTGAATGTCGAACCCTAGAACGAGGTGATCCACTTTCGCCGTTAGATTCCGGAAGGAAGAAGAAAAACTGAAAGATAGTTGGCGTTGGCGTCCAATTACGTAGACGGCGATAGGAGGGTTCTAACGTTATTAGCCTGTACCGTTCTAATGGGCTCAGGTAACCGGAACGTCGCCGGAGACGCTTGGGTGAGAGTTTACAACTTTACAACCTATAAAGCCATGCTCGTCGAGGTGTTCGGCTCGACCCACTTGCTTCTCATCGGTCGAAGAACCTAAAACCACTGGGTAGCCCTGTATCGAACCCTTGTTCGCCTACTGCCCTCGCCATCTGTCCTCCTCGGGTTAGCCACGGCAATCCGACTCGCGTTAAACTCGCTGAATCCGTGTCGAAGCTTCCGCTCGTCCAGGAACAAGCCTGATTTCCTGCCAGGGTTAGCTGCTCTCACGACCAAACAGCTTTACGCCTATTTTATGAAGTCCTTCGCTGAGTTCGCCGTCGCGATAGCGCACGTTTTCAGCTCTCGAGGAAACCGCTGGCGCGTACAGGAAAGTATCGAGCCTTTAACCGCTATAGGCTCCCCCACGACGGCCGTTTCCTCTTTCGTCCAGGAGTTAAGGGCTCGAATAAACCGTTTATGGGACCTACGGGCTTGGATTTATGACAAACCACCGTTGCGTAACGTTAGTGTGCGTACGCTGCTCGAAACTGTTTCTTCGTATTACTATTGATCTAATTATACGGTTCTCGTTCGAAGTGATTTCTCGGTTATAAGCAGCAGCCAGCGTAAAAGAACTTGAAACGGAGGCCATTTCCGCGAAGCAAGTCATCACGGTTGATGCTCGTTCTGCGAGCTCCGGTTTCGCAGTTAATTATCGTCGCGAGTTTTCCACGGAATCACTCGTTATGCGAGTATTTTAACGAGCTTCAGAGCCCCTCCGTTATATCGTCCGCCGAGGTTGTTACATTCTTCCTCCGTTCTCTTCTTTTTTTTACAGGCGGCGTCAACAACCGTCTTATTTCCTCTGGCGCGCGTACGTATCGGTTACTTCGTTAAAAGGATTCCGGCTGGCAGGAATCGCGCAGTGTCGTTCCTTTGAACGAGCCATCCGGATCTGCGCTCGCAATTACGTGGCCCGAACGGCTATTGCTCCCTTCAGCGACTTCGCGTCCCTTTTGAAACGGGATCGTTCTTCCACGACTCCGGATCTCACCTCCCTCTAAACCGCTCAACTCGATAAGACATTTAATTTGTTGCCCTCGTATATTCTACGCACCAACACTAATCTCGTCTTGCGCCAGAAGATTCTTAACTGTTCTTCCCGTCAAGCGAAAGATATAGCCCGCTTGTCTACTGTTAATTCCTGTTATACCATCAACAAATTCTCGCGACTAACAAAGCAAGCAGAATGACGTGTATGATAGGAATAATCAAAAGGAGGAAAGTTGTGGCGGAGAAAAGGATAAGGAAGCAGTGGAAAGGGCAAGACACATAAAAAGAGAAACGCAATATATAGGTAGGAGGTATATTTATGTTTGTGTATGCAGGGCAAAAGTGTGAGAGGCCAGGTGGGAAAGAGAGGATTTCAGTGCACTGGCAGATGTGACCCAGGTGCTCGATACTCCCATAGCTGTTCACCGGTATAGACTTTACCGGCAATAAAGCCAATGACGGGATTCGCGTTCAACCGGATGCGTAAATCGTGCGTTCGCAGCATCGTCCGCATCACGGTCGTCCCGTTTCCATGCCCCCCTGCCACCCTCCCCGCGCGAAAAACCGACGGGCTCGACGCGGCCTTCGACACGATTTTGCCGCACGACCGTTCGGAATTAACGCGCTCAAAGACATCGGCCGTAGCCGATCGAAATTTCCCTTCCCACCACTCTTCCGTGTCTGTCACGCGCAATGGCCGGAAATTCTCCAAGGAAAAACAAACGCGTGACGTTCGGCAAAAATACGTAGGGGAATTACGCTTGTTTACCGGTTTTCTCCCTGCAGCCGTTTAAACAATGATTGATAAGGGATAATTCCGTCAAAAGTATCTGTCAATTTCAAATATTTTCTGAGCAATGTTTTCAAGCCATTGCAAAAACGATTATGTAGAAAAAATTGGCACTTAATATTTATTGCGTGTCATGATTTTTTAAATCGAAAGACAGATCGACGTTTTAACTTTCTTAAACGCTTACGGTAACTTTAAAATTATCTGAGTTACAGACCGTAATTATATACTAAATTCCACCTATAAAGCAGATTTAATAATCTTTCGGAGCGTCAGATTATTCATCAAGACAGAAAGGTGTGTGGTGCACGCGTTGTTCGCCGAGTTGGGCCATTTCGCAAGTTGGACAGTTCGGATCTTATTACGACGGCAGTACAGCCAGTGTCATTTACATGCGTACTGCCTTCTTTTACACACGCGTTACCGCCTTTGGCAAGGCGCAGATGTGCCTTACGAGGCTTATTCCCGTCCCACGTGTTTGCCGAAACTCCCGAATCGCGACAAGTTGCACCCCTTAAACAAACCCTGTGAATTTCAGCAGTTTCAATAGTCAAGGACACGCCAGTGATGCCTCGCTCGAAATTCAGGATAATCAATAAAAATAAAAAAAAGTCAAAAAAATGAAATACTTATGTTACCGATAGTTTCGTGTATTTTTGGAAACAAATAAAGCAATATGGGTTTAAGTTTATATTTTTCAGATGATTTTCTGAACACCGGTGGCCGTCTGATTTATGCTTGTCCTTCGCCACTTGAAATTCGACCGTAAAGCCACGACTTACCGTACGGCCAAAAGCGGGGAGGGTGGGGGGTGTAGCGCAACTGAATTTCATATAAACTATCGTGGAGAGTCGGAAACAGGGAATGGCGGACTGGCCGCTCAGTTTTACACGAACTGTCGAGTTTTGTGGAAATTGATTTTTCCCGGCAGCTACAGCTGCTCTCGATTCCCTTCCGTCCCTTCACCTCCGCTGCTGCGTCCGACGGTCCGCTCAGCGTTACTTTTATGCCATGGCCGCACGCTGGATTTCCAGCAAGGGTTGTAAATCGAATAATGAAAACGTCAGAATCTTCCAGCCTCGGAATACCGCAACGTTTGTGCCTGATGCACCGTGTCCGCTGTAACCGTGCGCTCTACGTAGCCGACCTGCTGCCTGCCTTTCTAGCCAGATTGCCGGATGGATTGCTCGACAGATAGGCGGACGTATATTTCAGCTGCGCGGAAACGAAGCCCGCTAAACCGCCCGTTGCGTCACATCCCGTCAGCGAAATGTTGTCGGCCATCGTAAATCATCCCGCCAGTAAACGTTTCACCGCGATAATTTTTGTAATAGCTAAATAAATATTTGCTGTTCTTGCATTTGCTTGGAACACTCGGACAGCGCTCAAACGCAATGAGCGGAATTGAAGTTAATTACTTACCGTACATAGACTAATATTGCAAAATTGTGAAAACAATATTCACGAAAGTCAGTTGGACATTTTCATCTAACTATATTTTTAAATTGTACTTTGGTAGAAAATATTATATCTTAAAGTTCCTTATATTTATACCTTTTTACTTAGCAGACAGGTGAATTTGTAGATGCGCATGTCTGGTGAACATAAAGTCGGAATGAACAGGAAGGTGTCAGTGCAGCAAATTCACCACTGCTGGCTTGCAGTAAATTTTCCTATCTTCTATATACACATGAGAATAGTTTCTCCCTTATTCTTTCACACTATTTTTCCTTTTCATACTCTCTGTCTTTCGTGCAGATAATTTCTGTGTGTGTTCTTCCTTCGGCTTCCTTCACCGACCTTAACACCCTTCGGTGCAAAAAGTATTGCTGAATTTAGTATTCAAGGGAAAATCCGAGGTGCCATAAATCGTTGTTTCGAGCAGCTTTCGTCGACCAATGGAATAATTTTACTTCCTTTACCGGAAGGCGGTTCGACGAATCTTTGACATTTGTTGCTTCCCTTTTTATTCACTATGCATGAATTTTGGTAACTCATATTAAGTTACCGTTAATTCATAGTTTTATGTAATCGTTTGTTCATTTCGTAATAGGAACCAATATTTTCGTGTGCTTCGGTCAAGTGGCCGTATTTAATTAACAATCATTGGGATGCTCCGTCAACAAATTTTCTTGTATCATCGATAAAAAATTCGTAGAGGAGAGGCGTGTTATTAACGATTTGCATATCTCATTTGCGATTCAAAATAACCAAGCTTGGAATATTATAATAGGTAAGCAAGCGTGCGGCCCAGTATAGAGCATTACACGATGTAATTGACAAAACATGGTGGTTCGGGAAATATTAATCAAGTGTCCTTTCAGTCTTGTCTAGTCTAGTCTGCTTTTTATCTTCGTGAATTTTTAATCTCAACTCCATCGTACGGCCAATATAATCCGTATTGACAACAAAGAGCTTTTTGCACATCCCTGAGAAAATAATTATTTAGCAGAAATCTCCAAAATTACGATGAGAATTTTCAAAGAAATCACAATTTTTAAAGGAAAATATATACCTGATTCTATTGTTGAATTATTTATCTATTGTAAAATTCCTCAGAAGCGAATAACTTTTTGTAATCCAAGACAATAAAGATGTTATGACGAAGGGAATTATGCGCACGAAGTTTAACATTATTCTTGTAAATCAGAAATTCGAAGGCTGGAAAGTCGGATAGAAGTTTGATGCTTGGAAGTTGATAAAGTTCCTAGCCGGGTAAAATTTTACGCGGCACATGATAATATAGTTTCCTAGTTTTGTATTTTATGTACCGCTTCGTATTTAAGCGCGTCTATAATAAGCGTTCCCTCATTTTTAACCACTTAGGGCTGAAACTTTACCGGTATCAGATATTTCCTACTTGAACTGGTACTTCACTTACTTCGCCTCGTGTGGGAGTTTCATAAAGGTTTCGGAAGAATGATACTTTGTAAGTTATTAAGCGTCAGTTAATGTGGAAGATGCGCTTAAGGGGAAGTAAATTAAATGGTGCAGAAGTCTGTGATTGAAATGGAAGACGAGAGGATTAAAGTTTTCAGCGGAAGTGTATTTCCTGGCAGGCGAAGGAAATTCAGGAGAAGCAACCACTGGGGTTGGTGGATGGTTGACTGGCCGGGCCAGTGGGACCGGCTATCGGAATAGCAATAATAATCAATTGTCCATGTAAAAGCCGCGACAAGTTACATGATCGGGAAATAACCGAAATCAATTCACTGGAGAGCGAACGGTGGCAGCCGGCTCGTGTCCGCTCGTACAGTGCGGAGGATGTCCACGGAGGATGACGGGGGTTGGGCGCGGGGGGTTTTTCCAGCGGGGAACGCGGCTCTACTCCGAGGTCGTAAAATGCATCTGCCCTCCCGTCCGGCTTTTATTGTGTTGCCTCGTCCACCCTTCCGCTACCCCCGCCCCGCCGCCCGTCCTACCGTGAAAAAAGCCAACAACGAGGACGACTGATTTATAACCCTCGTACACTCGTTAAACTGATTCGATGGATTTTACTGCGCTTACGCCGATTTCTTCCCCCGCAGGTGCTACCCCTACGCTCTCAATTCTCTCTTTCGCCCAGCAGATTTCCTCTCTTTCTCCTTCCCCGTATTCCCTCTAATCCTGTTTCTCGTTCTGTATTTTCTGTTTTTTGGAAGCTTCTTTCCCTTCCTTTTTCGTTGCTTCCACCGCGGGCTTTTTCTGCTACTCCGCGCCTGTCTACACCCCCTCAGCCGGAAAAACAATTTCGTTGTCGGTTGTTGATCCACCGCCGGATATAACGACCATAACGTATATTTTCATTGATAACGTTCGTCCATTGGCTGAAAATGCACAGAAATTACTTGAAACTAAAAGCTTTCCTTGAAAGCTACTACCTTGTAAAATTGACGACAATCATTCTCATTTAATACTACCTTTTCGTGTTTCTTCTTACATCTTTTTCAACAGTAAAGATGAGACGCATTGTTAAAAACTTCGAAAGGACGTTAAGAATTCATTACTCAGTGGTTCTATCAACGTTGTAAGTTGAATCGTGTCCACGGCGTTCGTTATTTTCGTCCGATCTGCCGGATTTTTTCCTCTGCGGCGTTGTATCAATCTCCTTCCCTGCAGCCCCTCCTACGGTCACGCTTTTATTCTCGCGCGACCGCCCCCTCCCCCTCCCGCAGTTTCCTTTTTTTCGTAGCCGTCCGTCCGAGGTTTACAGCCGGGCTTACGCCGTTCAGCCGGGGCTTACACGCGCCGTCGACATTCCGGGCTAAAGGCATTATTGCACGTAGCGAACCGTACCTACCGCGTCCTCCTACCGTCCCCCTTCCCACCCTACATTTGCCATTCTTTTGAAATCTTTAATTGCAGCCCCGCAAGACTGTCAAGACACTCCTGCGTTTTTCGTGTTCTTGGTCTTTCATTGTGCCAGCATGAGAATAATTTTTGTTTCTTCCTACATTATCGAGCTTACTTTGCTCTTCTTTCAGAACTTTACAGCTTTATAAAAGTCTCCTTGAGTTTTACTCTGACGACCTTCCTTCTGTAATTTACAATCTCTGCTGGTCTGTTCACTGTTTATAAAAATATAAAAGTAACGTGTCGACAGGGCGTTGTAGTAAATATGATAATAAGTTCCTTTAGCCTGAGTATGTGGGAAAGAATTTTTCAAAGGATCACAAAGAGTAGGCAAATGGTTGAGGTTGAGGTTGAGGTTGAGGTTGAGGTTGAAGGGAAGGGTTGGCTGACTTTTCAAGAGCAACAGCGAGCATGTAAAGTCGCAGATAAGATAGAGGAGGGCGGGCATAATGCGGTGAATTGTCGCGGCTTGAACCTTTCCACTTATTCGGCACTTCGTCAGGGGTTCCCCTCGGCTGTGCTTCTTTGGCACGCCCCCCTTGTTTACCTCTTTCGTTGCAGCCGAGAGGCTTATCGGTGGTTACGCGCGGCCCTTCGCAGCGAAGAATAAAGGCTCCCCACGAGGCCACCCCGGCGCTATCTCCCGAGAGAGGGCCGCCAATGGTTTTCGCTCGTCGGGGTGAAACCTGCAGCCGCGTGAAGGACACTTAGGTGCAGCCATGCGTGCATATTGCCAGCGGCACCGACGAGCACGGCGAAAAGATCCGTCCTGCTAAGGTCACCGCGCTGGACTTGTCGGATCGGCAAGCTTCATGATCCTTTTGGACATTCAATCATCCTTCTTCAGCACTTCGCCCCTAAGGGCCTTGAAAAATCCTGGGGAAATTCAGGCGCAGCTCGTAGAATCGAGTTCTCCTCCGACTCCTCGACACGTCTCTGCTGCCAGAGAAATCGTTGGACATTTAGAAGATTCGAAGCCGGCAATGCCGATCGTCTCCCTTCGTCAATGTTATCTCCGGTGCTCAGGTTTTAGTAGACTTTCAAACTGTCGGAATGACGCTAGGAAAAAAAGCGGCTCCATCGCCACGTCGAACCTCGTCATCGGCAATCTCCTCGTCTGCAGAACGACGATTAAACCGACGCGACTATAGCCCAGCTGTTAATAAAACGGGAAGACGAAGTAACCGAGTTAAGACTTAACGGTCCATAAATTATGAGCTCTCGCGATACCGCTTACTATCCGTCTGTGGTAAAATCCACTTCTCGTCGCCTCTTCGATGATACTGCGTAAACACAAGGACTGAGGCCACTTTTGCTATCAGCCAATTTTATGGTTCGCTCTGCGTTTAAACGTACGATAAGCTTTAAATGGCTAATTTGTGTTAACTTTGTGTTTCAATTGACTCAAGTAGATTACACAGGTTTGAAATTCATAGATTGCACAACAATATGCAGACAATTTATGGACATTTTTCTAAATTTCATAATCGATTTAACCATATATTTTTTCTAGGGTATATAAATTTCATCTATCATTTGTAAAATATTACGAAAGAAATCTATTTTTGAGAGTAATCGTCAGATCAGATAAACGACGGTTAAGTAATTCGCCTTTGCCGATAGGTTTCGGAAGTACTTGTCATTACTTAACCACGAAACAAAAAAATCAAGAGGACCAAAAAGAGATATGATGAAAGAAGGAGAGAGATTCGCACACGTCGTTGGGTATTTGAAAAGTTGGGCAGAACAATTAGGATTAGCCGGAAGTTGCGCCGAAAACCGAGCTATAGATTCCGAGCGAACGTGGAGCCATAAACCTCGGACTGACTGCGGGGGTAACTCGCGGATGGAGAGTTCAAGGGTGGAAGGGGGATGGTCGAGAGGATCTGAGGGAAAGAGGAGCACGAGGAGGGTAAACTCTCTGGGTTATGGAAGCTTGCGGCGAGCAGCACCAGCGGCGATACACATTAGATACCAAGTTCTTACTACTACCCCTTCGGGTCGGGGCCTCCTAGCACGCCAATATAAATTACGGGCGTACGATAATGCCTGCCGGGTAGCCCAAGTGGGTAAGAGAAGCTCCGTTAACGCCCCCCCCCCCTCCCCCCGCACACTCTACACCCGCACCTCGACTGCTCCTTTTTCTTCCGTCTTTACACTTTGGATACTGCATATCGATTTTCATTTCCTTCCGACACGCTGTCGGCATCGCCGCAGAGAGAGAAAGAGAGAGAGAGAGAGAGAGGGCGCGGGGTGCAAGGGGAGAGCGTGCCGAGCTTTTCTCAGCTTCACCTCGTGCTTCACTATCCTCGCGTCGGCTCGAATAAAACTTCGGCCTGGCCCGATATCCTTCACGATTACGTGACCGGCCAATTCTTACATGCATCTCGCGTTACCCTGAATATTTCACCGACCTCTCGCTCTCAAATCAAGAAACGTTACCGGAAATCCTACGTATCTTGTCGTTCCCGGACATTGCCATTTCATTCAGTAATCGTACGGAAAAAAATACTCCTATATAATATTCACGTTGTAGAAAATTCAGTGCTGTCATTACTATATTCTCATTCGCTACAAGGTAATGCAATAAACCTAGATTTGCTGTCATTACATTTCTCAATTTCTCAATTTCTCAATTGACTACACTAAAAATGTCGAAATCAATATTTAAAATATCAAGTTTACCTTTTCTTTCGTATAGAATTGGATTAAGCAGAAAATACTTACGTCGGGTGCTGCAGTGTTTCTCTGGCGGGCGTAGGATTCGATGTATTTGGGTGGCTTCGTCGTTAATGATTACCGAATCAGCACGGCCGCGTGTGCGAGTCTGTCACCTATGGCGTGAATTCAAACAGCCACTGACTCGCGTGATGCGAATTCACCGAGGCGTACAAGAATGTATTGATCTCGTCTGACATACCATCCGGGCACGGGACCCAGGGATACGGCACTGTCAGCATCAACGCCTCGCTTGGAATGTGTCGACGACACCGTTTCCGACACGATCCTCCTTCGATCCCAACGAAAAATAGTCCCACCCCTCATCCTTCACCCACGGGATGGAGGCCCTTTTTAATCTCCAAGCGAAATAGCCAGGGTCATACGCAATAAGGTACAGACGATACAAAATTGATGATATCCCAAAAAGTGTGTCGTACTATCGATAATTCAAAATATTGGTGACCCAATGGAGAAAAGTTCGCAAATATACGTGGGTATTTTTTATTTGAGTTCGTTAAGTCAGCTTTAAAAATATTCTCATTCAAAGGGTTAATTAATTCAAAGATAATTAGGACGATCTGAACGTTGATATTAGCAAAGGAAGAGACTGAAGGATATAGACAAGGTCATTATTATGCTCGATTTGAGTAAAAACAGGAAATGCCAAAGAAAGCGCCGAAAGAAATGAGAGGCGAGAAGCATAAATAAAGGATGTTCATTCGTCCTGGCCTCCTGGGAGGGACGTGGGGACGAACCATCGTTGAGTTGGCCGGCTTGGTGAATCGGTGCATTCGCGAATGCAAGTGAAGGGAGCATTACGGTGCGCGATTGCCGTTTTATTAGACAAAAGGGCGAGAGGGCCGGGATGTAGACTTACTCCCATTAACGTCTCTTTATCACCCGGCATTACATCGGGGGGCGAAATGAAAAGCCGTGCTCTCTCGCTCGTTCGTTTCTCTCCGTCGAGTGCCTCGAGGGGTCTTTTCGCAAGCACTTGTTCCTCTCAGTCGCACGCATCTGCCCACCCACTCCTGTCCTCTTTGTTCCTCTCATCTGTCCCCACCCAGCCTCACTTGGCCAACTCTCTTTTAGGTGGCGTCCTCTTTTCCCTCCTTCCTGTCCCCTCGTATTTTACACCCCGCCACTGTCAGCGCAGATCTTCCGGCGGATAGACATGATTACTTCCCTTCGAATAGTTCGGTAATTGTCCCCGGTGTTTAGCCACTTATTCGGCTCGGCGGGCCGCGACGCCAGTGCCGCCGGGATTTGTATACGCCGTCGTTCTTCTTCCGCCCGCGGAAATGAAGGACCATTACCCACTTCTTCAATTTCCTCCGTCCGCCTTGCTTATACCGCTGAAATAATACAGATACGTATCGTCGTCGTATCTTTGCGCAAAGCCAGTCGCGACTTCCGCAGAAACGAAATGAATCACTTCTTTGATATGCCGGGATATGCATCTTTTCCCTGTCTCCTAAGAAAAATACGCTTAACGGGACACTTAGTTCTTCTTTTGTCGGGCAAATCAACTGTTACGCCAAGATGTAACGGTTATGAAACGACTTTTCTTCTAGAAATAGTACAGTCACAATCTGTCTGCTGACTGTATGATACTTATCCTGTCTGACATAAAAATGATAATGACATTACAAGAAAACAGAAATTGTTGTAAATGGGAAATTGGTTGCTATACAATTCCCTTTTTATCCATAACAGTTGCGTAAAAGCACGATGTTGAAGAAAGGACTACTATTGATTTGTAAATGAGAACTTAGCCCACTGCGTATTTTCGTTAACACCTCGGGATCCAAGTTGACAAAGACGTACCTTACTTGGAAAATCATGCATATGCAAGTCCGTTCGTCGAAATGCCAAGCGATTCTCCTCCGTGAGATCCCCATGTTTTGAGAATAACTCTGGAGGCTGTTGGAAATTAGTTATCAGCCATATCGGATATTGCTGCATTCTCCTGCGCATCCTCCTTCGCAGACTCTGATTCCCTCTCGACCCACCCTCTTCCTGGGCCTGTCATCCCTTCTCACCACTTTCCCCCGTTTTAGCCTTCCCTCGGTCTCTCTCGATTTGTCCGTTCCGTTCGACACCAGCTGCTTCTGCGAGGACCTTGGCCCGAATAATGCAGAATTTCATCTCCCCTTTCTTCGAGCCAATCAACGAGAAAAACGTTTATTACGCTGGATCTTCGTTGCATTCCTACGACGGACAATAGATTCAGCATGAAGTATTCAAAATAAAAAAAAAAAACGATCGTCCGACAAGTCGGGCGTTGAACTTTTTTCTGTCTGACTGCTTGGAAAACCTGTACATAGTGTTTTCAGCTATAATACCTCAACATCATATTTTTTCAAGCGAGTATTACGACGCGATGTGTATCTAGATTATCAATCCAATGGAACATACCGCAATAAAAAATATTAATTTTAAGAGACCGCCGTCTAAGTTTTATAACTAAAAGTTTGGTAAATACGGGGATTGAATTTTCACGGCGCAGTTTTATCGGGACGGGTGTTCGCCGTAAGTGAAAAGGTGGATTTGGGCCGGCTTATCGGGAGCGAACGGTGTACGTGGCACCGTGCTCGAGCGCGGTGTTTACGTCGAAGGTCGGCGCTGATATTGCGGCAAGTTGCGCTCGCACAGGCCGCAAACTTTCCTCGGGCTCGCTGACGGCTGAGTCGCGAAGGTGTTGTGAAACGGCGTGCAATACCGGCCAACATAAGGGATACACCGAGGGTTTGGACTCCTCAGCAACTTCCGAGCGAGACGTGCATGCATATTATTACGCCGCGGGACTTAGCGGCCAAAGCTCGCAGAGTCAACATGTCGGCCAGCAAGTGTCTATGCCGCTGGCAACTTTTAAATAACCGCACCCTTATTCCACACACGAACTCAATATCGGGCCGCGCTTTTATTTATCCTTCCAACGGAGACTTGTAGTCCTTCCCCCGCCTCTTTCTTGAGAATTCTATATCTATCTTCGTCGGTGTTCCTCGAATAAGAAGTTTCTTCATTTCCAATAGTGTTCTTCCTTTCAGTCAGGATCGAAGAGGAATTCCAAAGGAAATTCATGCAACGTCGTACCTACGTAACTGCTGACCCCGTCAGAATTTTCAAACCTTTCGAAAACTCAGAACAACGCAGCTGGAAGATACAAATAGCAACTTCGACGATGTTAAGGACCAATAAATGGTGTATAAACAGATAATATTATAAATTAGTATTCTTATTTTGGATCTACTCAACAAATGTATATTTAAATACATTTGTCATTTTTAACTTAATTTGTAGCATGTATAAGATAGTTACAAAACGTCTTAGTAGACACGACATTGTGACAGATGTTTACCAGCATCTTCAGTCTCGAAAGTCCCGTTTGAAAAGGGTAAGGCAGAAAGATCCTGGCAACCCGCGGAATGTGTAGAACCGTTGACCTGTCCCGCATACAGTTTCCCAAACTCGAAGAACAGCTGTTACTTTCGCATTATTCGACGAAGAAACTTTTCCGAATGATTTCAATCCTTCAGTATCTGCAGCGTCTAGTACATTTTATCGATAATACTCTGGCTTTGTGGTTCGATAATTGTTGCACGGACAGTTTTCACGAACAAAAGATAAGTAAGTAGCAATGTTCGTATCAAGTCAGACAAGTGAATATAACAGCGAACCAAATAGCGAAATAACTTGAAAGTAGAATCAAATAAAATTCCGATCGTAATTTTATATGTCAAAAAAAATAACACATAATCGGGAAGATTTATAAAATAATTCTTTGGAAAAGTCTACAAATTAACGTCCCCTCGCTTAGTCAAGTTGTTGCTTCTTTTCTATACTGCAAGTTCGTGAGGCTGATTTCGGTAGTTTTTGTGGCAAGAAAACACCTAGCCCGCTGTAAAGTGAGAGGAGAAGATGAGGAAGGATAAAAAAAGGGGGGAATGAGGGCAGTCGCCGTGACGTGACGGGAGAGGAGGGGGAGAATGGGGGAACGGGAGGGGGGGGGGAGCGAAGGAACGTGTCGCGAGTGACAGGTCATTTTCCGGAGCGGAGCACCCTCTCGACGCGTGCAGCCAACTCCCTCGAAAGCCGTCCTGCTCGCTCGATCTGAGGATCACGCGGCTATCCTAACATCCCCGTCCCGCGGCCCGATCTCGCCGAGCAAACGGATTCGAGACCGCAATAGCACGCCTAAATGCCGGCACATAATTTGATCTCCGCTCCCGAAGCGCGTATCGCGATTCACCGCTCAACCTATCCCGTCCCCCCGTCCGCAACCCTGTTTCCCCCGAGATGACGTTCGTGATGGGAATCGAGCAGTAAACCACGCCTCCGTTTTCAACGATGCCCCTTTCCAACGAATTAAGAAGAATCTTAAGATTACACAACGATCATGAGATCATATTCGCAAACTGCGAATGTTTCTCAACAAGTGCGGATATTGCATGAGGATATTTTAAAATTGGCTACACGTTTGTGAATGATTTAAGCAATAGATGCTTCGTGTGCTTTTGTCATAATAACTTTTCGGTTTGTAAGGATGGGGATATAATGATTTAAATAACATAAGGCGGAGACGTAATACTTGGAATGAACTAGTGATTATTTGGGCGGTTTGGATACACCGGTTTTGGTGGCTTAATACTACGGAACGTCTGTACTGTTCGGCGATCTGATCGGGACTAACTCGCAGGGCATCACGAAAGTGATGCCTATCCTAAAGACAAAGGCCTAACGCATCCCTCAATATGCACATAGCGTCCCTTCGGACCACCCCGTCAGCTAGCCAACTCCTTTGGGCCTGAAGTGGGTGTCGCGCCGGACCCGCCATGTGCATAGTGTCGCGCCAGGCCCGCCATGTGCGTTAAGGCCCTAGCCGTAAGTGCCATAACTCCAGGCACCCCGACGGCTAGGCGCCGAGTCGCCTTACAGTTCGGCCATCCTGACTATTAATCGTCCCGATTAATCGTAACAGAGCAAGGCGTATAACATAAAACCGTAATCTAAACGACAATTTGTACACAATTAACATAACGGTAACTTAGCTTAAATTGTAACGACATGCCTTGCCACGACTAAACATAATAACATAATCACATAATCACAAACATAATAACATAATCATAGTTTGGCATAGCGGAACATAAAACGATAACACAACTATCGACATAACAAAACATACAGGGAAAATACAAATAGGGTTCTATCGTAAAACTTAAGCTAATCTCAACAACAATATTTACTAAATCTATTTGGTACTATCCCGGAGTCCACGGTCGCATGTTACCCTCGGTCTGGTAGGGACCCTTAAACTTCGGGATTAGATTCGTGGAGACCCCGGGCGAATTATCAAAATTCTTAACCTGGACCTTATCGCCTACGCTACACTTTCTCGCGGCCTTATGCTTGCGATCAAATAATTGCTTATTCGCGGCCTGCGCTTTCCGCGTTCGCTCGCTCGTCTTTTCGCGCAGAACCGGTAAGTCTCGAGGCACGGCGATCTGCCCGTTGGCATCTATCGTGTTCACTAGTTCGTCACTCGACCTTTCCGCGTTAGCATAATCTATTTCAAATAACTCGCGCGCTCGCGTCCTAATCTTGACCGGAAGATCTTCATTAATCTGTAAGTCTCGTAATTCTACCCGAGCGTCAACTTCGTCAGGTTCAACATTCATAATCTCGTTGACTTCTTGGTTAACCTGTAAGTCCCGTAGAGCTACACGGGAGTCGACCTCGTCGATTTTGACATTCACAATATCGTCGACTTCTTGTTTCCTCATCAACGACAGCTTCGCTAATCTCATAAAATCTCGTCCTAGTATAATCGGGTTTCTCATAGTTCCATCGGGGACAACTCGTAACTTAATATCGCATCTCTCATAACCGAACATAATAGTTGCCTCGACGGATCCTATGATCCTTAAATTGCTACCGTTTACACCGCGGAACCGTTCCAAAACCGAGTCATAACTTACGTAATTCCGAGGAATGTAACTCTCTTTGACGAAGCAAATCGGGCTGCCTGAATCAATTAGCGCGTTAAACTCCATCTTAACCTCACCATCCTCATCGGACATCAGCAAGGCTATCCGCTGTCGGAAATCGTCGCTCTCCTCCTGTTCTCCCGTGACGTAATTGATATCTTCCTCCGAAGAATCGCACTGCGCCGCTCGGTGTCCCAATTTCCCGCATTTGAAGCAGGATCCGCGTTCCCGCTTCGGTGCCGGGCAACTTGCGGCCACATGCCCAGTTGCGTTACAGTTGTAACACCTCGTTGGAGTCGTCTTCCGCGAAGCACTCTGCCCTCCATCCTGCCGGTTTTCCTCCGCTGCCGCCGTCGGTCCTCCGCGTAGCTGAGGCTGCGGCCGATGAGATGCTGCTCTCGGCGACGGAGCGTTCATAAACGCGGTCAACAGGGCATCTACTGACCCGTACCGCTGCACCCTCGCCTGCGTTCGCAACTCCGGAATGGGGATGCCCTCGATGATGTAGCTGATCATCTCGTCTTCAGGGACTGGCACCCGGTTTCCCAACAACATCTTCTCGTGCATATAATCTGCGAACGGCTCTCCAGCTTTCCAAACCCTCGCTTGGAGCTCGTTCCGTGCGACGAGCGGGTCGGCCCGTTGTCCGTACATTCTTCGAAGTTCTCGCATAAGATCTTTGCAGCTTAGATCGACGCAATCGATCCTTGAGTGGTACCATTTTAAGGCTCTCCCACACAATCTGCTGCGCACCAACGCTTTGGACCCGTACTCGTCCAACGTGTAAGAGGCGAGCAAAGACTCGATCTGTCTCTCCCACCGTTCAAAGTCTGCATGGTTCCCATCGAACTCACTGGCCATGTCCTTTAGCTCTTTCCATTTCGGGGTGTTGCTGCGGACCGGTGTTTCTCCTACCGAGCTGGGAGACATCCTTAGAATCTCCACCTCTCGCCTTAATAGTTCGGCTTCGCGCGCGGCTACGTCCCTTTCCCTGCGCAAAAGCTCGATCTCTCGCGCAGTTTCGGCGACGGATCCGGCGCTCGGCCCCGATGCTGGTGCATCCGATAGCATCGTTTGCTCCTCGCCTGGCGGGCTGACGACAATGCCTAGGTCTTCCGAGGACAATCCTGCCGCTAATAGCCGTTTCACCAGCTCGGCCTTCGCTCCTGTCGTCGGCAGATTCCTATCCTCCAGCATCTGCTTCAGCTCGTAGGCGGTTAACTTTGTCGCCATCTTCCTGCACTGTCTCGCGTAAAGTCCGTAAAAGTGCTGATTCACCGTAAAACAATCCGCACTGTTTCCGCGACGTTACACTGTTTAACCTCGCGAATGACTTGCTCTCAGTCACATAAACATAAATTTCGAACTTCCGTAGCGTAAGGTCATAAGTTGTAGAAGTTGCACACACATAAAATCATAAGTTCCAAAAACGTACTTGTGAGTCCCGAAGTCATAAATTCATAAATAAGTACGATTTTGAAAGGTTGCCGAAGACGTCCGTAATTTCGAAACACACAACGAAACACACACAACTAAACTGAACCAAAACCGACGGGATCACACAACGACACTAAACTGAGCCAAAACCGACGGTATCCCACTTCTGACTTTGTAAGGATGGGGATATAATGATTTAAATAACATAAGGCGGAGACGTAATACTTGGAATGAACTAGTGATTATTTGGGCGGTTTGGATACACCGGTTTTGGTGGCTTAATACTACGGAACGTCTGTACTGTTCGGCGATCTGATCGGGACTAACTCGCAGGGCATCACGAAAGTGATGCCTATCCTAAAGACAAAGGCCTAACGCATCCCTCAATATGCACATAGCGTCCCTTCGGACCACCCCGTCAGCTAGCCAACTCCTTTGGGCCTGAAGTGGGTGTCGCGCCGGACCCGCCATGTGCATAGTGTCGCGCCAGGCCCGCCATGTGCGTTAAGGCCCTAGCCGTAAGTGCCATAACTCCAGGCACCCCGACGGCTAGGCGCCGAGTCGCCTTACAGGTTAGAACGATAAAGTGTGATTACGATAATGTACCTTCTTTAGGAGAAACAAATGCGTTGGAATTGGAAAACAGAATATTGAATACGACAGTAACCTGCGGTAACAGCTTCAATATTCATCACAGAGAACCCATCAACTGCGCAGAATCGAATTACTACTAAAATATAAGTTTAGTGCGATTGTTTACGAGATTTTAAACCGCGCGAACTTGCTTGATAACGCGCTAAAACTCGATTAACAATCCTTTCTCCGATTTTCACGAGAGTTAAGACAATTCGTAGCGAAAGACATTTTTCCCTGAGCGGCCGGGCATCGAAGTTACCTTCCACCTATGACAGACGTAATGTACGACAGTGGGATATGAGGTATGAAAAGTGGCGTTTCTATCGCTCGGCGAGAATAGTGATCGAGCGGCGTGTTTACATGAGAATAACCTTTGACACTGATGCCCGGCGAATGCGCGACGAAAAAGTCGATATACGTAGCTATGTGTATATGTACATCTCCTTCGATTTCCTTTACTCGACCGAGCGCGACAGCGACAGGTCTTTGCACTGCCGTCGGATGATTTATTCGCGCAATATCTCGCCGCGATCGAACACCCCGAGACGTCGATTTAACCGCCGAAAATTCCCTGGACTTCGATTCCACGGCGATCGTTCGATCGTTAGACAGACCACGAGACGGAGCATCGCGTGAGACCGCGCGCGATCCTTGTGCCGCTGATCTTGAAGGATGTGCGGAATTTATCAAGCCACGTCGATTGAAATCCCACCCCCCCCCCCTTCCCATCTTCTCCCCCCTCCCCCTTCTTATTCGTTTTACCACACGTCGACCTTACCGTTGATTTAATCAACGTCTTCCTGTAAAAGAGATTTTTCATAATCTGTACGTATTATCGTTTATGGATTGAAGGTCATTCAAAGAGTTAGTTTCTATAGGAATGTTTATAAATCAGCAACTAAAAACATTGCTACTAAGCTATATTAATTCACGGGAAATTGAATACTTTCTCAAAATCCAAGTGACGTAGTCTGAAGTATTTAACGTTTTATTACTTATCTCATTATCTTATTATTTATTACTTATCGTATTCATTATTGTGCGTTGACGATTACGTGTACACTTGCCCATGGATGAAGATTGTTTCGGCCAGTGGCGAAGAACTCTCGCTTCTCCCGTTGGGAGTACAATGTGTCCGTTCAATCGATTAAGTGCTGGCCGGGTATTGTTCGCAGTTCCAGAAGGACCCTTCTGATGTGTTTGCGAGGGCGGACAATGACGAAAAAACATGTAAAGGCCCGCGCCGGCTTTACGTAACTGCTGAATTGTACGCGCGGATTTACGTAAGGGGCCAATGGCACTTTACGTGGAAAACGCAGAGAACGGAGATACGACGAAAGACTCGACGTTGCATGAGAAAAAAGTCAGCGGGACTTTACGACAACGACGTTTCCGTGGAAATAAGAAATTTATAAGTAGAAATGCCGATGCAAGGGAGAGTAATAATGGAAAAACAGCTACGGCAAGAGGAGATACGAAAGATTGACAACAGAAGACAATGGACTAAGAGAGACGAAACAGGCAAATACGAAGTCTCAAGAATATGACGAAGAAAGTGACATCTAAGAATGACAGAGAAATCCAGGGAATAAGCGAAGAATGGAGAGAAGCGAGGGGGGAAGGGGACGTTGGAACGCAACGGACGAGCCGCATGAATAACATGCATTTATGCGGTGCAAACGTAATGTGCAAGGAGACGGCCCTCCCTTATCCTCCAGGACTAAAGGAGCGTGCCTAGGAACCTCCATAATTTAGGACTCCTGACAAACTGCTTCTCCTCCCTCCCCACATCTAAAGGCACCAGGACATGCATCTCTTAGCCCATGTGTTTATGCAATCATAAAACAATCTTCAACATACTTACCAACACTGATTTTCCATACTTTGGTGATATTTTTATGACTGTCATATGGAAATGCAAGATTTTTAAATCACTGTCTACACCGTTAGGATACATTAATACAGACAGTGTTAATTTGAGGTGTAAGTATTATGAGTTTTCGAACACTTTAGAAATATCGATTTCTTATTATAATTTGTTGCTACTTACAAAGCAGTACGAGTTAGCACTCACTTCGTGCTCGACTGTTAGGAACGGCCGAGAATCAGACGCATGAACATCTGTAGGTGGTCGCCTTAGTTGCAGCGCTTTAAGATTTCCAACTATCACTCCCTTACCGGTGTTCCATTCCGGACTGGTTAAGTTATGTGCGGTGGTTCTTGCGGTTTCGGCTCGCTCGTTGGAGTTTACACTACCAAAGACGCTTCCCTAATGATATCAGCGTGCAATAGGGCGTGCCAAGGAACGGCTACCCGCTGTCCTGGCTGCTCGATGCGGTCGCTAAATTATATTTACATACGTAAATTATATTAGACAAGCAGCGCCCGAGGACTAATAACGTCGGCAAGCCGCAGATCGATCCTGCGAATGCTCATGTTCCAATATAATCGCTGCTAACGTGTACATACGTTTCCGAAGCTCTCAGCTGCCAGAAATTGGAATATCCTTCTCATTCCTGACCGGAATATTGAACAATAATTACAATAATCAAGGAGATAATGTTAAACGGAATTTCATGCTTTGCACGCAAAACCATTTGTTATGTTCTAAATGGCAAAGAAAAAAAAACGAAAGGACGGTGTTTATCGGACTGCTGTTAATTATTCTTCGCATCATTAAATCCCCGCAGTTTGTGCTCAACAAAAATCACGCTCGTGTACGCGCAATTTAACTCGGTCGATTACCGATGGCCCAATAGTTTTATTCCTGCTAGCGCAATTTGCGGAAAGCACAAAGTCACCGTTTGGTCACCGGTAAACCAGCAGACCTAATGGTTGCGTTTTTATAAGAATTAAAAGTTGCTCGTCCAGCGAAAATACGCAGGGAAAAATAGCGTGGCAGTCTCTCGCTAGGATCGTGATTGGCCCAGGAAACTTTGCCATCTTAACCAGTCAGTCCTGGCCAAGGTGGGTGGGTAAAGAGCAGGGCCGTGTCGCCGGCGGAATCACGCCGCAAATCAGAGTAATTCCGCGTTTATCCGATTGGAAGGTGATTTTAAAACTTGCCACTCTACTACCCATAGAATTCCGCCTTCGCCCAGGAACGTACTTTTCCGGGCAAGGACAACACCGTTATTTACTTTTCAATAATCCAAAGCTTTACTTTCCATTTTCATTTACATTGCTTGAGTTTGGCTACGAGCGTTGAATGATACAAATTTTAGCTACATTTTTTAAGTATCGTCACCGTTTTATAATAATAATAAGCTAATATAGTAAGCTTTTAGATTTTGAATTAATGTGTCCGATGCATGTACAAGGCTATCTGTTCTCTTTGATTCTTTAATTTTCAGCTGGCAGCGTAAAATGAAGACTGTCAGAGTTTCTCCGTTCAGGCCATTATTTGCCAAGTTGTCAATTGCAGTGTATTAAGAGGGCCTGACGGAAATGATTCCGCAATAAGCTCAGTGGCTCGAAACTGTAATTATACCGGTGCGGATATTAAATAGTTCGTCTACAGGGTGGCGGACTGGGACCGGGGAGAAGGGGGATGATGAGACCTTGGGCGCTCAGACGCGGAAGCCTTTGTCGAGGTTGATGGGGTTCCTGATTCCTCGGGCTTCCATCGATGAATTCCACTGGAGCGGGCCGAGACCTCGACGCCCTACGTTAGGGAACGAGATCCTCTTAGAGATAGTTACTGCGTAATCCACGTTCCGAAGTCGGCCTCAATCAGAACCGCGGACTCCATAATTCGATATAGGAAGCGCGGGAGTCCAGCACATTCGCCCCGCAGATCCCGAAGGAACGGCACCGCGAGCTTTTGTCCCTCCGCGATTTCATCCCCCGCCGAAAGCCAGGCTCTACGCCGAGGAGGACATGATCCACCGGGGAGGGGAGTGTGGGCCGGGCACCCTATATCGGCGCTGCACCTCTTAGTCCATAATTGAATAACGTGTCTCAGGACCCGGATACCGGGATATACAGTGGAATACGTCAACCCCACCCCACCTTTCCCTTCACTCTCTCAGACTTCAATCTCTTCTTTCACCCGTCCCGCTGCACTGTGTCTTCCAGCGACTTGTTCTTCTCTGGCCAAATACACGAGGAAAGATTCCACGGCGAAGGTGACCCATTTTAGGCAAGTCCCCGTTCCCCGCGCTTACCAACCGATCGTCCTTCCTTCGTATCCAAATCCTTCGATTATCGTACACGTGAGCTTCCACCGGCCGGGAGTATTGAATCGCTTACTACCCTTGGATAAAGCTTATCGACTTTTATTCAGACCCTTTCTCTTCGCTTCCGTGCTCATCGCTCACTGAGAACTGAACCATGCTTCTATATCCATGTACAACGTATTATAAAAAAGAATTAAACATATTTTTAAGCCACCATGTATTTTAGGCTTACACATCTATAAATACCAAGTTTTTTTTTTACAATTACCTGGAATTCATAGCGAAAAATAAAATAATACTTCATTGTGAGTTTTTCAAACGTGCCCTCCATACTGTTGGCGAATATTTTGCCGCTGTCAGTGGTAGGATTGAAGTATCTCATCATTTCCGTGGGCTGGTCAGGGGCAATCGATACCGTTCACCTAGAGAGAGGCCTGAATTAATTTCCCCGAGCGCCGTGCGATGCTGTTGGCGAGAATCGATGAGCGGCCGCACGGTGGACATGGTTTATTCCTGGTAGCGCGTTCGAAGTAAACAACGCCGGCGTGTCTTTGCATCTTATAAAGGCTCGTGCGTGGCCGGCGTCTGCCGGTTAGGCCGACACTTAATATATCGATCCCATTATAACGTCGTTACAGGCGAATGCCGATACGCCTGAACGGCACGGCCCTACGTATTACGGTCCTCTATCAACGTCCTAGTCAACGCACGCATGCAATGGCGGCGAAACTCTTGTCGGCATACATGCCACTTGGAGCCAACAGGTGATACGGTAATGCCACTAACGACGTCCACCAATGACATCGACGTTCCTCCTCGCTCGATCTCGATAAGCCGCAAGCTCACATCAAACGGATTCAATCGTTAAACTATCAACATTCTCCAGCATGCCAATCTCTTCACCACGCGATTAACGGTACTCCATGTAAATGTCAATCCATTCTGTGCCAAGTGAACACCTTGCCTTCGTCTTGATGCGTTAAATATTTGCATTCGTGTATCCCTATGTCAGTGCCATTATTTCTGTCGATTTTTATTTCCTTGATGATAATTTACGTATGCATACTCGAAGCTTTTACTTACGAAGTTACCGTTTTTCATATTTTCGTGTGGAGACTAAATTGTGCATTGCACGAGTCATTTTGACACAATCGTCATTGGTATCGTGCAACAATAGTGCCAGCAGATGATGACTGATAGGTCACCGTGGCTGGTTTTTTTATAAAACCTGATGCGGCCGTAGCCGACCACATAAAAAGGACTCCTCGCCATAATCCCGTAGCCATTACTGAACCGTCTGCGATGTTCTTGCGTATACTGTACAGCTTTTGTGCTGTCGGATAACGATCGTACCTAATGATGCCCGCTATTGTTACGAAGGAAGAATCTAAAAAGTACCACGGCAGTATGGCCAATTTTATCATCTTCCTTGAATGAGGAAGTTTCGAGTCAACGTAAATTGTAACAAGAAAAACTTGCGCAAAAGATTAGACTTGTTATCGTCAAGTGTATAGCATGTTATTCCTAGCAGACGAAATTGCAAAATTACTTAAAATTTAACCGTTACATTTTGCCAAACTTTAGGACCGTTGAGAAAATCGGATAATATTGAAAGCACGACTTCCTTCGGCGTGTGCTGCCATTGCCGAATTTTCAAATAAACCCGTAGGTCATATTTCGATAACATGGAAAGTTTTTCCTATGGAGATTTTTTTAGCGCGGAATTCTGTAAAGAGCAGCGCCGCGACAAAGTGAAAAGCCCAAAAGTTGAAGTCGCTTCAGTCGTAAGCCGGAGGGTCTTTGAAAACGTCGTTGGGTCGTTACGCCTTTGCCGCTCGGCGTCGTACAATAAATTTCAAGTGTCGTCGGGACGAAGCCGGCGTAAAGTAAGTCCGCCATTTCACTACCCGGTTATGGAAGCCCGCAGCTCAACTGCATACTCTTACGCCTTAAAGCATCGTTAAGGAATACTGACGACCGGAAGATTTCTCTCCCAGCTGCTCAAAGATTGACGGAAAATCAATAAAAATAGGTTCACTTTCGGTGTAAGATATTAATTGTCTTTAATGCAGTTCGAAAGTACGAAAGAACTAGTCTTATCATTTTGCGTTTACATAATTAACTGGTTTATTTCTAATTCAAATATCAAAGCTATACTGATTTTCAATTTACACGTTACAGGATATCGTAATCTGCATATAGCCAATATCACTAGAGGAATTTGGTAAGGGAAGTTGAACCTGTACCATTTCATGCCCCACTCAGGCATGAAATTTCCAACGGATTTTCGGTAGTGAGTTTCAAATCTGTTCAGAGCCGCTGGTATTTACGTGTTCGTGATGTCTGCCGAGTAAAGAATCAGAAATCCCCGGAAACGCGTGCAGGACGGTCGTGTGTTCGGAATAAGGGTTCCTGGACTTGACTCTAAGCGAAAAGACATCGAAATACATTCCACCTTGGCTTTTCAGCGAATTGAAATCTTCATGCACCTTTTCGATTCAAACTTGGAACAGATTTTCCAGCCGTGCTCTTTTGCCGTTATAAAGAAGAAGGACAGCAAACACTTGTTACATAAAATAGTCATCTACGGATACTGCAGTCTGAGTAAAATCTTTGGAAGATTCTTATCGTTTTATAGCCTTCTCATGACACACATTCTCGTTATCTGGAATATAGCCGATGATGAAAGTTCTGTATTATCGAGTCATATTCGCTGATCAATAGGCGAGCAAAGATCACCGATCCGTGATACATAAAAAATAAGTACGGCAAAAGTACTTTTTGGGAAGTTTGTATCTCATGACGCGATGCGATCTTAAGTGGGGCATTAAAGGGGATACGATATCTCTCCAACAAAAAAAATTCACTACATCGAGTTTTCCCCTTACATTCAGATTTATAAGTAAATCTTCTTCATTGAAAGCAGCCTGAATATGATTTATTTCGTGTTTTATTCGTAAAGAGTTAAAAACAATGAATGTTCAATCCTTGTGAATGTTGAAAAGTTTGCACGGGAAATTTGTTGTTCTTCCTGGGTAAGTTTCGTTGATTTTTGCTTGGCTATCGCGGAATTGCACAGCAGGTACGAAGAGTCCTGCATCACCGCGGCATATTGGTGTATCCGGAAGCTGGGAAAACCGGATGACGGGGTCAATGGATGGGAACGGTAGTGGGCGCAGGAGGAGAAAATAGGACGACCGATTGCGGACGTCGATGGCGCGAGGGCCGGCTATAGGAATCGGAAGCGAGTAAAGGAAGGGCGACGGAAAGTGTAGTCTGCAAACTTTATCCACTTTGCATGCTGATGGTCGCAGATTCGGGAAAAGACAAAATGGCACGTGGTAGAATGGAAGCGCGCGGCAAGGGGGGCAAGAATGGAGAGAAACACGTACGTGAAGTAGCGACGTAGGAAAAGCAGAGAGGTAGAGAGGGGGAGGCAAAAGGGACGAAGTTGTGCCGGGGGGCGCGGATCACGATTCCCCGGGAATCGATTCCCTTTGTGCCCTGCGCCAGCGGCGCATCGGCTCCACCTCGGCTTCGAACTTTGTAGCCAATTTACGAGCGACCAAGTCAGCGCCCTTCGATTTTACGCTAATCCGATGCCGATGTCGAAGCCTCCCCCGCAACGCCCCCTCTTCCCTCGGAAAAGATAGGGGACGAGAACGAAGCAACGCCCGACCTTCCCTCTCCCCCCAAGGCCTCCTGACGTTCGCCCGAAAGGGATTTCATTTTCCGTGCTGCGCGTCATCCCGTTCCTGCGGCAGGTTTCTTTCAAGGTAACCTTCTTTCCCTTCCCCTCTTCCTTCCCCCTCGACCTCGCGCACTTACCAGCCTTCGGCCCTTTTTCCGCCATCGCGCACCAATCTTTCTGCTTTCACCTTTGCCTCATCCAGTTTTTTCTTCCCTCACGCATCTCTTGTTTTTACTCATCTGGTTAACTTGTTCCCCCGTCTTATATTTCTGTCTGCCTAAATTCATTTTCCTCTGTCTTATGTGCTACATTTTTTAGCCTTTTATTTTAACCTTCATGGATTTTCTAACCATCAGTTTCACACACCCGACAGATAGCGAAAGACGATACTTTTTAAGCTGTCGATTTTAATTTCCATTTCTTACACATTGACAGAAAGCACTATCCAAATGTAGTTAATGCACATAAGAATTTACGTCATTTCCATGTATCGTCAATACATTGCAGTAATAATAGATTAAAAATGATTAAGAGTATACCACCCGTATTTTGTTTTTTTTTCTTCATTCTTGCTCCGCCTCCAGCTGTACACCTACATCCTATCTTTTTCACCACCCACGTTCCTCATTTCCCTCGGTGGCCCTAGTAACCTCAGCTTGACGAGTTAACCACGTCGGTTGTAAGGCAGATAATGGAATTCGCGGCGGACGATCCTGTTACCGAATCAAGTTCTGGAAAAAATGCTCAAGCCGGCGTGTAGCTCCTGTTTCAAATTACGGTAAGCCGCTTAATGTTTCCACGAGAATTCGGATGTTTGCCAATTTGAACGCGAGGAACGTTTAGGTACTTGGAGACAGGACCCAAGGCGGGAATTTGTTCTCGCTTTCGGCCGTAGCAGCCGGGCGAAAGCATGGAAGGATGGAAACGAAAGGCAGAGGGTTCACGGGACAGAGGCTTAAGGAGAAACTCTTGTTCTCGCTGATCCGAAGTCGTTTGCAAGGGCTGCGGAGGGTCCGATAAGGGCCGACTATCGCCCGTCCCTCACGCTGAATAAAACCTCGCGACGAATCGGCGCTCACAGTCGGGGACTAATGTGCCTCTAAATTACCGAGCTATCGGCCCTTCAGCGTCGTATACTGCGTCAAGATAAAAAAGGAAAAAGGAGTGCCAACGGTTATGACATGCTGCCGTAAGAAAGTCGGTCCATCGATGAGCGCTCTCCGCTGAATAACCTTGAATCTTCTGTCCTTGAAGAGTAGTTGACGCATTAGCGACGAGGAGGCGATAGGATTTCTTCGAGCAGGGTGAACTGCGACTCCTTACGATCGACTGATATTTTCGTAAAATCGAGGATAGTCTGATTTCCAAATGGGCGGGTTTAATGTCACAAGAAAACGGTGGACCAGGGAAGAGGAGCAGGAAAGGTGGCCTAAAGAGGAGTAGAGAAACGTTCGTGAAGAAGGTCGCACTGTTCATGAATGCTGGCAGGATTTCCTATCCTGTAGATCCTCGTTGGATGGTGTTCGAAAATAACCGTGGCGATGCCGTTGCCTGCAGGCTCGAAGGACTTGCCATCCCCCTCGATTGCGGGAAACTGGCTTCGGTTGAACCGACGAAATTGAAATTCCACGAGAGCGGAAAAAATGAACGAACGCAGCTGGGGACCGGAAGCCCAGGATCTCGCGAGTTTGCTGTCAATGGACGTGATTGGACGTCCGTCAGTCGTCAACGTTGGTATGCGCCATTTTCGGGATTCGCCCCGTTGGATCGACTCACTTTGTCCAAGGGGTTCATTCATTTTTAACCCTCACTCGCCGTTTCTTTTTCTCCTTCTACAAAACGAACATTTTTTCTTCGCTTCCCAAATATTCCTTTCATGTCCGCCACAGCGTTTCTTCTGATACCTTGCTTTCCCTCTTTTATTAAATTCTTCTTCACCAACAACGCTAAAACAATTCCAAATTGCTGCTCATCTAGTCTATCGATAGCTGAACGTGGAAATTTTGCCAATGGTTGTCATGTTACATCGCTACCTGCATAGTTGATCCTTAGTTGCTCCCCACTCGTTCAAGTTTAGACCGAGTTAAACGAACAGCTATTGTAAGCGATATTGACCAATCCCGTGCAGATATACAGTAATACTCCGCGATGTATATGATTCTACAATGCAGCAACAATGTAGGAGTCCGGTCTGGAAAAGTGAAAGTCCCATTTCACGTGGAGCTTGACCGTTTTCATGGTTCACGCACGATCGAGCCGTTTTTCAATGGATCACGTGCACGCTGACGGAGATACACGTGAGGGGACATGAAAGATACGGTGAAACACGCGTTCGAGGACGCAATGTGCCGAGGCGATTCACGGGGTACATCGGTGGTGTTTCCCGCGGGAACGTTCACGTGCTCGCACCTGTCGTTCACCGGTGGTTTTCTGTCAACGGGGATGCATAGCGCACGGCTGAATCGACGGATTCCCCGCGTGAAACACAGTAATGCCAGCCGCTCTATATGTGCGAGTCCTTTTATCAGCCGACGTATGAGGCCTCGAACAATGTGTCCGTGCGGAACAATGTTCTTGGCAGCACCGCCTACGATCCGCATGAGAATCACACGGCGCGCGCCATCCCTCCCCCCCCTCGAATACCGCCCCTCCTCGCCAACGTCGCAACGCTTGCCCAGGTGCCGCAACCCCGTCGCAATTCCTCCAAAACCTTTTCACCCCGAAACAATGCCATCCGGCCTTCTACGACACTCAGTTCCGGGGATTCCCTTTTTTTTATCACCACTGGCCCAGACATTTGAGTCGTGAACGTCAGTCGTGCCCGACGTACGGAATTATTTCGCCCTCGTCAAAATTCTCCTATCCCTTGTTTCGCGGTGGTTTTTTGTAAAGTGCTTTTTAACGTGAATCTAACTGGGAGAGCATGGTTCAGAGTGCTGGATTTCGCTTGATAATTGTTTGATAAATCGTATTGTTGTGCATTTAATAGACAGCTCGTGTGAATATAAAGGGTCGATTCTTGATCTACAGATATTCATTTTTATGAGTTCGTTTTTCTTCCGTTTTCCGTTATCTGCAGACTTCTGGTACGATACAGTTGTTAAATCCTTACGCAGGTCTTGGGTCACGTATTCCGTTCTGTCGTCAGGATACACTGTAATTGAGCTAAAGTGATGCATCGATTTGTCGAACGAACGATTTTCCCTAGAGAATGATTCTTCAGTGCCTGCTCTTACGTTCGCATGGTGACTCGCGCAAATCGTATCAACTTAATTCATATTCACGGAATGAACTTGCCAGAGGAAAGTCGGGGATCGGGGGGTACGGCAGACGGCAGGGATGGAACCGACGATGATGGTGCATGGACCGACGGGGGTAGGGAGGAAGGGGGGTAGAGGAGTGAGCGGACGAGCATTTTACCCGAGCCAACTGGGTTTCAGCTCCGCTTCCGTCTCATTACTCGCTACGCTCTGATTGAATTACCTACAATCAACATCAAACATTTTTAAACTCAATTTCATGTACGTACAGTCGTGCGCTGCAGCGGTTTCTCTGTGTTATGAAGCGGCACTTTGCGATGCTTCGCGATGGTCTCGTTTGCACCAACCCCGGCTCTTATGTTCCATGTAACGTGAGTGCATATCAACCCTCGTTCGTCTGCAATTAGCTCGTTTCGCTAAAAAAGAGCCAATTGAATCGCGGTGATGAAATCGTTTGGTTTATCGACGAATCCGCGGAAAATATCCCCATCATATTCAAGGATAATATTGCAGCTTTCATAAAGAATTAATGCAACAAACTACGAATCGTTCATATATATCATATCCAAGGTTCTTCCTATTTAATTAATTTTGCGTGGATGAGATGGCTTTTTCATCAAATTTATGAGGATTTTTCAAATAAAGGGTATTGCAACTCAACATTTCTTTAATTTAATCACAATTTAATTACCAATGCTATCCTGTTGAGTCATTACAAAAACGAGCTTACGAGAAAGTGACAGACAATACTTAATCGGGTATGCCGCAGTACGCTAAGGCTCATGTAAAATCGTTTTCCTTGCCAATATTTCAGTGGAAAGCTCAGATCCGACTGATGTTGCTATTATGACACTAATTAGGATACCCAAGTAAGACCATTTGTGGAAGCGTGGAGCCGCGTGTCTCTTCGCAGAGAGAACGGAGTCACGTGGCATAAAGATAATTAGGTCGAGGGTAAGGTAAAGGGGCGAGGGTGAAGGAGGACGGGTCGCAGCAACGCGTTATGGGAAAGCAGGGGAGAAAGCAGCCGTTATTAATCTCCGCCGTCGTGAGATATCCCGGAAAATAAATTAAAGCCGGAAGAAACGACGTTGCTCACTAAATTAGAAACATTTTTGTTGATACAAGCGATGCGAAGATCCGGGAACTCAGACACGGCTCAGTGGCTAAATTAGAAATAGATTCCGTTTACTTCGCGGCTGATATAGGTGAAAATCACGCGTTTGTTGACGAAAACTCGGGCCCAACCTTGTAACTTGCGTCCCAGTAAATTTGATCGTATAGCCGGCATAATACGAGAATAAATACTCGGCGAAACCGCCAACGATACTTGGACCGATGAACGGGGGTTGCCAGTTGGAAATCCCGAGTGTCTCTGGAAACGCTGATTTCGAATACGAGTACCTGGCGCTGCTGTCACAAAGGCCGAAGCCGCGGAATTAAATTATTGCATGTGCGCCCGTGGTTCGTTCATTGGAATCCATAATGGCGGAATTGAATCGATTCCCCGAGAGCGCGATTGATTCGCCCGAAATGAAGCACTAATCAAAATTAATTCCTATTATTTCGTTAATGACACCGTGGCTGCCGCTGCTGCTGTTGCTTTCACCTCTCAGTCCACTTTCCACTCGCGCTCCGCGTCACGTCGACAAGCTCGATTTGTCCCGAATTAAGGATAATTAAGAATTCATTGGGAGCTCGCCGAACGAAAACTTGCTGCAAATCCGTTTCAGGGACCAACCTGACCTGCCTCGAACCACCCTTATTGAAGCTTGCAACACCATCTGTTTCCTTTCACCGCTGCTCTACACTGATTATATAGATATTAATCACCCCACTTTGCAAAATCAATTAAAATTTATGTAAAACAAAGTGTAGTTCGTCCCGTAATAAAGAATTTTTTAAACTATCACAAGAAAGTGAATCAAAGAAATAGTAAAAGTGAATCTATTCAAGCTTGCTATTCCTAAAATAATTTAGTTAGCGGGTGTGATAATCAATTTCGCTTAAATAGTAGTTGTTTTCATTATGCACTGACAAGTTGTATTAAAAAATATTTAAAAGTTTTATGTCATTGAATACCTGACAATTACCGGCGTAAATGTTTTAAAATTTTTCAGACGAACTTCATTGTTTTCTATGTCGAAAGAAGCAAAAACATAATTTATGTGTCCCATACTAAATGTCTTCGTCCTATTAGTGCCATAAAAATTCTATCACTATACTGCTCCATTTTTCATACTGCCTTTCTACTTGGAAGCAAAAGGGAATCAAATTAACGTAAATTCATAGGTACTGCTAGACAATGGCATTTTCGTAACATCTATACACGTGAATTCATGCAGAGTAATTCATACGCGGTACATGGAAATCTCATTAGTTTCAAATACATTGAACAGTCGTGCTATGCCTAACAGTTGAGTTTGAATATGGCGGTAGAAGAGACACGTTAACGGTAACTTCGTCGAGCCGATATTCCAAATGCATAAGCCGTAATCTAAGCTCTGATGCATGTTACGCGTTTTGGAACATGCCCTTAAGCGCAAATCATTTCAAAACTTGTATCGCTCAAATTCAAATGAACAATAGGGCCCATTGTTTCTAAAATGAATGAAAATCAATTCGCCTAGATTTAAGGAGTACATTCACAGAATAGCAATATATTACTGAAGTCAGTAATTCATCATATGGAAGAAAATTTTTAGAAAAACTATGAATGGAATAAATTTCCCATGAAATAAAATCCAAGAGCTTTTGTGTACCTTCAAATGTGTCCTCTTGTTTCCTTCCTCATGCAATGAGTTCCACTTTACCCGAACAATGGTTAAAGGAAATTCGCTGGATATCGTCAAAAATTTAAATGGAACGTGTACTTTCTTGGGGATGTCTGTCACATTCCGTCCATGACTACTGTGCATTTGTAAAAGGTCGACTAATATTACTTCTTGCCCCCACCGTTCTATCAACCATCCCACGCGTCACCTTATTACTATTGAATTTCCATTGGTAGATGGTACGTGTTCAATGTCGTATATTATGCAACGATTTGCCCAGTGAGTGGTGGGGGAGACGCGACGACAAACCGAAGCAGAAACTTCATTATATGCTCGTCGTTTTACAACCCAGCGTGGGTTGGAATGGCGAAAAATACGCCGCCTGATTTTGAACCCTCACAGGGTATACATATTGTCCTTCTATTCGTTATACCCTATTTTTCATAGCTGTCTTCGATCTCATTTTATTTTCATCATTCTTGACATTCCTGATATTTATCTTTAGTTGGCCACATACGCAATAACGATATATAAAGGAATATAATGATTTAGTTATACGTCGATCCAACTTTGCCTGTTCAGCGCAATATTTTTCCACCCCAGTAGTGTCCCGCGTGATAATAGGACGGAAGTACGAATTCTATTTAAATACATTTATACTTAATTCAATTTTGTTCGCATCGTATCATCTCTTTTTTGCGCAGTTCTGCATTTCTTTCTTTTGCACATACATGTAGAAGAGCGCAGAAAAAGTGCAAAACGCGCGCAGTATAGCTCCCACTTCCCTAACATTTCCTCTCTTTATCTACTTTATCTACACATGCTGTCGGCGTTTCCAAGTCAAGCGAGGAGCGACCCGTGCCTCATGCGGCGCAGTGCTCCGAGGGACAAGGTAAAAGGATGGTCGATAGAGGTAGGAAAGCGGAAGGGATTTCTAGTAGACTGTAAAGGAAAAAAGGGCACAGGGTCTGAAGTGTTAAGACAGGAATTCGAGAAAAGGGGAGGAGGAGACTGTATGAACGGAAAAGATGAGTAAAAACGCAGTGCAGCAAATGGTGGATCAAGTGACAGAGTGGAGAAGACCGGGGTAAAGGAACAGGAATAGGGAAGTATGAAAAAGGGAAAAACGAGGGAAAAACGAGGGAAAAAGGGGGAGAAAGTTGGGTGAAAGAGCAAAGGAGGGAAGGAGGAAGGAGGAAGGGAGGGCAGACTGGAGATAGGTAGGGAGGGACGAAGAGATATAGAGGGAGAAAGTGGAGCCGGGGAAACGCGAGCGAGGGGTTGCATTTGGCGCGGGCGCGGCGAAACGCGGGCATCGGCAAAGCAGTCACTATGACAACGGTGACAGCCGAGGTGTTAGTGCGCATCCGTGACCACGCCTACGTCACCACGCCGTGACGTCAGCGCCGCACGACGGCACCGCGACGCCAGGACGACGCCGACGTCGACCGAGAGGAGAGAACGTGCCGAGCGCGCGCCTCCGTTCCTCGATGCTCGAGCCTCGCGGATCGACAAGGACACGTCGATCCTCATCCTCGAAAGAGCGAGGAAGACGGTGCGTCTGCCGCCTGTTGCTACTTCGCCTAGCGGCGCAATGAGAGCGCCTCCTCCAGGCCCCTCGCCTTCACCCACCACCCACAACCTAGTATAGACTTCTCGCTCGCTCCTCTTTTGTCCATTCAGCTTGTCTCTCTCTCTCTCTCTCTCTCTCTCTCTTGCTTTACCGCCCTTTACCCTATAAAAATTTCATGCTCCCCGTTGGTCCTTCCGGGGGACCTCACTCTCGTTTCTGCGAGGACTTTCTTTGTCCATTTCTTGTCGTTCTCGTGGTTCCTACACGGTGGGCAGAGTGTGAGCCCTTTGCCGCGGTCGTCACTTCGATATCCCGAGCAGGGAGGTTGTTCTCCGTCGTACCTGTGTCGCCCTTTCGTACCTACAGGTAGCGCCCTCAGTGGTGCACCCTACTCCCTTGCCCTCCCACTCGGTAGTCCTCCTCTCCGCGTGATGCCACCCCCTCCGGCTGGCAGCCGGTTCTGCGGATAGAGCCCCGTTCGCGACGGACCGCGCGCGCCACCCTTCCACCGATTTCCAACCCCCACCCACTTGGCCCCTTGCGTCCCTCTTCCTCCTGGTCGTCCGCCCCCTGGCGTGCTGAGCGCAACCACCCCCTGTCCCTCTCCGGCACCCCTTCAGTCCGTCTGGGTCGCGCTCGCTCGCGCCAACGGCGTTAGAGCAGCCAACAGCGATCCCCACGGCCACGACCGAGAGCAGAGCCGAGCCGAGCGAGAGTCGTCGGCTCTTCGCCAGTCAGCCATCCGACTCGCCACGCCGCGCGCTGTATGTGTTTTCGAGACGTGATAACCAGCGAGAGGGAGACGAAGAGGAGACGAAAGGAGGAGTTTAACGCGAGCTACAGTACCACGGACACAGTGTGACCCAGTGGAGAACATTGCTTCATTGAGCGAAAGTTTAAACCCTTACGCGCATATACTAAATCGCACGCGACCCTTGGCCCACGCGTTCGACCAAACGTGCGTCGCCGTCCTCAAGGGTCACGCGTTTTCTCGAGCTTTGTCTCTCCCCCACACAAGAAAGGCGCGCGCGCCCGCGCATCGCATCATGCTAGTCTGACAGCTCAGTCTACAGAAGCCGAGAGTCTATCGCGGTAAGACCGAGTGCTGCCAAGCCGCAAGGCTGCAAACTAGAAAATACCCCGAGAATTAGCGAGTGCGCGTTCAAAGCCGCGCCGACGATCCGACAGAGGGTGGGAGAAACGAGGACGTTGAGACGAAAACCACAGAAGCCCGTAACTGCCACGCAGGCCGACCACGTGCTCAAGCGCAGCAAGCTTTTTAGCCAGTTCCGCCCAACTAACCGGCAAAACATTGGACAATTCTACGCGACCACACCGAACGTTCGTCCGCTCGACGAGGACGTCGATCATCGTCCAAGACTTGGCCGTCGCTCAGCCGCGGGTGCAACGACCTACGGGATTTTCGCACGCTGTCTATGGATCATAGGTTAGCCATTAGTCATCTCCCCTGTCGGCATGGAACGCTTCGAACCCCGTACGAACATGATACACGCGTACCTCGGTTCCATATCAATCGGCCCTCAGGGCCTGGAAAATCCTTGACACGGAGTTCGCTGGGTGAACCGAAATCGCTGAAATTGCAGTGAAAAAACACGCGATTGATCAGGCACGATGCGTTTCTTTGCCACGAAAGTAACTCGATTAACGAAAACTTCATGATCCTACGAACTTTGGAAAATTCTTTGCACCGTAATCTTGATTTCCAATTATACATATCTACCTATCCCCATCCTTCCGTAGGACAATTGGTCAGGTTTTTACAAGAAGGATCATCAGTCATTCGACTTTTGGTGGATACTTCCAATCGGAACCGGTACGTTCAGTGATGAGAATTTCGCAGGGGTGGCATTAATTAGGATTCGTGTGAAGTTGCCGCCTTCCGTGACGTTACTGCTTAACGACACGGTGGGTGGCGAAGGGGTAGGTGGGATACACGACATGCGAGCAGTTGACGCGCACGACAGTCCTGCACGCGGTAATCTTGTCCGAGGGATGTTTTAGGAACGTCGAACGGTACGGCGCGTGCACCGGTAACCTGTTGCCGCCAGCGACGAGACACCGACCCGGTAATCGCTCGTTTAAAGATTTCACGGAATCCCTACTTTAAGGATCCATTGTCGCTCTAATCCGTTTTACGAGGTACGAGGATATTTGTCGAATTAGATGGAAGAAATTTCTCTGTAATAGGTTATTCAGCGATTAGCTAGAACTTGTCGTTGCAAAATGTCTCAGAATGCTCCATTAAGTATTCGATAAAATAGTTTATTTAAAGACTTTCAAGAGTCTCAAGAATCTTTAAAATTTCAAAGCAACATCCGATGTCAAGATTTTCTTCAATAAATTATTCAATAATCTTTTAAAATCGATTGTTCGGTGAGTTCGTTGTTGTAGAGAAAACTTAAGAGCTTAATAAAAAATAGTATTTCTCTTACTATGATGTGCAATTACACCTGAATATAAGTTTAGAACTTCATGTCAATTCTCTAGAAGTGCATATATTTATTACCATTGATCTATTGACAAAATGTCATATGCCATGAAGTTTAAGACATAAGTTAATTGTCTAAAAGGTACAACTTTCTTACGTGTCTCTAAAGGAAGTGTAGAGCCTCTTGAAAAAACCTTACGGAAGGTCCTAGGACAATTTGAAAAGGGATACACAGAGAATTATTAACAATAAAAAAAACAAATATGTCAAAGTTTTACAAGACTTTAGATTTTTAATAATTATGGAATGAATTGTATTGCGGTATTTCTTTTAGTAAACCACCGTTTTTTACTAATTCGTTAAAAACGTAGTAAATATTCCGATGGAATTTCTTTGGTGTATTCCGGCGGCTTGGGGTAAAATTGCCATTGCCTAACCCACTGAAGGATTGGGATGGTAACGCGCGGAATTAGCAAGGAGATTGACGAGGGAAAGGGGAATAGCGGCCGTTAGGCGGATGGGTAGACACGGCTTCCTCCGCAGAAACTTCCGTGGGTCTCGAGTTCTTCGACGCTCTTCTCCGCGGCCCGCCATTTCCATAGCATCGGATTCATTCGTTCGATACCTGCTTTGAATATATTAATAATGAATTTAATAAGCAAACCCCGGGGCTCATGCTTATTCATACAGCAATTATCCACGGCCTTGGCGCCCTTCGCTGCCGTAAAATGACGTTTGTCAGAGGGGGGGGGGGGGGCAGAGGTTGGTAGAGAGGGGAAGGGAAGGGGGTAAGATTAAGAGAAGCTCGCTCGGAGGATGGAAAGTATGATGAGAGGGTGTGGAGCCGAAGGTTGGAGTGGCTTCGAGGCAAAGAGACTAGCAGGATAGCGGCTGGTCGGTATAAATAGCGGCCCTCTCGTCTTTTTTAATATTTATGGAAGGGAAAGAACGCGCTCCACGCAATTTATATGGTGATTCGTCAGTTCGGTTACGGATTTGACCGCATTATAAACGCTCGTCGGCCCGCTAGAAAAGTTCGACAACCGCTCGACGGTGCAGAAATTCGGCCGACGGTTTGATGCAACGCACGCGAACGCTTAAAAGCCTTCAGAAACGCGCCGAGGAATGAGAATTAAATTTCGGCCAGTGCAGAACTCGTATCGGATATTTCGTGCAATTTCAGTGCCCCGGAAATCGTGTAAACATCTGCCGAACTTTTACGCTTGTTCTCTATGTCCGATGAATTCACCGTACTCGAGCAGTTTTTGCAATTACATGGAATTGGCTATTTTCTGAAAATTCAGTTGCAGTTACCACATTGGCTAGTTACGCACGGTGTATCGTACTGTTTTCAGCACTTTCTCATTTGAATTACGTAAATCAGGAATGCATACTTTGGTGTTTTGTCTTATACTGTTCTCGTAAAATACGTAAAAATTAATCATTAACGTCACGAAATAGTGGAGAATAGTGAGATTCTTGGAGCTGTGGACATTTTTACGTGAAAACTGATGGTGATAGACCCCAGCGGGATAAACTTTGTTCCATAGCGCGATCCACCGGTGATATACTGCAAATTCGCGGACGGTCGTGGAACAACAACCGGTTTGCAAAGCGGAAGCTCCTTGTTTTGAAATAATACACGACCGTTAAATATGCGCATACGATATCTCCCCGTACCTTGAGAATGGTTCGTTTTCGAACAATGCCGCGCACCTGTTCCGCTTGAAAATGCACCCCTCGTGCTTTCGGATTTTAGGGTCCCACAGTATTTATTCGCTTTAAGCCTCTTGCAAAGTATGGAGAATATTATACAATATCCGAATTTCGTATTCTCGCTTCTGTTCAGGGTATACCCATATTGGTTTACTTATTCTTCCAGACAGATTGGCCACTTATTTTTCCTTACTCTCAGTTATACTGCACTTTCTCCTCGTACGTAATCAATTCCAATACCACCAATTTTCAGTAGCCTTTATATGGTACAACGCGGTGCTTCTCCCCGACTATTTAGTGAAATCATACTCGTTAATAGAAACTATTAGATGAAGAAAAACATTCATCGTTTCGGGGCAGTAGCGAGATTCAATGATTCAACGCACGTACTGTTTGTCCGGTGTAAACGACTTTCGTGCACACACCATTCCTCGGGCAATCGAAGGGACTTGTCCGGGCGGACAGTCGATCCTCGCCGGCCATGGCCGTTCGTGGCCGGTTGTCTCGAGACGTATAACTTTTCAGCGCGCGTGTGACATTAGCTGGGAGTTGGTTGGGGGGTGTGGGTCGTGAGGATCGAGAAATGAGGTTCGAAAGTGGAGTACGTGAAAGGAGAGCGGTTGTGGTAAGGGGGGGGGGGGGGGGATTCAGTCGGCCCGTACGATATACGCGATATATATCTTTGAACGGAGGGGGAAGGGGAGGGGGTGGGAACGTGACCGGATTCCCGAGGAGGTTAAAGTCGGATTTGTAACGTATTTTTCGCCGACGTGGAAATACCCATCGACTGGGCGACCCGGCTGTGCACCGGCGTTTCGTAATTTCCGTCGACCCCTCCCCCCACCCGGACCCCCCTGTCCGTATCCTCCTGGCGTCCGCTGACGTCGTGGCTGCCGGCATAGATTTACGCTGAAAGGACCTGCCGGGAGCCGCAATGCCGACGCGTGAGGACCCTCCTCACGGGCTTGTCATCGCGTACCACACAGATCTTTAAACCCCTCGTAAAACCGCGCGCCTGCAGCACACTGCGTATTTGCTTCTACGACTACACGTAGCTACGCTGTCGCGTTTGTTTGTGTTCACCGGTAATCGCGCGCGAGTCGATAGCTCGGCAAAGTCCCGGCATCTGTACGCCCAATTGCCATGCCCGCCATTTTTCGCTTATCGCCGTATAATATTCGAATATCTCCGGAGCAATACCCCCCGACGTTTATCGAGGGACCGACCAGGGTAAAGAGGGATTCGGACCGTTGCCCGACGATCTTCCTCGAATCCCCGATTTTCCCAATTTCCTCGCCTCCTCGTTTTATCGTATCTTCGTCTTCTTGGACATTAAAATATTCCTTCGGTTATGCCTCTGTTTATTCTCCGAGAAAAAGGTTCTGCTCAAGGGCACTCGATCGGAAATACCAAGCCTTGTTTAAATAAGAATTTATTCGGAATTTATTGCTTTCAAGTAAACAGATGTGTGTGCTCCGTGCTTGAGAATAATTCTTGTTAATTGAAACGATATTCTTTTAGCGAATCTGGTTACGTTCCTAATCGGATGACACGTGTATTTTTTACCCTCTTTCCCCGAATTGACCTTTTGCCGTGAACATAAAATTTTATAGTCAACGATGTTGGGGAACTCTTATCTTTGGAGGAAATTACGATCTGGGGGAATTTCCATGTGAGCTTAATATTGTATTTTTCATGGATTTTACCTATACGGTCAGTTTAACGGTGTTTGTACGGTAGGGACCTGATAATCCTTCTTATCTCGTTGTTCCGAAGTGTTTACCCAGCTCAATGTTACGTTTTTCTAGTTTATTGATCGTAGGGACGATATATTTTGCTGAAAATATCTCAGGAAAATAGTGCCGAATGATAGAAGAAATTGTTCAATAGGAACCTTTCTTCCATATTTACACTTGGTTATCGATTCGTTGCCGGGTTAAACAATAATCCATGTAAAGCAAATTGATTGACCGATCAGCGCAGTGGATAGTATATGAGATTTTCCGTTGAAAATATGAAAGGTTAATCGACGAAAGCTTTTCGAAATATGTCGGTGTTTGCCGGCGTTACGACGCGAAGTTTCTCTCCGGTAAGATCGTGTCGTTTCGTTGGCAAGTTTACCCAACGGAGTAAAACCCCTCGTTCTCCCAGCGGTGTTGCATTTGTCGGGCCGCAACGCGATCCCAAGACAGATAAATGAAGCTCGCTCCTGCCGTTTCCTGCCGGCGATATATAACGTGCGCAAACCCCAGTGATCATACAGACCCGCCGGTTTACGACGTTCCCTTTTGCTTTGGCCACTGCACTGCAGCTGCGCCAATTACCCGCACCAGAATCCTCGACCTGCCAAACGACTTTGCCCTTCCCACCAGGAAAATCGCTAATGCGTTGTCGCCAGGCGTGTCTACTATCTCGATATACGTTTTTACTCGGCCCGAACCCACAACGACCGTTACTACTTGCATGTCTGCTCACAAGGGCACTAACTGCTTCATCAATATTCCATTATCTCGGATATTTTTTGACACATATTCTACATGTTACGGTTCGTGTGTGCTGTAAACATTGTTTCATAATATTTCATCGTGTCACAATAATTTACTAAAAATCTCTTTTCATCCATTCATTCTATGTTTATTTACATTTTAATTTCGTACGTAATTCTTTCATGCCAAACTTATTAGTAACATCACCGATGAGTGCATTATGAAAAACTTTTACAGAAGACGCTACTAAAGTAAAAAGAAATTTCAATTTATCTTCCCGCATACGCACAAGACACTTTTCTCTCGGGGGCTTTTTTGCCAAAGAAAACAATTTTGTCGCGTCACAAACCTGCGCTGACATTGACAGTGACATAAAAATTAACTTGTTGCGAATGCAGCGAACAATGAAAGGAGTCGTAGAACCAAAGAATGTCAAAAAATTAGAGATTGCCATTTTGCTCTGCGCTTTCGTTGAGATCATCGCGTTTTACAGTGACAGAAAGAAAACTTGACGTCGATGGTCTTCAATGATATTCGGTGTTGAAATTTGTGCCTCTTCCCCCCTGACTTCCCTTCTCTCATTGCTCTCACACGAGAACACACGATACAAATACTCTCCGCGAGAACGGCGAATACGTGACGCGTCGTCGTACACACGTGGTATATAAATGCTGTCCTACTAAGGTATAATGCATTACGACAGGACGTTGCGGCAGGATACAGAGAACGTGCACGTTGCATCGTCGGAGAATGGCATAAGCACGATACATATAGCACAACTGGACTGAATTATACGTCGTTATTGCTATGCCTCTGTGTACGGCATCTCTCCTTCTCCGGCTTGTCTTTCTCTTTCCACCGCCAACTACTGCCACTCAATATGGCCAATATGCGCGACGCATCCTCGTCGAAACGGAATCGAGAGAGTTGCCCTGCGTTTACGAGTGTCCCGCAACAGCGCAGAAGCGACGGATTGTTCTGAACGGAAGTACTGTGTTTGCGTGTCAACTAGAGCTCGAATCTTTTAGATGGAAGGATTAAGCGAGAAACAAGCAATTTCGAAAAATCTGACGAGTGGTGCATAAATCACGGTATTCACAGATAGGATTATACTTAAAAAATCTTCTCAGTGTAGTGCGTGATTACTCTTTCTCAATTGTTTGTCAAATCTCCCATGAAAATGTAGACGAAGCCGTGCAAGTACATAACTTATAACGCTTTACGGCGGCATAAAAATCTGCATACCGTGATGATGCACCGTTAAAGCGAACGTGCCTACGATATTCATTCGCACAATTTTATGGTGTCTAATTTGTCAAATGAAATTATTTCCCAGATACAGATCTTCCCTGTGTCCTACTTTTCGTACATGAAATATTTTACGCAGTTGGATAACTGCTAAAAGAAACAAGAGGGAACAAATTATTCATTGTTTCGCTGCTACTATCGATCGTTGAATTTTATTCCTCACCGGTATTACTTAGAAAAGTTACTTTTCCCTTCGCAAAAGAAAAATTTGAAATGTCTCAATAAAAATTGAATGAGTCATTAGTAGGAACTTCAAATCTAGAGTTCCAAGCTGATACATTGTTGAATACAGATCAATTTAAACCACTTGCACGTTAAAATAATTAATTTTTGCATGCATACATTAGTGAAAAATAAAATGGTCGTATACGTTGTTACATTGCATTTTTATCTAACTTTCGATTTTTTTCTTACCCATAACAATTTTTGTTTGTAGACACAACCCGATCAACATGAATCGGACTGTGTCAGCAGAAAGTAGACTTCCGATAGAAAATAATTTGAATAAAAATGGAGGTCGGTGAATTAACGAGATACATGTTTTTCTTGTTTCAGGTAAGTCTTGGAAATAGCCTGTGCTCGAGGATTCTCGTAGGAGAAGGACGTAAGTCATAAAAGTCCAAACATCCCGCGAGAAAGTTTCGCCGGCGTAACGAGAGGTCACCGTGCAAAGAGGGCCAAGCGGAGGTTGAAAGGGGCGTAGGGGGAGGGGGTAGGGTGGAATGCAATTCACTTTGTAATAAAAATGGAAATTAACACGAACTACGTGGACGGAAAACAGGACTAACCTCCTCTCTGGCTCTCTCGCTCCCGCTCTCTCTCTCTCTCTCTTTCTCCCTCTTTCCCTCGGTCTCCGTTTCCGTGAGTGGAGTAGGACGAAAGCCTTGAATAAACAAGCTCGCACGAGCCTTACGGGCCCGGCTGGAGCCCTCGTTCGCCTCCTTGCCATCAGTCGCGCGAGGCACTGGCCAAAAGACGTTGTTATGATTGCTAATGGAAAACTATCCAATTCAAAGAACAAAGCGAAGTAACGAGTTACTTCATCGCCCTGCAGAATTCACCGCGGCTGAGATGGAGAATGAGGGGAAGCTGGTGAGGTGAGGAGGGGGCAAAGCAGGTTGCCGTGGGGCGACGAGGGGACGAAAATGGCGTGGATTGTTAACATTAGGAAGGTGGGCGGGCGGTAAGGGAGGAGTGACGGGGTGGAGAAAGAGGCCGAGGACGGTAGGAAAGCGGTTTCATTCGGCGGTGATAAAGGCGGCTTCTCCGCGAGATGCTGAAACAGACGGCCCTGCACTTTGAACGAAACATCTGAAAGGGACAAACGGCCGACGGTTCGTAAAGTTTCAAACTTACTCTTGGCGCAGGTAAATTACATATTTTATAATCAAAAGAAGAAATGCCGGTGTAGCTCACATTGCTGCAGAATCAGCCGTATACCAGATTGAACGATCTTGCAGTAAACTTTGTTTACTAGCTCTTTTCTAAAGTCGCGCTTTTCAGGGTTTCATGTTGGAATTGAAGAACCTTGCGAACTAAATTGAGCAGTCAAATCCTGACGCCTCACTTAGAAGTTCCGAAGAATGCTAAAAATGTTTCAAAATTATAATATGTTCTTAATATAGCGGAAGTTACGAATTTATTTACTTCGGTTTTAATGCTTTCGATACAGCGAATCAATATCTTCGCGTGAATTTTTTTACCTTGTATAGAGACAAAATAACTATTGCTATCGACCGACGAAGCAGGTGGGGGATTGCTACTGGATTTCGCATGAAATGGCTTTTGATCTGGAATATCTCTGTCTGGCAGAGAAATTATCCGGCAATTAGCAGGAGCTTGCTCGCATTCGAGTACCTACAACACCATCGCCCATCGCGGCAGGAGGCTGCGGACTTTTCAAGCTTAAGTCCCGGGCAGATTTAAATTTCAAAATTTCAATCTGGCTTGCAAATGCGAACGCCCTCGGCCGTCTCCTCCTTCCCGTCCGCTTCCTAGATGCTTCCAGATTGCGCTGCCTCGACATCAAAAGTCTTTTACGTCCTGCACTTTTTCCTTCTCCCTTCCTCCTTTGCTCTCTTTCAATTTTCTCGCCACATCCCACTTTCCGTCCTTCTCACTTTCTCCATTCTCCCTGCTCCTCCCCGCTAATGCTAATTCCCTTACGCCCCTACAGAAAGAAGCTTTAGTTATGACGATTGCAAAAACGTAACTTACGGTGCATACATAGCTACATACCTAAGCAACGTGTGAAAGTAATTATACAAAACGTATATATACAACTTCTTTTGTAAAGCACCCTCTTTGTGTTGTTCAAACTTTAATTTCCCCCGTGTTTATTAGCATCACCTTGTCTCTGCTGTATTTTGCATTTATAAATTCTTTCACATATATTCTTTACACCTTCCCACGCGTAAATACCCTTCCTCTACTCTTCCATTCCTGCTGTAGCCAGGTCGTTGAATTGAAAATTCCATCCCGGGATGGCGACATACGTAAAAGTTCCCGACGAGCAGAGGGCAAACAACCACCCACGTCACTCCATCCTAAGCGGCTTAAATGCCTTGGGCGCGAATTATGTAGAAAGCGTATTATTCCTCGGCGAATGAAAAAACAAGAATGCATTCCTTTAATGAGGCAGTGCGTTTCAGACGGACGCTTCGGGAAACCGCGAATCCCTGAGAAAACAATACTGTTAACTTAGCAATTACTTAATGTAACGCATTTAGATGTCCGACAGTGTTAAAGTTCTTTTCGATCGGTTCAGACGATTATTGAACGTACGTTTATTGTTGCCTGTTCCGTCAGGATAATTAACTAATTGCATACATTAATATACCCGAAGTCTTTTCAAAGCGTAACACCGAAGGAAATGAAACGTTTTGACGAGCTAATGGTTTTATCCGATCGTACAGTTTATTATATGACTATTAATAAGTTGTATGGTACTATTAATTCCCATTAAAGCGAGGGTTGACAGTAACTCAGAGTTGATCGTGTGTATATCGAAGTACGATCGTTGGAAATAACTCTAACTCACTCTAACCCAGTTTAATGAGCGCGCAGAAAGAAGTATTATCGCGATGACAGTTCCGTGCAGTGGAGCGGAGCCATAGTAAATATGTCAGCGAACGATCGGATAGCGCTCGTCCAAACAGCCTTGGAATAAATCAACTTTCCGTCTGGCTGCCGGAAGTTCCACTGGCGTAATTACTTTACGCGTCATTACGGGCGCGGGGCCCTTCGGTCGACCGAAGTCAAACGAAGTAGTTCCAGTAGCAAAGGGACAGTAAAGGGTCTGCCAGGCCGACGGCCAACACGCCGGGAAGTTTTAATTTTTCGTGAAAAAACTTTAGCCGCTCGTTACTTGGTCCCAAGTGCATGAGGCGCTAGCGTCAACTGACGGGACCAAGAGACGCGGCTGAAATTAAAATTCATGGGGCACGTCTTTTCTCGGGCTCCTGTCCCCCGGGAGGCAGCGTGCGGCCAGGGCTGCGACATCCTGCAGGATGAAGACGCGCGACAAGCCAGCAAACGGGCAACTCGCGCGCGCGTATATTTCCTACACGGCCCTCTACGAGAGGGAAAGCGTGCCCAGACCAACGGGGAGGGAGAGTTAACCGAATTTGCAAATCAAATTTCCTCCCTGGTCTACGGAATTCTGACGTGAGGTCGTAGAACGGGGCAACGGACAAAGCATTTAGCGGGAAACGGCAAGAGAAGTGCCGAGGAAAAAGATACAGGACGAAAATGTCAGCGTGGAAGATGAAGATCGGGGGAAATGAATACAGCCAGCGAAATGAGAAAAATATATTTAAATGCTCTTCAGAGTGTTTAGCAAAGTGTAGCGTCTTGTTGCCTTAAAGACGATATACTAGTAATTATTGAAACTAAATACATCGTATTTCAGTCAAAGCATTTCCTTAGAATTACATAGCGTTTATCGTAGACAATTACTATCGATAATGGTGTCTACGGTATTTAATCGGCAATTCACCCATTATCAAATCTAACTTTACGTGCACTTTTGCAGTAAAAAGATTGTCACAAAATATTTTCCATGCAGTACCTGATTGCTTTCAGCTTTGCCCCGTTGTCCGCCAACGAATAAAAGCAGAACTTTCAAAAAACAATATGCTTGTGAATTTTCATTTTTGTCAATCGGGTAGTGTTTTTATTTGAAACGTCGGTAGGTGCTGTCAGGCATTAATATCAAACGTTGGTACGGCCCCAACGGTTTTACGCACCGAAAGGGATGGGTTATATGAGACGGATCGTGGAAATAATTTTCCAGGACGATTCGAAGGGCGGCACCATGCTCTCAGCGAACCGTGACAATCATGCAATTAATACGAATGACGTGCCCCAATAAAGTCTATCGATCGACACACCACAGTGCATTCCCTTCAAAGCCCGCGGTACATCGTATTACACATTCGTTCCGGACTAACTGAATATTTTTTTATCGTTACGTTATTCGTTATATTATTGCACAAAAATGGTGATTGCATACAAACGAGTAAAAAGTAATGAGTGATGTGCAGGTCTACATATTTTTGTTTTTTGCATATTTCTATTGATCGAAGTAGAAATTTAATTTCATACTGTCTTTTTCGCAATGATTGGGTTATACACGTGAAACAAAGAGCGATAACTTGACTTGCTAAAGTTATGGGAATACCGTGAGATTTCGGACAGTCATCAATGTGTGACGAGTGGTTTCATAGAAAAATATTTAAAAAGAACCGATTACGGGTATTTGCCTTCGTTTTCCACGGTCAAATTGCAGGGTGCAACGAATGCCGTCGACTCGACGGCAAGGAGTCTCCTGCGATTTAAACAAACCCGCTGCAGCGAGGATAATGAGATCGTTAGTCGTCGAAGAGGGTTAGAGGATTACGGTGTCTCGGTTCGACGAAGGTCCTTAAGCCAGAGGAAAACTCGCGGTGGTAGAACGAGACGGCTGGCAAATTACCGAAGATCCCAATTTCGTATTATTCTTTTCTTCTTCATAACGGCGCGTTTCTCGGCCCCCTTCTGCCCCCCTCTCTCGCCATGTTCTTTTCCTGTTCTGGCCATCCTGCGCTCGTCCTATCGCGTCTTGCGTCCTTCAGTCGCGCAGCAGCGGAAACTTTCGGAAACTGGTCCGTCCCTCGGTGAAAAGTTTTAACGAGATCGATTTTACGGCAGAACGCAAGACAGAGGGGTGCAGGAGCAGGGGGGGGGGGGGGAAATCGTCCTGGGAATGGCCGGACGACGTTTCGTTGACAGTCGGCCGTGTATTGTTCTTCGGATCCTGCGAACCCGCCGACCTCCGGTGCCTCGAGTGCCTGGCAAACTCACCCTCACCGGAAACTCTGCCGGCCGGAAATACTTACCGTTACACCGCGCCGCGATTTACTTGGAAAATGCTCGCACGGACTTAGCCCACCGGTGATGGAACAGTTATGACCTTCATTGGCTTCCTCTCAAATCAAATATTCAGCAACTACGTGCAACGTTAACACATTTACTATTCTTCCTACTCTTATCGACATGGAGTACCGGGAAGTACCCAAAAAGATGAAAAGGTTTTCAGTTCTATTAAGCTTAATCCAATGGACAGGACTGACTGTTTAATTACATGCAGCCAAAATAGGTTCCTCGTTGCTTTGTTTGATCAATGGCCTGTATGAATGCAATCGGTATTCGTTTAGAGAGGAATATTATATAGCTTATGCATAATTAGTCCAAAGAGCCAATCGTAATTCTGGTTACATTTTCTCTATGAAATAGGAAAATGTACTTTTGATATTTACATGCCATTGTTATTAATTACATGTGCGTTTGAATAAATTACATGTGATAATAGAACATAGGTAATAGAACAGCAAAAACGAGATAATTGTCAGACGGATTATATTTCTACAAAAACGTGTGAATATATTTTACTTGAAAATACAGTCGTATTTTCTGTGAAGTTAGAAAGCGAGCAATATCGTACAACGATAGTATTTCATCCTCGTGAATTTAATATATTTCTCTGAGAGCGCGTACCAGCGAGTACCGCTTTAAGGCAGCAAAATTAATGAAAATCGTGGAACGTGCGTATTTTTGTGCAGCGAAACGTCCGCCTTTGATCGTTGAAAAAGATCCGATAGTGGGGAAGTTCTTCCTGTAGTATGTCCCTCTACTTCTATTTGCACCGGCCCAGGAAAAATGATTATCCGCCACATAGCGATATTGATGTTATGCAAATATCGGGCTGCTACCGGTTGCACTGCTTTCTACCTGTTCCTATTTATTTTGTAATGCAGTCCTCGAATAGGAACTGATCGCTGTCGCAATGGGAATACATGCTGCCCGTTCCCCGCCGGTTTCATATTAACGTCACGCGAGCACCGTCTAAATGACGAATTTTACATGTTTTCGCGCTCGCCAGGTATATAGTAATAAATGCGAGCCTTCTGCTTTGCGACTCTTTCGCGCAGCGTTGATATTAAATCGGCCGATTGTCAGACGACCCGGCGAATAATTAAGCCCCGTCGAATTCCACGAAGCAGAGGGAAAATATATTTTTGAATGGCAAATATGGAAATATCACATGGGCCGCTTGTATTTTCCATGTTCCTCTCGAATTATTTCAATCGCTCGACAACGTGCGGCATCGAAAATAGCGAGGTTCTTTGAATATGAGAGAATAAACCTGAATCATACAGAGTGCCTCGAAGTGTTCTTCGCCTATAGCATATTCGTCGTGGTGAAAAAATTCGAACAATCGACATACGCTTATAAATTTCCTTGTAATACTGTTTAAAGGTCAGAGCAGTAAGGCTATAAGTGAGATTCCCGTTGATCGCGGCGAGAGATCGCGTGCCGCAAAGTTCCGTGACGAAATTTCAACTGGGTCGACGAAGAAGGGAATAAATGGAAACATCTGTTTCGGAGCGGAACGTATCCGTGGTGGAGGGTGGCGAGGCAATGGACAAGCGAGGTTTCGCCGTCTGGTAATCCCGCTTGCACGGAGTTTCTATAAAGCTCCGGAATAGGTTAATCTGCCGGAGCAAGTTTCAACCCGGCGCCGGACCCGGCCTAATCCTGCCGACTTAATACCGCCACGTCGAAGACCCGGTGCTTAGTCCTTCCCGTTGGTCGTCTACAAACGTCCCACGGTCATTCCCTGTTCGCGCATCGACCATAGCAAACCGCGCGGTCACGACGTTTTTCTCAATACAATCGTCACGCACAGGCACAACCTAAGCGTTTGGAGTAGCAAAGAACGTGAGAACTTTTAATCTAGCTAAATTTAAACAATTACTCGGATCATTTTTATTTTGACATTTTCTCGTAGATATAGTTGCAGAATATTTTCTGTTACATACATTCGATCGAAATTATCCTTCACGTTGATTCAGTTTCTGTGACCTTAGTTGGTTATTGTTGGTAAGCCGTGTTTTTTTTAATGGCAAATTCGAGTGGCAATTTGTCGGAAGAGATGGTTTTGTCAAGGTAGCTGTTGAAAAGTTCTGACTGGCATTAAAACCGGGGTACCGGATTGAAAATGTACGAGTAGCAGGGGGATGGGCTTGCGAGGGAGTTGACGGCCGAAACCAGTGGCCGCACCCTAAAACACGGGCGTCAGTCACTGATTCCAGTCCCATCAGCGACACGGTGATTTGCAAACAGCCGTGAAAATGCGTGGCTTTAATCAACGAGTCCCATTATCATCCCCTCCGTTTCAATCGCACGCCGTTCTAAATTAACGAATGCTTTTCTTTCCATCCAGTTACGCCGACTGCATCGACAATTATATAAAAAACCTTTCAGAATTTCAAGCATTCACGAATTGAAACGCGTGTTTATAAATTGAGACTGGTAGTTAAAAGATCTTATGTAAGAACTTCTTAAGCACCGCTTAATTTAATGACACTTGGAGGCTTCCTACGCAAAGCCGTTCATTTATAACACCTTGCATCGCCTTTAAGGCCACAACCTCAGGAACTTTGCACATCTGTCATTCGCAGGACAAACTTTGTATCGTGACATTTGTACTAAATGTCTCAAAATCTTTACAAATATCTGTTACAAATATAAGTGCGGTGTGAATGGAATGAAGTATTCATAATTAAACCTAGTATTTTTTTGAACGACCATCAAAGTACTTTGTAGCGTAGTAACGTTTCTCATTAGGGTAAGACGAATAGACGGAAATCAGATTCGGTCTAATACGTGGCCACTGCAGCGAGTTCCCGTGGCGTTTGGCAACAAGAGGTCGTAATTGTAGGTGCTCGAGCGATTCGCACGAGTCCCAGGAGCGTCGTTCGCCACGAAATACGGCCTTTCGTCGAGCTGAGGGAGGTAGCGGTAGAGGAGGGGGGGGGGGAGGTCTTGGGGGCCTCGAGCCGGGCATTTCGATACGCTACGTCGCGCACGGATTCGTCGAGAAGCAGAATACCGCGGACCGAGGGGTAGATAATAAAAAAGGAGGAGCCAGTATCCGCGGACGTGGTCCGTGGGGCTAAAGTGACGTTATTGTGATATAAATTGAGATATAGAGTGGTCGGGCGGGAGCAACGGTGACGAAGAAGGTTGAAGGATCAGCCGAAGCTGTTAGTCTTGATTATCGCGGACAGTCGTCCTGAAACCCTCCTGGCGCCGACGACCAGAGGGAAGACGCATAGTCGCCCACCCGCCACCAAGTTTCCCATTGGGGCTATTAATTCGTACAAATGCCACCCTTTATTAGACGGTGCCCCGGACTACGGGCAACGCCGACCGTCTGACACGGTATTATGCCGGCCATGCGTTTCACCGGCCTCTATTGATGGGACAGCACTTTAGAGCAAATATGTGCACCCAAGGACCACCATTGTTCCCTTCCAGACGGTACTACCGATTTCTACCAGCAAAGCCATTTGTGTACTTCTTTTTCGCCTAATAATCATTAAGTTGATTGAGAATGTCAACTCCGCAATGATACGGTTATAGCTTTATTTATTTTTTGATTAAACGTGTTAGCGAATCAGTGTTCTAATTCGAGTTTGTAGCAAAGGGGCAGCCATTCGTTCATGTTGCTTTGTGTCATAATTGTTACAGCAAGCCCACTACTATGATTACTAAGCTTTTAAAATATTAACATTGCCGAAGACAAAACATAGTTTAAAACAAAAATTTTTATTTTTATAGTTTTATCAGTTTACTCGATGATTAGATGAAAAACTTCGGGCCGATTTATTGCCACGGTATTTCAACTGGCTCGCTTTTCAACGGTCATAGCCATGGAATCGAGCATATCGTAAAGGTACGCTTGAGGCAGTTTCGAAGCTCGCTCTCGACGTTCATTCTCGCTTGCCGGCTTCGAACGGCTACTTTATTGAACTCCAGTCAATCTGTGTCGGCCATAGTTTCCGATTTGAGGCGTAGTGGGCGGCTTTTGAGCCGGGACAGCCAGGCACAAGCGAGCGTTCAGAAACTCACAGTGAGGACACAAACTGACACGGGTCGTAGGAAGGCTCGACGATCGGCGCTTTATATATAAACTCCGGAGACAAATGGCCGGTAGCTCGTGGCACAGCGAGCCAAGGGCACGCAGGAGACAGGAGCAGGTGTATCGCCGAATATAAACGCTGGCTCAATGGCCGCTTGGTAATTAAAATGTCTCCCCCAGGAAATTCACCTCCACTACCACCCCTCCTCCCTTTCTTATAGCTGCCCATTCCCGTGGTCCTAAAGTAGACGGTTTCCCATGACGAATCACCTCGTTAAACTGATTTGCCCCCAACCCACGAATGATTACTAAAAAACGCAAAACGTTCATTCATGATCTAATACGCCAGTGACAACTGGGGAAGTAAAATGGTTTATAAAAAAATCACAAACGAAGTACTTCCATTTGTTGTCAAACTTATTTATATGTGCTGACTATTAGTTGAATTTTGTGTTATTTCCTACCGTCGTTACGCGGTACTTAAAAGCTTACGTTTCGTGTTGGCGGAGATTGTAGTAGAAATAATGGCTATAAAATTAACCGTAATTACAGTTTTAATGGTTTACGGATACCCTTGATTGCAGTAGCGCACTTGAAGATTATTCCAGCGAACTTTCCCTAGTTCGTCCACACTTCGCGTCTGCATTTCTGAACGCTTATCCGGAACTTGAGAAGGAAGGCTCGAGCGAAGTACGGAAGCGCAAAGTTTCTCCGTACTCGAGAAATACGAGGCGTATAGGCTCGCTCTATATGCTAGTTTCAGTCTGCGCGAAATAGTCCATTTCCTAAAAAAATCTCCAACGAGCAATGGACAATGTCAGGAAGAACTGAATTAACAAAACGATGGATAACTTTCGAGAAACATTTTTACGTTAAACACCTTCCTTTTGTCAAGTACGAAAAATGTTGCTTACTGCTGCACACTCTTAGACTCTAAAACTTTTCTTTGTACGTTGTCACTGTCAGCGTCATTCGAATCTCTGACCTCTTTGCGCATCTTTTGTTCCCAATTCTTGTCTCTATCGATCTTTCCTCGTCACGGCTCTTCTCGCGAATTTGTTTTTCACCGGCACCGGTATGGATGCGAAACGAGTCCCACTACGTACGGCCATTGGCGCGTACCAGAGTGAGAAAACTTGAGAAAACTTTCGGCACCGAACTTTCCGCGCGAGTTACCGACCTCCGCGACCTTCTATCCCCCACTTCCCGTTCCCTCGGTCGACGTTCGTATATCCTTCGCAAGGTACGTCGATCCTGGCCACCCGAAGGATACCAATAACATCGGCGGAATTCAATTTTCCACCGAACGAAAAGTGGGCGATTGGAAAATCCGACATATTTTTCGCCAACTATTATCCTCAAGTCAAGAATAATATGTACAGAAAACCGAGGCATAGCGGTTATTTAGTCATCATTGATTGATCAGTGATTGAATCAGTGATTTTTCAATAAGCCGTGGAAATAAACAGTCACGATTATTCAATATAAATCGGAGCAACCATGACAATATGAAAAATAACTTTTCATTTTCTCGTAAATTATGGAAAACTCGTTTACTTATAAAAACTTGCTGTAAAAAAATTTGACTGACATAAATCAATATTGTTTCATAGAATACATGTGGTGGTCGTTAGTAACGAAATGAAGTATTTGTTCCTTTAATTAACCATCTACGCAATTTGAGCGAAAGATATTCTCAACAGTAATGGTTTTTATTTGTAATTGGAAACGTCAGTTTTTACGGGTAGTACACGTAACATTATATTTGTTTACCGGCGTGCAATTTTCCCTTTTATGGCTCATTTCCATCATCGTCTTCTTTTTGTACATACTGCACTTTTTTTATCGATTGGAGATCGATTCCAGGCAGAAAAAGCGGCAAAGTATATGGCAGGGTAGACGAGGAAAAGAAGGGAGAAGGGAGGGGATTGGAGGTAGTCGGTCTCCGAGGATTATAGACTTGCGACGTGGATATCGACGGCAGAAGGAAAAGAGGGGTCTCGGAGGGGAGGGGTAACCAGGACGAGTTACCGGCGAAGAACTCGGGGGAAATCGATCACCCGACTTTCGGTAGTTAATTAAACTCCGAGTTATTAAATCCGCAAAAAAGACTAACGCACCGTCTATGCTGTTCATCTCCTGGGCTGCTGCCTTTGCCAGCCAAACTCTCTACACCATTCACAGTTTAACTAAAACAGGAACTCCCCTAAACAGTGTACCGTCTAAAGGTAGCCCAATACTTCATCCAGCTGAGTCAACTTCTTATGAAATACTTTTCACGCGCCACGTATGTCCGCACATAAAAAATACGAATTTATAAACCGCTTTGTTTAGTAGGAAAAAGAGTTGTTTTAAACGAGTAAAGTTGCTTAATAAAAACAAGTGAGGTGATAAAGAATAACAGGAAATTATTAACTCTATAATCAGTTGAATCAGTAGTAAAAGTCAACGTATGCTCAGCCAAGATAAGTATTTGCAGTAAAATAAATGTATAGGCTGTGTGATATAACAAACACGTTACGTAAATGTCTATAAAAATTGTATGTAAATCGGTAGTAATAGTGCAGACTGGTAGTAAGATTTGATAACGCACAAAGTAGTAACAAAGTAAGTGTAGGCGGCCCAGACGTGCGTAATTCGTGGCAGTAGGAACAGCATGAATGTGCACAGACAGAGCTCTCAAAGGTGGTTACGGACAGGTTATGCACCGGCTGGTGGTTACAGTTCGCACCCTAATTGCAAACAGTACAAAGCCACGTGTTGGGCTTACTCCTAGCTCAAGATATGTTACGTGCATAGCCCGTGTGCAACGTTTCATTACCTTTGGTGACAATATTCCAGATAAACTGAAAGAGTTAGATTTAACGGGGGTACCATAGAAATGTAATCTGGAAAGCGCAGATGTAAAGTAGTTTAATATACATGCAATGAATATACTTTAAACTTTTAGATACTACATTGTCGACTTTATGGTCTAATTTAACGGGACGTCGGCGCATGAATTGTAGAGAAAAATTGCGTTTATTGCGGTGAAAAAGCGCTAAACGTCGGCCCGGCTCTATTTTATTCCGAATGCCAAGGTCACGTCGTTTTATGCGCGGATTTTGGCCGTCTGAAACTATTACTGAAGATCCGGCGAGACAAGCAGCGCACCTGCGATCTTCTCGGTACGGCACGATTGGCGTAGGAGGATTTACGATTCCGCACGGGTCAGATTAGGCCGGCTCGTGCACGGGAGTTTGCTGGGGGGGAGGGGGAGAAGGGCGGTACGGAGGGCGGCGGTTAGAGCGGAAGGTTCTGCGCGGCAGCTTTTAAAGGAGGAGCTTTTAAAGCGCTGCCTTTGCCAAACGCGCGCAGTAAAGCGGCACAAAGGAACTCGCGCGCCGCGCCAAACTCAACGGGAAAGTTATAGTTTTATCCCGGTTGAGCGGGGAGTTAGCAGGGAAAAAAGGGCTCCAGAGCGAAGGATAATCTCGCGGAAGAAAGGGATAGGAAGATCGCGGCCGGGATGGAGATTTTCCCTTTTATGATTGCAGGGAATCTCTCGTGTACTTTATACCGCCTCGTAAACTCCTCTCAGCTCTGCCCCCGCTCCTTGGCCGACTCTGAAGACCCTAAATAATAGATTTTCGTGGGCGGCGGAAGCCGAAGAGGGCGATGATGCGAACCAAGAGCCAACCAACCTGCCTGGCAGAACTTCCCCATCGAAGTAACGTTTACGGCACTGGATGCGCTCCTTGCCAATGGATGCATGTACTGTCGTAACCTCTGGCTACATTTTAAGAACCCTCCACTCCCTCTAACCAGTACCAGTTACCTCGCATTTTGCGTTCCTCATATAACGCCAATTGCTTCTACCCATCGGACAAAAATAGGTCGTATTCCGTAGAAATGTTTTCAACGAACTTTTATACCACTCCCTATCACATCCCAGTCGTGTAAATTTCATGTGGTCAGTGGTGCATGTTAAAAAGGTACAATTAACATACTTAAACTCCTGTGACATCTTTCCTCAATGACTTAAGCTCGTAACAATCTGTTACCTTGGCCCTCAATAATTCTCTGAAAACCATGAGCCCTTACGTTGAGAAAAAGCTCAACGCTGAATTACATGACCCCGCGCTTAAAATTCAGCTGAGTGTATAGAATATTAATGTCGACGTCGATAGCTTGGACGGTCGTAACGATGAGAAAGGTGGTGACAGGAGAGGAGTGAAGAGCGAAGAGCGGGTGGAGGGGCAGGGGGAATGGGTAGTTGGAAGCCTCGGGAAAGGCGTGTCTCGTCTTCCTGGGCGGCGTGGGTCATAAAGGCGCATAGAAGTGATCGGCGGTGCGAGTGCATGCATCCGCGAGTGTACGCCGGCAGATAAACCGCTGAGTCAAGCTGTTTGACTTGCACATTTCTAGCGGCGGTTGCCGCGGCACCCTCGCGAATCTGCCGTCGGGGGTTATAAACGGGCGCTTTAGAGCTCCCTTGAAATTGGACTGTGGGGAATGAACGGCATCCCCCTTTCGTTTCCTCCCTTCTGTCTCCCCGCCTCTCGCTGGCGCGCTGATGCTCTTAGCCAAGGCGTTTGACATGTTTGACGATCCTCCGAGTACTGTTTTTTTTACATCCTGCCCCCCCCCCCCAACCCTCCGCCTCTACCGCACCGGTCCACCGAGCTTCCCACCGGAGCGGTAAACACGCGGGGTACTGCGAAATTGTACACTATTTGTTTGTTCAGTTCCTCTTTGTTGGCTTTCCAACTTCCGCGCCTTGCCGGTGCTTCGAAATTGCAAGCTGCTATTCGATTAACGCTTCAATTACAATCGGCACTACTAACGGATCCTCGAACAAGCTCCGTCTTCGAACTTGTCGAAGATCTCGCGAGATTTTGTAAAATTTAATAATCCTTTGACAAATTTAGGAGAATAACTGTTAAAAATTCCAGTTGAAACTCATTTGGTGGAAAAGAAAATTGCAGTCTGCCGGTTATCTACATGGCTGTTCATGAGAGAAATTCAACATTTCTGGCAGTTACGTTCACCCTTATCTCATATCCGGGCGGCGTTGTCTGTGCCATTACATCGTAGATAAGCTTCGTAGGCAGGAATGGTACGTCGTTTATTTGTCGCGCGGATGTCACGGTACTCAGAATTTTTCCGCCTTATCAACCAGCCGCACCGTGGTAATTCGAAGCGGAACAAAGAACTGCCGGCGCGACTGACGCGAAACGTACAGGCGGAAGAGTTTCGGACGGGGGAGTAGGTTGAGGAAATGCGAGGGGGAAAAATAATGGAATGGTAGAAGCACCATTGTACATGCATAAATACAATTCCCGGATTAAAAAAAAAAATGGGGCGAACCGCGCAGAGGGAAAACAACGGGAGGCCTTGGCGATGGGTCGAGAGAAGGAAGGGAACGGAAGGAGAGGACACGACGAATAGGACTAGAGGGCAGAGGAAGAAGGATGAGCATAGCAGACAGAGGGGAGGGGGGGAGGTAGAGAGAAAGAGAGAGCAGGGCATCGGCTCTGGCGCAATACTCGTAAAGAAGATCCGTGCTGCATGTTGCACTGGCGCGCGAATGCAAACCGTCGGACCGTGGAGAGAATCCAACCGAACAGGCCCTCATCCACCCACTTTTTTTCGCCTCCCTTTCGAGCACGTTAAACCCTTCCGTTACGTATCTACGCCTCTACATAGTTTTTTTCGCCCTCCACGGGGCTTCCCTCGGTCTCCCTCCGTCCCCCACTCCTTGCTCGACGATTTACACGCAAATGTTTGTCGACGAATTCGATTCGACGGAAAGCAGACGCCGAGTGAATATTCACGCCCAACAGACCGACGGACGGACGGACGGACGGACGGATTAATGGTCGCGTAATAACGGTAATGGAAGGCGACAACATTCGACTCGACGACTATCGGTGTTCCAACCGGATGTTATCCGGTCCGGTGGGCGCGTGACGATCGAGCCAGTCCCGGGGCTCGCAGGGGTGCAAGGGGCAAGGCCGAACGCGTTATAATTGCGGTGCACGGACGACCTAGCTTTGCTGATTCCAACAGGCTCATGAAAAAAATATCCGCTCCCACGGCGCGTGATCGATTAGCCACGCGTACTGGCGATCGGTCTATACCTGTTATCAGCCGAAAATTCGACGGGGCTTTTTAACCGGCGGGTCATGCGACGTTTTCCGATAGCCTGTGATATAAGCTGAAAGCTATTGCGTATAAAAGGATATGCAGCAATTTAATATTTATCGAATTTTAATATATTTTATACATACATGAGCGTATTCGCTCATGCGGTTTGTCAGCAGATACCCCGAAAAATTTCTACAATTTTATTTGTCGTTGCTTTAAATCGGAAAAATCCGTTTATATCGCCTTCCAAAATTACGTTTTATAATGGTATTTATCGATCAACTGAGGGGTTGCACACGAGGAAACGTCAATTACGTATAGAGGTGATACAGGGATGCACGTATGAAAGTGAAATAATTCAGAGGAAACGAAGACGAGTCCTTCGGTTATCGGGGTCTCTGAAAAAAGAAATCATTCCGTCGGTATTGATTTAAAAGCGCTTTTCTGCCTGGCTGTCCATTTCGGTACATCGGCATGTTCCGCCGAGCGCATTATTTCGCCGATTTATTGGAAAGTCCTGAGGGTCTAGCGGAAGGAAGGAAGGCCGATGAGGGGCTGAGGGACGGGGAAAGGGGGACAGACGTTACTCGACAGGTCGAGGACTCGGGAGCTACAGGCACTCGTGGCTCTCACGGGGAAAGCTCTCTCGTCCTGACCCGTAAAGAGACCTGCGGAACTCGTACCAGCGAACGACCGGACGAGCCAGAGAGAAACGTATTAAACGAAAGGCCGCTACTGAAATGATAAAACCGAGGATATTTCTGGCTTACGCAGGTATAAAGATAGCTGCTCCGGAGACGAAACGCGCCCTCCTTTGCGCCGTAGAGGATGCCACGGAAGCATCTAGCCTCCTTTATCTATCTCAACAGTCTATCCAAGAAGAGCTATCTCTTAGGGCCATTGTGTTTGAGTGCTCTCCATGATTTCTCTTTCGGTCAACTATCAAATAATCTTCAAACAGTTTTTCACATCGTACCAACGCATTAACATGCACGAAAACATTTCATTATTATTCCGTATTATATATGAAAAATTGGGAAGAAGAGAACCATATTCAAGGATCATGAGTCCAAAGTACTTCTGACTTTCCAAGGCTTTTGTTTTAAGCTTTCTCCATGTTACTATGATTTTTCTCTGACCGTGTCTATGGAGCACTCTTCAAATGCAGTTCTTTCTGAATTCTCAATACTCTAGTCCATGGATTTTTACATTTATCTTCTTAAGCAAATGCCCGTAATTCCTTTCTTCATAATGCTCTGATACGTAGTAGAGGCGCAAGAATAATATGAATCAGTAAAATTCTTCTAAGCCGGCCGTGAAGCCGTGGCTTTTCGACTATATTCGAACGAAATTAGATGTCTCCTCGGCGAGAAATCGCGAGGTCGCCACGAATTTTCACCACGACCATGAATAAGTAAACGGCTTGTGGTGGTTATGCGCGGCAGGAATATCATCGGAAGGTCGTACTTCTTAGGATCACGCTGAAGGAAGATGCACGTTTATGGGAGTAACGGGATGGTGCACGGCCAAAGCGAACGGGCCAAGAGGGGTAGGGGGTACTCCGAGAAACTAACGGCAGTAGAGAAGGAATTGCGAATTTCAGGGTACAAAGAAACCTGCAGATGAATCTTGTGGATCCATCCATCATTCTTGCACCATGTTTCCTCTCCTTCTCCCTCGGCAGTTGTCGTTGTATTCACTCTAAGCTTCTGTAACTGGCTCACACTCTGTCAGCCTCTACCTCTCCCCGTTCTGTTCTCTCTTGCTTTTTTCTCTCTCTCTCCCTCATTCTCGGCGTTTCGTCGTTCCATCTCGCTCCCTCTTCAGAGCTGCGCATTAATTCGGAATGAGATTACTTAGGTACGTAAGAGGGCCGCCTACCCAGGCTCTCGTACTGTTAACTTAAATTGACTATCGTTCTCGAAATAATGGCAGTGTCTTTGTCGCCTTTGCGCGCCGGTCTCGAGGCTCCTCATCAGCCCTACTTCGCCTTCTCCATCCAGACGCCCTCGTTCTTCCGTTTTCCCCTGGCCTCACCCCTCCGTCCTTTTCCCCGGTCCTCTCGACGGCGCCCCTTCCTTCTTCCTCCAGCCCCCCCCCCCTGCTCCTCATCTTTGAGAGAACGGGTAACTCTGCGCTGAAATTGTATTTCGCCTCCAAATTAACAATTACATTGTTTTAAAAAGCGGCGCGCCGGCTGAAGAGCTCTTCCGGGCCGCATTCCGAGGTAAGGAAATGCCGAGGTACTGAGCTTTCGAGGAGCTTGCCAGGGACAGCCGTTGAAAAAGTCTTTCAATTATTCGCCACGCTAACGCACCCGTGGAACTTTGAGTTCTTAATCCCGCAGCCTCGGCACTGGGAAATGGAAAAAACGGAAGGTCGCTGGGAAGTGAGGGTGGTGCGCTGTGGTCAAAGGAGGACCTGACGACGCTTAAATTGCTTCCCCCGAAGTTTAAGTTCTCCGCGCGAGACGTTTGTCGCCGAACGACACGAGCGCTCGCGCTTTCAGTCCTCAGTTAGCCAGACTCTTTCAGAAAGTCTTTACTTAACGTCCACTCACGCCAGGGACACCGTCTGCCGGAGATTTCATTTTTCCCCTGTTTCTTCCTCCACTACGGGCCCCTAATCGATAAATCGACCGGACCAACGGAATCCACGATTTCTCGGGAAACGGTTCGCTCGTCGTTCCGTCGTCCCGTCGTCATTGTGAATCCGGACCTTCAAAGCGGGCATAAAGTTTTACGTGCCTGCAGGAAGGTTCGTCGATCGAACCGGCCGGCGTGATTCTTTGAAAATCCTTCGGACCCGCGGCTGTTGTCGGACGTTGCTGTTTCGATTGTCCGGCGATCTCGGCAGAAACGAGCTGCAGCCGCGCCGATAGAATGGCTCTTGCCCTTTTCTTTCCGGCGGAGCCTTAGCGGCCACTCCACGGGTAAAAGCAGTCGAGTGAGAGCCTTCGGCTATCCATTGCCGTTGCCCGGACGTCTCTCGAGGAGGGAAACGAAGCGGCCCGGTGGATGGGGGAGGCTATATATGCGTTACCTCTGTGCCTTCGCCGAGGCCCGGTACAAAGGTCCCTCTCGCCCGTTATTGGCAGACCGCTTTACCACGTCATTCTCCAGCACACTCAGCACTCGCCAAATTTTCGCCCACCCCTCCCCTCCCCTCCCCTCCCTGCACTCACCACCGACGCTCGTGCGTAGGACTTTCTGCCGCTTGCAGCACATGAAGTATCGTTCAAATCGACCGCAGAGTAAATCGTCAATTCCACGGGAAAATAAATGGTAAAAATTTAGAGGTAAACTATCGAGTTACGCGGCATTCGTTCCAACTCCTAACAGTTTTTGAATGACGATTTATGAAGATCTGAGGACGTAGGCGTTCCTTGCTGGCTTGCTTAAAAGACCTACCATTTATTTTCGTGGATCAAAAGCACGCTGGAAGCGCCATTCGTCTCAATTTGCACGAATACTTGTGCCACTTTCCTCTCACGTTCGCACACATTACACTAAATTTTCATCTCCGAATGCAAACGAAATTCCTTTCGCCACTGAGCAGGGTAAAGAACTGCAGGATCAGAATGAAGAACGCACTGCCAAGGGTCATGAAAGTAGATACTTATACGCAGTATTTGATAAGAATACGTACTAAAGTGCAAAACGACCGTCAAGACTGGAGTAAGGGAAAGTTATAGCTAAGGGAAAAATACAAAAGTTCATCTTATCTTTTCCCGTACTCCAGAAATATTTCGAATTCCGTTAAAGTTTCATAGATCTCCGGACTGTGCAGTCTGATTAATTAATTAAAATAAACTATGACGTCCATACACAATACGGTAAGAAACATTTGACTCTGCTCGTCGTATCGAATTATCACTAAGCTGCGTGGCTCGGGAAGTAAACAATGTGTCACCATTTGTTGGGCTGTGTCTACGCTGGGCGCCTAGGAGGATTCGTGCGTAGAACGGCGACTGGATCACGCGCCGAGACGATGAGACATTGCCGAGCGGCGGAGCTGAAATTTGGACGTCGTAAATCAGGACCGACTGCGGGAGATGATTTATTTATTTGTTAATACGAGCCGGTCGACGCTCGTCGACGAACGCAAAGCGCATACGCAAACTTGGTAATTGCAAGCGGAGCATTTATTAGAACATTATACACACGTGCACGCGCAGCCGAGTGATGCATGTATAACAGCCGAGTGCAATGATATTAATGTTTCGGCATTTCCTACGGTGCTCCAATTCCACCCGAGAAGATGCAATTGCTCAATCCGACGTGCGCTTTCAATCTGTCAAATCTGCATTTTCGAATAGCCCATGAAATATAATCAATGTTACGCTGCTCATCGACTCGTAATTACAGACTCCACTGAACTCTCTTTTGCATAATTATTACGCACTATTATACATTTGCCAATACTGAATATATAATAATTCGTTATTGACAATGTACTAATCGTATTAACGCATTAAATTGCAGTCTATTTTCTGTAATTTTCCACACAGTTCTCGGTTGTAAATTACAGATGAATTATAGATAAATATTCCTAGTGAACGATTTGAGTGTATCCTTCTTGCGGTGACACGTAGTTGAAAATTTCCTCGTCGAAAGAGTTAATCCGACGTGGAGAGCACTTTGTAGATTCATTCTTGTCCACTGAACTATCTTGGCAAACTTTAACGTAAACCGTTCGTTGGCCGGCGAGAATCCTTCTGCATCTGCCGAGTGAGGCTTCCGGCATTAGAGCCACTGCCATATGTTGGCACTTACAACTCTGTATATCTATACCGTACGTCCCTTACTCCCTGGTTTTCCTCGTCACGGCGACAGAGATGGAGGTACGTAGACGTCGGTGTTGGTGTCGACGGAATCGTGCTGCTTGATTCGGAGCGTCGAAGTACCTTCCATTTCCTCAGCGGTCCTCTCCCCGTACATTGACGCAGCTACACCGCGAGTCCTGCTTCCCAGAACTCCTCTCAGGTATAACTCTCCGGCACTCAAACCCTCCTGCATCTTACCGTCTCTATCTCCTCAGTATTCCGCCTTATCCTCTCTTCATCTTTCGTCGTTATATGCCCGCTTTCTCTCTCACTGTCGCTTAACTTACGCCTCCCGCGTTACAACACGCCAAGTTGCCGCCTAGCGCGATGTTCCAGGCACTTCTGTCGTAGAAACTGTGTTCCACCCAGCCTCGAGTGGCAGACTCGTTGTCTAACATGGAATCCTTGATTACCACCGAGTTAATCAATGCTTTAGTTCCATCCATGACTGAAGAAGAAAAACCTACAAATAAGGACATAAATGTTTGCCAACTCCGCCGGAGATAGTTATTATTCTTTTACGGAGAATGTTTGGTGCGTTTCGAGAGACTTGTGTAATTCGTTCGATGCAATTCAATTATTTACGCGTAAACGGCGGAACTTTCTTCCGTGCATTCCGTCGCTTCCAGCTGAGATACAGCAAGGCGACGTTCCGTCGCCTCACGCTTTTCTCCTGAAACTCGCGTACACCAGTCCAGTTTTCAAATGAAAACACATCAAAGGGAACTCGAAGGTATTGTGCCGGGCGCATCGCAGTGTGAGTTTCCGTGCGCTCCCGTGCTTTTCTATACGCGCAGGACTGTTCAGTGGGTTCTTTCACGGGGCTTGAAAAGGTTAAAGCGAATAGAAGACGCGACGTAATTCCGAGGGAGGACTTCCCCTTCAAAAGAATTAGCTAATTGACGACATCTCTCGGCGAGACTCGAGCCATAGAACGGAAATCTCTTCGGAAAGACAAAGCAGCCGAACAACCGAACTCTCGCTGGCATTGTTCATCCCGGAAGATCTGATACGTTTCAGCGTTCACGTGTCCCCCGTACAAAGATCCTCCGATGGATTCTTAATCAAAGTCCACCTTTGTCGCAGTTCCTCTTTGATAGGCGACGCGTCGTCTCTCGTGAAATAAAGACATTCCGCGAGATCGTTTAAACGTCATTTTTACGAGTGTCGCTTAGCTCGACGACGCGTGCCGCTCGTACTTTACGAGCCATTAGTTGGAGCCGGCTAGAGTTAAACTTTCGTCAAACCATCGCTATTTCTACGTTCCGCAACTGCAATCCTCCTAATTGCAGGCATTTAATTTGAGCCGTCGGTACAAACGTGAAAGGAGGGCCGACCCGTGCATCTACATGTATATTGCGCGAACCCATCAATACCTTCGAGCTAGAGTACTCGTACCACGAGCAATGGTAAAACGACGACGGTACTTTGCACTAATGACAGCCGATTGTCGAGCTAATTAACGTACATGCCCTTGAACCGCGGCAGACTTCTCCTCGATCCTCTTAATACTCTATTCGAGGGGAATCAAAAAGTTCGCCTACGTTTCCATGGAGACAATTCCCGAGCTACTTTATGGGTCCTGCTTTAAATTACGATAAGGTCCTTACTGTTCCTACAGGAATTTCAACGGTTTCCAATACCAGCAGAAAAGGCCTTATCGTAAACTCCAGCAGGGCAGAATAGGCAGTTTGGGAATATTAGCAAGAATCTTGTTCTAATAATATGATATCATGATCGTCATAAACCCTCACGCGATGGGTTACGTCACATTATGACTGTTTTTGCGTCCCACGGAAACCTGACATCATAGAGAAAGTTAACACAGTTTTCCCTCCTTATTACACCTATTAACTGATAGTACAGTAAAATATTGATATCATAATCTTATCGTCACGATTATTCAATTAGTCAGAAGTACCCTTTTCTTATCATTTGCATAAATTTCAACTAATTTCTCTTTGTAAAAATGAACATTTTGGTGCACGGTGTAGACCCTCTCTAGTGGTACGTAACAATAAATTACCATTTTGGCATTGATAATTTAAACCTGATTTCATAACTTGATCTGTCGCGCATTAAGACAGATACTTATTAGGGGTGTGTTGAAATTGTCGCTTATTGTTCCTACCCTTATCGCGTGGATTGAGCGTAGGGGGCGGGGGGTTGGTGAGTCTGGTTCGCGAGGGGGCGTCTTGAATAATTCACTGTGTGCGCCTGGCCGACTGTACATGTATATATGCATAGGTATGGGTTATGGGGAAGAGCGTGAAACGGGGTCCTTGGAGTACGGTCAGTACGGCAGTGGCCGGTCGAGCGGCGCGGTTTGCGCCCGAGACACGCCTCTGAATGCCGTATAATTAAGTCACAACATCGACGTAGAGCTGCCCCACTCCGCTCTCCCCAGGGAGAACAGGGCAAGAACAAACACGGCCAAATGAACGCCGCAGTTTCTCTCGTTACCGCTCGGCCTATGCGCTCGCACCGCCTTCCACGAAGCTAACTCATAACGCGGGCTTACCCCTTCAACGAGAAATACATTAATCGCTCTCGAAACGAGTGCCACTGGAAGAGCAAAAAAGTAACCGCTCGCTCGTACTCGCGCACTACCATAGAGATTGGTTATTTATGTGTGTGTGTACAGAACAACACTCGTTCGACGCACTTCAAATTATGTATTCAGCTCGAAAATTCTATAAAGAACATTTGGAACAACGTTTCCCGTTTACCTACTCAATGTTGTCAAAACTGAGCAGTGTTTACAATTTTCGAACGTGCTCGACGTACAGTAATAGCCTTGATTATATTTTTATATTACTATAATAAATTTCGTATTATAAATATTCGTTTGCTCTGTAAACACGGCAACGAAGACATATCACGTAAGGACGTACACACTCAAAGAAAGACACTCACCTCTATTTCTAATAGGATTGGCTTGAAAAATACGATAAGCAAATCGGGTACGAGTTTGGAAACGTGCAACTTGCAACCTCACCGACATCCTGATTGCTTCTCTTCATCAGGAATTGTCTGATTGACAAAGTAGCGAGGGCAACTACGAAAACCTCGAGCCGTATATGCATGCGACTGCATTTACGTGTAACTAGCTGCTTTCCACGGGGACAGTTCATTGGTTTTCAAAAGGTCAATAAAGCCCCGCTTGGAATATAGCAATTAAGGGCCAGCTAAAACCGATATGCCCGCCGAATACGGAGCGATGCTGACTCAATTTTTTCATTTTTCTCTGTTAAGATCGTGCAATATAGCCCGATAACATTGAAAAATTAGTAATATTGTGCGTATCGTAGTTTCGCGAATGTGGCGTATTTTGCACAAAGGGAAATGATTTTATTTTAATAGAATATAAATGCGCGGAATAAAAATACTAATACAGATGGATCGAACGAATGATATTGTATGCGCATAATAAAACTTATTTTACATATTGTTGAAACTTTAATTAGGTTGTTAGCTTATTCGGAAATGGTTTTGAACGAGGTTTTTTTGTAAATGGATTTATTAAAACGAGCAAGTTTCCGAGTAACGAGAAAGATCGCTGCAATTTCACGAGTTAATACGTTTTATTAGATTTGCATCCGTATTTCAGTTCTGTTTAAATTGATAAGGCAAACATTTGATGTAGCTGACTTAACAAGTAAGTCTTCCGGAACTTGCAAACTCAACGAGGTTAAATTATTCACTCAACCGAAATGAAATGCTAATGCAAATTCAAACGTTGTTAACGTATACTGTGCTACTGAGAATATTTTGTCAGCGCGGATCGACATAACTACAATGAAAAGATTTATAAATATGTAATAATTCTCGGAGCTTTTGTAAATGAATTGTGCCCCATTTTTCGTAACATCTGGCGATGAATAAGCTTTAAAACACATGATGGATAAACCGGAAAATAAGAGTATACTTGGTGTAGCGTGGGGGGGGGGGGGAAGCAAGGGTCGCTAGAGACTCTCAATTTTGCACTCAGTGGGCAAATTTCGCGAAGCTCGGTTGCCGGGGATGAATGGCTTTTCATTAAGTCCCGATTCATACTTCATTCTTTCCTCGAGTTCTGCTCTCTCAGGAATAAATTGACAAATCCCTGGCACTTTTTGCTCGACCCGAACCCCTCGTGGACAATTTAGCTTAGTCTATCGCTCCTCGTCTCCCCGGCCAACAACCGCCCCTCCAATCGCTCTCCACCTCTTCGTCAACCATTCCTCGCTCCCCGCAAATTCTCGATACAAACTTTTAAATAAGATGCTCCTGGGCGAATCGACTTCCTTCCTTCGACGACGCCTCTTTGAGGGACCTGATATCCTTGCTCTCCCCTTCGTCTACTTTCCATTTCCGTCACTTTAATCTCTCTCTAACTTTCTCAATTCCTCTTGCTTTCTTCTTTCCTTTATCTCTTTTCCCTGCCCTTATTTTTCTTTCTTTCGTTCTCTACCTTACGGTACTGGTCCTTCACCTTCTTCGGGTTCTACTTTCTATCTTGCCTTTTCTCTTTTCTTCTTTCGTTCAGTTTCGTTGGGACATTTTTGATTAATTTTCAGCTGAATTTTTAATACTTCCGTCCCTGCTTTCCGTCGCGGCTGTCCCTTCGGGAGGGGTTCGTCCTATTGGATGAATGTCCTCAAATCTGTTATTGTGGCATCAATTTCTCGCCACGATTTCAATTACGCGGCCACCCCAGGGGGATGAAATTCAGTAAAATTCCGACAATTGTGCCCGCGAGAAAGGACGGAAGTGTGTACGTTTGCGCGCAGACAGGGCACAACCAGTCGGGAATTGGCAAGCCGAAACAGCCTCGGATAATAGCGATTCAACGTTAAATGGACTGCTCTGAAATGTAGCAAAACAGATTGTACATGGCCCTTTTTGTTACTATTTTCCATGAACAATTCATTCCATACGGCGATGATACTGCAGAGTCCCTATACGTTCAACGAAAAATTCGTATTTGCAAAATTTAATTCTTTAAATCGTGAAATAGTTTTTTGCAAGTTGTTAGGCAATTTTTCGTATAGCACTGAAGCGTTTCCCAAGTGTTTGTACTTCATTAAGACAAGTTTTTGCTTGCCATGCTAGAATTGGATAAGAAAAACCTATCGGCGGACTTCTTTCTAAATGCAGGGGGAGTAAGGCAGTAGCGAAAGTCGGGAGGGGACTTGGAGGTTTCTGAGATCCGGAGATCGGTCTTTCGCGGGGATCGATTTTCCTATTTGGGCATCCGGATAGCTTTAGGATTCCGGACGAACTCGTGGGACGGCCGAAATGAGATGACAATGGTTCGCTTCCGGTGAGAGCGCTCGGAGGAGACACGAAAGTTCGAGAGAATTTCATGAATCACAAATGAGCAACGAAATGACATTAAACTGGCGGACTTTCGCACGCGTAACCACGGGACGGTGTTTGGCACAAAGCCGACGTGAACGAATGGCGGGGAGGGGCAAGGGGCAAGGGGGAAGGGAGAAGGGGGAAGGGCGGGGTACACGTATTACTGGGTGCTTGGCCCCTCTCGCAATCCGCTTGACATTTACGCTCGGTGTTTATCGTCGAACGTGTTTATTGAAACGAATGTGCCATTACCCCGTCCCTAATTCAGTCTTATGTTCTTTGTTTCAGGTAAGTTCCGTAATCATCCCGCGGGGAGTAAGGCTCCACGTACAACGTAACTTTGCCCTCTATTCGCCCGAGGGTGAGTTTACACTCGGCAAGGACATTACATCCGCCCGGATTACTTTTCTATAACTCACCCGAAATGATACGATAACTGTCCAAAATTTCGCACACGATTGCCATTCCGCTGAGGTTTAAGGACGTGATCGGTGAGATCTCTTGAAAAACTGTGTTACTCATTAACAGGAAGTAAGTTCAGACTCATTGAAATGGATGATTTCAATACATCTTTGGTTCTTGCATTGCGGAAACGAAATTTATTATCTGTCTTTTCCACGTAATCGAATGGACCACAGAAATAGGGGGGAAGCGAAGGTTAAGATGCATTTTTCTGGATGTACTGGGAATGCTGGTAGGATGAGCATAGGACGGCATTGGCATCGCGTGACCGGGGCTGAATTGCGGGGCCGTTGGATGGTCCAACTTTACTCAACGACACAATGGATCCATCCATTGCCGAGCGGCCCCGTCCACTCGTCGTCGACCGACCGTCCCGCACTCGCCTCGCAGAAATGTTTGCATTTACCACGGGTGTTTCACCGATGGAAGCTTTCGGAAAGCATCGGCCCAAGTGCACCACCGTCCCTCCTCCTATGGCCTAACGTCATCGGACCCGTTTTCCCTCTCACCCTTTCTTCCATCTCCCTAAGTGTTCAGCATCTAAGAGAAGGGGACAAAGAGAGGACAACGACGGTCCGCACTGGTCTTAACACACTATCGGTCGAGGGAAGGGGTAAAATTTGATTGACGAATAGGCTGCGGTGCGGCAATTTACAATTAATTTTATTTATTCAATAACTCAGTGATAGACCTAAGAAATTAACCAATGAAATAAAAGTGCAATATTATGAATTTTCTGTGACTTTTTATGAAGTTACTGAAACTCCGCTCGAGTCCTTAATATCTGATTGTAAAAGATGATTCGACTGGATTACATTTTCCACTGGTTGTTCGTAACTTTTGTAAAATTCTAAAAACCGAAGAAATGGGTAGGAGGGGGATGTGGGAGAAATTGAGGGATAGTCGATGCCCACTCCGATGTCCTCGACTCTCTGCTCCACGCGACTGAGTTTGTCCGGCGACACAATGGATCCATTTACCATGGGCGGCGATCCACTCAGAATTGGCGACGGTCCTGCATACTCGAGGCCCGAGAAATGTTTGCATTTACCAGATCGCGGCTACATCGACTGCCTATCCCGTTCCGCCTCCGGCATGAAAGCTTTCGAGGAGGCCAGACTCAAGCCGAATGTGTCCATCCAGAACGCGGGGAGAGACGACCCATCGACCGGACCGTCGACTCGCGTCGGTCCTCTCCATCTTCGGGCATTCGCCCACCCCCGAGGGAAGGGGTGGAGGGCAGGGGGAGGGAGAAGATCGAGGGTCCAGGCTGATTGAAAGAGTGTCGAAGCGTCGACGGCTGGATTTTTTCCTCCTGGAATCTTCGGCGAAATGACAATCGACCCGGTGATTGAAGACAGTTCTCGCAGATTGAATCGCATCCTTCATCGCCGGCGAAGCCTCGAAAAAGTTTCGCCCGAGTTCCTTTTCTCAGGATTTTTGCCGGACTTCCTTGTTTTCTATCGCTCCTCAGAAACGAAGGATTAGAATGACTTTTGCCGAATCTCCAACATTAGACGGGGCAATGCTCGGGAAAATTAAATCTACCGATGGGATTTGATTCTTTGACTCGGGCGTAAAATGCAGAGCCAACGCTGTCACCGCTGTTATTCCCTCCTTTTGCTCAGTGGCCACGCAACACGCTGTCATCGGCACAAGTTAAAGCATTATTTTTCATGCTCCCGTTCCGCTCGTGAGTTTAACGACCTTCGTTACGAGATGGGAATTAGTATAATCTACCGGCCGTGCTAATTAACGCTTAAAAAGCAGAGATCCGCTACCGTCCCTTCCGCTTTTATTCCCACTGCCGAGCGTACTCGTTAATTTTCGACCCGAATTTCAAACTCTCCGTCTACCTTCGCTTCTGCCACCGAAAAAGTTAATGAAACGGATATCGCCTCGTTTAAACTAAGGTTATCCTTGCGGATATCTTCAACACCGGATTACTGAAAGTAGACTTAATTTTCATAGGGATTTTCATCAAAAAGGGGACAATAAAGTTTTAATCTTCATACAGTTTGCGGTAGTAATAACACATTTTGAAGAATTAATTTCCATGCACGGCGAATATAATAAGAAATGTAATAATTTCACGAACATGGCAAAAGTAGTGGGAGAAATCGAAATGGACCGGATTGTAAAATGAGGCTGAAGGTGTATGTATCTAGATAGATATCTGCCGGTAGGGTCAGAGATATGTGTACGAGAGTATATTTGGTGGCAGCGAAGGTGTCGGCTGTAGGTCGTTGCCGTTGTCGTCCTGCGGCGGTATAGACGGTCGAGCGGTCGTTGGCATGGCGCTGCTTATTCCCGATGCTCCCGGTTAGTTGGCCGGCTCGGGTTTGAGTTCGAAGTCCGGCACATTAACGGAGATAGCGGCTCCGCTCAAACGTATAATTGCGGGACGAGGCAATCGTGGGCTTCCCAAGGGAGTCGGCTTCGAGGTTCCCGCAAATCCACCCTTCCCCGTCTCCTTTTCTACCTCCTTCTCCCACGTCTCCCGCCTAGTCCTTCTCCGACTTGAGCCAACAACTTGGAACCCCTTCGGTCCACACGTTCCTCTATCCGGTTCTCCTCTCCCTCGATAAGACGCTACCCTCTGCCCGATCCTCCCCGAACCCTCCTACATACCACCCCCTCTATCTCTCGCCACTCTCACGGCAGATAACCGGAAACGACGATATTACGTGTCCGATTCACCGCGTCAGCCGATTCACCTTGGACCACGTGCCAGTCGTCTCTGCTTCTCCTCGAAATCTCAGCAGGGAGATAATTAACAAGAGGAGCAGACCGAGTCATTTATTAATGAACTGACGTTATCTAATGAATGACAACTTCTTCGTAGGTTCCACGTGTTGGCGAAAAAAGTAATTTGAGATAATTAAAAAAAAAAAGGAACTAAAAAATGTTGACTTCCTGTGCTGTTAAAAATTCAATAACACTTGACATATCAAATCCACTAGTTTCAATTCTGAAACTTCAGCAGATTAATATTTTTCTTAATGGTGGGACAGTCCTTTAAGTATCATTTGTTCGGCATGAGATATTTTACGTTGAGCGTAGCTATAGGGGGAGGGTGAGTAAAGTGTAATTAAAGCGGCAAGTCGTGGGACTGGAAATTAATGACCGCTGCTGGCATCGCGGATGAGTCTGACGAGGCGCGGCTGTGTTCACTTGCAGGCATAGGTCCGTTCAGTCACTTTGATCGTGCATAATGCACGGCTAAGTTACGCCGGGACTATATAACTAATTATACACTATTACGCGCTTGATTTCCCCGCGGGCGAAAAATAGACGAAATATATCAGAAGGCGGCCCCGACGAGAGTAATAAGCGCCATTAAGATCCGCCTCTCCCCTCTCCGCCACGCTCTCTCCCCATCCTTCGGCTGCTTCGTTGGACCAGCTGGAGAAACGCGAGGAGCAACGAAACGCGTGGGAACCGTAAAGGAGAAGGAGGATTGGAAGACAGACGAACTTCCCTGCCTTCTCCCTAACGGAGCTTTGCCTGGCATCGGGGATTGCTTATTAATGGCTACACTTTATCCAATTAGAATAAATTACCACTATTTCTTCCTTATACCTGCTATACATCGCGGGGCCTTCTATCCGCCAAATAAAAGTGGAAATTCGATTCGAGCCCAGTCCTATCGAAATTGCACCTCGACGTCTACCGTGGTTCTCTCAGTTTCAATGAATTCTTACCGCCAGGATAATGCACCTTTATTCCTTACACTTTCTTCCTCCTCGCTGCGCTTAACACCTGTGTACACCTTTACCCGTTCGCATTGATGGGAGAATATAATAATATCGATTATCACAATACGTGAAAGTATAACTAGCAATATCAAGAACGGAATACGAAAATTACCGTTTAAGAAAATGAGAATAGTTCGTGGACTCTCTACCGCAAGATCATTTTTAGTACATAGGAAAGTTGTATCGACAAATACCTAAGGAATGACCTTTCTCACTTGTCAACACTTTAGTTGGCGTTCGAGTGAACTTATGGTTAGGAGTGTCGGTTGATTGCATTTTCGGCCGTGAGCCGGCGGCACATGGCCGTCTTATCCGATTTACCGGAGAGAGAAAGAGACGAATCGGTGAGGTGTTGGGGGCGAGGAGCGAGGAGCGAGAAGCGAGGGGTTGGTTAGGTGGAAAGTTAAGGCCGGGTCTTTACTTAACCGTAATCGGAAGATATTGCCGGGAGCACTGTACGGAGGGCACTTTACCGGCCGTCTTAAGAAAGCACTACCTGCCGGGGCGCGCGAGGCCCGCTAACACCGGCACCGTTATTAAAAGGAGCCCCCTTTATCTCAAGCCCTCTGTCACCCCCTCGGCCTCCCCTCCCTCCACTCCTGCCATTCTTGGCACTCTCGGTGCTGGCGAATCTCTTGCTTTGAGACCCTAGCGGCTAAGAGTGTTTCTATGTCAACCTTTGTACTTTTTAGCGAGGAATCTACGGTGGGCAATGCGTCCGCTTTGTGGAGGTTCCGCGCGTCGAGCCAGCCACGAAGCGACGTCGGAAGACGAGCGCCGACGCGGTAATGGCGCGCCTTAATTTCTTCGCGGAAATGGACCGAGAAATGGAAACGGACCGGCCCGGAAAGACACTCGACGCCCGGACAAACGCGCCGACAGATATTCCGCGTAATCTCGGGTTATTTATCTGCCGCTTTATATGCGCCGGGAATTCATTTCCTTCTTTTGTTTCCCTACCTTTCTCAGTTTCTATTATTCCAAACGCGAAACACTCGCGGACCCGCGAAAACGAGTGTGAATTTTAATTGCTCCTCGAGCGTGCAACCTACCGTCCCGCCATATCATTTTTCTTAATAAGAAGTAACTATAATCATACTGTTACGGTTTAAATAACGTTCCACCCGGAATGTGTGCTGTCATACCGGAAGCCGACAAAATGCTTCCGGTATTATCCCCTCGACGTAACATGCCGTTACAAAATACGTAACAGTACATTTACACAGCGAAAATCACCTTTCATCGAAGATTATTTGATTGAGAATTTAAATTCTTTGTTTTAAATTATATATTTTGTTTTATTAACTGTTGGTGACTTTATTGGCATTGAGATATTAACGGTTTATCGCAGCCCAGTGACAATTTTTCTTTGGACAGTTCGCCCAGTACCTTGGGTCGTGCAAGCTGATACTTCCTGGTTGACTGGATGGCCATAAATTCCGAACACACGACACTTTTCATCAGGCTCTGATTACTTATTCAGTGTGCTCGCGAGCGAGTGAAGAAGATATGTCTTCCTGCTTCGAGTCACCGCTGCTGCTAGATTGATAATAATGCAGGTTCCCCTGCAGTTGACACGCTTTTCCGGCTGTCGTCTCTTGGGTTTTTCTTTTATCGTTCGCTTTTCTCAGACGAATAATATTAACGACTCACCTCAACACGATGGAATAAAACGATCATATTAGAGTGGTACGTTAACTTTCTTTTAAGATCTCATCATTTTAGAACGTTTAAGTCCGTTTTTGGTCATAATAAAGCAAAGACCGTAGAGTCGTGAATTCGACAGTATATTTATAATATCGTTTATGAGGTGTAAAAGGTGTGTATAAGGTGTAAAAAATTGTAATTTCGCCAGAAACTTGATTGTGATTTTCCTATGATTCCCCCGTATTTTTTCTGTGGTTTATAATCGGTAGCACTTTCACTTTCGTCGGAAGTCTATCTTCGTGGACCGTGATATTATCTTAATCTTGATAGTTTACTTTGTCCTGCGCAAACTTTTTCCCCGACATTCCAGGCTGGTTCTCAGGTTCCTCTTTTCGTCCGTGAAGCAGAATGGTTGGGCAACGCTGCGATCACATTTTCCCTTATTTTTTGCCAGCTTGACATTCGGCGTCGTACGTTTTGACATGGCAATTGCCGAGGTTCCCGCAGGAAGCGGCGCTTTTCCCGCTGGTGTTGGACGTCCGCGACGACGGTGCCAGGTGTTCGTCGGTCGGCTGACACATTATTTCGAGGGTGTCGCTTCGCAGGACTCGTATAAACGGCGTGTCCTTTGTCGTCGTCGACGTCGTCCTCGCTGGCCGGATAACTCCGCAGAGCGGCGCGGAATCGTCCTGCGAAACGTGCTCTTTCATCGGAATTCCGGCCAGATGGGACGTGTATCCTTCGGAAAAGTGGAAAGCAATTCTCCGGAGAGAGGGATATCCCCCCGAGCTCTCGCCTGTCATCCGGCGCCTGCCGGGACGAGCAAACCCAACTGGAGAAACTGTGGAACCCCGAAAAAGAGTGCAGCGCCTACGCGAATTCCATTCTCTCGTAATTTTCCTTCGATGCACATTCCATGAATATCTAATCTCCCACGTCACCAGCGTCGCCACATTCCGTGGACCTCCAAAGGATCTATTCATGGCAGGAAAAGGCTTTCTTTCAACAGCAATAAATATGTTAACGCTCCTCGAACAGTTACACTCAAAGAGCTTTCTTTGGATAGCTGCTCAGCAGTTTGATCTTCTTTAGCGCGTAATGAAAGGTGTGCAACACTTAAGAAACAACGTCGTTCTAAAACTTTCTATCATACACCGAGTATGGTAAAAACTGTGAGAAAAGTGGTGACCAGATTTCGTAAAAAATAATAAGATTAAATCGTATAATGATATAATTCGGTTGAAAGTTATAATAAGACTCTTGACGTGATCGGTTCCACCTTTCCTGAGGATTTGGGCAAACCGTGTAAAGCGCAAGAAAGAAAGACAAAAGCCGGGGAAATAGGTTCCTTTAACATCTTTAGTATAGAAGGGCAAAGGATCTTGGATACATGGATCTTCTTTGTGGAGCGGAGTAAGGAACGATCGGCTGACATCGGAACGAAGCTTCCAGCAGACGTCCACGGGCGACGACGAAGAAAAAGGAAGGGAGCTCGAGGGCGGCGGTCGAGGGGTGAGGAAGGTGGTTGTTTGTCTCTGCTTCCGTCTACATGGCTTCGGCCGCGCCATTGAATCGAGCCGAGCGGAGCCGCGGGCTGTTGTGTAAACTCCGGCCTTGATTGAAAAGCTCCGCACTCAAATATTGGATGATAAATCAGAGAGTGAAAGAGAGAGAGAGAGAGAGAGAGAGAGAGAGAGAGAGAGAGAGAAAGCGCCCCGGGGAAGATGGGCCATAAGACGGAAAAAGGGAGAGAAAGAGAGAGAAAATGACCAGGACATCGCTATCTGGACTACCCTTCCACCATCTCCCGTGCAAACGTATCGGTTATCGGTCAACTTTCCCAAATGATACGCAGAATTTCATGCTTAGTTAGCTCACTTACTGATCGCATTACTTATATCGACCGGAAGTTATGCCCCGAATGCTCAGCTTCAGTAGATTTTTAGCAATTTCTTTTACAAGCGCACAGAATCTCAGGTATTACTCACTTGTGTTTCTTAATAAACAATACTCAGTCGCTATTACTACTTTATTGTACAAGAATACAATGTACAACATTTGTTTGTCAACAATATTGGTACCTCGTACACCCTGAAAGTAATTATACTAAATATAAATATTTTGTCAAGCGGACACGTTCGATAGGATTTTTTTCCTGAAATGGCGTCAGAGGATTTTGTAGATATGGTAAAGGAGACGCGATATATTTGAGGATATTCTATGTAAATCGCAGTACAACGGTATTGACGTGATACGTGCCGTCTGCCGACTCACGTATCCCTTTCACCGTTTTCCTGCCTTTTTCCGCTTCGTTTTCGCGTCTACCCATGGTGCTCTCTTCCCATATATTTGCATGTGTCAAACACGTCACGCAGCAAAACGTCGTTAAAGAAAAAATTCAACTATTACTTATACGCCGTCTTAATTGAAATTATTTGCAGATACTGCAAAAATACAATGATTTTGTTCTTCACTTTTGAAATGTTTAATCACACTTGCCGATTCAGAATGAATATCCGAGAATCTGAAGTATGTCTTTTCGCATCATTTTATATGAGTTTATAATAAATTTGTGGTATCCGGTGACGTTCTTTTACTCATGCTGTTTACTTTGCGCCGATCGGGCAACCCCTCGAAAAAGCTAAGACTGTCTTTTGAATCCCACTTGAAATTACGATAAGGACCTGGCCGGGCCTATTGGGAACCGTTCAAATTCCTATAAGGACATTACGGATCTTATCGTAATTTGAAATAGGAGGCAGAAAATAGGTTGGAAGCTCTCCCCAGCCGAGAAATTCCTTTAATCGTTGCTTTCGTCCCCCTTACTTTTCGGCCCCAGCGACGGCCTCAGGTAGCGATGTGTCTCTTATTTCCCGGCAATTCCACGTCGTTCGCGAATTATCCCCGTCGTGACGCCTATCCGGGCGTCCGCATCCTGAGGGTGGCAAGACCCCTGGCAAAATGGGCCGACGGTGTCGGGGTACAACGACGACGAAGACGACGCCGAGTCATATTTAGACATCCTATAAATCCCGGGCCAGGCCGGCACCGCCGTCGTTGCCTTTAATTTTGCTCAGGTGTTAAGGGATTCGCAGTGGTAAGGAGGAAAATTCTCTGGGTTAGTCGTCGTTAGGATACCGGCCTACCGACCTCATGAACAAACTTCGGATCAAATGATGTCATTATGAGAACTTCTGCCTCCTACTTACATTAAACAAAACTTTGAGGTATCCAATCAGGAGATGAGGTGAATATAGTTTCCCTCTCATTGTGCTTGAAATTCTATCCAGATAATTAAATACACCTGAGTGGGAAACGTTTAGACTGAAGTAACTTGTTCTCAGATCGAAAATAGTTTCTAAAACTAATTAGTAATTCATCAAAAAAACTCTAAACATTATATTATTTGAAGTACTTATTCCAGAAATGTAATCAGTTCTAAAAAAATATTTGAAAAATAAGTTCACCTCTGTGGATAAATTGCGCAAAACTGTTACTATTTTAGACACGAGAAAAATCATACGAAATTATTCAAAAGCTGTTAATCCGTCAACGCCGTTGCAACTGAGGGAAAAACCAATTGCCCGGAAAATTGTGCACGGAATTGAATTTCAGAATTTCGTTGGCCTTTTGGCTGGGGAGGAAACGTCCAATAGAAAAAGGAAACCTTTTTCCCGACCCGCCCCCTTATTATAACAAGAAGTACGTCGCACAAGGCTGATTTCTTATACATGGAGGGAGAGAAATGTGTTGGCCGTGGCCGACAGCCTCCGGCACTCTATTGTCACGTCGATTTCGCGCTGAATTTAGAAATTTATCCGCGAGAAACACGCGCGCTTGCTCCTGACGCTGACTTATTAACGGCAAGAAGGGCGGCGATGAGTTCTACTCGACGCTGGCCCCTACCGTTTCGCATCCCCCACTCCCCGACCCACGTTTTTTCTGCTACATGCAATATTAGAGCCGTCGATGTGTCCCCTCGCTTTAGAAATTCATGCAAATTTTATTTCCGCACGATCAGACATTCCACGACGCTGTAAAAATCCGTACGTCACTAAATTTCCGTCAAAGTTATGCCATGAACTTCATTTAAATTGCGCCCAGCTCGAACATGCTTACAATAATAAGATTGTGCGCATAATTAAGTTTAGTGAAACGCGAGAGAAATTTTGAAGGTTGGCGCGAGGAAGAAGTATTCGTAAGTCGACGATCCCCAGTGGGCTTCTTCGTGCAGCCCCTTAACCGTCCTTCGAAGAATGCCAGCCCTGCATCGGCGGATAATGAAATGAAATACGTCGGAAATATTTAATAAGTTTCCGTTGCCGGCGAGTCGGTCGCCTCTGGTATCCTTGTCCTTAGCGAATTCTCTCCCGAGGCATTCTCAACGTAAATTAGAGTTTTCACGGGTTCATCCCCCGTCAACTCCATGGCGAGCCCTTCACTGCCAGTTTCTCTTTAAGAATGCACACACTTTCAGGGATTCGGTTTAAAAGCCCTTCATCGCTCACCAGTAATGTCGAAGAATTCCATTCTGCTTGCTGTTTCTCAGCGATTCTGCAATCTGGCCTTCAATATCATAACACTAAATATGGATACTTCGACCGAAACATGGCCTTACGAATTTCATTATTTAAAATCACTGCATCTTCTGCTGCTCGGTGTAAAGTAACCTTCGATTGTGAAAGACCGTAGTTTGAGCATATTCCAAATCCGATATCCAAAGAATTTTACCCCTAAACGGAATTGGGACAAGGAAAGCAAAAGTGTAACATATGGTGCTGAATAAAGAGACAAACTTGCATTTAGGGAAATTATATTTGACGAAGAACAAAACATTAGAAAGTGACATCATGGAATTTCATACTTTTTAGAAGATCCGTACGCTTGGGTAAATTTGAGTTTGGTGCAATGGACGTTTAGGGGGAGGAATATGAGACGGACGATTTAACCGAAAGTCGCTGGAATTTCCGGGGCAGCGTTTACCTTCGTTCCGCGTCTTTTCCAGCCGAAGAATTTTCCGAAAGGGCCGAGCGGCCCTAAATTTGGGTCAGTCGTATCCGTCGTCGACTATCCGCCGGGAAATATTACTCGATAGCCCGTGAACTCGAACGATACTGCCCTCCGCGTGACCTGGAAAGCTCGGCAGTCATGCATATGCAGAGGATCCCCGCCTGTGATTTCCATGAGGCTCTCTGTAACGTCAAAAGCTTTTTACACGCGGATAATTCCTGGCTCGCGTCGAACCAAACACCGTTCCACGTTATCCCGCCTGCGATACGAAAATCCCCGACGTTACGTCGCGCTATTTATTATCTTCCAAATGGCCCTCTCTATACGCGCCCGGGATTTTTTCCGTCGAACCATCTCCATCTACGCCGAAAAGTCGGTTTATCCCATTACGAAGCTCGCTGCACGATACATGCACGACGCTTTATGTATGAATGCCATTTTTTATAAGCCAAAATCATTTTTCAACCTCGAGTAAATGGTTTTCAAAAACGCTCAGTGCAATTATTTTTAAAGAACTGTTTATGAGTTTTGCAACAGGGACTAGTATGGATTTTACCTAATCATATAAAAATGAAAAGACAGTCGTTACTTTTTGGAAAATGAGCAAAATGTCGTCTCGATGTTAGATGAATTTGATGAAATCTTGCAGAAAATTACGAGCGTTCGGCCCAATCTTCGATCCAATGATGAATCTTTTGAGACTTCCCCAAAGTGTCGAAGACTTTCCGGGTAAAGGAACTGCGATTTTGCTGCGAGCTGCAGAAACTTTGGTTTTACGACGGTATTCATGAGCGTTAAATCTCCTCGGTATTTCTCGAAATTAGATAGTGTCGTCGGGAGTCCCAGCATAAAACGTCTTTATGCAGCATTACGCACGCTCATGTAAGTTTTCGCGCCCGCATGTAAGCGACCGCGAGGATTATGAAAATGCGAGCGTCGAAGTACAAACTGTCGGCTGAGTCCGCGGGAAACTTTGGCCCACGCGCCACTTTCTTTCCCTTCCCGGTCTTCTACTTTCCGCCACGGTTTTCCCCCGGCGGTACACTTAATTCGAACGTAAGTCGCGTAAGCGGTTTTACGATCGCACTCGAGCGAGGACCATCGGCGAACTCGTCGCCGGGCTCGTTCGATTCCATCGTCGAATTTATCGGCGGAAAACAACGGTGCGTCTCGATTCTGTCGACGTCTCACCCCTCTCCATCCCTTTCCCTGCCCACCCCCCCCTCTCCACTCACGCCCAGAGCCCTCCGCGCCCGTTCAGGAAATAGGTAATTCATTGGCGCACAGATTGACTGCGAAACTCGTCAGATTTACGGTCGATTTTCGTCCGTTTTCCGCTTGGCGCGGCAACGATTTTCCCAACGGCCTCGAAATTCCCGTCCCCCCCCCCCCGATACCTACTTCTGTCATTTGCCTCGAGTTTCTCGCTGCTCGCTGCGTAGGTGCCGAACTCTAACCCGCTGGAAGTGTGTACGGGAACTTCTCAATAGACGCGAAACGAGGTAAATCAGCTTTGCCGATGTTCAATCACGAATCACGACTGGTCCTCGCCTTTCCAGTAGAATAGAAGAAATCAGGACATCGATCGCCTAACTTTCGTACGGTCGTCTAAGCTGAAAAACTTCCTGTAGTCTCAACATCAGTCATTTGATTAACCATGTTTCCGTTGACACACGACCAGCAGTACAAGAAAAACCTTTTTCCTTTCATATGAAAGAACTCGTAATACTTCATTCGTCTAAGAAATCGTATCTGCAAGGGACAAAATTGTCATTACCTTCTTTCTGTATTCTTTTTCCTCCAGTTAGACGTTCAATGTCAGAGAAAAAGGTAATCTACATTCTGAAGGAATTAAGCAGTTTCATTACCCTAAATAGACTGAGCTTTTTGGCAGCTGTCAATCGAAATCGACGTTGGCTCCCTAGCGAAGGATCGGCCGAGACGGTTGCTGACGGTCTTCCTCGTCGAAGGTTCTCGCGTCGACAAAGTTTTGCTCATGCAACGACGTCGAGTTGGCCCATGTCGACTTCCTACGTAGACGGTAACGTCATTTAAGTGGCGTGCACGATCGTGCTTACAGGGTCGTGACAAATCCACGGAAAGGCCAACGATGTGCACGCGCAAACACATTCACATGTCGATTACACATACATATATACATACATACGGTATATACGGGTTTAGCGTAAACAGCGAGCGACATACACAAGCGGACTATGCATATTTGTGCATAAGCTTATGCTAACGTATTCCAATGCGCCTGTGTAACCGCAAAAATGCTCACACGTATTCTCATGCTTTGTTGTTCTTTCGAAAACGTATACGCTTTGAAATATCATACATTGGACTGCACACGTACAGAGAAGTGGTTGCCTATACCCAGAACTGTGCACAAATTGTACATATACTATACAGAGATATTCTTGTATATATGTACGACATGTTCACGAATACTCGTAGAAATTCACAGGGACGTGTGTGTGATCGCAAACGGCTTCTCACACGGCTCGCATTTGCATATGAAAACCAGGAAGTCTCGAGGCTTGCCTCTTACGAGGGTGGGCAGTGAGGGGGCTGGAGAGGTGGGGGCGGGGATGGGAAGGTCGCGTTGCAGAGGGTTTCGATGGAGCAAGAGAGCAACCGTAGGGAACAGCAACGGCAACAGCAACAGTAACAGCAACGGCAACGCGGAGCGCCTCTCGCTTGGGTCGTCTTAAATATTCAATGCCGTCACGTTCTCAACTCGACATGCAGATTAGCAGCGGCGAATCACATGTTCCTGCATGGGGTTCCGTGTCGTATTCGGCTCTGGGTTATTCTATTCTTCACCCTCCTCCTCTTTCTTCTTCTTTCTCTCTCTCTCAAGCTTCACCCTCTCCTGGCGGCGACGTTTTTCCACGTCAATTCCACGCACTAATGATTCATAAGGAAAGAGCATTTATCTTTTATACGCCACCAAATGTGTCGACCTCGTGTTTCGAGCAAAGCCTCCGTTTGTGGCTTAGCAATTTTCTGTTGCTGCTCTAAGCGCAAAACCATTGATGCGATATTAATTTATGTGTGCACGTGTAGCACTATTGATTTCGCATAATAAATGAGCAGAGCGATATTTACTGAATCATCGTCGATGTAGTTCCTCTACCTAAGTGTCGTTAAAGGAATACTAATAGTTGGGAGTTGCCGGAGCAATTAAGACGTAGGGATATTTTCCGTGCGGTAAGTTACCTTACGGTCGTTACGACGTACTTAGCATTACTTATTTAACGATCGTTCCAAGTTTTTCCCGTAATTTCCCTTTCCGTTGTGCCACGTTGTTCCGTGGTTTCTTTTCGGATGAAAATGAGTGTGAAACGAGCGCTCGCAAGGCCAAGACGTTCTCAAACGGTCCTTTAATCTTTGCCAGGCACGCTTTACAAAAGCACCCTTCGGCTCATAATGTAATTCGCGAAGCTTTGTGCGAATGGCAGTGCAAAAGCGTAGTCACAAGAGATTTTAGGTAGCGGTGTAAGGTAAGAAAACACGGAAAAGTTTGGCGTCGGGTGAGATTGAAAGATAAAGAAGGAGGGGCCGGCAGGAAGGCCAGGGGGTAAGAAACAGGTCTAAGGAGGGGAGGGACGGCGGGAAAGGTAAAGTCACTTTATGTTTCTTAAGTTTCCTTTTAGCCGCGGCAGACCCAAGTCGACTGTTCGGCTTCGTAAGGTTACTCCATATAAATGCAAAGGGATCCGCGGGCCTTTCATGTTGTTAACGTGACTCCACTATACTCTGTTGGCAACCGCGTACCCCCCACACCCCTATCCCCACCTGGCAGTCGGCCCCTTCGGATCGTCGCTGGAGCTGCGCGAAAGCGTACGCGAGTTTGTCGGGACCAGAACCCATTAAAATCTGCAAAGACGAGCGCTTTGGGCGGAAGACGAAAGGAGATCGAACGGCCGCTTTTATCGGAGCACCGGAAAGGGAACGAAAGCCTCCACTGTCGTCTACCGTTCGACTAGATTGGGAATTTGCTTTTCAACGAAAATACCAATCCCTTAGATTCTCATGCTTCCGATGAATGTCCCCAAATTCTCACGTATCAATTCAGCATCTGCTCCCTGTGTAACGAATGAAAAAATACAGCCGCAAGGGTAACTTCTAACATTCCTTTATCCAACACTAGCTGATTTTGATGAAATTACGCGAAGGAAAAATATTATAGCAGCGTATTTTGTAAAGCGTCCTAGGAGATCGAAGGACTACAGTTGTGCAGATGTATTTTCTTGGCCGTTTACCCGACCTAGTCTTTGTAATCTGACCTCGAAAGAATGACCCTCGATTTTTCTCCACTAGGACGCCATCGGTTGTCCTTTGTCGTTTTCTTCCTTCGCTTCGTCACGTCCGCTCCCTTGCTGCCCCTTGGCCTCATTTAGTATCTGTTGTTTTGCCGTCCCCGCTGCGCGATCTTTAGTTTTAATTACGGGGGAGCCCTGACGTTTATTGCTACTTCTTGCGGCGTTTGCCGGGCACGAAGAGACGCGGGGCGCGAAGGGCGGAGTTCTCCGGCTCTCCCAGCAGCTTGTCGCGAAGTAGAAAGATAGAGAGGGCGGGGGAGGGCCGGAGACCTCCGGAGATGAATTCCCGAAACTAGACAGCTTGCGAAATGAACTTCCTTCGGGGCGAGAGAGCAGCCCTCCGTGGACGACATTATTTTTCATGGAAATTGTCGCTACGGCCAACCGAAAGCACCCTTGTCTTCCCCTGGGCAAACTCCTACGCCATTTCTTTGGACAAATCGCTGTATCTTCCTTGCAACTCGATGCAACTTCACATGCTTTGAAATTATCTCTATCGTCTCTAGAGATAAAGATATTTTAATACTGCATTGGTTCCTCATCTCGAGAAATGACTTTATCTTAAACTTACAAGTGCTCTAAAAAGCTTTAAAGAAAATTAAACAGTCGCATCTGCACTGTCTGAATTAATATCAATCTTTTTACTCAATATCGTAAACTGATGACCTAGTAATTTAGGACAACCTACGGTAACATTTTTCAATCTGTATATTCTATGGACACTTACACAGATGTAAGTATACCTTGTCCACTAGCGGCAAAGTACTCGATACGCTATATGCAGTGCCCTGTGTAATTGGCTCGACCTAGCAATGCAGTGGACGAAGGGGAGGGTCGGGGGTTGGCGCCTTAGGTTTCTCACGGACAACCGCGCAGGTTGTGGATATAGCGACGATAACCCCGCGTCCCCGGGCAGCTGCTCCTCGTTCCGAGTCCTTTGCCAGGATCCTTCTCACCCACTTACTCTGATTTAGTTCCCTATCGCGCAAAACGAAGCCATTCGAACGCGGACTCGGGCTGAACAGCGCGCTCGATAAACTCGAATCACCAAGACGACATTCTTCCTTTTCGCGCTACTTCGCCAAGATCCCCGTCTATTCGATTTTATTTAGACCCTGCACTACCTTCGGCAACACGTGCACCAATCCTAACTGTAACGATCCATTCAGTTCATGCTTTTCTATCATTTCCATATAACCAAATGTCGGTTGTTCAATATTAATTTACTTAATATTAATGGACAACGGGTATGAACGAACATTAAAATTCTATGTACATAGAGAATAATTTCAATAATCGCCGCAATAATCTTCAGCGTTAAGCCATGTATTGAAAATTATATATGCGATATTTCATGCCTCGATGAAATAGTGCAATATTTTAACGCTGCCAGATTTTCAGTGTTACGGCACCGTTTACTTGTATTTACTACGGTGTTATTACCAGGTTGCCGTATTAATCAGGACCTTCCACAGGCCTAGAATCTTGCGAAGTAAGGAAGTCTAAGCTCGTATATCGTGATTTAAAATTCATAGCTCGTTGGTCGTCTACGCGCGTCTTGCCGCGTATATCTGCGTATCGTAGTTTTACGAGTTGCATAGTTGGCGAGCATAACACGGCCGCTATCTATCTAACTTCTTGAAACATCACTAAAAGCGGATCGTACGTTTGCCGAGCTGCTTGCGGCTTCGCACACGGGCAATGCAGTTAGGTAATACACGTATTTACCGGGAGCGCGGGGATTTAGCGGAGGGCCAATAAAAATGCACGAACAGCAGATTACCCTTTCGTATCCGCAACAACTAATCACGGCTTAGCGCTGGGATACGAGCGCCTGTTTCTACCCCTTGTCGTTCCCCATCCCCCCGCTCCTGATCTTACAACTCCCCACTCTTTTGCTCTATATTTCCTTCACACCCTTTCTCCACCGCCTCTCCTGTTCTCCGGGAACTTTGTACACGTAACGAACTTTGCCACCTTTACACCTGATTCTTGGTTTTCAGTTTTTTATTTCTTAACAGATTGTTTCGATTTCCTTCTGTTTCTGTTTTTACATTCTCTTAACTTGAACTTAACTTTCACTTTAATACGCACCGTGTAGATTGTCTTAACCCATTCTGCCTTAATGCTACGACTCCCGTAATTTTTAATTCTTAAGTTTTTATTATTTATTTTTTCTTTGACATTCTTTTTGCGATTACAATCATCCATGCAGCAACTTGCTTCTTGTTTCACTGCTCCTCTTCTAGCCTCTCGTACAATTTGCTGGAATTCTGCTTTGGCCAACTCCCTGACGCATCTCTTCTTCATCCTTTCGGCTTCGCTGTTTCCGCCGTTGTTCGCTTTGCTTCTCCTACCGCGGATGATGAATGAGGGATTATTTCCAGCCGGGCCGCTACCACGGCGAGAAGTTTGTGATAAATTTGAAGTTTCTTTAAAACAATAAGTTGCCAGCAACGCAGCAGCCAGTCGATACGAGAAACCGCCATCTTTCATAATCGATTATTAACGAACGAGCCATCCCCTCGGCAAGAGGGTAAACTTTCCTCCCTTTTCAGCATGGACTGGAGTGGACCTGAGAATAGTGAGTTTATGTATAAAGAGAGAGGAAGGGCGAGAGTTGAATGATGCCCTACTGGTGATGGACGAGCAGCAGGTGCGGTCATTTCGCTACTAAACTCTCCTTTGATTAATCGAATGTTGCTGGAAGAGGCAGTTCGACCAAGTAGCTCAACCTAAAGATATTATCCCTTCGCTAATAGAATGACGAATTCGTGCACCACAATATTTCGCCGCGAACGTTTGCCAAATGGATCGAAGAATTTCTTATCGGCATTACTGCATTAACGATATGACAGAAATATCTATATGCCATTTATGTGAAATACGGTAATATTGATTGTCTCGCAAGTAATTACATTTAGGCTTATGAATGTGTCCATAAATCAGTTATTATTGTAAGACCTTTTACCGCGCTTGCATCTTACATGTCCATTGCCCTGATCACCGTGTCGTAGAGGGAAGTGTTATTACCGCGATACTCGGAATAACTGGGTGTCGCTGTTGAACAACGATCTGATTCACATTGGGACAAGGCGCGAGACGGGGAAACCCAATCCCCCGAAAGATCACGTGGTAATCTTCGGCTAAGCGACGGGGCGGAACAACAATTACGAATGGTGCTGCTATCTACGAGGAGGGAGACCGTTCGTTCGTGTGCGACCCCCCCGACAAACACAACTTCGACTGACGAATTTATGCGGGTGTATAGGTCGGTGCTCCGCAAGGTTTGTGTGTGTGTAAATCAACTGTCGTGTTAACCGCAAATCCTCGTGCGACGGATTGACGCGCGAGACGCCATCGAAGGCGCGATGCCGGGTTCAGACCGTTCAGAGTAGAGGAAAAGTCCTCACAAAAAAAGGAAGGAGTCGAGTCGATGAACCGTAGTAGGCTTGTAGTAAGGGGGAAGGTGTTATATTTAAGGAGAACGTATATAAGAACCGTGGAAGATATGGCGAGCGAAAGAATGAAAAAAAATCATTAGTGATAGCGAAGGAAATAATAGGCCATGAATATAAAAATAAGGAAGAAAAGAAGTTTCGAACTATCAGGAGTAAATTAATGCCCATCGACGGACCAGAAAGAATTTAACATGAGGAAAGGGAATGAAGAAGATGAATAGGGACAGATAGGAAATGGGCAGCCATAAAAATGTAGGAAAAAAGATACGAACCGTAAGATAAGGCAAAAAGTATGAGTGTAGGCGCTGTAAGATAGTGACGATCACAGAGAAACGAGGAAAGGGGGAAGGTTCACAGGTAGGGGGAGAGTAACACAAGGAAAGGAAAGTTAAATAGGAACGATTTAGAATGAGCAACGTAGATTGGAAAAATGGGGAAAAACGAAAAGAATATGGGCGTAAGGGTGGAAAATTGCGAGAAGAGAATCGAGAGCAGTAAAAGAGGCTGTAATAGAATTTTTCGGGGAGGGAAAAGATTGAAGGATCATAAGTGGAAGATTGTATGGCCTTTCTCATCGCAGTGTTCTCTGAACAAGAACTTCACAAGATTTTTCTCAGTTTTCCAAAAGAGGTTTCAATTAAAAAAATTAAAAATGTTTTAAGCTCCAAACCACAAAAATTTACGTCATTGAATTGTTTCATTATGGTGAATAATAAAGAGAAAATCTAAGGAAATAGAAAAATCCATACTAACTTTTTTAATCAAGTAACCATGTTCTTACTTTACTAAAAAAAATTGTGGTTTATACTAAAACTAATGTTACATTTTCGCTGTACGATTGATAGTACAGTCATAATTGTTGACAATCACATCCTAGTGGACGGAAGGAATTCACATTCCAAGGAATATTGGTGAAGGGACGAGACAAAGTTTTGTGCGATTCACCTGAGAGGTGTGCAGGCGGGGAACAAAAGGGGTTGGAGCGGTTCGGATTGACGCGCGACATAACTTGCAATTCGGTAACGGCAGGTGCTACGGTCACGCTAAACCGCAGTTTAATTACTGTGCCCCCGTGAATTGGCTCGCTGGCAGTACTGTCACGCGCAACGGTGTGCAAATTGATCTCTGTGGACCTTCCCCTTCCCCTTCCCCTTCTCCCAACATCGGCGTCTCTTCGGCGCTTTACACTTGATTGATCCCTTTTTGTTCAAGTCGTCAGTAGAGATAAAAATTGTACAGATGACCAATCGTCTTGCCGAACAAACTAGTTCGTCTTAAAGATACGTGTAAAAATGAGAATGATGTTAAAATAGAAACGCTTTAACGGTGTTTATCGTATTTCCGCTTTGACTCGTTTTCTACAATTGTCCGTCAAATTCTGTGTGCTATTTTAAGCAGACATCAGCTCTCCTGCACGATAATAGATCGACGATGCGTGAATGATATTTTATTAATTGTTATTGTCAGCGTGTCTCGTGGAAAGCTAGCACGTTGAATTATTGTTCAAATGCGGATAGGGGAAAGCCGAGTGAGCTGAGTGTGTAAAGCGGGGGTTCGGCTTTACCGACCATGAACACACATTTTACAGTCCACGCATTATTTGTTAATTTATCGAGCACACGCTGTCCCGATTCTTGCTGCCTATTTAAACACTGTAATCCCGCTGATCGTGTAATATTTCACGCGCAAATGGTTTCTGTGCGCTGAGCTTAAAGGTATATTTCTACGCGCGTGTGAACGTGCTCTCAAGAGCAGATAGAAAAATAGCGACATGTTTTATACCAACGGATGTGTGTGTAGAAATTTCATATAGCACTCTAACGGCAAAAGCAAGTATAGCAAACATCATATCCTATTGCACGTAATAAATTCCAACAGAAATTTGCCTCAATTCAAAGTGGATCAGTTGTAGGAATAAGAAATTGTCGTTTCCTGTCTCACATCCACACACTACTAATTGTAATCCTAATTACTTCAAATTTGGTCGTACATGTGATTAACCGATAAATATGGAGACGAAAATTAATGTTGCCACGTGTGTACTCATCAAACGTTAGGATACACCGTATTCTATTCAGCTGGGCGGTCGTTGGTTTGTGTTAAATGTTGAAAGTAGCAAACATCGGTCGAGGTTTTCCCGTGTGTGGTTGAAAGCTACCGAACCGTTCTGCCAAAAGAAATAAAGGGTTTTCATCGGAAGGACGGTGGATCAGTGCAGGTGGACGGGCACCAGCGGATTAAGGATTCTCATTGGTCCGCAGGGTAAAGCACAGGCTGAAGGGAGAGCCGAAATAGTCGTCGGCATGATTCTCTCTCGGGTGGCAATTTTTTTCCTTCCTCGAAAAAGCGGCGAGACGAACGAACGGAGAAACAGCAGGACACGAGTTTAATTATGGAACGGCCACTAAAAACTTTGGACCAGGCGAAAAAGGTGTGCTCACAGCACGTGCGCCCGCCACCCCACTTTCCCCAACCAACCTGAAAACGACAGCACAGCAGAGAAGGACGAGGACGAAGGTCCGAATACCGTGGAGTATCCGGATAAAATAAAAAGGGACAAGAGGAGGACCGAAATATATACTATATGGAAGAAAATAATGACAGAATAAGTGACAGAAATGAAGATAAATAGGAGTAGGAAAGGATGTAAACCGGCAGTAGCGAAGAAAAAGACGAAACTTCTGGGAAATGTGGAAAAACAAAGTTTAAGATTATGACAGAAGTTGGAACGCGTATATTACGATATTTTTATGACTTTAGTAGAATGGAAAACGGTTGTCTTACGTTCATTTTCTTCTTCAAAGCATGTCTTCTACAGACGGCTGCACCATGGAGTTGATATGAATTGTTTAACAGGGTAAATCAGCGTTAATGTTTCCGCTTGTATATGCTTAGAGAAAAAATTTCAGTGAAACGGGGAAAGAAGATTACGAGGAGAAAAAGGACAAGAGAGGTCTTTTCGGTAGGTCGATGTCTCCGTATAGGGAATGGAGTTGGGGCGGTGGTGGTTCGGTCGTTTTCCACTGGAGCCTACGCCAAGTGTCAATGCCACTAATGGCGCACGGCGGAGCTTTCAATGCTTTTAATTATTTCCATCTTTCTTCGGCGGGGCCGACTTCAAAGGGCACTCGATCGACCGTTTCCCGTCGAGCGCCGGCCCCGCTACGCTCAATCGACTCTTTCCTTTCACTCCCGCCTTTCCTTTCGTTTTTCATTTTTTGCCCCTCTACCGCCCTGGTCTCGAGCTTTACCGTGAAAATATAAAACCTCCGCTCCGGACGAACCATCCGCGGACCATAATTGCCCGTCCGAGTAACTGCAGCTGATAACTTCATTATGAAATTCCCGATTCGTTTCATTAAAGTACATCGTCGATTCTCTGGAACGCGCGTGGGTACGCCCGAACGGCCAATCAACGGCATGTCGATTCTTCCCGTCTTCAAGAGCGAAGTCCTTCCTCACAAAAGTGAGGAGAAATAAAAGAAACTAGCATGGACGTAGCAGTATTTTCCTTTTCTCCGTATTAACCGATCAACATGGAAATCGTCAAAGAACGTCTGTTTGCGTTCAGACGATGAATAAAGTTCTCTTCTCCTTCTCCTGTGTCGTCTACTGAACTGTCAATAATTTTAAGCTAATTCTCACGGACAAATTACCACTAATACCGCGATATCTGAATTCTCATCGTGTCCTTGTTGTATCTTAAAGAAAAATAAACTCTTCGCATTAGATCCTTATGTTCTCGTATGATTCGTAATTGTTTGTTTCTTAAGTAAGACTTTCTTATATGCAATTGAACGACACTCGTTATTTTCGCATTATCCTCGATCTTTGCAGTCGTGACGGGACGATGTGGATAGCCGTGGGGCACAGCATCAACTTGTACCATCTCCGCTGGAATCAAAAAGGGAGACGGCAAAGGCCACTGGCATCGCGCCGCTCTGCCTGTAAACTTGCTTAAAAACTTTACAGTCAGCTTGGAATTTCAGGCTCGCCTCTCGCGGAGAATGCAAGCGAAAACGGAAGAAAGGCTAGGAGGAAGACAGACCGAGGGAAAGGGTGTACTCTCCTTCTCTCTCCTTTCTCCTAAACACCGTCGGTTGTGTAGTTTAATTTCTCTTTATCGCCGTGTTTCAAATTTTTTTCACCCTCTTCTTCCATAAGCCAGCATTTTCTTATCGTTCTCTTTAAAGTCGTTACTTTTCCTGGAGACCATCAGTAACAAGTAACAAGACCATCAGTAACAGTGACGAGGGATGAGTATGATAATACTATTCTGAAGTTTACCTGCAATTGGCGGAAAACTCGCGACGTGAAGGCCCACGTCAGCGATTTCCGTACTCCCTGCCAGTTTCCGCCCTGCACATATACATTCGTCCTATATCTTGTTTATGCATGCATATCGCGGCCGTCCCGTCAACGTGAGGCGGGCCCGAGGGGCGGGTGGGGGGGGGTGGTAGGGGAGGGGAGGACAGTGGCAGTGATACGCTGTATCGCATGCAATCTCAAGCCCGGTGACGGGACAGGATATCTCGCGTCGTGCTTCCAACGCGACACTCTTACTCCTGGCACATTATCGTTGCAACGCTCGCGTCCTACCGACTATGAATTTGCTGTCGTCATACGAGCCACAATTTTCAGCAAATGTCAAGGTACCGCGATCACTAGTCGTTGCGGACAACGCGTATTTCGGAAACAATAAACAACGCGCGTTTACGACCCACGTTTAACGAGATTCTTTTTAATAACAAATATACGACATTACAGGATGAAACATAGCTCGCTGCAGGATTTAATATTCTCTTCTCTTGTCTGACACGAATTTATGGTCAAAATGTAGCAACTGTAGAAATATGGTCTTGTACAAAATTCATGCGCTTACTGAAATAATGCTTGTCCGTATTTAACGAACTGTGCGCTGCAAGCCCCATGGAGTACATTGCACAGAACAATGGAATTCTTCGAAAATTATGCAAAAATTAAGATTGCTCGCAGAGTCGTTAATTATTTTTCCCCCTCTTAATGGCAAGTACAACTGGGTTACGAAGTTAGCACTGGGCGGTTCTTTAGTTGCGTGCAACCATTGTCTTATCCGCCATTAATCTCGATCATAAACGATCCAGGGCCCCCCTGATACGACGCAGTTTCATATAATAATACGGCATTTTATAACGTCGCATTAATTTCGGACATAAAGCCGGCAGGACGAGCATCACATCGTCCCATGATTCTGCTTTCGATCGTTTAACCAGTCGCCTCACATTTGCGAGAATGTCGCAACAGACACGAAGTAAATGATAACAAACGTAATGAACAACTTGTCGTCTCTTACCGAAAAAGAAATTTCTAAAAAAATGACATACGCTGTGTAGCATTTGATAAATTGCTTTTACAAATAAAGCGTACCGAATTATTTTGATTAGAGGTAGTTACGATGAGTAGGGAAATTTAACAACGCACGCACAACATGTGAAAGAAAATTTATTTATTTAACGTGCAATCATTATGCATTGACGCACCATCGCCGACGTTGCAAGTCTCGCAAAAGCCATCTGTTCCCGTGGCAAGTTCTGCGGCAATGCGAGCCTGCCATTCGTGCGCTGGATTATTGCGGTTCCGAGTTACATTCCCGATTCGTTTCTACGCGAGCGAGCATATTCGACTCGTCAGCAATAGGCTCCATTTCCTCGGCCCACGGAATATGTCTGAATTCAACTTGTCGTGCCATACGTCTTCGTATTATGTCTATGCATCTATGTCCGTTCCTGCTTTCTTCCCAAACCTACCACTGCTCCCTCGCTCTTCTCATTCCCGTCTCCTGTTCTCCTTAGTATCTGGTTCATCGTTACCCATCATTAATGCTGTATAAAATATGTAGCACTTGGGTCAAAGTAGTTAGAGCTGAACAGAAAAATATACACGACAGGCTAAAATATTTTTAAGACTCACATTTATAATTGAGTGGTAAAAGTTGTGAGAAATTATTGGCAGGATCAGGAAACTTGCAGTGCTTCTAGATCCAAACGTCCCTCATGATCCCGCTCATTTCCTACATCGGTCTCTGTATTTCTCCTATCCGTCCGGACTAGGACGGGCGCGATGCAAACCGTTGTCTATCCTCCTCTGCGGAGCCATGTACCTCCGGTAATATCGCATTATGCCCCCGCGACTAATGGAGATGCTAATTCCATTCTCGCGCCATTGGCTTCCCTGGAAGTAGCACCGGCAGACACGGGGGTTGAAAGGGCCGTTGAGGGGTGGGGAAGGAGGAAGACCGTGGTTGGCGAGGAAGATAGAGGAACAGGAAAGACGGTGGGAGGCTCTTCCATCTCCGAGTCACCTCAATCTCCCGCAATCGCGCGGAATATCATGAATGCCGGAGTGTATCTCGATGAATGGCCGTCCCACGGAAGGCCGGCATTACCGGTGAAATGGGCTATTCGGTCGATTGATTGATTTACCTGCTCGTCATCGTTTCGCACGACCGGAACTCACGCTCGTTTCGCACTGATATCGTCGCCTTATTGCGTCGCTTGCCTTGGCAATTTACTTCCGCGGTTTCTCCGTCGTTTCACCTGTCACCTACGCAAATCGCAAACTTTCGGCTCTTTGATGTCACACACTTTATCCACTACGTTTACACAGTTATAGTAAGAAATGAATATTGTGACGATACGCTCTATCAACCGCGTCTTCCTTGTCCTTTATTACTTTCTAAGGCATATACCGATTTTGATTATTTCCAAAATAAGTTTTAATGCGATTTGGTTTATTGCCAAGGCTTCGGGCGGGAATGCAATTACGCTGATCAGATCAATTTGGAGACACGATAGTCGGCTCGGCAGGGAAAGGGAGAGTCCGAGGGTAGAAAAGCCCAGTGGACGGAAGTTGCGTGGTGGTCGCATGTAAAATTCAACAAGGTGAATCAAGGCGAGCGCAAGTGGCACATCGCGTGCATTCGTGGACGGCGAGCACCTTAAACGTCCTCCTCGACTTCCCTTTCCTGCCCCTTGCCACCCCTCGTCTCTGCCGACGACTACCCTTTCGATTGCCATCCGCTTCGGTGTCCCCAGCCGCCCGTTCGGCCATAACCTCTTCCGCTTCCACCTTTTACCCCCGTACCGAGCGGCCCGTTCTCCTTATTCCTTCAATCTCGTATTATCCCGCAAATAGCTTGCCTACTCGACCGTCCGGAACGTCCAGCTGTCCGCTTTCCTTCGTGCAGAAACGCAATGCGATCGATAGGCGCTCTGTTCCTCTTCTTCCGCTTCTTCTCCACTTCTCTCCTTTTTCCTTCCGCCCACCACCCCCTCACTTACAGCGACTGTCAATGTGGATTTTCCAGCGCTCCTCTGACCGGTCGACGATCCTTCCTCTCGCATTCCGATAAAATGTTCCTAATTTACTCACATTTTTCCTTATATTTCAAATAGGACCTTCTCTTCCTGCCACGATTCTTCTTTATTCATCATTATTATCATTTCGAACTTCGAATCGTGTACTCAGTTTACATATTTACGCAAAACTTTGAAACACGCGTAATTGAAAAGTCCAAAGTGTTTTATATGCGTCGTATTGCTCTTAAAACACATTAACAATTAACACGTTTATTGCGTGATTGCGAATGAAAATTGACCGCTTAATGCCGACAGCTGAGTTATAAAAAAAGTGATTGCTTTATTATCTCGGTAATTGAAAAATATGACGCACTATATCATTGCCTTTGAAGATATGCATAGATAGTTACGTTAGTGAGTTTTGCATTACTTGTACGCGATTGTCCTCGTTGGCGTTTAACGACCTATACATATTTCCAGCCTCTTATAATTGAATATGCACACGCACACGATCGTCAAGCCTTGCCATGTGTGCGGAAAAATGTTAAAAGCCGTGGTTTTTTTGCACTTTTTCCTTGCGCAACATCAGCGGGGAAGCATCGAGAATTCATCGGCGTGCAGTGCCTGCGCCAGCAGCGCCTTAAATTAATGATCTTGAAAGCCTAAAGCGTCGGCAGACACCTCGGAACAGGAGAATGCACTCAAGGGGTGACCGCCAGCTCCTAAGTCTCTTAGACCACGATCTGCCCCTTCCACAGCTCCTCCCATGCCCACCGACCTCGCCGCCGATCTCACAGCGCCGCTGAAATGTTAGTAAACTAAATATCTTATTAACTCCGTTAAGCTGTCTCCAGTTAGGCCTCCCGTCGATCCGTACAGAACCCTTTTTCCACGATCGCCAAATACCTTAACCAACTCTCGGAGACAAAGTTTGATAAACGAAGGATCCAAATGTATTGACGTGTAAGTATTTCACGACTTCCATCTGAAAGTCATTTAACGGAAAATATTGTGCGCAATGTACTCATTGTATCTTCGATTTTAGTTTTAAAGGAATACAGTTAAAATGGGATAGTGGCATTTTTATAAAAATTACGTATTACACGCTTTCAGAAGTAAGGGTTAATTTTTTAACGGCGATCAGTACTTTTATGAAACGTTTTGCTGCAGAGAAGTAAGGTAGGACACTCTGTGCGAATTAAACTATATCGAGAGGAATTTACTCTGGTCAAGTTTTTTTGTATTATCATTTCATTCGCCGGGAAGTACCAATTTCAAGATTGCCCGAGACAAGAAACGAAAGTTAAACCGAAAGTTTCGCCGGGTCTATGGAGACCCGCAGCGGCCAGGAAGGTGCATTAAGCGGCACTACTTAAAACATAACCGACTATTTCATTAGCACCTTGCCTCTCCACCGACGGTCCCCTCGCTCCGCCGAGTACTTAAACTCTGCTTTTCTCGCTACCCCCCTTTCCCTCCCCTCCATATTCTATGCCCTCGTTTCACGCCCCTTTCTTTCCCCATCCGCGATCTCCGCTTGTCCTTTTTTCGTTCCTCCCCTGAACCGGCGAGTTCCACTATTTCCCGCATACATAAATGTCACTGTACTGCACTTAACTTTCCTAAGTGCTCAGTTTTTAGCCTGACCGCCATCGCCCACATAATCGCCGGGAGAGTATTTCGTATTAGAAGGTACATTACAGTTGTAAAAACCACCGTCTTAATTCTCTCGTATTTACCATGATTGATGGAAATCTAAAAGATTTGACTACTACTAGAATTTATATATTTTAGTGCTGTCCTGTCCATTTCAATTTTTAAATGAGGGGCCAATTATCATAAAAAGCTGCTCCTCTGGCTTGTCAAATAAGTAAAGAAAATTTGGGAGTTATGAAGACATATTCTGTAAAATATGTAGCACATAAAATATGTATTTTCGGGGTAGCGTTTACGGACATTAACGTTAAAAGATATTGGTGAAAGGGTTATTGGTTAGCTCGGAGGAGCGTGGAGAGAAGAAGGGAAGAAAGAAGAGAAAGACGAAGCCGGACAATCGATACTTTTTCATTATGAATAGCCGAGGCAATTACTCGGCGTCACGGGTAAAAGTAAGGCACCTAAATGTAATTAGTTGTCGCCGGGGGCCGAGCGCTTACCTACCTCGGCTACCCCGTTCGCCTGTATACATCGTGCAATTACAATTTAATTTTGTTCCACGGCCGTTATAAACGAGTGTACTCCATGGCGAGCGGTAGACGAGAGCCTCCCGCACTGATTTCATTCCCCTCTACCCTCTACCCACTATCTTTCCCCTTCTCCCCCTTTCGCCCTCTATTCTCCGGTCTGAGCGTTCTTTCCTTTCTCCTTTTGCCGCGCAAGCCAACACTTTCGAGCCTTTCCCGCGGCCTTCGCGTTCCTTTCGTCGGCGCTTTGATTTACACACTAATTAATTATGTTTTAATAAGCCGGCCCCGATTTTGGAATTTCAATATCGCACAAGCCCGGCATTGTGCGCCAGACGGTCGTCTCCAACGTAGCAACCCCCCTCAGCCGCGGGCTTCCATTCGCTTTCGCCACTCGTCCGCGGCCGAATAACTGGCCGAGAGGTCAAAGGTTCCTATTTATTAGTCCAGCGCGAGAGCAGAGCGAGCGCGCGGCTTCATTTAATTTAACAAGGTTAATGCGAGATGAAAGTCCACGGCTTCCAGGCTTAGCTGGCTCGACTGTCCGTGACTACAGTGATGCTCTCCCAACGAACAAACGTCCTTTCTACTCGTAAAGGCACGACGGAAGGCCCTACCGCTAGGTCTATCCTCGTTCCTTCTAATTAGACCTTATTGTCGCATTTCGTTCTAAAAGCCGTACTTGCCATGTCCTCCGCCACGAGAACATACAACATCAATATACACATTCTTGGGATATTTGAAATATACGTCGCAAAAAAATTTGAATATACGGAATGACGAGAACACAATAATAATTGCAGGACCTCTTTTAATGTGAGCAGAAAATGTTATTTATTGTTTTTCCGAAGAAATTGCTTTACTTATCAAACTAACTGACCACGCATGATCGGTAAAACAAATGAAGCATCAAGGAAACCATTCTCCGAGACATATACTACGTTCTGTTGCTCCCCTTCTTAGCGTGTAATATTTCTACCGAAAGTTCTATTAGAAGTCTGCTCCATTTCCTCGGGCTAATTCGGAGGTCCGTGACTGATCAGCCATCCTGTTGTAGCGGCCCTGCGTCGTATTCGCCGAGCAATTAATTTCAAGTAGCCCGCGGTCAGAGTTGTAACGGTAAACCGGCATTAACGTTATCGTTATTGCCGGCGAGGCCGTAAGTCACGGGGAAAAGACCGGCGGGCACTCTTTTACCGCGAGAAACGAGCGCGGTTTAAGGGCGGCGCCGAGGAAATGGCACACGTCGTGGGGGGACCGGGGGTGCTACATGAAAAAGGAAGGAAAGCCAGTCGGCACGGACGGCAAAAGGTAAAGGCAGAAGCGTGCCGGCGTGGGACAATGAGACATAAAGAAATGGAACGAGCGCGAGGAGGAGTATAAAGCAGAGGAAAAATTAAGGAAAGGAAGGAGAGACGACGTTAGTGGGAGAAGAATTGGAGGGGGGCAAAAGGGAAGTGTCGAGAAGAGCCGGCAATGGCCGAGGGAAAATAAAGAGAGAAAATCCGAAGGAACGCGGCAAAAGGGGAAGAGAAAGCCACCGAGGTCCGAGGTCATGAAAAGCCCTGCTAAAATTTTTCTTCCGGAGAAATTGTTTTCCGATATTGGATTCGCATTGACCGCGCGTGCTATGCGTTTTGCGGCACTGCATCTCAAATGATGAACGGCCCTGCAAACCGGCAAAAAGAAAAGGTAGACTTAAAATCTGGAAACCAGTAATTATTCATTCGTCGCGCAAACCCATCAAGTTTATCAGTTCATAAATATTCCCCTAGAAATTGTAGCTAATATTTCGTAGAAAATGAGGCATAAGTTAATAGATAAAGTACTAAAGTAGAATCTTAAAAATAGCCAAAGATTTACAAAAGGTCGGTAATAAATTGTTGAGGAATACGAAACCAGTAGATTATATCGGCGCACTATGCGTTGACCTGTACTACTGAATTCCCGTCCAGTTACGGAACCGGTTGAGATTCAACCGTAAATATTCATTGTACGTCCAATTGGGTAACACTACATTATCCCTTCTAGATTTCCCTTCCGAAATGACGGCTGAGTAACACTTTCGGAATGTGAGAAAAACTTTACGAGTGGCGATGATCGCGTCTCGTGTCGATCCATCCGAAACTGCGCAGCCATTCGGCGACTTCAAAGTGTAATTACGTGCGATGTGCCAACAAGCCGTAATTACTACACATGATTGGGAGACTGGAATAGCAATTCGTTGCGAGAAATTCGATACGCCGGTTTGTTTATCGTCGAATAACGCATTTTACCGTTTGTTAACGTATATTTCACGTACATTCGCTGAGCTTTTTGTCATACTCGACGCTGAAAAAGTCACAATTATCCGCTATACAACACAGTAATCCGTCACAAAAGTAAACGTTCTACAATTACATTATTTTTCCTGTCCCCAGAAAAACACAGCTAAAATGTGAAGACTTAAATGCCATAGAAATAACGAATAAAATGTATTCCATTATAAAGTTATGAAATATTTGACACAATGAAGGTGTTTACACGTAAGTGATAATTCATATATTGCCCCGATTTTTCTCGTGCGTACTTTTTCTCGTTTATCATTTGTTCCTTTGTTCTTAGCCGAAGAGGTCATTTTTCAAGAGGTTCGTAAACTAGCGAACAAAGACACTCGATACCCTCGCGGAGAATATGGGCATGCTAACTATTCTCGTTGTAGAGCCGACAATCCTGTCGAACTTTTCGAGTGATATTTACTCGAGGGACTGGCTCAGAGGCCAGCTATGAATATTCAGGACCAAGTGCTGCTAAACTAGGCAATGAATGAGTCGGTTAGTCTCTAGCCGACCTCTCGGCTCTTCGAGAAAGCAGATGTGACAGGGCCAAACGAAAGGCAGGTATTATCAGGACGACTGACAAATTGTCAAACCGGTTTGTTAATATTTCTTCATCTCTTTATCGTTTTCACGATTATGCGGTAATTAAATTTTCTGATAAGTTTAGAGTGATCTACGTTTCAACTGTAGACTCTACCGGGGACGTCTAGAACAAGATTTGAGAATTCTCCGAAGGAAACGTCTTTTGTCTTCCTTCGTATGCGGTATGCGTAAGCAAGGATGAATGTAGTACGAACGACGTCATAACAGTAAATAGGAGAACGCGTGTTGGCGATTACGTCGCAACCTGTGCGACAGCACAGCCGGTGCTGGGTAGGTCGGATTTTATTGCTGGACGTGACAGTGAGAATAGCCAGCCCTCTTGGACCCAGCCGTAGGGGAACAGTGAAGGGGTGGGGGGTGTTGTCGGCACGTAATGTCGCGTAATACCGGTAAGTAATCGCAGTTGAGCGTCGTCAGTCGTATCGGTGACAGACGGGGCCGATTGGAAGGGTGTGCGCTTGCGCGATACCGCGGTGCTTTACGAGCTCGAAATCCGGGCGAACCGTAGACGTGAGCCGGCAACCCCCTTGCTTCGACTCGGTATCGGCCAAGTACGGGCCTATCTAGCCCGCAGCTCGTGTTTTCGCATCGTGCTCGGCCCTCCAAAGCCTCGGATATGTTCGGGATTGACTCAGCCGATCGATCTGATCGACTCAGACCGCGCGCGGCAAGGGCTCACGCCGCTAACCCACCCTCACCCCACCTACGGAAAACGAGAGAAAGAGAGGCCCCGTAGCTCGATAAATTTTCACACTCCGATTTCCGGCCTGGATTTATATTCGAGTCGATAAATTTCCCAAACTGCCGCGGTGCCTCACTTGGGCTTTATCTCGAATCTCAAGGCATATTGCCGCGCTGGGCCCCTGCATAAGCCTACGGAATTCCGACGAGTCTTTCGTACGAATGGAAATCATGGGATGGCTGCTTTCAAATTTACCCAATGTCAAAGTATTCGGCATTATCAAATCGCTTTATAGCTGATCCACCAGAACTTTTCTCCTTTACAGTTTTCCTTTAATTCTCCGTAAAGGATACTTGCATATTTGTACACCTGAACACCACTGACGTCATTGAGTGTACTGTTCTATACGCTGGATGCAGGTTTGTTTAAGCATCACAATAAGAAGACACGTGGAATCAGTGGCGAACGATGAACGATTGAAGACGGTAAAACAAGGCGAACCGATCAGTCACTGGTGACAAAGGACGAGTGGTACACTTATGAAGGACATTAAAGGGAAGTCTGGCAAACAAGACTGACTGGGCATTCCTGGAGAGTCCTTAAAGGGGCCAACTGTTGCGATGGCCGTGCAAAAACTCGAGCGCGAGCGTGCCGACTGAAGCTCCGCCCAGACACTCCTCCGCAGAGAAGCTTACACTTGGCCGACCCGACCAACAATGCCTGCCTCCCACGAGCAGCAGAAATACATCCTACATAAATTACGAGCCAGCCGGCACGGCATTCGCCTTCTGACTTTATTTGAATCACAATAATGTGCTTACCGGGCGCATCAAGCTCTTGCAGAAATACAACGCGAACCAATGAACAGTGGACCGGAATAAGGTCCGTTTTAAACGGACTAGTGGGTGTGAAGGAGGACGCAGAATGCGCTGACTGATATTATTTAAGTATCTTAGGTTTCGTACAAACTTTATAGTCTACTGGCTCTAATGGCTGAAGCATTATCGGCAACAAAAACGATCTAAATTCAGTCTTATCGCGGGACGACTTTCCTTCTTACCCTATATTTTATATCCCAAGCTGACAAATTGCCCTTTAAGTAATATCCTGTGTAGATAGTTCTGCCTTGAAATACATCGTGACATGTGGGCAAGCCAGACGAAGTGGCGGAATACTACATGAATACAATCATCTGGGCATCCTTTCGTAACGTGTGCACATCCAGGGAGTTATCGTCCTCGAAGACATTTTCTCAAGGATCACGTGGCACAAGACAAGAAGTACATTTGCCGCAGCGATAGTCTTCCTCCCTTTTATCAGACCTTTGAACGATCCGATAGTCATAGGGACGAAGAAGGGAGCGCAGGATATACTTTGACCGAAGATGAAGCAGAAGCCAAGAATAGGCTATCTCTATTCTGATACATATTCCAAGTTCGAAGCGCGTAAAACTTTTGGACGGATGGTTCCTTTCGTGAAAAGAATTTCGAGCTCTACTCGCCGGCCGAGAGCTTCCATTCTCAAGTTTTCATAGTCGCGGAACGTTCCTCCATCGACGGACGGATGACAATTTTTAAGGTAACAAAAGTGGGCGGGGTAGTAAAAGAAGAGGAAAGGCACGAAGACGGGGAAAGACGGAGGATAGGGGGTAGGGGTTAGGGGTTAGGGGTTAGGGGGTAGGGGGATATATACCGATCGTTGCTCGAGGGGGTCCGGAAAGCGCCGTATTTCTTTACTGCCCTAGCGTCGTGCCGCTCGTTTCAAGCTCGAAGGCTCCCGTGATATTCCTTATTCCGCCGGTAAATCCCTCTCTTTGCGCGGAACGAGTTTCACTGTGCTGGAAGGCACGGCCCTCCGTCCTCATTCCGCTTGGACCCCCTTGTTTCTTATACCCTTCCTCTCTGCGGCTTAACAACGGCGGTTGCGTTTACGAGCGTCGAAGGTAAAACGATGCCGTGTCTCCCTCTTTCGCCTTCGGAATACCTGCTGCCAGCTTCGACGAGATCTCATTTGCTTGGACTCCGGATCATTCCGAGGGACTCTCCGGATAATTCTAAAGGAACCAAGAAAATTCCCACAAATCCGTGGATTACGCGGACACGTGTTCTCCTTTAATCCCACCACTCGCAATGTTACACTTCGGTCTTACATGCGCCCGGTTTTACAGATTCTTATCAGAAAATTGAAACCGTTTTACGTGGCACGTGTTGATACAGACATTCTCGAAAGTTCTATCGCGACAGATCATCATCCCTAAGTCATGATATGTCTTGATTAACTTTTCTAGTATTATCGGCCTAGAAACATTTGCGTACACGGTTCTACTACCCTTCACAGTAATTTACTAGGCAACTAGGTTATCCTCCAAATTCTTCCCCGTATAAAAAACTGCACAGGTGCTAAAACAGGCCAGTATAAAGCTTGAATAATAACGTCCTGAATAGTGATTTCCAAAGACAGTGGATTTCGTTTCAGTAAAATATCTTGTAGCCAATTGTAATGCATAATCATTTAAAATCATGCGATTTAGAGATACTGAACGACGCATTTATTTAAATTCCCTGAGATATCTCCCGTGATTTACGGTTCATCTGCGGAAATCTGTGCTGGGGGAAGGCGAGACGAGTTCGTTCGACGCGGTGAGCACGTTCGCACGTTTCGTGCTACGTGATGTTTGCACCGTGTTCTAGATCATTAAGCTTCCCGTCAGGCAAACACGTGCTATTTGTCATTCGTCAATGTTTTATCAAGCCCCTGGAAGACGGTTTTTTCGCAATACCCCACGCGAAGTGTATGCATAATATTTCTTAAAATGCACACAAATATCTTCAGAGATACTGCTATACTAATGAATATAATATTTGCGCCAAGTAGACATGGAATGTAAGACTTGTTGCTTAATGAAAACGTTTCCAGTCTCTTCGTTTTCTCGTAAATTTCATTTATATGACAGACTTTTTCCGGTGTATGCCATTATACCCTCTTTCATCCTAGATACACTCGACATTTTTCTCTTGCCACTAAAACCAAGTTATCTTTTAATTAATCGTACATCTCCTGTGAGTTTTATCGGCGCATAAAAGAAAGAGGGTGTAGTAGAAATGTGGAAGGGAAAGACGGCACGCGAAAGTCAAGTTGCCGTGAAGGATTGCCTTTACTGAAGTTAAACACCTAAATCCGGCAGGTAAATTTAGTGCGTCAGACTTTTTATTATGCCTTTCGTGTCTTCTTATACAAAAGGTGTGAACTGCATACGAATTATGTCCTCACTCTTTGTTGCACGTTTCCTATCTACTTATTCTCCAAGTCGTCCAAATCGAAATGACGAATCTTAGTAAACTATAGTTTGTTACAAAATAGTGCACTGGCGCAACGTCAAAATGGTCCTGTTGATTTTTTTGGTGAGCTTTGTTTTTTTTATCCGTGGCATTATACATAACGCGGAATGGGAAAACGGCGTTTCCGGCGTGCGCGGTAAATTTCTCACTCTGGGAATATGAAATTCCTGGCAGGTATGCAAGCCGAGCGCGGCGGAAAGCGGCTGGAGATACAAGTCGGATAAGACCTGGCAGAACAATATTTTCCAGGGAGCCGGGCACTTTGCCAGAAGCCAGCGGCTTCGGCGAAGATTAGCGCAACCTTCGTAACGACCTTATAAAACACCGGACAAGACCGGCGTGCGTACTCCCAAAATATTGCCTCCCAAATTGAAAGGTACGGCAGAACCGTGCTCCCAAGACTTCCTCTCGTTTCACGTTTCGCCTTCCGTCTTACGCACAGTACGCCCCTCTTCCCTTTCCCACCTTACGCTACCCCCCTCCCCCTAACACATTTTTACTTTACCAGGCTTTTTCTAGCCGCCCTAACACACCCGAAATAACAGTTTTTTCATAAAATTTGCGGAAAATTATTCCGTAATCTACCGACATCTTTCTTTACATCTTTTTCAGGGTTGTTCCTTTAGCAGGGTGTTTCGCAGTATTTTAACGGGAATATAATCATGAATAAATTAAAGAGCCAGTGTCCTACGGCGATCGTTGTCTTTGCATACTTTATAAAGAGGTATATTCTTTCTTCTTCCGGTAATGCATATTCTCATTTCAATTTCCATAAATTTGATCTGTTTCTCCAAGGTTGTCTTTGCTTTGCTTGGTATTACGCGCACTTTTCGATTCTCGTTCCATTATCCTTTCATCTTGTCCGTTACTAATACACTAATTCGTTTGTTCGCTTACTTTGCTTAATGATTCTTCCTTCATTCGTCCGAACGTGTCCTGCGGAAATCCCGCGAGTCATTACGTATTTGCATTATTAATAAAAATAAACCGTGCAAAGCGCATTGGAATTCCACGAACGTGACAAAACGTTAACGCATAATGACTTTGCATTATTTATTACTACAATTGTACCAACAGTTAGGTTATAAATTATGCAAAGTAGTCGCATCTTTTCTTGACTTTTACTATGTGTTGGAAACATATTAATTTATTAACACGTAGAGGCAGTGAGATTAATTGTCGCGCACTTGTATTTGGAATTAGCTTCATCCACGTTGTTGGAACAGAGTCGAACACATTTGGGTCCCTTCTCGTTTACCTTTCATCATGTTCGCGAAATGACGTAGTACGCGTGAAAGCGCGCGGATTCCAGATTGAAATCCCGTGGGCGATGGAAACGTTCGTAGAGAAGATCCGGTGTAACATGGGATGGCAGTAATTGCTATTGGCAATCCTACTTAATCGATTGTCCCGCGCTATTCGCATCCTCGCGGCGGCACAAAGGACGAGCTTTCGTTTCACTCGCCAATGAAATTAGCCAGCGGCGCGTGTGCCCTCCTCGTGCACGCGATTTCACGTTTCCCTTTGCGCGCGTTGCCCCGGGACCCATTATGCTCTTCTTCCTTCTCTTTTTTTATTTCTACAGAACGAAGTATCATCTCCCTCGGGGTAACATTGCCGTAACAGAGAGAGGGGGAGGGGATGGTGGGCCACGGAACGAGAAGTTTCCCCTTGGACGTGCGCGCGTTCGACCCTTTTCCCGGCCGAGGGACGTGGGGGTCGGAGGGGCGGAAGGGAGAAGAGGTGATGAGAGGGGAAAACGCGCTCGCTCCGAGCGGCTGTAATTATTTCGCAATTTACTACCCTCCGCCAGGATGTAGATTTTAAAATAGCCATATTTACGGTACTTGTCGGTGATACGGAACGCCCCCGGGGGTACTGCAAATTAATTCGCCTATAGACACACGCGAGCTGCGCTTTCCCCACGATCCAAGGCCTTGTAAACATTTTCCGCGAGCAGATACTGTCGGTGTAACGCCGGCGAAATAGACTTTTTTATATTCAAAAATCGAGTTTATCGAGTGGTCCAGCAGCTTGAAATTGCAGATACGCTAAAAGGTAACGTGTAACGATGAAAATCCTCAAAAATGCTTTTCCTAAAGTATAAATGATTAATTTCTTAAGTTGTTACATGATCTCGCAGTCATGTTGCAAATATAGGATTTTCGTCTGATAAAATGTGAGAGTACCACGGCAGGAATTACTTGATTTTCTTCATTAAACCGTCGGGGCATAGTCTCTAACTTCTGTGGCTAATTACACGCATGTTCGCCGTGGAAGCGAGCATGTAAGTGTGCAAGCCGGAGGGGTGAGGAAAATGTCCTCTAACAATCGCGTCTGGCGAAATGGAAGGGTCCTGCTGTAGCGGCGATGCCGCTGGTGATTTCCGGCAGCAGGGACAACATGCCGAGAGTATATAATTATCGTCGCAGGCAGACCAGTCTAGGAACACCGTGTGCAATGCCCGGACATTACTGGCGGCCGTAGGTGGGACTTGGCACGGCTCGTGCCATGCACTAAAGACGATTCGGCGTGTGCAATGGGTTGTAACGCCTCGCCTCGCGCACGGCCCGCTCGAAATTCGAGGCTTGGCAGAGGGCCAAGCGTCGTCTCGCTTTACTCGCTTTACTCGCTTTACTATGACCCGAGCGAAACCCGGAAGAGGAAGAGCGACGACTTCGGAGAACCAGAGGAGGGAAGATCGCAGGGGCTGAAAGGCTGCCGGCAAGAAGTTGAAGAACGCGAGAGACGATGGCCGAGAGGCAGAAAAGGCCAGAGGGAAACGAGCCAGAAAGATCGGGTCGGGGGAGGCAAAGTACACACCAAGACAGATATATTGACGTCCTCGAAAAAGTCGTCGCGTCACTGAATATCCCGCGTAACTCTCGCTACACGACCGGATGAGTCTCCATACTCGGAGGAACCGTCGACTCGAACGCCTATACACGGTTATCACCACATCATCCCCCCACCCCACCCACAAAGTCCTCCATGAGAGCATAACAAATATAACTGCGTTAAAAAAGGACGAATTTCATATGACTGCAAACCTTAACGACAGTATCCAAGGAAATGAGGTAGTCGTGAGACGCTGCAATCCCTGAAGTAAAACTGCAGGTCAAAGTATCGACTTTAAAAATAGCCGGCTTCGAATTAAATGGATTGAGGGGAGTCGGAAGATACAAGGTTTACATTTATTTCCCTTTAAGGGCGGACGTGGATAGGAGAAGGTTTAACTGCTGAATTTATAGCCGGTCTGTTGCGGTTCACCTTTTTTAAACTCTAATGGCAGCTTCGTGTTTGTTCCTTTGTAAGGTGAAATTAAGTTTGGTAAAATAAAAGCGGGAGACAGAGGGGGAGGGCAATAGCGGGAAGACGGACGGGTTGGTAATCCCGGCGGTCTCGGAGTCGATCTCAAAAGCTCGGACACGGTTCTGTGTTCGCGGACCAACGGTTTTACGAGCCGGCGGGTCCATCCCTTCGGATAAAGGAATCGAGCCGTGCCGCTGGGGGGGAGAGGAATGGTTAACGGAGCTTTAATTGGCCGGCCGTGCGGGGGGCGCGGGGTTAGAAAACGCGAGGAACCGGGCTAATCCCGGCACTGCTCGACTCTTCTCGGTCGAAGAAAATGCCCGATGGTCACTAACGTCCGACGCAGACCTCTGAATTCGCCTCTTCTAGACCCTCCCTCTACTTTCACCCCCCAGCCCCGTGCTACGCTTTTTCCACGGAACCTTCTCTATTGCCTCCCACGCGTCGTTGCACGGACAGAAGCCACAGTGCCATCACGCTCGACCGGAGCAGTTCCTTCTGCTTTACGGTTTTAATAAATCTCCACGGGGTAATTCGCGGCGAGTTCGGCTAGATGTTAAACTCAACCACCGACTTTTTCTTAAAATACAGATGTAGGGATTAAACGAGAACTGTTGGGACTTCACTGCAATGTTAAAGCAGTGCTTTAGCCATACTTGTTTATTCATTGTTTCATGTTCAAACAAAAACATGTGGCGTGTACAGCACTGCAATACTTAAAAGGATTTAATTTTAGTGCTGGAATTACAATACTTTAATACCGTTTTTATTACCGTTAAACGCTGTACATAGACATCTTTTGAAAAGTATCAATTACACAGGGGATTAGAAGAATCAATGGAAACCTTTCTAATGGTTTCTCCTGTGATCTTAATAAGTTAATAATAGACAGGTAATAAGAAAGCCAGGACGAAATGAAGGATCGTAATCGACTGTTTCTGCTTACGTCAGCGAGTTCGTGCAGCCGACTGGGAATTTTCGGAAAGTTTCCGTGACGCGGGAACGTTAATCGCCGGGCGATCGGGCGAGCAATCTTCGCGAGGATCTGCGCTGTTTGTAAAGAAAAAATACAGCCCTCCGTGGCTCGTTCCGTTTGGCCCGATCTTAAATCCGGCTGGCCAAGAAAATCGCTGGCGTAGCGGCAATGTTTATCGAACATGGTGCCGGCTAGAATCGCGGGGATTAATGTCAGGGCTCGTTTTAATGAACCTTACCCTTCCCCGTCCATCGGCAACTCGGCCAGCTTGCCATGCGAATTCCCAGTAACCTTCTGTGAAAGCGTAGGCGAATGAAAATTTAATCTCCAAATCGATTCCGTCCAAACCGTTACGCTCGGCAATACATCGATTTAACGTTAATTCATCCTGGCTTTCGTGTCGGTACGCCGCTTTTAAACACGTTTTTCCTTCGCCACGAACAAGATGCGCCACTGGTTCCGTTAATAATCATCAATCTTTTTCTCTTTGTTGCAGGTGAGTAATGCCAGCAGCAACTACCGTTGACGTTTAGTCTTCTAAGCCGTAAGTAATAATGGCTCTCAAAAATCAAACAAATGCATAAGATATTTTTGTTAAATAATCTCATAATGTTTACACAAGCAGTAATGAGGGTTTAGAATTTGGATGTATATTCCATAATCATATTTTTATCTAGAATCACTTTCCGTATTCTTTTGCTAAATATAGTAATTTCCTATTATGGATAAGCATCTACGGTAACGATGATAATACTGCGGATTACGAAAGATCAAATTATTTTGTGATAACAGCAGACATGGAATTCTAAATGGACGCCGCGTTGTATCATATTATACAGTGTACGATTGCGCAGGTAAACTATCTTCGATGGAGGTAGATATATTCACTATGTACCGACAGCGTTTCCCGTGGGAGTGTAAATCCGAGAAGCGACATGCAGTCGTATAATAAATACCTGGATAACGCGAATACAAGGATTATCTGTAGAAGCAATTTTCTGTTCTATCAGCGAGGAACGCTCCCCTGTCGCCTATTGCTGACTAGACAAGATATACACTCCACAGGTTTCCCATTATACCGTGATAATTCCTATGAATAATGTCTCAGACTTTTGTTGAAAATAACTTCAACGATAATCCATTCAAATGTATTACAACATTCTTCTTTTTTTAACCTTACTTTTCATTAAAAAAACGTTCTTTTGATTAATGGAAATATGGATCAGGTGGCTGAGAACCAAGCTGTGATATTCTGTCGTTATATTAGTTAGTATTCTTAGTACAATGATCGTTTAGTTTAAATGATACAATAACGCCTTCTCTTGTCTGTAAAAGATTTTATCTTCGCTTTTGAAAATCTTGGATCTATGAGGAGGATATTATTCGAATTTGAGAACAGGACCGGAAGGAAACAGTCGGTAGGCAGGAGATACCTTGTCTCGGCGAATGCTGCGAGGGATCGTCCTCGCGGCTTATTGCATCCGGCGACATTTCATTACGTCTACGTCGTTGGCGTTCGCGAGGCACATGGCAAATAAATGCGAATTATTCCGATAGCGGAAGGAAAGAGGGACCATGAGGAAAACAAGGGATAGGGTGGCAGAGACTTTCGTTTCCCAAAGGGAAGGTTGGTTGAGCGTAGGCCGGGTGGGTTTGGTTCCTGGCCCCCGGGCACCACCCGATCTAATGCGCCAGGGACAGGAGGGGCAGACCGGGGAGGGGAGAGAGGGACGTAGGCAGCAGGGATGCGGGAGGATAACTCGATCGGACATCCCGAGGCGGCCGATGCGATGCAATAGTTTGTATCCAAGGGAGGGTGAGCCACCTCCAATCTTGGCCACGAACCTACGCCGCTTAAACAGCCACGACAGAAACCATTACTTACCCTACCCTTCCCCTCACCTGCGCCTACGCCAAAGTCCGAGTCCTACCTCCGACGACTAGTGGAATTCCAAAAGTAACACTCCGATCATTTGCGCTGTTTCGGCATCTCAAATGGTTCGTAGCAGTTAGGATTCAAGTTATTTCTATTTACGCAACAGTGCTTGTTTAAATACCTGAGAAGAGCCTATGTTTACAAACAAAACAGCGGTCCGACTTTGGAGCATGAAACTTGATTTTATAGACGTCGTTCGCGACCCAATATTAAAAAATGAAACTTCCTATACTTTTTTTATATATCGTAAGTACTAGGAATTTCAAAATCAATGTATCGATAAGTGATCACATTGCTAAGGATGAATAATTCTGAACGTTGGGGAAAGTTCGATTCGAAAATGTGACAAGCCACTGTATCGAAAAGAGGGTGGAGGGAGAAAAACGGGAATATTTAAGATTCAGTGCGAATGATTAGGCGGACTGGCTTGGCATAGCGAATGCCACAAGCCCCTCGAGCACTCTGAGGTAGGCAGAACCTCGAGAATGAATTATGTAAGGTAAAGTACTTCATTCGTCTTGCTCTTGTTATTTGGTGGCTGTAGTTAAACTCCGCATATTACTGCCGTTGAAATATCGCCGGTAATTTTTAAAGCGAACGTGCGCTCTGCCCTGCTCGCCTTCCTTACCCCCTGCCGTTCGAATTCGTTCTCGCTTCACGCCAATTTTTACGTTTCACTGATTCCGCGTGTAGATAACTAAATGCACTACTTTAATATGTTTTGAGAAGTAGAATATGAATAATTTGTAGGTTCTGCTTGTCCCTTGTTAAATGTCTTACATTAATGAGTCTTTTATTAAAAGTATCGTACAATTGCACCGATTCTTCAAAGAGATTTTAGTACTAGATCGATACAAAAATTTCCCACTGAATGATCAAATGAAAGGCGAAGAAAGAGTATCGTGTAGACGGTGATGGAGACGAAGCGGAGAAAGCCGGAGACGGAGGGATAAAAAAGGAGGGTAGTATAATCGAGAAGGGGGGGGACTCGTTGGGCCGGTAAACAGATGCCGGTAGGAGTCGGCCATCCGGGAAACATTGGTCAGACTCACGGGGACGAGGCCGTCTCGACGTCGGTCCACTCTGAGAATTTCTCGCGACGACAAGCCAACACGACTGTCGGCTTGCACGTGCAGGTTTGCCGCTGGTAGAGCTTTGGTAGAGGCTCGCGACTAGCCTGCTTGGGTAACCCTATTCAGAGGCTTTGCCCAAGAGACCCCCGACCCGTCTTAGACCGTCGCCAAAGCGGATGTTTCTCTATAGATACACAGCCACACAGACACATAGACGTACACTAAATCACCGGGACCAGACGACGAAGACGAGCTTGAGAGACAACATGCACGGACGGTACCCATTCGAGCGTGATGCCCGATGCCCCTACGTACGGTCTTTTGCGACAGTTTTCACGCCAAATATAAGGAAGTTGCCGCTCAGAGATCGGCCTCGATACCGACACCCTGTAAAAGGGTAAAAGGGTCTCTCGTAAAATGCCGTACTCGGGCCGCTATAAAAGGCAACAGTCTATAACGGGATATCGCGCAAAGGAAAATAAATGCTCTAGTGGATCAGAAATGTAGCGAACCTACAAGCTCATCTACCGACGAATTCTATTTTAATCAACGGAACATGGAAAACGTTGTCGAAATAATCGGAACAACACCAATTACGGCATTCCGACAGGAAATGTATTTAAATTACTCGGAAATACACAGACATGTGCTTGATTAATGAATTACACTGCACTTTCAAAAGGTATAATTTAATAACTACAGCTGCAATAGTTAGCAGCTTCATTTGACATTCAAGTGCAATTCGACTGTAGTGACGCTAATAAATTTCCACCCAAATTAACAATAGTACACGTCATCTGTAATACGATTATCCCTTAAATTAAAGCTTGTTTACATTAACCATACGTAATTTCCAATGCAATTCAATTTGATTAAAAATATTATTCAAATTATGGTACTCCTACTGTGCATTCATTCATGATAATTCTAACAAGCTTGGATTCATCAGATTGTACAAGCTTTTCAATGCAGCAGAAATTGGAAATTTAAATAATCTGACGTCATTGTCATAAGCGCAGTTTTCTTGATTGTTTAAAGTGTTTAGCAAAACCGGCATTAACGTATAGATTAAAGTCGGGTTCACGATTCGTAAAAACTTGTTCTATTTTACAGAGACTGGTTAATCGTCTCGGCTATGGCAGGACTGCTGATTTAATTAAATCTAGTAGCGCAGGCTGAACATATTTTTTGGGCGAGGATACGCCTACTCGGTGCGCCTAAAGCACACGAGAGAATTTGGAGGGCGTTGCGGTTGGAGGATTTCGCGCAGCGCCGCCGGCCTTTTTCCAGCAGTGCTCGAGAAAGAGACCGACAGATAAATGAACCGAGAGAGAATGCTCGCGTATGACTTCCATGCATTCAAATCTCTCGCTGGGCTTGTTTTAATGCCTTTCCTTCGTTCTTCTATTTAACGGTTCTGCCGTGATAAGGGTAGGAGAAATTACGTTGTCAATCTTTATAAGTATATATATTGAAGAACATGACAGGAAAATTTGATATGAACAATTATTCTGTCTAAAACTAAATAAACGCCTGATTATGTCCTTTATGGAAAGACGTCGATAAAAAAATCTACATTCTTATACTTTTGTAGAAAGCACAATACCTGCTTCCTTGTATTCTTTGAACTACTTTCATTTTTTTTGGTGTTTATCCATGTGCTTTATCTGCAAATATATTTCGCATGTATATACGTGTTTTCGCAAAGAATCCAGAGCGATGGACCAGTTTCATAAAAGATTCGGCGTATCGGTTACAGCCATTTTACGGGGAAATCAACGAGATGGATGCGCTCTCGCGCGCAATCAAGCGACTCACCAGCCCGGCGAGTTTAACTGCGCGAAGCAATGCCGCAGTCAGCGTTGCCAAATCGCTCCATTTTTCAAAACCCCAACAACTTGTCCGCCCTTGCAAAACCGACGGCGAATTCAGAAGAAAGTGTTGTTTCCTTGATTGCTTAAAAAGTGTAAAATTTACTGAGCTGTGCAAGATGTATACAATAGGCAAGCACAGCAGCCGTTAAAATTGGAAATTTTTCTTAGATTCGTAGTGACTTCATGCGGGCCAGATAAAAAAGAAATTTGTTCCTTTGAGCATGACATTTTTTACGAACACCGAGACCTTGTTATATTTGATCCAAAAACCCTTAATATTCTCTGGCAGTGGACGAAAATCGTTGTGAAATGATATAACGTCAAAGCTGGCAAGACTGGCAGGTAGTTGCGGGAGGCAGTGAAGGCGCGTATTGCACGACATAAAAGTACGGTTACTCGACGACACGTAACGCATGAAAATCGCTCGGCGGGAACGGCGTAAACGCGATCGAGCGTTTATCGCGTCGTCCCGTTCTTGCGTAATATACGTAGGACGTTCTCGGGAGAAGACCGAACGCAACGGGGAACGTCGACGACGACGACAACGACGTCTACGGCAACGAGGATCGATCGTAAAGGATCCACCGTCGGTTTCTGACTCGAATTTCGTTTCTAATAACGGCCCGGAGTATACGGCTCGTCATTTTATCAGTCGTTCCCGCAGAACGATATACCGAGTCTATAAAAACCTCGGATGACCATTTCGCTTATGTCGGAACATCGGCTAATTTAACTTGCCGTGTTTTTACGTTTCCGCCGTTTCAACGAAATGGCCATTACGTTCGTTTCGTTTACTTATACGGTTTTGTACGTTCATTCGATATCCAAGGTATTCAACGAGTGTTGCCATCGCTTACGGTAACTCGCGCCTCTACCTTTTTTCTGTCTCACATGAAAAGTTGTTACAAAGGTCAGTGACATTCGTAATTACATACACGTGTATTCCAAAAAATATTAAAACTTCTAAAAAGGTTATCAATCACACGAAAACTAATAAAAGTACATGATACACAGTGGTATTTTCCGAAAGCAGACGCCTGACTATGCACGTGCATTTACTACTGACCAACGATAATTCCTAATCGTACGTCGAGTAAATTATCGAGTAAGTTTCTCACGACCAAGCGTTGACAATCATATGACATATGCATTTCCGAGACACGCGCCGTCTGATCACATACGTACATTTACCACTGTATGGTGGTATTTTTATTCCCGAATGCGACTGGCGCGGATGAATTTGGACGGTGGTGTAGAGACGGAGGAGGAAAGGGGAGGGGAGCACGGGAAGCTGGGCAATCGAAAACCTGACCGGAGGGCATTCGCGGATTTCTCGTTTCACGGCGAGGCCGACGAACTGGTCACCGACGCCGCAGTCCTCGTCGTCGCCGCCGATTCTGTATTTTCCCAGTCCCCGCGGACCACGGCACGTCTGTTTGTCCACGTCGGTCTCCACGGCCGAGATATCCGATCCTCACTCCTCCATATATGCATGTACGTGAGTATCTACCTACGTATGCACATATGTACGTTTCGTAGCTTCACCGACGTCTACATTCGCGTAGACATACTCGCTACCCCTATACCCAACGCACAACTGCACATGTTCGTGAATACATTCACAACTGTGCCCAATCGTGTGCACATAAATGATCACGGCTGTAAATCAACAATCTTTACAAGTAATAAACAGTGTTAGCCATTTGTATACCTATGTAGATACAGTAAGAATGAAATCGCGAACATCGGTACTATTCCTGTTGGTGTTCTCACAATAATGCGGTATCTGATATATTTGAAATTGCTTCAATAAATTACCTTCAGTAAATTCCTATCGGTGGAAGTTTTATCACTGACACGAAGGCTAATTACGTTGTCTGTGAAGGAATACTTTTCCAATAGTTCTATTGTTATGGGTCCTTTGTATGTATAAAGTTGGGTATACAGACTGTTGCAAGTGATGATAGAAGTACTTCATTAGTGGTGTAAACGTAGGTGCCTTGCGATTGGTATAAACGTAGACTATTGGAACATCGAAATTTAATTAATGAATAACCATACGAAATAATTTGTGTTCTCTCTTTCGATAATTATTGAAAATGAAGTACATATTGGCATGAGATTTTAGGAGAAAATTATCGGTGGAGCAGCGGCACGCCCTGTACTTTAGAGACGTATATAGAACATGGTGGACAGACGAAGGTGTATGTGTTTACGTATATAGATCTATGTTAGCACGTGAGTATATCGCATAGGTCGGCAGAGAGGGAGACCGTCCCTCCAGTGTCAGTTGCGGGTGTTTGCCATGCTCGCTCAGGCATGTTTCCAACTAAACTAACCCCGCCACGCCTCGGCGCATCTACGACACTGGCGCAAAGCGCAACACGGACTGCTGCGCCTCCGCCCTACTTGCCTCTCCAGTACTGCGGATACCGTCCTCGTAACGATGCAAACGGCTCAGACGAACGAGTCAGACGCTACGTCGCTACATCCACCTAGTCCCCTGGAAAAATCAATATCCCAGAACCTCACGGATTTTACGCGATCCTATCGGCACACAATTGCGTGCCACTCTCTATGCGTATGTCGCTATTTCCTAGCCGAGAAACCGGGGCTAATAGAGCATGACTCGGTTCATATTATCGGTGAAAACGGAGAGGGAGGGTTTCCTAAATTATTATAGCTGTTTATTGCTATTATTATTGTACTAGGTATATGACGACTGCAACAAACTTAATAGATTGACTATAAAATGCTACAAATCCTATGCGAAATAAGGATAATATTCGTTAACTTTGGGAAGCCGGGAGAACGGAAGATATATTCTCGCAATACCTTTCGCGTGGTGGCACAGAGGCGGTAATCGTTAGTGGAACGGACTCTCAGTAAAACGCAGTATTGCAGTGAAGCTTTGGCCGTGCGCGTTTTGAAGAGCGTGTCCCGTTCTGTCACTTTCGTATGACTATATTTCATGGCGGTTGAAAAATATCCGCGGTTACGAAGCAATAAAGCGGGGGGGCTTTGCCGGTGTGCGATCATATAAAGTTACGGTTCGGGAGGGGGAAAAGAAACTGCGGGCGGTTTTTCTGGTCATCAGGGTCAACTATAGCGGGGCTCTGACAGGCCTCCGCTTCAAGCTCTCTCTCGCATTTGTGCTCGACGGTACGGTCCCGTGGCCGTCCTTTGCCCGTGCTTAATTCGAGCAGAAAGTAGTCGGGCGAGCCAGCGTTATACAGGGGCTCATAATTTCTGCTCCACGGCACCCTCAAAGACGCGGAGAAACGTAATAACGGAGAGAGACGGCGCACGAGAGGGAGAACCCCCCCCCCCCCAAGAGGTGTGCAGAACATAGAAAGAGAGAAAGAGCGGGAAACGTTAAAGAGTCCGAGAAATAACCGGCAGAGATGGAGATAGCGTAACGCAACGATACGCCGGGGTGAAGATAAATTCTCGAATCTAGACCGTCCTCGAGGAGGAAAAAAATAATGGAAAGAATGCCGAAAGAAAAGAAGTGGCTATAAACAAGAATGAAATTCCAAGCATTCTTCAACTTTGCTCACGTCTATGTAAATAAGTTGGCGTCAGTAATTTGCTTCTCTTTACAATAAAGTTGTAAAAAATAAAGCGAGTTAATTGGAAAAGTTAGGTGATCGGAATTTCGTGTAGTCCAGGCAAACCCTTGCGAAATGATTTCTCCGAGTACGGAGCGAAAGGAGGAATTCTTCTGAAGATTCGTCATAGAAGGAACGGCAAGGACAGAGAGAAATATCTGAAACTGTGGCCAAGCGGACCGCTTTGATATGGACTTATATAGTCCCTGCTAGGGTGGTTGGAGGGGTTTGAAAGGGGTCGAGTCCACTTTGATTACCGCTTGATGGAGACGAGTTCTGCGATTCACTTCTAGCGAGCGAGGGAAGGGCGCTCGAAAGCCCGTCACCGATTCGCTCGACCGAGGGACCAGTGCGTCCGAGCGTGAAGACGACCTCGACGTCCACGTCGACGACCAAGACGTACGGTAACGTCCCGCGGTCCGAGCACATGGCTTTACGTGTTATTTCGCTTGGAATTTCCGACCGTTTCGTCGAGCGCCTGCTCGTAATTTCCCGGCAGCTGCTTTTCCACGCTCTGTGGTCGGCAAGGACGGCCCTCACGGGCTATTCGCCCTGCAACTTTTTCGACCTTCCGTCCGCGCCACGATTCCACGAAATCACGATTATTACGACGCTCCAAGGTTATATACATATAAAGTGGAACGATGGCGCGAGGATATAACGTGGAATTGCAATATCGGCCCTGAGCAATCTCGATGTGCCATGTATTATAAGTTTATATGTGTGCGTTATCTGTGGAAAAGGATGAAGCTCCCGCTCGATAACCGTCACGAGTATATCTTGTATTTCAATATATTACACACGCCAAGAATTTCATATATAGTGCGTCAGTATAACGGTCTCGCACGCGGTAATTGCAGTTTAGTGTGTCAGAAAAGTCGTTAGCATTTTTATTCACTCAGAAGACAATACCTCGAATAGAATTTTGCAAATATTTGCAAGGCAACAAAATGCTACGTGTTTGACAATTCTAAATTTGTTCCGTTAAATTTGTACTTTCTTGTTACAATATAGCATGTAGCATGGGTAAAACGTTGAAGTTAATCTTGAGCGAAGAGGATGTTTCTTAATACAGCTGGGTAGGAGTTTCCGAAACTACTTTCATGTATATCTCCTGCGTCAAACGCTTCGTTCGCTTAATATGTTTTATAGTTTGGACGGAGTAACGCGGCACGAAGGAAACTGGGCCACAAGTACCTGCAGCTTACGTCGCAAAGATTTTGCCTTAGTTACGACTGTATAACGAGGCCGGGACTTAATAGACGCTCGAGGAGCGCAGCAGCAAGCTTTTAATCGTTGTAACAACGCAATTCGATTCAACTTACTTGCTGTTTATAACACTTCCCCGTACCTTTAGCTACAGAATCATAAAACCTTTATGATTGCACTCAATTTATTAAGCAAAAACGATTAGGCTTGAAATCTCGGAAGAAAATGAAATCGACAAAATTGAGGAAAGGGGCAAGTGCTTATTCGTATTAATCGATTTACAACTCTACTGAATTAGGAATTTACTACTTTATTAATCCATAAAACGCATTTAACGACACGGTTTAACGATTACATAGCTGCGGAAGATTGGCTGAAAGCATGAAAAGTTCTGTTGGCCGATTACTCCTCTTCCTACAATGAATTTCCTGGCTGGCTGGTATGAAAAACATGGAGAAATCCATTGACGAGGCCCAGAACATTTTGCTAAATGGCAAAGCGCTCGAACCGACGGTTCGTCGGCTCGTTCGCCAGTTAATTTTTCAAATTATTCGGAATAAACTCGTAACTGCTGAAAGTAGGATCCCGCAGTGATAGCCGTAGCTCCGCGGTGATTGTCGATGCAAATACACTCTCCCCACTCCTTCCGAACCGTCCTCTATCCGGCACTTCCCCACCCTCCGTCACTCTTTCTCTCTGGCTTTGGCGATCGAGCTCTTTTCGTGGCATCGTCTCTCTCACTTTTCTCCTCCTCTGTCTAGCTATCCATCTCTTTTGCTTTGGGTACAGTTTGATTCGGGGCTTGAGAACGGAGGTAGAGCTTTCTGCGGCCTGCACCCAACCCCCATGAATAATGCAGGCCTCATGTAATTGATCGTCCAATCGGAATGGCCTTTTATTTACTTTCCTCCGTTTCGGCCGTCCGTTCCTTCGCTCCCTCCAAAGTTATTTGACATCGCTTACGAGCGCGGAATGCGTTTTGCCTGCATTCTTGCTTTTTCATTGCCTCGGGCCGGTCTCTCCCGCACCATTCGTACGTCTCCTTTTTCCAGCGATAACGTTAAATCACTTGTTATTCCAGAGGAAAGGTAATCACACGTAAAATACACCGGGCAAGCATTGTCTCTCCAACGGATTTGCCGATTGATTTCATTCACTGCCCCGCCATACGGATCGTTTCACAGCTACTTTAACGGATCAAACTTATAACTCAAAAGGTTCCTGCAATTCCTTTAATGCTCGTGCCGCTTATAAAACTATACAGATTAATATTTTTATTACATTCTTGTATTATGACGGTGATTATTAAATAATTATCATTTATGTTAAACGTAAATGCAATAAGTAGATTCTGTAAGGAACTATTCTATCCAACATGTATTACACTGATTGAATTGTAAATGGCATCAACGTTCGCGTTTACAATAGGCAAGAACATTGCTCGTTCGTCTCGATGGTTTGCAGTGTAGTGAGAGGAGAGTCCTATGGAGACATCTCCGAGCCTAAATATCTTGGAAACTTGGCTGGCTCACGTATCCAGCGAGAAGCGACGACCGAGTCTCCTCGGCGCCGTTAACTCCGTCATCTCCTACAAAGTTCCTCGCTCACGTTTTGTGCAGGGTAGGTGAAGGGCCTGAGGGGAGGAGGGAGGAGGGAGGAGGGAGGAGGGAGGTGGTAGGTCCGTTCGCGGACGTCGACATAGCTGTATGTGTCAGCCGAAATCTCGTGGGGACACGAGCGACCCGATTTTATTCCAACGTGGAAAAAGACAGACAAAAGAAACTGCGAAGACGAAGGAGAAATATCGGAAGGAGCGAGAGATGGGGAATGAGAAGGAGTTTGGAAATAGGTAGGAGAAGGGGAAATGGCGTGGCGTAGTGGGGAAGGGAAGAACGGACACGGGGCGCAAGGGCCGCGAAGATCGGGAAGAAAAGGAAGCGAAAAGAAGGGAGAATGGAGCACACGTAGGTCAGCTCGAATCCCGGGATGGTCGCCGGGAAAGTTTCTTTCCACGAGGACGATAACTCGGCAAATTCAATCTAATGCCGCTCGAGCCGAGTCCTATTTCATCGAAATTTCGAGCAACATAATTCGGGGCCGAATGGAAGGACGCCGAGGAGTTGCCCGGCCGCGCCGGCTTCCTGCTGGAGGGACCAAGAGGGCGGAGGTTGAACGAGGCTAGGATAGGTCGTAGGTCGTTTGAGGTCCGCGCGGGGCGACGAGAGCGACCGCTTCCACAGAGATAATGCAGTTATTTCATGCCCGGGCACCGGTAATTGGCCCCACGTTGCCCCCGCCTCCCACCCCCCTCCGGCCCAGCCCCCATTGCTTTTGGTAGCGAGACGTTATGACGTTGCGCGAGCCAATTTCTCAGTCACGAAGTTAATGGCCCGGCCCTCACGGCAATAATCCCGTTTTTCCTCGCTGCTCGGCCGACCGCCGTAAACTCGATAATGCCTGCCGACCGTGCTTGCGGTATGAGCACTTCCGCTGGCCATCGTCTTTGAAGTATCGTGCTCAACTCCTTTTAAACCTCACCCTGCGGGGAAAAGATTACAAAGATTGCAGCTGCCGTCTAAACTCCGCTCGGCCTTCTGCTTGAAATATCCCGATAAACGATGCGAGCGCAGGAGCGTGAATAATTCTTAATAAGTATTATGCGATAATACCTTTCAAGACTTGCGGCTTGGAAACGTTTGCTTAAACTGACACTCATACGTAAAGCGGTCGCACTAAACTCCATAACAAGATAATCGATAAATTCTTTTCTGCTTTCTGCTGCGATGACGATCGACTTCCAGCATTGAAATGCTATTCTAACGCTATTAAGCTCGATCAGATGATCCAAAATTGAACCTCAACCTTTCCCGACTTATCGATTCCTAAAAAACTTGGTTTTGTTCATCTGCGAGTAGAAATAGATTACTTGATATGCTTTTAAAAATTCTAGAGTTTCTTAGCGTTTCTGAAACGATTGGAAAAAGGTCGCTCGGGATGCTTTCTATTCAAATTATCGTCGGACGAGAAAGTCGTATATTATGAAATAAAGTATCTTAACGCCTCTTACCCTGTAGGTGTTGGCGTGCGTCTATGTGCGAGCGACTCGCATGGTCGACATCGAAATTTATGGGCAACATGCGCTGCCGGAATGCCCTCAAGTCTACGGCCAAGCTGAGTCGCCTTTTAGCGAATGTCTCGCGCGAGCCGCCATTACCCCACGGTAACAAACGCTAAGTGTTTCCACCGTTATCGAGAATACGTTCGGGAAGTTGAGGTAAAATATCCCCCTGTGTTTCCGGCACGTGTTTCAAGGTGCCGGCTTGTTTGTGTCCTTCGCTCCAGAAGAATTGTTCGCCACCGACAAGCGAATGCTGAAACGCAAAGAACGCCTTCTGTCGATAAAGATCAATTTCTTTGTGGTATTGAAACTTCACACTGAAGCAACATGTCACAGCCGAGCAATAGGAATTCTTTCATTGCAAAAGATTGGAGAGTGAGCGTAAATGTATTATAAAATGATTACAGACATAGAATGCCTGTACAACGGGAAAATAGGATTTCGTAGGTCACCACGCGTTCTACACTGCACATAAACACTTGCGGTCGGCTTAAGGTTAAAAAAAAAGTGTTCCCTCGGATTGGTAACCCTGATCGGTGAATAAGAGAGCTTTGCCCTCAGTCCCGTTGGCTCTACGCCTCGAGTGAGTCGCTTTGTTGACAATGACGTTGACTCGATACAAGAGAGAGCCTCTCCCTCGCTTGAATTCCCGCTCCGCTAGCCAGTGAACAATGCCTCCCCCATATAATATGGCCGCGCCGTTTCACGGTCTCAGTGTTCTCGCTCGCTGTCCCAGTAATGGAGGCTGACGGATCCTTTGATGACGTTCAGACGGAGACAGGAGCCACTCTGAAAGCGAGAGGGCTTCTTGTCTCTATACGCCGGCTACGACATACGACCACCCCGACGGATCTCTGTTCGACAAAAGGTTAGTAAAAATATCCTCCCAGCTATTCGACTGTCCTGTATTACGTTTTTACTCGAATAAATATATCTTTGGCAAACAAAGGACTTGCTCGTGACATCTTACGAGTATCATGCTAAGAACACGCCATTATTTGGCCGAATACGTGACTCACGTTTTTCTACACATTTATTGACGACCGAAAATATGAGTTATAAAAAATAGGCTGATATGTCACTTGTATAATTAACTTGATAATTTGAATCTGGTATCTCGGGCCTTGGTTGGTATTTTCCGATTTCAATGTCGCAGCACTCGTTTTTATTCAAAGTATACTTTCGGGTAAGGGTAATAAATACGTTGCCAAACGTGGATGGCGAAATTGAAGAAAGCACAATTGAAATCCCCGATAAGCAGTGAAAGAACAGTGAAGGCCCCCAGAGCGGAATTTCAATACTTCCATAAATATCATAAGGGGTGACGTTTCTTCGCACATTCAAGGTGACACGAAACATAATGGTTACGTATCTGGTACACGTGTCAGTGGTAAACTCCTGGCTGGATTCGACACAGGCGGAATTTCAATTTTTTTTCCGTCAAGTATGATGAATCGACGTCATCGAAAACATCTAAATTTCAGGACCTTGGAAAAATAAAAAGGAAAACAAGACACTATTAAACCTACATGGAAATCAATGAATTACTCGTGATGATATTGACGAAGAAAACAATCTTATTTATATCGGTTATATCTAACACTGACATTTGTCCGAACCGCGTGTTATTTAACGTCGCAGTGAATGCGTTTGGTCAGTACGTAGACTTTTGGCGAATTAAATTTCATAGCGTTGTAAGTGGCGGCAGACACGTGATGTGACGTGTATGCGAAAGAGAGCACGTCGGTTGGACTTCCGGAACCATGGGGAGTTGAAACAGCCCTCTGCGAATACGTCCTTCGCCACGGAGCAACGCGGAGTGCCGTTGTACGACGGAACATCTACCTCCAAACCATCCCCAGCTACACGTACGCTTAAGTAATTTAATTAGAGCAACTCCGCTCTGGAGACGTGACTCCGACTCTTTGGTCTGCCTTCGTCTCCGCTTCTCCCTTCTTCGCAACGCCAATGAATCTATATATCTGTGTACCTAGCTATGACAGACGGAGAAGACTGCTTTGAAAAATCGCTGGAGAAACTGTGACAACCATAGGGGAAAGAGCAAAAACCATATATCGTGAAAAACGGGGTTGTCCTGGTCAAGCTGAACGGAAAGTAAAATTAAAAGCGAGGGTGTATAGCGCGGCAATAAATGATAAATAAAGTACACAAGTGTTCAGAAAAATAGGATGTCTAATAAACGGAATAGAAAAACCTATATGAAATTGGAAAGTCCAAAATAAATTTGCAACAACGCATTTCTTCCTATTCATTAAGGAAATGTTAGAAATAAAAATAATTGCATAAAACTAGAAGCAGTAAAGTGCAGTGTTTAATTAAAGAGCTTCAGTTTGCTTTCACGAACATAGATACGCCAAATAAGAAAAGAGAAGAACGTGGAAACGACAGGATGAATAAAATGTGAGAAAAAGATTGCGGAGTAATAGAGAGTAGTCGTGGTGCTAGGAAAGACGTAGATATGAAGGGCAAAGGTTAGAGGATGGAAATGTCGTGCCGGTGTCGGGATAGTATTGCTCCGGGTTCGTGTTCCGCGGAATTTCTCCAAACCCTCGGCGACAGAGCGCAGTTCCCGAGCCCGAGCCCGTTGCTCGGCCGCGCATCGCGACCCGCGCGGAATACCTTAAAAGAATGATGAAGAGAGCATATTATGCCGACGGGGAGGGCTTTGTAGTCGTCGCGCTGTGTCTCAGCAAACACGTATGACGCCAACGTGAAAGTACGAAGCGAGCATCGCGAACAAAGACAAGCGCGATCCCGATACGCCGTCTTACGTATATATCGGCGGGAACCGGGTCGAAACGTGAGGTGAGATAATAATATCGCCCGGCAGAATCGCGGTGTCTCGACGATCGTTCGATTTTATTACAATTCTCTCCGCGCTGGCCGAGTGAAAAATCGGAATTGCCCGCCTTACCGTCTTATAACCTTCTCGCACGACCATGTGCGGGGACAGAAGAATCTAACGTAGAATTCCAAGTGCATCGAGTAGACTGTCGCGTAGCGTTTTCGCTAAAGTTGCATCGCGATTACATCGAAATGAACAATTAAAGAAGTGCATGAATGTTTAAGGTATTAGGTCATAAGGGTCATTGATTATTACACCCGTAATAGCTAGATACTTTTGCGAAACTCTACGAAAAAGATATATTTTATGTGCTGAACATTCATGTCTGATTAATTGGTTCGTTATCTCATCACAAATATTGATAGAAAGGAACAAGGGCATTTAAACTACTCTCGCTGTATTTCTGAGCAGTATTTACAAGGCGTGAGCATTTGCCAGGCGTAAAAACAAGCAGTGGAAACTGGCGAAGCCTTGAACGTGTGTCGACGGTGGACCGCTGACCGAGTTTCCAGGTAATTTTATCCCGTCCGGTGATTACACCGTACGACATCAGATACTGTTTTAAGCGCCGCCACGGCGAGGGCATTAATTGCATTAATTGAAAGTCAATATTAGTGAGTAGAGGTTGGTCGCGTGCTGGCCAACGAGTCGCGAGTTACGTCGGCCAGCCGCTCGTAACGAAGCCGTCCGATTAAGTAAATTTTGCCGCGCTAATCCCAGCTGCACCGGCCCGGTTATAGTTTACCCGCTGCGGCATAAATCCAATCCCCAGGGCTCCTTCGAAAGCGAATTAGCCCGGTGCACCGACGAACCGGATACCGCCGATCTAGTTAGAACGACCGGTGACGATTTCCATCTGCCAGGTATTACGTTTCTCCTTCTACCCGCACGACCATTCTGTCTTTCTTTCTTCACAGAATCAACAGTGAAATTATGAAATAATATAACGTCAGGCGTTAGGTGGGAATTATTTCTGAATTGTATTATACAATTTTCGTGCTTCGTAACGTTGGAAACGTGAAAACGTTTGCCCGTAAAATCAGAATGGGGGGTGAAATGAACGAAGTATAGTCAGTCGGTCGTAGAGAGTTAAACAGTGATACACATTCGAGCTTTGCCCTCTTTTATTAGGCTCCCCGGTGATAAAGCTGCGCGGCAAGGGGAACAGTCCTTATTCAGCAGCTTCCGATTCGGGATAAACGGTGAACCGCGGCGGTACATCCTCGCGGCCCTCCTTGCCTACTTTATCAGAAGACGCCGGGAGTTTTTGCCGGGCCACGACGTCCTAGCAGAACGACGTAATCCATTTTTCTCCGACGATAGAGAAACGCGCCTTAGATAACTGGCCGGTAAGGTATACGCGAGAACACGCGCCCCGCCATGATAAATACAATCTCGCCGGCAGTAAACTCAGTCCGCTTTATCGGCAGCCATTTAGACAATGAAGATAGTATTTCTCGCGCGGTTTTATGCCGTATATCAAAGCCGAACAGAGCAAACAACTGTGTGTGCAGCCAGCGCACCGAGATACCGGCACACAGCCAATAACCACCTTCCCCGCACCAACCAACCTAAGCACGTGGTGCTCGCAAGCGTTGCCCATCGCCAACTGCTTTATGGATTTATTTTGCCAAAGAAATATGAGCCGAAAGTTGAATAACAGCGGCTACGTCGTCGACAAAGACGAACGATCTAGACACTTTCCTGTGAAAAGTCTAGCCATAACCGTTTTCATTTACATCCTAAATTTAAGGCTTAAACCAACATTTCTAACGATATATTATAGTTGGAAAGCTAGTAAAATTTTCTTCAGCCTTGGCTACTTTTCGATCAACAGCGCAAAGAATAAACGGTCTACTTTCGGTAATAAACGAGTCTCCACATTTCCGTGTGCGATTTTGAAGAAATAGAAGCAACGGTCGAAACCTTAAGTAAAGTAGTTACGGAAAGTTTGCGATAGGAGCGTATCTGGCGAGCATATTTTCCCGGGAAATACGCGCGTTTTCCGTCGGACGTAGACTGTCCCGGGACTACAAACGTTCCTCCGCTGCTACTTGTTAGAAACTCGTCGATGAATCACGGCAAAGTATCGAGCCGGCGAGCAAAGATTCGCCTAGGACTAAAAAGCCTCGGAAAGTTGCGGGATGTCGATCGATATTGCCGGAACCATTATAAAGACGGACCGTTCCTGCGGCGTTTCTGAACTTATCGTCGTATCCGGCGTTCCCCTGCGCTCTGTATCCCCGTTGGTAGGTCGTAAAGGGAGAAAAAAGCGTACAGAAGCCGAAGATGCAATTTCCGCGGCAGTAACAACGTCCTACTATAATGGCAACCGGCGATATCGACGGCATAGGTATCGTCTAACAGCCGGAACGTCAGTGACTCGCCAGCCGGATCTGCAGGCCCCACGATAACACGGCCAATAATAATCGGTCCAGAGATATTTATTGGCAGAAACCTTCCTACCGGGACCACCCTGTATTACCGCTCCATGCCGCGAACGACAGATCAAACGAACCGCCGAATCTCTAAATCCTCAATTTTAACAACCCCGACAACCCTTGTGTTAGTTATGTTTCGTCATCAATTTTATTGTACGTGATTATGGTATATCATATCGAAAAATTAAATTCGTCTTTTTATATGAGTTATGAATTTTCATTAATTCGTCACAAACGTTTATTAAATTTAAAAAAAAATTAATATTGTACTTGGGAATTTTTCAAATATAATTGCGTTGTTCATTCAAATTTCACACAATTTGCAAGGCTGGACGATGACTCTTGAGGAAAGTATTCTCAGCACAATTAGTATTTTACTACGCGTACCGGGTGGGCCAAAATTCGACCTTTGCCCTTGCTAATAAAGCGAAAACACTCGACCGTCACCTGGTCTAACCCTGCCACGCCCGAAATTAACCGGCGACACTTTTACTGAGCCATTAAGGCAAGCCTACGATCTCCGGGAAAGTCCTCGATATAGCCGGCTCGTTCCATGGGGGACTTATAGGCCCCGCCGAGCCGTTTTTATTAGTTAATTTAGCCTTCGGAATATTTTCAATGAAGTTGACGTGGTCGACACGGCGAACGGGGATCGATAGAGCGACGTCTGCCACGCGGCACTGTCCCCCCCCTCTTATCGCTGGAGTCTCGGGCTTTTTATACCCGTCGAGGATGCCGCCAATTATAAAGGAGGAAAAAGCCCAGGGGAGGCAAGGAAGGAAGGAAGGAAGGAAGGAAGGAAGGAAGGAAGGAACGTTGTCTCCGGCGTTACGACTCGTCGTAAGTCGAGTTTTACGACTTTATGCTATGCGTTCACCGACTCGAGTTCCAATTCGTTGTCCTGGGTTCTGACGAATACCCTCGGTCGCTCTTGAGATTGTTTCCCTCTTACCCTCTCCCCCATCTTTCTTCGCCCTCTCAGTCATTTTCCCTTTCTTTCCTGTCTGTCGGTCGCTCCATCCTTTCCCCCCGAAGCATCTACGGCTCGTGAAACAAGTACGCGGCGATCCTACGAGGGATCCACGGGGATCCGTGCTCGGACGTTGACGAGATTGGCTATAAATTTATTTGCCCTTTTAAACGTGATATTGCTTTATTGCCAGATAAAGCGAACGAGCAATCTTACCCGTTTCCTACGTGTTGGGATATGCCTCGCGTCATCTCGGAAACTCTTCTCCCCGATTTCTGACTGGAATCATGATGCTCACGATGATACGTGGCGCGATTAGGAAGTGAAAATTCGCAAAATGCGGCTATCACGGGGTAACAGCAACGCAACAAAAAGTTTCTAGTTTCCCTTGTTGAACGATCTATATTAAATCGTGGGATTCTTGTCAGTCGCCCAAGTTCCTCCAGGGACAATTTTGCCTCTAGCTGAAAATTACATCGCCATGACGACAATGCGGCGAACAAGGTACTAAAACGACGAAACTTGGTTATGATCGGTAGCGTAATCGGTTTAGCGATTTCCGCGTAATTGCGAGATGTATTATTTATCGTTGTGGCGTTCCGAGGCGGTCGACAGCTGCCGCTGCAGGGCCCCTGCAGGGTGCTAACGGATTTCCAAGTCGGCGAAGTCGTGGCTGTCGAGGGAGGGAAAGGGAGGGGGTCGATAACGTCGGGAACAGCGGCGAAGCGACAAACGATAAACTCGATAATTGCGTTATTACTCAGAAGTCTGGGTTTTGTCGAACTCGCGAAACTGACATCGCGGCTGATTACCGCAACTACTGGGGACCATCGCCATCAGCACGACGTTCCTCCAAAGTATCTACGTCGGGGACGGAGGGTGGGCTCAACAAGAGTAGGACGATACCTTCTGCGTAGAAGCGGACTTTCGCGCGAAACTTAATTATCGCCGAGTCGTCGGTGGGATTGATCGAACCAGGCTAATAGGAATTTAACGAAATTAAATTAACCCTCTCGTGCTCATCGAACCGCATCACGGCAGGGCATAATTACCAGCCGCTTTTAATTGGTTATGCGCTGCTCCATTGGTTCCCTTATCGACTTGGTCCACGTATCCGCTAAGCCGTATGAAAATTTATTAAAAGCAGTCCCATTCAAAAAATACTCTACCGTTTCCGGGTGGACGGACAGGGCCAGAAGTGTAATGATCGGGAAATAGTCGCCGTCGATCAAAGGGTCTCACGTGCCATGTTAATATTCATTACTGCATCCGCCGGTTAGCTGTAATTTTCGCCACGTCACTGCCGCACAAACTATCACAATAGAGGTATTAATAGAAGATTATTAATTCAGCCAACAAACTTCGTTCCACTGAAATATTCAGTATCTTATATTATGCCAGTGAATTTTCCCGCAGCATTATTATGGCTGCTGTAACACACAGCGTTTTGTGTTACTGCAATATAATCGAGGAGGAATTTCGGCGCGAAATTGGCTTACGAAAAAAATGTATTCTTCTATGCAGCAGAATGGGCAATGGTAATGATAATTGATAAATGATAATAAGTACAGGCGAATACCTGTGAATATTTCAATTTCTCTTGACAACAGTTACATGAAAATATATAATTACTGTCCTACGGGCGTGTATGCGTATAGACAGGTCAAGATTTTCCAGTTAGCTTGTTACGGTTTAATTGGATTCTCTTTCGACTGATTACGCAGGACCACGCGTTACCGTACGGCGTACGACAAATACACCTGGCTCGTCCTTCAACCATCTTCGCTCGGTCCTCGATAATGAGGAACTTCGATAATTAAGGCGTACCCGTTAGTAATACCGGTGACTAATTGGCATCGAGGACATAGTCAGCCAGCCGCAGTAGGTTACCTTGCCTCAACTCCTGCAAAGTGCTATCGTGTTGAGTACCGCTCTATCGTTCACTGGTAAATCTACTGATGCCAACGTAGCTCCCCATTAATCAACTTGTTTATGTAACGACATGGCATTAATGTAACGAACATTCTTCTTCAATTAAGGATATTTATCAAGCACTACGTAACGATTTTGACTGTTTGTTTTTTAATGACGATGTAAAGTTATGAAAATGAAAAGTCACTTGTAATTGTTTACAAGCGCTGGAATACGTATGTTTTTACGTGCCTTTACAAAGCGATTCTGTTAGTTGGACACATTGAAATTGAAATTAAGTTAATACGTCAGTAAGGTTATCAAGATTTAAACAAATCCGCGGCTCAAGTGAGTGATCGCTCGCAACAGGTGGGACATGTTCTCTAGGCAGGTGGTGCAACGGCCGAGCTCAGCCAAGAGAGCTTCCCCTTTCCCCCCCGTCTCTCATTCTCTATCTCTTTCTCTGGTTCTCGATAGGCATCTTTCTCTCTACGGGTTAGCGTGCCAAGAATCCGCCCCTTTCGGGGCCGACCTCAAACTCCTCGTCGAGCAAGCCGATATTGTAATTGCCAGGGCTACCTAAGTGGCCTAAGATTGATGAGGTGGAAGGCAAGTTGTTCGAGCACGGCGAATTCGAGCTCATGGCTATCCTGAAACCGGAAACCTAAGGAATCAACAGTCCACCGTATTACGCGTCGTCTATTCCTTCCTCCTATAACACATGTGTCGTGTTCCTTCCCGTACAACCTTTCGAGTTGTCGAATAATTAACAAAAATCTTTAGGAATACAACAAGATGGGAGGAATGTGGTTCACCGAATTTCGTCGCATTGCTAGGAAAATAACAATACTACGAACTTTGTTAAAACACTTTGTATTACATTGAATAGTGTGCCCATTAATAAATAACTGAAGATATTTTATGACGTGTGACTGTTCGTAAATTTGTAAATTACACTATTATTGGAATGTTCGTACTGGCTTCCTCGTGTGATTCGCCAGGTATTTTGCATTTGATACTTATAGGTTTCCGGGTTCCCCCGACTTTGTACGGAAACTCGTTATTAAAGCTATTGCTAAGAGCGATCGGAGAATTGTCACTGGTGGCGGAAGCGGCGGCGGAAACGCCATGAAACTTGGTCGCACTCGGAGTTGTCGCGTAATCGTCGTAGCAACGGTCGTAGTGGTAGTTTGGACAAACAACTCTTTCTGGTGGTCGGCAGGCTCTGTAGCCCTCGTCGAAGCCGTATCTTTCTCGATCTCCTTCCTTCCGTCCCTCCATCGTCCGTCTCGCCGACTCTTCTTCTCCTCCTTCCTGCGCTCGTTATCTTCCACGCTCGATTGGCCGCTGCAGCGTTTATTGTTTCAAGCGAGAGCGCCCACGGCGAATGTTTTCCCGGTCGCCCGGTCGGTCGCTGACTCACCCCTCCCCCGCCATTCAATGCCAGCCCCAAAGTACAAACAACCCCCATTCGCTGAACGCCACCGACCACCGCCGCGAAAAGATCTCTAGCCTAGAGCAGAGGAAGGGCCAGTCCCGGCGGACCGGTATATAGCGGAAATAGTTTTCGACGACGAGCAGAGATTTTATCGAAAGCTACATAGGGAAAGTTCGAAGAAATTCTCGTAATTAATGGGAAACTCTATGTAAAGCTACGTTTTTTCGAAATTTAGGTGCATTACTTTCATCGTGAATCGAAAATTCTCTAAATTTTGAGGTACTTACAACAATTATAAAAAAGTGTATAATGTATCATGATTTATAGAAAATTTATTTGAAAGTTTAATCTCCTTTGAATGCAAGCTCAATGACGAAGGAAATTTCTTGAGAAGAAAAATCCGTTTAAGTTGCTATCGAATAGATTTCCCTGGCGCTGGTGCAGGGTCGGTTAAAGGGGGCAGATATACGGTTCCGGCGGATGTTTGTTAAAAAAGTGCATCGAATGGATAGCCAGTTCCGCGCGCGGCTCGCTAAAGGAGCGGCGAAGCGCGGTGACACGACTCTACGCCGGCAGGAAGTGATTTGGAGAGTCGCCAGGGAGCATCTAGGCCGCACTGAATCATCCCCCGTCCGACGTTCCTGCGCGGAACGTCGTGGAACTGCGATAAAGAAGTTGCAAATCACTGCAGTCCGCGGAACGAACGGAGGGGAAGAAGGGCGGAAAGAGGGGGGAATTGTCCCTGGTTCGGCTGGTTCGGCGGGTTCGTCGCCGTTCGACGTAGGGCCGAAGTTGGCGGAATGACGATTTCTTTCGCGGCAGGAACCGTCGAAGAAAGTCCCCCGAGTGGCTTTGGCTACTTCAACGACACCCTGCGCCCAGGATTTATCGCTCTCAGTGGATTTTACGTCAGCCAGCACCGCGGAAGCTTGTCGACCGATCGCCGCTTCGTCACGACTCATCGAGAATTGCCAAGGTTCCCCATTTGCCCTGCAATCCAACATTCGACACGAAGGCTTTACATCGATTTCCTTTCTTCTCCTCGCGGTTCAATCAAAACTGTTTCCGTAAAAGTGCCGATTAATATTGCGACAATAAAATTAATCTCCATATATTCGTGAGCGAAGGATATAGCAATACATCTTCTTCTGTTACTTTATTTTCAGTAAATTAAGAATTACTTCGTATCAAAGGAAAATGTTACGTAGACTAATTTGATAAAATATCTGTTCGTGAAACATTTTCCTTACGTCGACTGTGAAAAGTTTCCTTATTTATTTTATTAATTGTATGACATCATCAGTTTCCAACGCTTAATTAACTGTCGGAACTTTGGAAAGATCGATAGATGGTGCCACCGAAAGGAATCTTTGATAACTTTATTAAAAGCGATCTAAGAAAGTGGAGAAACCAGCCGTCATAAACAATCTTTCGAGCTTGTTGAGTACGCCATAGCCACTCTGAACGGCAACAAATATTTTATATCAATCGTGGCCTTGGCTCTATATAAAAAATTGCTTGGCATAATTCATTTTTCTTCGAGCTTTCTATTCAACTTCCTCAGCATTTTTGGGCATCAGCAATCTTCCTCTATTCCTAAAACATAGCAAGAGAAACGACCATAAACCGTCGATGTTGGTTTAAAACTGTCTTCTGGTAGTAAACGTTTGTACAGAAAAACAAAAGATCGCCATTGACCGTGGCGCCATTGGACTATCTACATTGCTTACCACTATCTCCGCCGTGTTCTTGGCAACATTTCGCCTTGTTGGGGAAAGGAAAATGCACGATAAAAGAGTGCTCGTATTCCGCGGATTATCTTCATCTTTACAAATTGCCAGCTCTGCTGTAGTTGTTTTCAGAAGCAATACATACCCATTAATACCTGGACCTAGTGAATTCTAATTACCCCCCGAGGTTAAATGCTGCCTGAAATAATACGCTGACAATTACGTGCCGAGCCTTAAATCGTTTAAAATTTATCATACGTATTAATATTAACTTAGCAAATAGCAGGTTTTAAGCTTGCACAGTTTTAATACGTTTCGTTGGAATATAAGAATTTAGTTTAGAGCGTAATAAAAAGAAATTATGCCACAATTTCAAGTTCCGTTCGTTTGCATTAAAATTAAAGCGTTAAGGTTTACACATTTTCGCGATTCACTTATCCCACGTTGCCATGGATTTGACGATTATTTATTCTGCGAAATAATGAACATACATCTTGGAATAATGTATCGGGTAGAATGCTCAAGCTCCTGACGATTTTTCTCTATTTTTGCGGAAGTCGGCACGGTTCCGCCGCGGCCTGAACAAACAGACGAGAAGACGTCTGCGCAGCCAGCCGTGTTCACGAGTGCGGGTGCATACTTAATTTTACATCCGTCGTCTGGTAAAGCGAGAGCGGAGGACCACGGAAAAACGGATATACGGGGAAACGAGGCGCAGTTTGCGCGGCGAGGATTCCATCGAAAACGCGCCTTGCTCCCTGCAGGCCGTTTTCAGCGCCGGGTTAATTATACCGTCTTCGCGTGGCTTAAGGGGGACCCTGGGGAAAAGAAAAAAAGGAGAACTGGCCGGGCAGCACACATTAAATGTGAATTAAACGTCGAGATTTCCGTTTCTCCTCGGGACCAGGGGAACGACGATGGTAGACCGACGATTTGAGTTTTCCAGTGGTACGACTCAAGGATTTCTCCGACTGTCTCTCCAAATATTCCATCCTCTGCTTGAAATCTCCAGCTTAAAATATTGTGTCAGAAAATTAACCTTTCAAATAAAGTGCTCTCCTGATTATCTTGGAACTTGCCAGAATAAATCCTTCTACATTATTGTAGGGAAATTAAGAAAGATGCTGGTGGTTGAAAAGTGGTAGATGTAGTGAGCTTTGGTAGCTTTACTTCTATACACTTTATAGTTTACGTCTTCTGACCTTCACGTTCATCAAATATCGAGGATGTTTTATTTTTTCTTTAATGCACTGCATACATTTTGTGATATTCTATCAACTTTTAGGGACGTATTCGTGGAAACATTTTTGTTGATGTTACAGTTAACGATGATTCCATTGGCTTTATTAACCTCCACTAGGAATGAGTGTCCTTCTCCGCTCTACTAAACTCGAATGTAAATCGGGACAAATCCTCTGTACGGCGCTTGAATTATTAAGCAACCGTGACTTTGCCAATTATCTTGGAGGTAAAGCGATGTTATCGTTCGATGGTGGTTCCTTCAAAGGCAAAAAAGGGTGCGGAAAAACAAGAATGGAGGAAGACGACTCGGCGTGCAACGCACTCCAACTGCGCGCCTGGCGCTCTCACCAACTAATTGTCGAATATGTTTGATCTCACGTCCGACGAGAAGCTCGTGAATTAATGTTCCTTTGAGCGTGGAACTCGGCCCCGTTACCCTCGACGGTGCGACCCCAGCCAGAAACCAGGGAAACCTTGCGCGCACGATTTATAGACTCGCGGCCCCAACTGAACGGAGAGAAACGGACAAACTAATGCATCGAGCCCGAGTGAAAGAGAATAAACCGAGGGGAAGGGGGAGGAGGGAGGATGGCGTTTAACTTTAATTGCGTTTCCCTCGGCGAATCCGTATGAGTGACTCGCCCGTCCCGTGTCGCAAGCTCAACCGCTCGACGCTTATGCAACAACATAATAATTGTTTCTACGTTTCCGTTCCTACCTTGCTCGCGACAGCGTGCAAACTGCTATTACGTAACAACCAATGCTTCTAATGAATATGACGTCCGGCAGACGCGGGAAACTGTTTAACCAGATTACTCCAATCGAAGCACCCATGAAACAACTTTGAACGCAATTTTTACACAATATCACGAGCAGAATGTTATCGTCGTGTAATATCTGGATTTAGTTTTCTGGAAAATAGTGTAAATCTTAGGGCTGAAATTCGGTACATCTTTCGTCCCTTAAGGATTAAATTTCGAAATAGAAGCAATACTTGTTTGGCGGGTACGGTTAGTAACTGCGACGCTAGCATGTTTCGGGGGAATTTGAAGGATTATCCAAAAGGTCGGCCGATCGTAAGTACCGCCGGATATTGAGACGTCTGAGAATGGCAGGGCTCCGGGCAAAGGGGCGGACGAGGTGGAGGAAGAACGCGGAGATAAAATAATTGAGGCAACGACGAAACAAGGGCTCGGCCTTGGGCTCAGCTACGGTCTGCCTTTTGCCTCGGTTCAATCAAAACTCCTGCCTTGAAGGAAAGACGAGACCGGAAGCTCGAAACCCCGCGCGACGTAATGAAGAAAGCTCCGCGGCTCCTTGTTCGGCTTCGCCTCGCTTAAATAGGGTCGGCCAAGGCCTTAAAAAGCCGACTCGCCAACTAAAAGAAAAGCAGCGAAACAATGCCGAGGGGGCGGCTGGTCAAAGGCGCCGAAAGCCGCTGAGAGATAAAAAATAAGCGCCTGAGGCCGGGCAAAATAAAGTTTATTGGAAAACAAGCTGTACTCCGCTGCAAGAGTCGGTGATTGTAAAGAGAACAATGACGTGTGCAAGTGAATGCAGACAGGAAGATACAAACGGAAACTCAATAACGAGGATAAGATAATCCGAACAAAAGGTTATGCCAACATTCACCTGTAAATAACTATTTCCGTACGATATCCGCAACAATTACGTAAACAATAACGTATTTAATTTGATATGTGCATGAAATGTAAAGTAGTTAATTAATTGTTAACTTCATGAATCCATTTCCACGTATCAATATATGTGTGCAACGTACGAGTATGTACATAGAATTCTATCCAATTCGCAAACTCTGTTGAATTGCGTCTGTTTCTTTATATGGTTCCGTTGCGCAGATGTTACGTTTTATATTTCCCAGGAAAAGTCCAATAGTAACGTATTCGGAGGTTTCTTCCTCTCGCCGCAACCAGGTAAAATTTCGGTTTTCCGGGAAATAAAAAGAACCGCGGGAAATGAGGGATAAACTAACTCTTCTCCCCGTCGTAAAACACGAAACGGAAAGTCAACTGTTCTTTCGCGTCCTCTTTTCTTTCTCCCTTGTATTTCATTTCGCTTCTTTTCTTCAGCCGCGCTATCTCCTCTTTTTCCCCGCTAAGATAAACGCTATTCCATCTTCGGCTAGCGGTGTTTCTCCCCGATTTTCTCTCATTCCGGCCTCCTTCGTTTCTTGTCCTCTCTCCGTCTGTCAATATGCGCTCCTTTCTCCCGCTGAACTCGGCAGTCGGTGCAGCCGGACTTTAACTTTGCAGCCAGTTGAAAACGACGTGTGTACAGAGGCCGTAGCTCGGCGTGCACACGTAAAACGGTGCTTGCTCGGGCCACATGTGCAAGGTTTGTGCACGTAACGTTTCGTAATGAGTCTAACCTTCGACGGTTGTAAAAAGGAAGAAGCTAACGCTACTGCTACTTTTTGCCCGCGCCTCGTCTGACCGTCTCCCTCGCCCACCCCCCCCCTCTCGCTCTGCCTCTATCTACCTCCTGTTTGCACAAGTCCGTGTGCGTGTGTGTGAGTGTATGTTTAAATGTTGGTTCATTCGGGAGATACCACTTTTCCTTTGACGACGCCGACGAAAAGTTTTGCGATGAAACGATATCCCGCGCAACCAACTCTCTTCGCCACTCAAATATCACTGAATTACGTTTCAAGTGGCACGACGCAGCTCACACTACCTGCAAATTCTCTAAAAATGTACGCTCCGCGCAAAATAACATGACAGTGTCTCATGATACGACAGGCTTTCAAACTTTATGTTGCGTTTCTGAAAAATTCCTTGCCGCGATGGCAACTGAAGTCCAATCAACGTAAATCTAGTATGCATCAGTTTTTGAAAGGTGTTATCAACTTATAATTATTTCGTAGAAATCCAGTTAGGCTTTTTTTTATTAGATAATTCAATATTTTTAGATCGTTGTGGTTGTTATCATCGTTTTTACCGTGACACTCGATACGTTTGACGTGTAGTCCCTCGTACGTGTTTACTGGGGAACGAGTGTGTGAATCTTTCGTCTGGATGGCAAGCAGAAAGTGCGGTCTGTGATTTTCTAGCGGGTAAGTGCAACCGTCGACTTGGCAAAAAAGGTAGAGGGAAACGTGCCCTTTTTCGCGCGAAAACCGTTAACCCCGGACTGTATTGCGTTACTTGGTCCCTAGCCCTAGCCATTTCCTCGGTTTCTTTCGTCCGATTCTCTTCTTCGTTCCCCTCCTTCCTCCGCAGGAAAACGTATCGAGCAACGTCGGCACGAAATTTGGCCACGATACGATTATCCCCGTGGCCCCCGCCTAATGCAACGGCGAAATCCGAAGGTTCTCCGCGTCGAAAGTTGGCCGGGGGGAGCGCGGCGAGAAGGGTATCCAGCCGGGGAAGATACCTTTCGTTGCTGTATACGCGATGCGATACTTTTCTCCACAACGGAATGAAATCGCTGGAATCCGAAAAGGTACGGACTCATTCGGATTCAGCATGGATCCCGCCGTATAGGGTTCTAAAAATATACAAATTGGGTTTGAAATGGAGAGAAAGCAGACCGGAGTGAAAGAGATCGGCCGAGAGGAGAGAGGAACAACGATTTCGAAAGAAGAGAAACGGGCCAGGGGTGCGAAGAAAACAATGTATTTAGGAAAGACGAAGATGAGAATACTGTGTGAGGGGGAAAGACGGAGAACGATCTGCACCGGCGGCGTATTCGAAATTTCGTCGAAAGCGAATTTTCGTGCTTTCACCGTAATTTCCTCGGCGCGCCTCCACGTGAAAATCGCATCAAGCCCGACGAGGACGGCCTGTGGATGGGGGGAAAGGGGGTGCGGACGATGCCGTATCGCTTCGCTTTCCACGCGCTCCGCGAATCCGAACTAATATATTTCCAAAGCAACTCGATTGCAACGAGTGTGCCGCCGGGGAGAAGTAAGAGAAAGAGACAGGCAGAGCCCGACCACGGGGAACGGGGGTGTAAAGGGTACATTGTGCCTCGGGCTATGCCGGTTACGTAGAGCGAAGGGATACGCAGAGGATTTGTGTCTTCCATCCTGCGAACCCCTCGTCCTCTTTACGCCTCGCCCTATTTCATTCTGAACGTTCCTGCGACGTGCCCCCGAGGGCCTAAAAGAAAACTACACGCGGTTTGTCGATATTCATTATCCTCGAGTCCGAAAATGCCGGAAATCTGATTGCCCGGGCTTTCGCACTGTTCGCAGGAGAAATCTGTAGGAGACAAATTTACTCGTAGAGAGGTATTGTAATCGTGTTCGGAATTTCATAGGAATGTACATACGTAATAAAGTTGCGAATAAATCTGTCTGTAGGATTATTCTAACTAGATGTAAAAATAGTAATAATTGACGCATAAGGAAATTTTAAGAACAAACTTTTACAAGCAAGAAAGTATAATTATAACTTTTTCGTGTTGAAATACGATTGATTTTAATAATTTGTATTTGTATTTTCTGTTGCAGGTGAGTAACATGAGTCAACCCACAATGTGTAGCTTCATAATATCAGTTTGTAAGTACATACGATTAAACATTGTATCGATTAGCAATACACATTCGCTGAATATTTTCGGTCACCTCATGATTTTCCCTGTAATTAATAGGAGGAAAAAAGCATGAAAAGGAAAAGATTGTCGAAAAGAACATTGGCGAGGTTGGAAGCAGCCGGGCAGCTTAATTAATGCCTTTGAGCGCCCTTTATCAGGCATACAGTGCATAAATAGGAAAGAGGAATAAAAAATGTGCTTTTAGCGTATGTAAAACGTTTTTAATTTCACGTCGACGGCAGTCGTCCTTTATCACGCTTGTGCTGTCGAGCCTCTGGCCTTCTTCGATTTGCCGAGAGACAATGAAGCTGGCCAGGTTAACCGAAGGTCCATGTGAATATTAAATCTCTGTGGCCGTGTCAGTATTCCTGTACCGAACGAACTTTATTTAACCGTCCATAGCGACCCCGTCCGTACCCGAATAGTCACGTTTATTACAATTAAAACGGGGCTCAGAGTGTACGTATTTAAAAGGGAATAGACGTCCGCCAAATATTTGACGCCCAACGTAGCTGCTGGCCCGACGATAGAAGCGCACTCGGCACGGTTGTAATTTAATTTGATATTCCCCTTTGTTAATTTGATAGCCGCAAAGCTGGAATGGCGACTGGCCTTCCGCTTTCCTCGTCGCTCAATCGGCTTTCTCTTCCTCCCTATCGTTTGTGCAGGATGAAACCCAGAATAAAATACTTCAGATTCTCAACTCCATCGAGGACCGTTCCCTCCCCGCCTGCCCCGCGAAACAGACAGATAGACGTACAGACGAGGGAATAGAAAGAGAGAGGATAGGAAAACTGCATAGCCGTACGCGTCACTCGACCCTCGAATCATCGCATCGATACGTACATATATCCTGACGTTTCACGTTCCATTCCCACTCGAACAATACTACATATGTATAGAGCTACTCCGCGGTATAACGTTTCGCTCGTGGAATGTTGCCGTTGCTACTGACAGTGCCGAGTCTGCTTTAGAGTAGTCACTCATAGGAAAATCAATACATGAAAATCGAGGAATAACTCGGGATGGTCCAGTGAGCTCCATGGAATTGTAATTTCACGTTCCCTCAAACCAAAGGGATTAATGATACTCGCCAATGTTCACCTATTATCTGTGCAATAATAATACCCCTCTGAACACTATGGACTTTGTTGCTTTAAAAGGGATTAGTTTATTGTTCATTTAAGCGATTCAGAGAACTTGCAAATACCCAAGGAAAAATATTCTCGCTCAGGAAATACTGTCACAAGATCCTTTCACTGGTGAATTATTAAATTCCATTAAGGAAATATCAAAAAATGCACCACCGAATAACGACTTTGCAGAAAGTTATAAACTAGCGGGTGTTCGATAAATCACGCGGGACTGATCTATTGCCACTTATACAAGATGATATAACGTCTCTGAGATTAATGATCCGGGGACGAATGACGAGCGGGGCGTGGATGTTGCGCGAGAGCGCAAATAGAGGTGGTTTCGAGTGAACCAGTCGTCCATAGATCGGCGTGTAGAGGTTGCAGAGAGGCTCGACGGGCCGACTCGAGCGAAAGGGTCCACAGGAGGTGATGCGTGGTCAGTCAGTATGCGGTCATAACGAAGCTGTCGACATGATGGATGAGGAGGAGGTGGAGGAGGTGGAGGAGGTGGAGGAGAGGCAAGAGGAAGCGCAGGACACGTAGGACGATGGTTCCTGAAGGGAGAACGGTAGGCGAAAGAGGCGCAGAGGGTGGGATGGGTAAAGGGTTAGAGGGATAGAGGGATGGAGGGATAGAGGGATAGAGGGCGAATATGACTGCATCAAACCTATCGTCCAGCGGCGCGATACAAGGACGCCTATCGCTATCGGCCTCGCACACCCTGTCTGTCATCAGCACGCCTCACCACCTCAAACACACTCCGGCCCAGCCCGCTGCACGCATCATGGAATATCCTCTGTATTATATAATTATCCGGGAGATCGTATCTGCCGACGGCGCGACGTGTAATTAGAAACTGTCGACTGCGACAAGAGAACTAACGGCAAAGGAGATGGGGGTCGGCAAGAAATGGAGGACGGACAGAGATAAGGCCAGCATCGTCGAATTGTAACGAACGCAAAATTATTGCTAGAAAAACTAAGCAGGCGGAAGACGTAACGAGGAGGAAAAAGGAAAGAAAATAAGGATTTTGAGAAAAGATAGCTCGTTGTGGTTAATCAAAACTAAATCATTTAAAATATACACAGATGTAGTTTTACAATAATTTTGATCTACAGAGAGACTCGTTATTCGTACATGTTTAAATTAAATTAAACCGACAGGTTCTGAAGCTCAGAATAAAAACGTTTGAACAGCCAAATTGGCAGAGGTGAGAAATTTCTCGTTAGTCCGCTGCTCACTGATAGTGTTATCCCGGCAACTTCACGCTCAACAAAACTCGGCCTGAAGGGATCTAATGAACGACCAAGGCGGACATATCCGTTTCTTTTGGGGCGACACATGGGCCATCCCTTTCGGCGAACAATCGTGTCTCTTCAGGCCGAAAAGTTTTTTACCGGCTCGGCCAAGTCACAGTCGTGCTCTCGTGGTGCGAAGGTGAAAGAAAGGAGATCTAAGACCTAGGGGAGGAGGTAGGACAAGAAGCTCGAGACGTCGATGGCATACCAATGTCCGTGCGAATTTATTGTACGTTCCTAGAAAGAAGAAGAAGCCCCGGACGAGAGTACAAAGGGAAACGTAGCCCGCACATTGGCTGCGTCAATGAAGGATGGTCGTGAATATGTATTCGACATGGAAAATACCAAGGGAAAATGGCATACTCAACGTGGATATAGGTTTCGCCCTGACACGTTTCCTTTTTAAACGATTCTACTGAATTCCTTCAACTTGTCTCAAATTCTTCTCCTTATATCTATACTGTCAGACAGCTTGTGTAGTTCAAAACCTTTCTAGTAGCAAAACTAGAAAAAACTTGCGATATTTAATTTGACTTTGTGACTATTCACAGAAACAGTGTAATAAAGACAGTATAGTATGAATGTGCCACTATTTCGAGTTTAATAACAATATTACGTGTAGTATGCTGCTTTTATAAAAGGCAATGCACTAATATTAACACAGCCCAACAGCAGTAGTCGTTTGATGGCGATGAACCACTTGCATTAAGAAAATAGAGTTCCAAAAGTACTTTGTGATCGGTATAATCTTAAAATTTGTCCAGCTTGCCTTTGGCTTCTGGCTTCATCGATTCGCGTACCGAGCAGTAATTCGCGTTCGAGACTGTAGTCGACCCATCGACAGATGAGACACGTTGGTAGGCAGGCAAACCTTCGTCGTGGGGTTTTTGGTATTCGACGTGTGCACGACGCTCACTTTTCGTCCGCGTGCCCCACGTTCACCGTCTCGAACGAGAGTGACATGAAGAATCGCCTTATTCGCGGACCAAGAAGGGATGGCTCACGTAGACGTGAAAACTTCTCCCTTCGTTTCAACCTCCCCCAACTCCCCAGTTCCCTTATCCCGTCGACTACGGGCGTTTCGGGCCGACAATAAGACGATCGCTCCTCCTACGGTGACTTTATCATCAGTTTCTATTTAGTTACGCACCCCCCCCCCCTCTTTCGGTAAGAACGTGTCGAACCAAAGTGCGAGGGAATAGACGCCGGATTCCGGCGAAATGCTTTGCTAAGTTTCCTACAAAAAGCTGTGCACGTCGATGAATTCCAATCCTCGATGGAAACGATTGCCGTAACTTCGATAACATGGCTGAGTATATTTAGTATCCAACAGATCATTATTACTAATGTTGTTAAAATGACAGCAATTAAAATGGATAAATTGTACTTGCAAGTCGCAGATAAACACGAAATTTTAATTCACAATAATCAAATTTCACTGTATGCTTTACTCATGCAAATGCTACATGAACGCATTTTGCGATAAGTTTATGACGTTTTGTGAATGCATGTGTATGGTCTTATTTAATGTAATTATTTTCTTATTCCAAAGTTTCGATGTATTTAACAGGGCCAACGCAGTGATTCGTTAGGGTATAATTGTACAAAGACAATGATTCCATTGTAACGCAACTGATGAAGTCATCCGTGTACTCAATCATATTAAACTAATGACAACCTCAAACAATGGGAATAATTAGGTTTCTCTGATGAAACCTTTTAACAGTCATCGCAAATTCAAACGAATTCCAGGAAGCCGTGGGCTGATTTTCGTTTTATTGCAAACGGTCGTTTAATATAACTTTAGAAAGGTAGGAATAAAATATGGTTAATTGGTTTCGCAAAATGAAAGATATTAGTTTAGTAAAATGTTCGCAATTAAAGTGCATCGTATATATTAACCTGTATTAACCTGGATATGCATTGCACGTTGTAAAAATATTTGTTCATTATAATTAGTTAAAAGTCTGCATTTCCAATTTTTCCACGTTTAGACAATTTTTGTCGATTAAAATGCTGGTCCACGGACTATTAAATCTGCGCAACTGATTCTTCACGGTAGGACAATCAACACATGCCTACAAATTACGAATGTTATCGCATAATTCAAGCTTTTACGGTAAAACGTAACACTACATTTGCGAAGCTACAAATTGACGGGTTTCTTTTTTCTGGTGCAATAACGAAAGGCCAGGTGCGTGACCAGATATTATCAGGCGTTGCTCTGGACGCGCTCAAATTGCACAATTATTATCTCCCGCCGAGTTCCTACCATTTACTATTTCCTTACGCGCGTGTTTGCCCCGCGCAATTCTCCACCCAGCGTTTTCTCTCCCTTCCGTTTTTTATGCGGCTCGAGCGTGTCCTGTCGGCAGGAGGATTTTACGGCCGGTTTTACCAGCCATGCATGCTCTCATACACACACACATAGACACGCACGTGTGCGTACACGTGCACATGCGTGCATGGCCAGAAGCGTACTGGTGGCCGGTCGCTTCTTTATTCTCTTAACACGAGAACGCGTACGCCTCGCGTGCTTTACGTTCCACCATAAAAGTAACACCGCACGCGTTACGCCCTTTTTCTCCATTCGCGGGCAGCCGGCGTTGCCAGATTGGGCATTTTTCGAATTCCTCTTAATTGTGTTTCCCACCGTAGAAACAAGCGAGGAGTCTCGAAAAAGTCCGGAAATTCCTCGAATGTTCTAGAAATTCTTCGGAAATTTCATTCAAGTTTTAGATACATCTGTAATGATAAGAACATGATTTAACATTGATAAGAACGTAAAACAGGACCACGATTAGGGGGAAATTTTGAAATATTGTTCAAACGATTGGTATAAGTGTACCTTGTGGAATATGGCGAAGCAATCTGTTATAAATGATTTCATTAATACTTCTTTTATAAAAAATGAAAGAATATTTTCCTACTTATAGATATTATCGAATAGAAACAAGGCTTTTATCAGACACGTTTTTTTTCTGTCTACTAAATCACCTTCGGGCAAACAATGCGTGTTCTCCGAAATTACCTATCAACGTGCCTTCCATCCTGCCGTTCGTTTCTGTGGACTTGGTGTTCCTCGTCCCTCGGTCACTCGTCAATTTAATCAATGCACGCAAATTACGGTGCTCGTTGAAGCGTGGTTAACTAGCATGGCACGATTACAATGTGCGATCTCGGCCGGACGTGCAAGGCCAAAGGAGACTTGCAAAGGAGAACGGAAGAGAGGATTTCAGGACGAAAGCCATCGCTTGTCTCTAGCGCCGCTGGACTAACTTCAAATCTAACAGATGTTCGGTAGCCACTCTCTCAAATTACTCTCGATATTCTGAAACAGCCAACTCGACCAATCAAAATGAATACCCATTATTACTGCTTCTATTCCAGCATTGAGAATTACTAGCCAAAGACATTACTTTTACGACGTGTATAATCAAATTTAAAGGTTTTCGTTAAAACGGCATAACCTCGCCATAGTAGCAACATTTAGAGATTAACTGTCTCAGTTGTGTTGGAAACTATTTCGATTCTATTTAGAACGTCTGTTTAGAATGACGAAATATTGAACAGAAGATACACATGAATTTCATTTACCGAGTTTCTGAGTGGCGCAAAATGAGTAGTTTTGGTTCAGAGGAGATTGAGTAACTCATTAAACGTTCATTAATTTGCTGAGTAATTTAGTTGTACGTAGGAAGAGACACCCATCTACGTAATAACGTATTTCTCCTTGTAGCATACTGCGAGGTATTCGCATAGCAGTCGATCCAGTCGCTCCTTTCTCATCTGAGCTCCCGTTTATGCCACTGTCGCTGGCACTGATAGCGCGTCTGCCTGCATTCCTATCTCTCTGTTTGTTTCCGTTCTGTCTTCGTCTTTGGCCGCGCTCCCGCGGCTCGAATTCAGTTCGGCTCTGATCTGGCGAAAGTAATTAAACCTGCCTCGCGAGCCTAAGCCTAATTAATGTGTACCGACCTGCGTATACATCAGAGAATCGGCCAGATCGACGGGTTGTATGTTGCCCTCATGAAGCGCGGATCCAGTGTACCAAAGGAAATTGCTTCCGACTGACATTAGCACGGAAATGACATTATACTAACGTTCAGAAGAGTCTTTGATAGAAATATACCATTTATTATTGCAACTTGATCATTCAGAAAGTGTTAAAAGTTGCCTTAATACCGTATAAACAAATGTACAGTTTAGCCAGCCAAAAGGACACTTTCTTAACACGTTCTATTTTCCGGAAAGTTTAGAAAATAGTCGTTTACGTAGATATGTATACGAATGGTTCTACTTCCCCTGAGCAATTTCTGGAAAAGGAAATATTTGAGCCCGGGCAAATTCCTGAGAAACCCTTGTAAATTCCCTCTTTCCCGCGGACAGGGTAAAAGTGACTGTTCAATTCCATGTGAACAGAGGGCCAAAGGGAGGCATAACGACAGGTAGGGGAAAGTATGGAGACGCGCGATCGAGGTTAATAATGGTGGCTCCTTGTCTGGCGGACGCGTAAACAATGGAGACGGCGCGTCTGCTCGCATTTGATCCCGGTAACGAGGAAGGCGTCGAGCCGTGAGAAAAGCTGGTGCGCGAGCGCGGACGAGGGGTGAGAGGGTGTCGCCAAGGCGACGACGTACAGGCAGAAGTTCCTCTCTTGTGCGACCGAGCCGACACTAATTATTATAGGGATACTAGCAAGAGGAATAGATGATTCCTAAGTGGTACATGTAATGAGTCAATCAGCATTTATCGGGACACTTCTTTATTTCTACTCGTTTTACTCATTTCACTCATTTACACTCTAACCCAAAATCTTCACGTGCGTTCCCTACATCCATCCTCTTTTGTCGCTCAAGTACTCTTAGAAGTCACGTAAAGAATTCTCATTCACTCTCACGTCTAAATAATCACTTTTTCCATGCCCTACATTGTGATATTTAATCCCGTTGTGCCCGGCAGCGTCCATTGTGTTCGAGCGACCGTCGGTCGCCGACAGGTGCAATACACCACCTCCCACCCAGTTTACCTACCCTTCGTGTCACCGGAGAGCCCGATTTTTTCCAGGAAAATACTCTCTTTCCCTTCGGTTTCGAGAAACGTGCCTGGCCGCCGACGAGCTGGATATAACGTTTCAGCGGGGCGAAATGCGACGCGTAATTTTCCTCTGAGAAGAGCCACGAGAAATTGGACCTCTGCGGATCTATCGCGTCTGCAAGGTACGAAAGAGCAAATATTGCGTCTTTAATGCACCGCCTGAGACCTTATTACACGCAGAAGAAGCATTGAAGAAGTCTGAGGATGCTTGACAAAGCCGATTGTCGTTACGATTCTAAGAAATTTCATTAAAAGCCTTTTACTTATAGCTAATGCAGCCAAGTTATTACTTGGAAAGACAGGCATTTGAATATCACGAACGTGTAATAGTTTCTTAATGCGATTTTCATGTTTGCCACGTTGGGAAACAATGAGTGGTGGAAAAAGCTGAGTATAGAATTTTCAGCAGCCATAAAGCCAGGACGGTGTGGGCGGGAAAATCTTGGCAATTTGAAGGCAATCGACTGTTGCCATCATTGGTGGAATATCGATTAAGGGGGCCGTTGTGCAACCACGTCGTTACGGGGCTTAGCCCCGAACTCAGGGAGCCGTTAAAAGCGTCGCCGGGATTTCAGGGTGAGACTGCGGCAACGGGACTGCATCCAATCGCCGGCTGAATGTTCGCAATTCCAGGCGCCATTAGGCGGCTTATTATTTCGTTTTCCCGCGGCGATATCGCCGTGCCCGGTGCACTCGTGGGGACCCGTTATCCGGCGAACACGCTCCCAGGATCGACGCAGAACCTCGTATTCCCGTCGAGAAAAGAATGAACTTAGTGTGTGTACAGGCCGTCTACGCCCGTACAGAGGAAAATCGTTTCGCCGCTGGCAAAAGGCGAAACTACGAGTCTCTCAAGTTATTTCCGTCTTGCCAAGCAAAATAACTCTGCGGAAATGAAAAAATGACCGCGAAAACAACGATGTAGAATTGTTTGTGCTAAAAAATAATTACCGTAGTGTAGCAAGTAGAAACAGGTTGAATATGCCAGACACAAGTGGTTTAGGGGAAATAGTTGGGCTTTGGCTTGTTCAATGATTAACAATACGAAACACGAATACCAATTTAATAAATAAACCGAAGAATAGTGTTCCGTGCTCTAGAAAGCAGCTTAGGTATTTAGGGTATAGGTTTTATCAGGTCTTGACGATAACAGTAAAATATTTTTCGCCAAGAATTAATTTAGCTGTGTCTCAAAAGCAAATATCTATCTGCCGTTAAAAATAATAGTCAATTTTATGCAGCACCTGTTACCGTATATATCACTGACGTATTCGCTTAAGTAGAACGAAAATCCCGTTCCGCATTTCCCCTTTTACGCTCTTCTGACCGAATAAGATCACATAACTTCGGAGAAACTATAAACGTCTTCCAGGAAACTTCAGATCGGATTGCTGGCAGACGAAATAAGACGTCATGCCTCTAGCGAAACTCGTTATTCCACGTCCGGAAGAATACAACGATAATCGGCAACAACGCGCAATCGTTTCCTTATGCCGCGGCGGTCTCTCAATTCCACGGACGATGAAATTCTTTTCTTACCGCCAACGGTAGTCATCTCTGCTCCTGTTTTTATTACGCCATTACCATCGGTCCGGGCTCTGCAGTAAAATATGCTTCACGGCGAGCGCGTGCAAAGGGCTAGAAGGACAGCACGAGGACAATCAAAAGAGGAAAAAACGATAATAACCGCGAGATGACAGGGAGGAAAGGGAAAGAGCGAAAGGAAAAAATAGTGCAGGCTGGCTGGGACGAATAATAAATAAGACGAAAGGGAGAGGACATGGAAGTCAGTGAGATGTGGAAATGTTGGGCAGCGGGATAAAAGAAAGAGGAAAAGAAGGACGAGCAGGCGACCATGCCTTGGAAGAGGAATCGAGTACTTTCACACGAAGAATGGAAAACTTGCCGGGCGTGTGGCCCGGCTACGAGGTCGCGACCACAATCTCTATAATGGACTCGCTAAAGTGTATCCAGAATGTAGGTTCTCCGAGGAAGGAGAGAACGAGCAGAGTCGAAGGGGCCAGGGGGTAACACAGAGGGTGGAAACGACGTGGCCCGCCAGGGGAGAAAACGGTATCCGACCCCTTCGGTATCTACGGTCGTTGCATTATAATCGTACGGACTGACTCCTTCCGTGGTGCATTTTATACAATGTGCCCGCATGCGGGACTCCGTATAATCGTGAATCGATGATAAGACGCCCCGCGCGTCCGGTTCCTTCTTGGCTTTCAAATCGACCGCAAAGTCAATGCGATGCTCCGTTTCCATCGTTTCCCTACTTTCAGCGAGTTCCTTAAATTTCGCGACATCGCTGGCTTTTATCTGTACCATCTTTACGTTCAAATAGTCCACGACACAAACGGGGCTTTGTGCAGGATTATGCGCATGTTAAATGACGCACGTACATTACACAATTTTTGTACATATACCCCAAAATCTGCAAAAGCATGTCATGATAAAAATCTTAATATCTGCACACCTCCAAGTTTTTCTTTTAAAAAGTACTAACGACAATCCAGACCTTTAGGAGCTCTTTCTGATTTCGATATACCGCTGCGTTAGCTCTTCTGGCTTATAGAAACTCTGCTGAATTGTGAGGCGTAGACGCGTTACGATAAGTAGTGGTAATTAATTGATAATCAAGTTGGCCGCATCGATCTTCCGGTGTTGGGTGCGGTAGCGCGTGTTCTGCTTGCTGTGTTCACGCTTCCCCAGGTGAAATATGAGTAGAAAAGGTGCATAGAGGAGCGCTACAGAGTTTTCTACTTGTCGGTCGGGCTGCGTCGGTGGTGCGGCCGTCTAGCTGCCGATCCATGACAAGATAGATGGCGTCATGATGTAAGAGCGGTGTTACGGTCCTCGTAGTCGTGGCTACCCCTCGTTCTCCTTTTCTCTCCCGTCGCCCGCGAAATATGGCCGCTAAGTGATTGATAAGTGTGCGAGCCGTCGCACCTGACCATACGTTATGCTTTCGTTGACGTCTACCCCGCGATACACCTTCGTCAAGCTTTACGCGCTTCTCTTAGATAGTTTTGTCCCTTCCCCACTTGTTCCTTATCGATTCCATCTTGGCTCTAGTCCGATTTATAATTTCTTCTCTGTTTCTTCGCAGGATTCCTTGATTGTTTCGTAGCTTGATTCTGCGACAGGCTTCCGTTAAATATCTGTCTTGTACGCTAACACTTTGTTAGTTCCTTGGAGACTCAAGTCAGTCTAATGATAGTGTCATGGTTTATTAAGAAGGATTTTATGGTAGTTCAATAAAAGTAGTACGACAGTAGAATCTGGCAGTTCCTTGATCCCGTCTGCTCTTTTCTAGCAGTAACAGCATGGAAAAGAGAAAAGAAGCCGCGGGGCTGCTGAATCGGACACGAGACCGTTGATGCACGATCAGCGGCTCTGCAAGATGGATGCTGCTCAACCGTTATTTCACGACCATTTACCGAATATCGTTTCTCGATACTGACGTTCACGACTTGTTAAACACGACTGGCCATCGGAAAATCCAGACGTTCCGAGTACAGCATAAGCCCGGAGAACAGATTATTGCCTCACTCAACGATTTTTTACGGAATCAAACTAAATTCAAGTCTTTTTCCAATTAGTCCAAGTACTAATATTCACGAACTCAAGTGTTAAAGAATACTTTTCAAAGTAGCATACGTCAATTTTTCGGCACTTTCTGTGAAATATTGAAAATTCTCTGGGCTACTCAAACAGCTGTACAAAAGTTGGTTGCTCGTTAAACAGTGGTCAGGAGAGTTATGTTTTCGCGGATGAAGGTTTGCATGCACGTATCGTTTCTAAATCGTTGACACGGTCGACGAACGAGGGTCTATTCGTCAGCGGGCTTCCAAATCCGTCGGCTTTTTTCTGCTCCGCCCCGCACGGTGACCCCGAGGCCGATCGTTGGCTGACGTTTGGCGAGGTTCAACTCCGGAGAAAGATGGGCTGGAAAAAACAGCAGCAGGGAGGAAAACGAGAAAGAGGGATGCTAAGAGGGGGATGAAAATATACGGAAGAGCAACGGTGGGAAAGGCGAAGAGAGGGAGCAATGGTCGGGGAGGGGGTGGTCGAAGAAAGACAGCGAGGAGACGAGGGGTAAGAAGTAGATTGATTCCTAGCCCTGTCCCCTCAAGACAATTTGTACTCGACCTCGTACTCCTCGATCGCCGTCGTTCCTTCACTCGTGAGCGGCAAGTAAAGCGGCCCGGCCCGGTTTTTCCCGTCCGAGGTTCTTCCTTCATGGCGCGACTACGTCCGCTTTCACCTCCGGCAGCTTCGACTCGTCTCTTTTCACTCCCGCCGCCCCCTCCCCCCATCCCCACTCACCCGCCGTTCGAACCACCCTGCAACGCCCTGCCGACGGAATCGTCGAATAAACGAGAAGACATAAACCGTCGCACGAGGATCACGACGATGCGAAACCCTCCCCCCTCTACCTTCGTCCCGCCGGCCAGAAATCCTGGTCATTAATCACCTGACATTCCCGTGCAACGCCGACGCCACTGGCACACTGGCTTTCTCCCCGTTCGATCAGACGGGGGCGAAAAACAACTTTACAATCCGCTTAAAAGACCCCGTTTGATCGATGCAATTGCTCACTTCTAATCTGTTTCGGGATTGGATGACATTCCACCGAACACTGGACGATCGATTTTATTGACTAAGTGATGAGACCAATTCAAATTTTTTAGTTTGGAACTCGCAAGAAACCCTTACACTCCTCCTACGTCGCCAAAGTAGAATAAATTTATCAACATCGTAGCCCATGGATATTCATTACTAAATTAGTTACTATATTACTAAATGAACTTATTTTCCTTTAATCCATAACTTAAACCGGTTTGTGTCAGATGGTGGAAATACGAAGAACTTCCACAGATTCGATCGCTCTAGCACCATCTGTGAAAGTTTAATACTCTCGCTTCTGTCGACGACAATCACCTGCCAATAGGAACGATGAGCTGCTCTAAATAATCCTGTAACGGTTTCGCGAAGTAGAATACCGGCAGGGAGCTAAGTTTGCAGGCAAGTTAGATGATTTATTTAGAGAGCGCCAGTCCTTGATCTCCTGGCCTGGTTTCCATCGCGAGCACACGGCGGACTTGTTATCGGCGACAAGCTACGACCGTACGTACTTGCATATCGATTACGATGGACGGATAGAAGACATGGGAAATTGCCAGCCCATGTCACACAACACACCCCATAGACGTTTTCGCGGTGTAATAGCTCGGTCAAATACATAGGAAAACGTGTAAACAGCGCACCTTTACAATTGTTTTCAACTGTCAAACGTGCACGAACTTTCGAAAACACGAAACTATCATAAAAACACGTGACTCGACAATCCGGAAGTTTATTAGCTTCTCACGTGATGTCCTCTTTCAAAGTGAGACAAATGGACACTCAAGAAGGTTGCCACCCTAATTTACCTAACTTCCGCACTGTTCTACGACACGTTAAGTCCGTGAACTTTGAGTACAAACATTTATCTCAGACAATGACACTTGGAACACGATGAGTTGCAGTATTTTATTATTGATGCATCGTGCCTGGTTTCATTTCTTTTCTATGCCTTACAATTAGTTACCTATAGAAGGCTATTCGTCCTTGTTTCAAAATGATTAAACCGCAAATTCTGTAATGTCTGCGGGAAATTTCGAAGATTCTGTAAAATGTAAGCATACTTAGTGGATTTCCACGACATATAAGTTCCTGTAGTAGACATTTCCATACTCTAATCTCATACTTCAATACAGCATCTACGATAATCGTTATTCGACTTGGACCGCGTCCGTCTCGCTTTTCCTTCCTGCCGAGTTCCTTTTCCTGCCTCTCGTGTGGAAGAAATATGAGAAGTGCCGAGATATCGAATCGCGGCCGGTGTATAACGTAGAAGGAAAGAATTTCCATCGAAAGGATCCGGCCATTACTCGAAACCCGCTCAGAGTCCGAGTATATAAAGGTTGCGGTGATCTTCGTTCCTCTCTTGGTCTTTCGAACCTTCCCCCTCGAGGCGAATGTACCTTTTAGCAAAGATAAGAAGGTCGCCTCCCCGGTAGATTAATTAAGTCCTCCCGAATGGTGCAGTCTCTCGAACAACGACTTCCCTCCGTCTCTTTATCTCTCTCGCCATCGACCCTTCATTTCTTTCCTTTTTTCCCCTCCGATTTTCCGGCCTGTCCTCTTCGCTTTCTTTTTCTCACTTTCTCGCTCGTTCACGGCTTTGCCCCATCCCCGGAATTCCTCCATTTAGACCGCCTTACCCCACGGATCCCTTCAATTTCGCGCCATCACTTTCCACGTAGTTAATATTTAACTCCCGGCCAAAAACGAGCAGCCAAAGTTACTGGAAAAGAAGACCGCCTCGGCCTTGCTTGTCAGTCTATCCTTGCAGGGCCCCTTCTCCTTGGGGGCCCTTCTCCGCGATGAAAAAAGGTGCTGACGGGAGGAGGTACTGAGAAAAATTGTGCGGAGGGGAAGGAACTAGCGTAAGAAAAAGTTTGATGCAAGAAACAAAGGAAGTTTGGATGGAAGATAGGGTAAGAAGAGAGGAACGAGAATGCACGAGGAAAGAGGGGAGAGATGCGAGAAAAGAATGGGAATAAGCGGGGCAAGGGTAGACCGAGGAAAGGGGGAGAGAGGAAGGGGAAAATGGGTTGAAGGAACTGATCTGCATGCTACGCGGTACTTTCTAACGTCGTTCTTAACGAGTCGACGACAACTCACGGACGGGCTTGTCACCCCCGCCTCCCTCCCCCGCCGTTCCCACCCTTTTTGGCCTGATAGGCGTACTTTGCATTCCACGGAGCCTACCCACGCATCGTCCTGACTCCTCTCATCCTCCCAGCCGAGCACACTGTGACGTCAGAGAACTCGATAAGACCGATTTTGGAATTCAAATTCTATCATCCTTTCAATCTACTTAGACCCCGTGCCGGAGCATCGTGGTTCAACGACGTATTATTCTTTAGTTAGCCAGGCTTTTGGTACTCAATGAATTGTACAATGAGGAATAGCATGCTTTGTAAAACGGCGTAAACCGTGTATTACTAAACGTAACGGTGCATTACTAAATTTTGTTTTCCTTCATTTGTTACAGGTGAGTAGCACAAGAATGAGACACATTTACGGTGTGATAAGCTTCGGGATTTGTGCGGTAAGCGAAAATAAAAGGATATTATATTCTTATTCTTACGATTTTGTAAAGATTTTCAAGGATCAACGGTACCGTTCACTGCGTAATTTTAATACACATAATTAACTACTACTATTTTAGAAGAGAAAGAAAGCGGCAAGGGTGTTTGAGATTAGATTATTTGGATGGAGATTAAGATTGCATTAAGCTTTTATCGAGCGTACTCGTCGGAAGAGGGAATTCGGTGGAAATTATACTCGAGGATGTTTTCGCGAGAGGGTGTGCTATCTTCTTCTTCGGGTGCTCTCTCGATTATTCGGAGCACGTGGCTTTATCCGGAATCTCCGCGTGGGGAACGGGCGGAAGGCTGATGAAAATAATCAGATGCGTTTAAGGAAACGACGGGCAGGCGGCACTCACCGACGGAGACGATTTCGGTGGTAATGATCGCGGGAGGGCGAGTTTCATTTCGGCGCTCGGGCGTAAAAACGTCCTCTCCCCTAACCCCCCCCCCCCCTTCCCTCCGACGATCCTTGCTTTCCGACTGGATTTTCGCCTCTCACCGCGTTCGACGGAGGCCCGTTCGACTGAGCGTGCTCTTACAGCGAGGGTGGTCTTTACCAGCGCCGCCGAGGAAGCTCAGAAAAGCTCACGGCCCTTGAGCTTTAACGGTCGGTACTTTCATTAACGCTCCGACGACTGGCATAGCGCGAATGGCCTTCTCTCCGGAGAGACAGAAAGAGAGTGAGTGTCGACACGGAAACACTCGCGACGCCGAACGACGCGCGGAAATAATACTAATCGTACTAGCATATCCTCATTTTAAACAACTCATTCCGTTCCAATGCAGAAAATTTGGTATCATCGTCTATAACTATCATTTATGCAAGTTTCTTGTTCTCTTTGTAGTTTTAAGTAACTTCGATTACTGTCCTGAACTTTTCCTTTTGCTGAAAAACTTTTAGAACAATCCGAATCACTTGGGCGTGTGAGGAAATGTCTTCTGAACAATGGCCATTCCTGATAATCCGACAATTGAAAAGTCTGTGAGATGTAGGTAAGCGCAGACTGAAAGCGTAGTTATTTGCCCGTTCCACGGATTCACGCGAATTCTTATTCATTACGTTCCAGCAACCCTTTCGATATTTCTGTCGAGTTTCCCTCTGTAATCGTATTTTCCTCGAGATCATTTTCGCCGCTCGTAAATTCTTAATAATAATAATGATTCGTGACAAATCGACGTAATTCCCGGCGTAATATCTCAGCTGTCACGGGGGAAGTGTTAAAATTCCTGCCTCAGTGCCGGCGGGACCAGCCAGCCGTGGCTCGACGCCGGAAACTTCATACATTTTCCATGGTCCGCTGATTCCCGGATTCACCACCACGCATTATCGCGCTGATGGCGGCCACTCCATCTCTGTAAACCCCCGGTGCACCCCCGACTGCCTCCGCGCACCATCTATTCGACATCTACTACTTTTTTTCTATTTATGAATTTAGCGTTACCCAGCGAAAAGACAAAAAATACCAGCCGAGAACCGCATTTTTCTACCGTTTACATTATTTACTAGCTTATCAGTTGGAGGTTTGAAGTTTAAATTTATATGGGCATAGAAACTTTTCGTTAGACTGCTAGATAAAATATGATGCTATTAATAATTAAATTTCTTGCACAAAATTCGCTTAAAACAATCAAGAACCAATGGAAGAAGATCATCTGTTCGAACAGTTCGTAATTCGGAAAACATTGATTAAAACTGATTAAGCTTTATATGGATAACTATGGAATATCAGTTCCGACCTTGTCGGTTCATATTTACGAGGAAAATTGCCGTGGAATTTGGAAGACCGGTCGATCCAATGACTGTCCCTACGGAAAACTGCTACAGCCAATTAAACTTGGCTGAAATCAAGGCTGGGACAGGCCCGTCGCAACAGGCAGAGCGTTGCTTGGCATATCTTATTCGTAAATTCGCTTTTTGTCAAACCGCGTGACGCGAATAATTTCCTCGCTTTCCCCTTCCCCACAATGCATCTGTTATTCCCCTGGTTTGTCGTTATTCCTCGTCGCCGAGTCAATTTCTCAGCCCTCTTACATCCCTCATTCCCTTTTTGCCACAATAGCCGTACGCTAATATACTTTCATTTTCGCTATTTACGTATTTCGCGCGTCGCAAATGCATCACTGCGGTTTTAAAACGGTACAATTCTGTAGAACATAACTGTGTACAATTTTAAACAGAATACACGTTCTGTATGAAGTGAAAACAGTCGACGTATGGTCAGGCATTTGACACAGTTTTGTTGTGAAAGCTTCTAAAAATATCTAGCGTTTACTCGGAATCTCCAGAAACATAAAATGGCACTTTTGATTATTACACACAATGCATACCTTGAATCGATTATTAAAACAGGAATCAATTACCGATGTCTTTGTCTCTCTTCTGTTATTTGTCGCGGTGAATTGTCATCTTTGCTCCCGAGTTGAGTGCGTCGGGTCGACTCACTCTCACCGCGAGCGGATCGATATTCGTAATTCATCATTTGTATGCAGCGCGATGGAGAGCCGTCTCCGTCGACACGGAGGCTGCAGCGAACCGCGTTCCAGAAACGATCCGACTATGTCCTCCGCGTTGTCATGCGGCGAGGGTCGCAAGCGGAAAAAAGGGATGAGCGGATAAATCGAGAGACAGGGAAACCGGGGAAAATTGGACTTTTCCCCCCGCCATCTCACACAGTCGTAAATTATTTTCGTTCGTGGATATCATTATCAGGATTGTTACAAGAGTGTTATTTGAAATGATTCCTCTAATCATGACAGGTTAAAAAATCCTGTTGTTGACGGGTATTTGTTATATTACGAAGAACATAATAATCGATAAACAAAAAATATTCATTGTTCATTGCAACTTCTTCGTTCTTCAATGTCTTACAGTACTTGTTATTTAATATACTCAATTCTATGAAAGAATTTAGACTTTTCTGGACGAAAGATACATACCTTTTAGAGAAAAATTTTGTCAGCATTCGCTAAAACATCGTGACAATTGCATTAGCCATTCGAGCTACGTCCACAGTGCCAGAGCTGTCCGTGTGGAAAACTTGAATAGAGTGGCCCCAGGGGCTGTAGAGTAAGGAATTACACCAACGCGTTATCATAATTTCCTGTCCTGAATATCATCTGCGAATGTGACTTCATTACGAGATCCCTCAGCGCTGAGCAATTTGTTCAGATATTCACGGTCGTCCTCGTTGAGAATTTTAAGACATTACCTTCCAACGTTATAGGCAAAAACATGATCAATTTTTACGATACCAATCTCATTATGTTCTTTGTTTCTGTTTTAACTTAGATCGTTTAAAAAATAGGCTGTACAATGAAATTCACAATTCAATGAGCCCAACAGAAACCAGCAGCAAATAATCATGAATATATCAAATGATCCCCGATGAAACTGAAAGTTCATTGACCTGACTGACATTGAATGGTAGTTGGAAGAACGTTCTTTTGCTAGCACTTTTGACGAGAACTTTTTATCAGAATCATTCGTACGATATAAGTGATTGGTAGAAACTAGCAGCGGGAGTGGTCGTGGGTGAAATTGTTGGCTAACGGTAGCGAAGAGCCGAGCTGCATGTAAGCCTTGGAAGGATGAAGAAATTTCCACACGTAAAGGCGAAACATTCGCAAGCGGTCTCACGCACAGGACGTTTCTCCTTTCAGCCGTTTCGCTGTGAACGGCCTCTCGCCGCTCAATTTGTATGTTAATTTGCGAGTGTTTGCCGGGCAGCGGTCCGCTTAATAATGTCATGTTTATTCAGCGATGATATCGCTATGCGGGCTTGGCGCGAGAGGGACACGCGCAATCGGTGTCACCGGCTACTCCGCACCGCCGAGCCACGAAAAAAACCGCCTCGTAATTATGTCCCATGCTCCCTCGGAGCCGCGTTCCTGCAAAAATTGGCCCCTCCGCGTGGTCAGCGTGTTCGCATAATTGTCAAGTTGCGCCGTTAAAAAATTTCCACGCGACAAACGAAATTCCTGTATCAACCTACGCGGAGTTGGTGAATCGATTCGCGTTTTACGTTTATCCCTCAAGGACAATCGTTCCAGGACACTGGAATTACTTTGATAACAATATTTAAAACGCGTCGTGACGTACGACGACACGTCGATTTAATAGCGGAGTAGAGCGATTGCTTTTCATGGCGTTGGAACCCTCCCGATCCGAAGGCAAAGCCAATGAACTCTGTCCGGCGCGTTGGTTCTGCCAATCTACTTTCCCCGCGGCCATCAAAGTCGCGTCCCTCGGCAGGCTCGTACGCGAGGGTGGCAGGTACTCGAGCGAGTAGAATTACCCTGCGAATCCAGCGGCTTTCTGCGCCGTCTGCTCCAATCATTCGCGCATTGCCGCTTGTGCGCGCACAAATATCTAATTACCTTCATAGAGCATGCATGTAACGATAACCCAATGAACGGGCTTATCCACGGGAAATTACATGTCTGCGTTGTCTCCTATCACTCGTAGTAGAGAAACCAAGTTTTGAAACATTAATGGCAGTGTAATAGTTGTTAACTTAACCGAAGATTCCAATGTAATGTAGGACATTTAGAAAAGAATTTGCGCGAAGTACTTTCCCTATCGAAGAACACGTCTTGACATGTACCGTGATTTTGTCGCATTACGAACTCTATAGAGCTCCTGCTATGTAAATAGTAAATTTCATCTGAAATTTTGCCGTTGGCGGAACTGCAGTAGAAATAGTAGAATCTGGACTTTGACACGAAGCGGGTAGCTTGCGTATTGACCCCGATCGATTCCTGATAGATATGTATATGTACGATTTGACACTAACGAGCGGAGGACCCTCCTCAGGAACGACGTGTAACGATCGGTTGTGAAACGGGACGCTGACGTTCCACTCGATGTAACGAGACACCTTGATTTGATCCGGGGTGAATCAGCAGCCTCTCAAAAAGTATTGTCAGTCGGTGCAACGGCAAGAGCCAGCGATGCTGGATCTGCTCTGTCGTTATTGCAATTGCGTGAACACGTCGTCCACAAAAATCACTTCCGATGAATCGTCGACACATGTTAATTAACGATAGCACGCTTCACGGAACGAAAAGATGCGGCTTTTCATTCACTTACTTCTCCGATATTTTTCCGAGATATTTAAGTAGGTCATCGTAAGAAGCCGTGAATTTTGTTACAACGATATCTTCATTCACCGGTTCATCCATCGGCGCTGATTTATTAACTTGGTAATTAGACGGCGGAAAAGTTGACGAAACGTGAAGACCGATAGGTGGTGCGGTTGCTGGAAAATACGTTGGTTCGTTGCTCGGGGAATTTGGAAACCGCGCGATAACGAGCAGTCGGTGTGAAAGGTATAACAGCGTCGGATTCTGATTATTCCGCCGCTGCTCAGCCTGTCGTTTCACTGTAAATACGGTACGTCAGCGTCATTATAAGTTGGCCAAGTGCGTCGGAGTTAATTAACGGCGAGTTCCTTTGCTCGGGATGACAGAGGCAAAGAACGCCCTCAAGAGATATAAGACGGCGGGACACTTTTGTCTCCGAGTATCCTCGCTTCGCGTCGGCAGTTTCTCACAGGCCGGCCTCGACTCACGGCACCGCCCACTCTCCTCATTATGTGAAATTAAGCCGCCAACTTGCGCCTTCATTAACGAGCCGTTCGTTGATTTAACTCTCGTTGACTTTTGTCGGCCGACCAACTCGAGTAGTGCAAAGAACAAACGCTTCCCGCGCTACAGAGGGTACTCGACTCGCGAGAAATTATTAACGTCTTCATCAAAAAATAATATTGGGCAAGGCAAACAACTTAGTGCGATCGTTGTTAGCATAAAACTCGCAAGTCCATTTTATTCCGTGGAAAATCCATTAAAATATGCGTAAGAAACGTAACGAAAAGTTATTAAACAAGCATGAAAGTGTAAGTTTTATTCAATACATATTTGCATTCTTCATAATTAACACTGGACCACCATATCAAAAGTGTTTTACTTAATCTCATTGATTAATCTCATTGATTGACAAATAAATTACGCACAAAGTTGATCGAATATGACAGGGAATCGTTGCATTAAGAATTTTTATTTTCTGCTTTGTCATTGGTGCGATCCCTGAGGTGATCGGACGCGTCGAAAAGGAAACGGAATCCTGGTGGGTCGGCTGAAGGCGCGAATTCCTTGATTAGTTCTCGTCCTTTTTAGCCGGCAACGCTCTCCTGTTCCGCTTACTTCTCGTTCATCGTGCGAACGATGTGATCTTCCGAGCGAGTTTCTAGAGTATCGTGTTTCCTTTCCTCCACAGCCAGTGTGATCCGATCCTTTGATTTTCCAGGCTGCCTTTCACAGAACGCCGCCTCCTTTCCGTCGCGGATTACCGCGCGGCAGATGTACGAGGCCTCTTAATTACTTCCGTCCCAATCGTGAAAACCGCGGGGCTTGCGTTCAACTCGATTAACTCATACCAGCCAGACGTTATTAAGAATTATTACATTCCATTTCTATGTCCACAGATACAGTATTTCTACAAAAACTACTCGCTACGATTTATTTTTTATTCCTTTTGCACTGTAGATAGTTGAAAAATTTGATTTCACAAGACAGGTACCGTGACAAAGATTCAATACGTTTGTATCATTATTTCGTGGCAAACATTTTGTCAGATCCGAATTTACCGAGATGTCATGCAGTATTTATTTTAAAGGACGTTGCCTTTAAGGGAGATTTCAAATGATTTTTTACTAAGTAAATGAGATTGATAGGCACAAAAAAAGATGTACTCTGTGAGTGCCAAGATATTTCTTAAGACAGTATTTCGGCGGTTCGACTTTGAGCAAGTGAAGGCGACGCAACGTGCAATCTAATACCGGGCGAAACAGTCGGTGAAAACTTCTCGTCGGCGCAACCATTCCAGTCGTGTATCCGAAAACGCTTTCCCCCTTACCGTGCGTTTCACGACGTTCCCACCGCCGCGAATATAAGTTGGACGTCGTCGTTGGCTCGTCATGGTGGTGAAGACGAGGGAGGGGGGTCGAGGGCGGTGAAGGTGGTGAGGATGGTGAGGGTGGAAGAAGACGACGGTGTGCCGAAGCAGTCGATTTCAATTCACCGTACGCCCTCGGCAGGGCTGTTGCAGGCAAGCCGGCAACCCTTATTCCTAGCCGGTCGGAGATTTCAATGGAAAGTTGTAGGAAATTCGCGCGGCTGCAACGACGGAGGAATAAGCCGCGCTCGTTCCTTTCCTCCCCGTCGCGGTAGCCTTGAGAGTCAAACTGCTAACCTCTGCGGCCCATTGTAGAGAGCACGCCTAGCTGCCGACAGTCGAATACCGACACTCGACACTCCACACTCCACACTCGACACTCGACACTCGCAGACGACTGCGACGTATTGTGCCATTCCGGCACTTCAAATGGCAACCGGCGAAGGGAATGGGACAAGGGAAGGCCCTGCCAACGGCTGCTGCAGCGCGCTCAGAATGGGGAGTGGATGTACCAACGGAAAGCCATCTTCGAGATTAGAACTCACACGAACCGAAGGAATCCGTGTGCCGCGTAGAACGAGACCGACTAACGTAGTTGCAATTTCGTGTCGTCGTCGCGATCGTTGGAAAACAATCCCTTGCCTGCGGGTCCGCGCTACGACTTCCCTACACACCCCCCCCCCCGTCTTTAAAATACCGACGATCCACGCGGCAAAAGGTGCCAACGGATTCGAGCAAATGCTTTTTGAACCACCACACGACAATACTTGCTTACTCAATCTTTCTGCACAACGAAGAGTATTTACCCGAGGACTCCATCTCGAGGGAATAAAAATGAATAAACAAATTTCTAAGCGTAGAATTCGGACACGGATTATCGTGGAACTATTTAGTCGAAAATCTTTTGAGATTATTGTAGCGATAACTTGCTATGTGGATCGACAGTCGAGCGCAGAGGCAGTAGGATGTGCAATCAAGACCGATGCAAGGCGAGTTAATTTACATTGAGTGTCGGCACATTCTCATCATGAAACTTCCACCGTGCGCGAGTATCACGGAGATATGTAATTCCGTAGCAATGTTCCAACGATGGAAAGTTTGCACACTGTACGGGCTAGTTGCTATATTACTGTACATCAGGACGTCAGATAAAACAATGAATACAAAAAGACACCAACAGAATAGGGAAATGGTTGCTTAATTTAAGCAAACAGCTTTTATTATATTCCATACAGAATTTTCTGCTCAATTGATGAATATAATATTTCACTTTATGTTAATACGATAAAGTCGTTTATCATTTATTCAATAGCTTTGAATGCCTCTTGTGCGTGTTCCCCTTTCGCCTGTCTGCCACGGTCTTCCCTTCGCGGTAGTTTGGTCCAGAAGGGGGAGTGCGAAGGTACCTCGAAACTACACTTTCCCCATCTTGGTGATCGTTGAGCGTCGCAGCTTTCCCCTTTGCCGAGTCGCGTAGTTTTGCTCCTCCTCAAACTATCGTACTAACTAGCAGTGCTTGTAATAGCGAAGCGCTTCCACCGTAAAGTGACGTCTTTCGAAACCTAATTCACGATCCGAGTCGCGTCTAATGGCGCTCTGATATTGCGAGGGCGGACCGTCACGCTCTGATTTTCCTTCTATCATAAACGTTCGGGACTTGGCGAGCCGTTTACGACGAAATTCTCCGCTTTATACGGCTGTCAAAACGTAATAATCTCCGAGCGCGTAACGGCAGTTCATCGAGAAACGTATCGTGAGTTATTTTTACTCGAAAATATATGATTCACATTTACTTCCAACGTTTCTATGCATGTGTAATGCCAATGAATTTCTTAAAACTTGAAATTATAACATAATAAAACACTGAGTAGCAGAAGACATTTTCCTAATTACTCATGTTTACTAATAGAGATACTTGAATAATATTGCGCCAACATTCTTCATCGTAACGTTGACGTTGGAAATTATTAATGGTATCTTGTACGGCGAGGAATACATACAACGCTTAGGAATCAATTACACGTACCTGACCCGTTGAAATCAACAATGCCAAAGTAAATGGATCCGTCTTTGCCAGCTTGGTTGGATTAATAGATTCTTGCTTGTCGTAGATAACGGGGCGCAGGAAAGAGAATGGCGCGTGCACTTAGCGCTCGTTTTCGAGTTGCTGCTGGTTTATTTAGATGTCGGCGATAACGGCGAATCCATCGGTGCTATTTCCAACGTACAAACGTCCAGCCACTTTACGCCGAACAATAAACTATTTCTCCGGCACTATTTCGCTAATAGCGCATCGCGGATTCGTAAGTCCTTCGTTATCTCCCGGCTAAATAGCTCGCTGTCGAACTTCAAAGTACATCGAAGAGGACTCGCTGAGAGGTCTCCGCCGCGCTGAAACTCGGCTTTCCATCCTCCAACCGAGTATATTCCCTCACAGTGTATATATGTGCACTCGATCTATGAAACAACCCGTAGCTTTAGACCCTTGATGTACGATGAAGAGAGGTTAAACTACCTGTACGGGGAAATCTAGCGGATATTGCTTGCGTAACACCGACTTGTGGTCTTCGGGAGTTTACATTGCAGCCGAAAAACAGATTTTAAAGTTCAGTCGAGTAAAATTTAAAAAAATCATGCGACGTTTAATGCACAGGTTTAGATTCTCCAGACCTTTTAGACATAATTTCACTTGATTAATTGTATGATAATATCGGTAGATACTGTTTTAATTTGCTTCTCAGTAAATTATATGAATCTTCCCTTCACAACTAAGCCATCTAATGTTGAAACATTAAGAAAACCATAGACGCATGTTAATCGAGTCGTAGTTTGATTAACAACAGGAAATACAACGCAAGAAAAGTTGAGTATCGTAATTGAAACGTTTTGTAAAATCACTTTGACTATCGCGCGGCAACAGCCGGGCACGTTCATCCACGTACTCCCCGTTCCGGTTCTCTATTCTTTTTTCTCCTTTCGTAACTGCATCCAATTATCGCGCTCCCCTGCTTGCCGAGACACTGTGTCCACCGTGGGCCAAGTTCATTAATTACGGCACCGCGGCAAGAATTTCGTGCACGTTTCCGGAATACGCTCGGTGGACGGTCTCCCGCTTCATCCATTATCCCCGAGGCAAATTTGTTTTCCGATACGAATGCAGATACCCTCGTGCAATGCAGTGCAACCCTTCGCAGGGACAAAAGAATGAACTTACGTGCGCTTCAAATTCGACTCGCTAACCGGAAAGCTGTCGCAAAATGACTTGCGAATTAATGAATACCGATTTCAATGACGTTTTAGTACTCTTCGCAGAAAGGACCAACACGTGAGACTAACATTAGTATTCACGAGCTTCAAGATGACTGTAATTCGTTCGTGATGGCAACGAGTACAAATGATTCCAAACTGATATCCTTTAAATCGTGGAAAATTCTTTTATCTTAGGTTCATCTTCGTAACTAAATCTCCATGTATTTTTTCCTACAAAAGTTCTTTCGTTTAAATGATATCCCACTTCTCTCTTAATAATTGCACCAATTAGGATGATCATTAAAAGAGATAACTGGATACGCAACTGGATGTTATTGGAATTGTGCTATATTAAATCCGATCCGACTAACATAAAGAGAGATAATGTACACAAATCGGTGTGTTCAATCCTCTCTCGTAATCAACATTCGTGTGGCTGCATCATGAATGTATAGTAATTTACCGGCTGAACAAACAAGAGAAATATAGGTCAACGTCTGTAATTAATTTCGATTGAATCGCCGTTGTAAATTCGCTGTTTCGACGAAAGGCAGTAAACACTGTTCAGGTATTAAGCCGCACGTTTACGTCAGGATTCTGGGCGAAGGGAAATGTTAAATTTCCCTCATTTTTATAAATCACTTGTTGTAATAACGTGCGCGATTCTCGTAGCGATTCGCGGAGGAAACGGCGACATTTACGAGAGCACCTAACTAGGAAACCGGATTAGAAAAGAGGTTCCGCCAGAGTCGTTGGCAGTGAGAACCGCGAGCGAGGAACAGGATAGGAAGCCGAAGACGGGAATTTGGCCGAACGGAAGGGCCGTCACGTTCAAGACGGGCTTATAACGGTCCTTCGGCATCGTAGTCGACCCATTACCGCTTGCACCGCTGTTGCCGCGATTATTAAGCGAGGCGCGAGCAGCCCGTAGATGCGATTACGCGTTTCCCGCGTGATAATGGCCGGTTGAATGGGCTTCGTTAAAACGCGCCAGCACGCAGTGGTCGTTTGAGGGTCGGCAACTTGCAGCTACGGCGACAAAGCTCCATGGAATTCACGTCCTTGGCGCTTTCACCGACGAGCGTGCCGCAACGGGAAACCAGGCTTCCTATATGAATGTTTCAATGCGAGAGACATCTTCCTCGGCAGCCGTGCTAACCTGCGCCAACCGCACGGGGTAGACGGTAACGAGATTATTCCGTCAGCGCGAGCTACAGATCCCTTTGCCGGATGTACCGTGCAAAATAACAGCAATATTCGCTGCTATGAGTGTTGAAAAATTTTTCAAGAGAAAGTCGAAAGTCGTGACTGCAGCTTTCGTCTGATGAGATATTCCTCCGATTAAAATATCCCGTTCTTACGAGCGGATTTTTAAATTGCACAACTTCCTATATAAGTCTAATGTGACTAATTTACGAATTTCCTCTTCCCTCGCGTTCTATCCACGAAACTTTTCCGTTCTGTCATTCCACGTTCGCGCCGCGTCCAGAGAATTTCAGCGTGAAGGTAATTCAACGAGACGCGAGCGTGGCGCGTATGCGCGAAAATGAAAGCCTCCTGAATATCCGACGGATCCTACTGCAGCGGGATTAATGAGGAATACTGTGAGTCACGGGTTGTCTTTGTCGCGGGACGACGAGAGGACAGAAAGTACGGCGACTATGGTTTCCCCGAAGGTTTGGGCCACGGGAGGAACAGGCAGGAACGGGCCAATTGCATACGAAACTAACCCCGCGCGGCGCTTTAACGTCGCATCACTTATGCATCGCGCGGCCTCTGACTTTACAAAGCGATCCCCCGAGATTCTCAGCAGTCAGCTTGCTTTTAGTTACACGCCTACGAGCCAACGGAATGTCTGGATTTGCCCTGTCTACGCGAGCCTCGCCTCCTACTACACCTGTTGAATAATACTTGAACGATAACGCGTGTCTATGCATTTTTAAACCAACCAGAAAGAAGTTATTAAGCTTCACGAATCACCTTTCGAATGTTAGTTGAACCAAAGTTCCTTCATACTTCTCTACCTGTACTCTTTGCAATATCTGTTTGCAATATCCTAATGGTAGTCCCCGGACAAACGCTTGAATTTCATCTCCAAACAGATTGAGTCTGATTGTAAATAAATTCGTCTGACATCGGGGAGTTTCCGTTTCTGGTACAAAGGTATTCTCGACAGGATAATAAAAATGCAGTAGCCGCATTCTGCTGCTCAGCTGTTTTCTTATTTACGAAGTTCAACAACGGCATCGCGGCAAGGAATTGGGACGATCGATTGAAACCAAAGTAGAACCGTTTGCCCGGCAGTACAGTACCGTAGTACAGAAGAATACTAAAGCAGAATTGGACAGCAGCGGGCATAGAGCTAGAACCGAAAGTGGAATTGGTCGGTGGATCTGATCTGGCAGGATAGCCGGCTATATCCTTTCCCAATTATCCGAGCTCGGCCAGGTTTGGCTTTGCAAAGCTCGAGACTGCCGGATTGGGACGTGACGCCAAGCCGCATGGGCCGATTAACGAAATTCACTCGATAAAACTGGCCCAGCGAGAAGCCACTTTGCTCGGATTCGTAATAAATTGCAACCCGTTTCTCCCTTTCCGCCTACCGACATGCACGTCCAACCATTCAAGCTTTTGCCAATTTTTTCAACAACGCAACTCCTACACAGCAATCTTCTTATTGCCTGCCTCCTATCTTCACCCCTATTTCCTCCGTCAAATAAACACCTTCCGAAACTCAAAAAGTTTGTCCAATGAAATTTTCAGCGAGTCAAGTGCATCGCCATTTATTAAAGCGAAAGTAGAGTGGATTTTTCCGTGAAGCGATTCTAGAATTTATGATATTTCTTGTCCTAGCAGTCTTGATTTATTTATTATTTATCATTAATTTGCGCCTGAGGCCCGTTGCCATTGCTAAAAGAAAAAGATGTAAACCGTGGTCGACGTGTACCGATCGTCGTCGTCTCCGCGGACTGATTATAATCGTTCTTATTTCCCATAACCCATCCCGCGACCGTAATAAATAATGGCAGCCCAGTCCTGTCATCTCTTCGGTGTGACAAATCGGGCTTTCACTTTGACAAATTTTAGCGAGAGCTTTCCCAAGTTTCACGGTTCCTCTTCAGTTGGTTCTTACGTCCGCTCGTGGCAAACTCCCGGTGTGTACGATCAGCTCGGTCCAGGTATCCCGCAGGATGCTGAGGTCCCCAGCCCCGCCATTTCAGCTACGGCGGACAATCTCTAAATTGAGCCGGAACTCTCGGCCGGGCCGAACCGAACTCTAACTCAATCCACCGTGGTTTTAGGAAGTTTAACCAGAGGCCATCAACGGCCCCGTTGAAACCCGTCGCCACGAGCTTGTCCGGGAAAAGACGTCTCCGCTCCGCAGCGGAAAGTCCACTAAAGCGCCTGCCTATATGTATGTCCAAAGCAGGAAGGTGCAGAAAGAGGGCAAAAGAGATAAGAAAATTTCAAAGTTTCAAGGAATTACGGGATCACACAGCACGCGTACGCGAAAAACAGCAAAAAATTAAGGCCGCATTTTATCTTTGCGAGAAGCAATAACCAAGCTTTTCCAAGGGATGAACGATCCAATTAATGATAAACTGATTCTTGAAAATGTTGAGTTTCAAGAAAAAATATTTACAATTGCCAAGAAGAAAGATTGTACATTTCTGTTACCAGTACAGTACACTGTTCTACACGGATAGTCATTGTGTTATTATGCCGCAATTTGACTCGTTTCGAACTATCAAGATAGGGTACAGCGGTCGACGTAGGAGGGTAGATAGATGGGACGAAGGTACTTTATTACCCGAAAGATGAAGTACGATATGAAACAGGTTAGCGTCCCATAAAGGAGACGTGCGGGAGACACAGAAGCAATTTTATCGTGCCGTTGAATTCATATACCCACCTGCGGGCGTATAAAGCGAGACGAATGAGGCGAACGAGCGGCCAGGTGGGGGAGAGGAGTGATAAGAGGTAAGAGGGACGGGGGGAGGGGTGGAGGCCGCGAAGACCGTGCCGGAGCTTTTCGAATGGCGCAGCCGTATAAAAGAAAAAGCGGCATGATTGAACCGTAATGACGGTGCTTCCGCGACGAGCACGGCCAGAAAGAAAAGGAGTAGAGGGAAGGAAGGACGGAAGCTCGGGATAAAATTGCAAAACGAGCCGAGGTAACAATAGCCCGGGTGCCTGGGGAAAGGAACGAAGTAGTCTTTCAATCGACGTGCCGGCAACTCGCGACCGAACGTCTTCCATTCTCCCTCATAATTGCACAGCCAATGTCGACGGGATGTGCGTTAACAGATGTGCATGCTGCCGCATTATTTGCGTATTTCACTCTAACCGAGCGAAATCGCTGACAAACGACACCCTATGTACTTCTTCCTCACACAGAAGACAGTGTCGTGCGAAAGAACTTTGCTAGTCCATACAGAAAATTGCATCACGTAATAAGTTGACTATAATGTTAAATAACATAGTCAAGCAGAGGTCAATTTCAGTTTGACACGTACTACTAATTATACGAGCGAGTGTGGAAAAATTGTTTAGGAACAAAGACCAAGGTATATGGAATTTAAGGTACATTCGAGAATATTTTTAGTACCACATATTCTCGAGGAAGAAGAGCACCTGCCAATATGAAGAACCTAAACGAGCTACAGTACTTTGCTGTCCTAGCGCGCAGGATTCTACTTACCTTCACTTAAAGCGTGTTTAGGGGAGTCGTGCTACATTTTGTAGCCATACGCCTGTAGTGGCGGGCGCAAATACAGCCATATCGGCACCCTACTTCTCATTTTCTTGCTCGCATGGCGACCCTCGGAGTAGATGCGTCTGGCTGTCCTCCCCTTTTCCGGAAACTCAATTTACCAATCCGCCTCAGCATCGTCTACTCTTTACGACGTTAACGGTTTTTTCTTTTCCCTCAAGAGCAACGTAAGTAGCAGCCCAGACAACGAATTGACAAAATACCGGAGTGTCTTCCAAGAGCACTTAGCGAACCATCGCTTTACAGACGTTTCACAGCTGCGCCAAACATTCTTTATTTATCCTATTATAATTAACATCTGTGAAGACGCCATCATCTTTATTAAACGTCTTATCTCTCAAGCAACAACTATTATAGTTTAATTACTGATTTGTCTAAGAAGTATATCAGTCAATTAGTCGGTCCAAAACTTACGCTGATCTCTGAAACTTCTCTGTAAATTGTCAGTCGAAATCGACGATGTAGACGTTTGAAATATCGCGGTAGGATGACGGTGTGTGGAAACGTTTAAGTTGGCTCATTAAGAAAATCGCCTGGCGGTATTCGAGTAAAGCGCTTTTTAAGTTGCTGGTCTTCCGTAGCAACCTGTGGCGCCGCGGGGCTGAGCATTGCCGCGTCTGCTCTACTCGAAGGGGGAAGTAGTGAGTGCCCCTCGAGCCTCCTCGCAACACGCAACACTCAGCTTAATGAGAAGAGAGACCAACCGACGCCCTCAGTCTAACCTCAAGCCACTTTGAAACGAGCCGACCATCAGTCGTTCGATACTCCTCAGGTGCAACCGGCTAAAACACTTCAACAACCAGTTTTTACCTGAAAATCACCTCCTTCATTCTTAAGGTTGCAAAGATTTTCCGGCCCGAAATCATTATTCCTTAACGTAATTACGATGTATGATGTTAAAAACATTTTGCGCATTTGAAACTTTTAAAGATTCGCACCTTTTTAAAGGCACAAGAGTTTAAGAATAAAATTTTACATATGGTTTTCGGCCGTTTGTTTGGTTAAATAAGTTATTCATCAGTGGAAAATGCAGTGTAGCATACGTCGATAATTTGTCGCAATAACAGTTTATCCGATGGATTCCACGAACAATAGAGACTCGTTTGGTCGCAATGAAGAGCAGTATCCATGCGATGTCATGTGACATTTATGGATAGTGTAAGATTTGATTTGAATGAGTAGCGATTCGTCCCCGCGGTCGAATCGGTGTGGCTCACGCGTCGTTCGATAATTAAATGTTATTCCGGTGTGACAGTGAACTGCACTCACGTTACAAGCCACGTCCGTCAATGCACGGAACCGCGGCGGGCTGCAAAGTGGCGTAATATTGATTGGTAATTACCGCACGTAGGATCAGAATGTAGCGCGGATAGGCGGCGATAGCCCGGCTGGTATATGGACCACTTGTTGGCGTGCTGCTGGCGTGCCACGAATTCGAAACCAGCCAGGAAACCGGTAACATCTTGCCCGGCCCACGTGCATCCGCCACTTTTGCCCAACGCCGCAAAGCAAAACCCTTTTTGGAATTCAAATTACCTCGAAACCAGCCCCAAACTTCAACACCGCCCGAAACTTTTGTAATCTTTGTAATCTAGTCGAAAGTGAGGCCCTCGAACTTACGAAACGCCACCAACTCTTTAATTGCATTCTAAAAGCTGGCCTAATGATTTCGCATGATTGAGAAGCCCAAGGAGAAATCTTCAAGAAATCTAATTACATCATCTTCACGGTAAAACGGTAGCGCGTTAACATTATTTCAAAAATATCAAGGCTACGTGGAAAGTCTTGTGGGGTATAAAACAAATTTTACTACATATAGCAATAATAGTCTTCGCATTTCGTAGTAAATATTCGGAAAAAAGTAAACGTGAGTAGATTCATTCGGTTAACACGCGTCACGTGATTTTCAATTACCAAACGGGGATATTGAATGTAGATCTACTTTTGCGCTAACTCACGTGAATTGATTTGGGCAAAACGCGATGATTCGCTTATACGGAAAAGCGTAGTGCTGCACGCATTGTGGAGGCCGATTATAATTCACAAACGAAACGTCATTTGGTGAGAAAGGATGAGCAGGAGGGAAACGATGAGTCATCGCGTCGCGCGGAAGCAATTTATCAGAGTTGCCTTTTGCTGTCGCTCGTGTCGGTTTCAGGGAAACGAGAACCTCTCAGCAAAACACTTTGCGCACGCAACAGGCGATACGAACTCGACGTACAGCTATAGAGCTACGTCTATTCGTAGGCCTGCCGAGCTCTCTATGCACGTAAGCACGTACAATGCAACATTACATGGTAAGTTTGTAAGTTTTTAATGGCTCGTCCGTTTGGAACATGCTGTTCGTTTCCTTTGTACGATTTCTTGCGCATATGCCTCTTTGTGGCGTTTAGTTTCCTTTTTCGCGTGCTTCCACTTAAACTCCTTTTGGCCGTCGCTCTGCGGACTATCAACTGGTGGTTGCACCGGCATGCCGTGCCGGCGAGAGAGCACTTGCATCGTTTCGTTCCGTTTGTTCTCAAATAGAGAGAAAATCCGGGAGGATAAGCGAACGGCCTTGGCCGACGGCCAAGCCACCCTCGTCAAGTCCTGCAGGTCGTGCCAGCCAGGATTCGCATTCTGCCGCACGTTCTCGCCCTTCGCGCCCCGCCGTACTTCATCTGTCTCCTATTAACGAAATTGAAACCCCAAGCCCCGCGCCACACGGATTTTATGGAGTCGAGAACGCTTATCGATGGAACTAAACGAGTTACGACTCGGTACTTTGCCCTGCTGCTCTTTCACGTCCTACGTACTATCCAGGATTATTCAGAGAGTCATATCTCGATGTAGTTCTCTGATAAAAGTAGCATAAATCAAGCGAAATGCGATAAGGATCGCAGTTAAGATGACACATTTCGCCTACGAAATTTGGCAAATTTGACAAACATGGTGTCATGTTATTTTTTCAAAGCTATTACTCTCTACGACAATATTCCCTTTATTCGTAAACTTTTGGAGCTGACGAGCGATCCTTGTAACGAAGCTCTCGTTTAGAAGTTTTAGAAACGATTTCATTGGAACGAAGTGGCGAAGGGTGTTAGAGCATTGCTGAAAGCCTAGAAAAGCCAGGCTACGAGTCCCGTGTCGGCTTTTATTCCGGCCAAGGTTTCCGGTACACATGCATAACCGATAGGAATGTCCCCAGGTCTCTGGGGAGACAGTCTGCAGTCTGGTCCGTGGCAAAACCACCCAGACGGGCAACACGCCGTGTGGCCAGCCAACGAAAGACACACGGACCAGGAGAAACCTGAAAGGAAGCGAGGGAATGGCACAGGGAGAGTAGCTTTGGGTTTAGACCGTATCAATAATGCACAACCCGTAAGAACAGCCTAAATATCTACGATCAGCCATTACGATTCCAACAGGATCCCAAATGGCGTATCAGTGTCCTGCGGTCCCCGCACTGACCCTTCGTGTTTTGCTTTTTACTGGCTTCGCACATAGCCGATTTTTACGACCCGCATTTCCATTGGCTAGTATCGACGACCTGCTGCTATTGGAGGAAAACGTTTCCTTCTCAACAGACACCTAACACTATTGATTTCCATTTTTTATCCCGTTCATGTGATATTCATGGTAGGTGCGGACACAGTATTAAGACTTGAATATATCGATAATGTACTAAAATTAGATATAATACTCAAAAGTAGTATAATTGTGCTTACATTCAACTACGAAGACTAAAGAAATTTCGTGACGGCAATGAGGGATAATTTTTGGACGATGGAAAATAAGGAGTTTAAATTCGACTGTCATTGTCTTCGAAGGTGCGAAACTTGTAGGAACTTGTTGAAAGGGTAAAGGATGTACAGCGTGCTGGAAAGCGACCCTATTAGTAAGACTCGGCTGCACGTTGGCGAACCTGTTGAACGAGGAACGATTATCTTGCCGAGGTGATTTACGCCCGGAGGTGCAAGGCGAATGGCACACGGCGCACTCTGCGCCAGCATTCACAGTGAATTATTTCGAGGCCGAAGTTAGCAAGCGGCATTGTCTACGACGGGATTCGTTCGCGTAGCTATTTGCCCTGGCGGCTGAGCATTTCATTACCTAACGCCGTCTGCCCCTGGCAAATAGTCAGAATCTCCTGCACTACGACGCTTTATTTACCGGACAGATTAGTGTCGGCGTTAACGCGACACAACGACCGGCATTGTACTTCTTCCGGATTTCTATTTCTTCTTCAACTCTAGCTTCCCGTCGCCAGTTTGTTTGCAGCCAAACTCCTTTTCAGACAACTGTGTGTTTCGTAACACTACCTGGGTTTGTAGAAAATGAAATACCTACCGGAGGACAAAAGTAAGCAAAAGGTTCTTACTGTCGTTAACATAACAGTTTTAAAACAATAAGCATCGATCATTCTCGGGAAATATGTCGCAAACAATATTTCGAAATGGAGAACACTGAAAGTAACGTTAGAATCTTGGCGAAATTTGATACTGTGTCCGTAAGCAATTGCTCAGGTTCGATGGAATTATTTGACGACCGATAAGGCGACTACTAACGTCCCGTGAATGCCGTAAAGAAGGGCCGCCTAGAAAGTTACGGATGCAGGATTATTAAATTCCTTAAGACCCTCTGGCAGAATAGCTTTTCGGGAATCGATACATTCGCTGAATATCTTAGCCACGGAGAATGCCCTCCGGCCGTTATTGAACGGTCTGTCAGAGAAAAGCTGCGCGTTATTCCTACGGGAGAAGTATCTTCTATGCTTTCACATTGATTCGGCTTATCGACGCTGGAAATTAACATTAAAATGACGTGAGTAAACGCGCGACCAACTCTTAACTCAATGAAACTTGATGCCCAGAGGGCAAAAATTTCATTCTCGACAAACTATTCCAAATAGGGAACTTCAACATAGTTTTCCTACAGTATTCATATTACAGCGTAGAAATACTTTGGCAAGGTTCACGTCACCGGCGACAAGCAAATTTCAATCGGTTAACTAAATAGTTCTATGTATGTAGTTGAGAGATTTTAAATTCTAAACTGACGTACGATTCAATCAATTTTGAGGATTGGATATGTTGATATTTCCAATTTCAATACTAGGTAAACGAATATAAAAACTCGATTATTTTGGAAAATTTTCATCTGTCAGGTGAGTATTTTGTGAATCACCGCACCGCACACGAGAGTCAAAAGCTCAAACTCATTAAAAGTCATTATATACGTAAATGTAAGAGGGGATGCGGCAAAAAGCAATCACCATGCCGCGTAATTATGTCGGTACCGTCGTTTAATATAGTATATGCAGTTTATTACTCTGCAAGGCGCGTTATATTGAAGGCTATAGGGACAAAGGACATCAACTGTTTGATCTCGTAGCGATAAAAATACGACCGTGCATGATTGCATGTGAATTCGAATAATGCTTATCGAGTATTCTGATTCTCTGTATTGTTATTTCTACGCGTAATGAACTGCTGAATAGACGTGTCAATGAATTTCTTGTACATCAATACACTTCGTTGGTTTTCGTGGAGTTTGTGGCTGGGAAAAAGAAAAGGGCCGACGGAAGAGACGTTCCCGTGGCGTTGTGTAACGACAACTAGTTTTCGCCAACTGCAAAACGGTATCTTCCCCTCGAATTGCGACTGGCAGTCGTTCAAAGTCACGCCCGGGGCGTTCGGTAAATTGCATGCAGCGTGTCGCGCACATGCGGCCTTTTTGCGCTCGTCAGCCCCTGACACATGCGTCCGTCCGATATTACCGAGCCATTGTCAGCCTGGCTCTGGCTTCAATGGAAAGGGCTGGATATGAGTTAGAGGTTTTCACCAAGGAGACCCTCGATAAAAGCAGAAAAAGATCAGCAATCTTATACCGCTCCTCTGACAGGCCAAAGGCCACAGTTACCCCAACGTCCAACCTTACTGACATTATATATAACTGTTTTTACGCAGCCCAAAGCAATTGAGATAACACGTCGAGGGACACTTTTCACCAACGAATAATCGTTTCTCTTATCTACAATTAAAGCATTTTCAAGCAATAATTCTCCCTTTGATATTATGCTCTCAAAGTTATCGATGACTGTCATTCACGTTCACGTTTGATGTTGATAGCAATACTTTTCTTTATCGAAATAATGTTTTCATATAAATGCTTTGATTTGCCCTTCTTTGCTTGAATTTTCTTTATCTCGGTAATATCTTTAACTCATCCATCGTCAAGTATGTAAGGAGACCAGAGGGACCGTAAGTTTTGCAATATTGCCGAACGTGATAAAATAATTTTTAAAATGATTCTTCAAAACGCCATGAAATTCTTGTAACAGTCATCCTCTGGGATAAGCTTTGCAAATCCACGATGTCCGCGGATTTTCCGGTAAACCCAGCCGCTGCGGAGCGGATTTCTCCGCTTCTCGGTGTTTGATCCTAACTCGATTGCGCATGAAGAATCGAGCAACGTAGAGCAGGTTGCCCGACGACGTATATATGGGGGAGATGGGGTGAGGGGGACATGGGTTATCATCTTGAGTGGAGGAGATGGAGGAGGACAGATAGGACGAGAGAAAGAAAGACATACGAGAGCTCCGCAGAGGCCGCTTATACCTCGAGCACGTTGCTCGGGCACGATGCTCCGGGGCAAATAAGAAATATTGCTACTCCAGTCTCGAGATGATATGGTCTCGAGATTATTGCTGGTTTTTCTCCGTAGAGGGACACGTACCTCTCGAGTTGACGGAGCCTCGAAGACCGTCGGAAAAGGAGGGGCCGAGAAACGACGGAAAATCTTGGTGCTTCACGTTCCCCGCTTTGATTCCCCTCCCACGCTCGTTTCCTCTTCCTCCGGCCGGAACGCAGGCTAGATCTGAAATGCTAACTCGCTCGAGGTACGACCGATATTTATATTGCACTCGGACTGCCGAGCTCGAAATTGCTCGCAGCACGGACCGTCAAGGCCTCGCTTATACTCCTAGCACTTGAAACTGCATTTTCGCGCCTTCCTCACCACCTCGTCCTACGATTTAACAGAAAAACCACAATGATGCGACGCTCCGAGGAAAAATTATCTTTCCTCAAGTTAGCTGCTATTTAAGGTTACTCGACTACGCTGACGATGATAATTCTTATAGAAAAATATACATGTACGCATTGTAGAAGGCGGTTCATTATTTTCATTAAATTATACCGCCTACTCACGACAGTATAATTGACGTTAATGTGTGAAAATAAATAGATATCCCCAAAGCTTCTTTTTATTGGCAAAGTAACTGCGCCAGTGGAAATCACTGGGCTAAAAGTGCTCGCTTCTTGAAAGACTCTAAACCGCCGGGCTAGGTGTTCGGAATCCGTGAATGAAGTCTTGGAAGCACTCGGCTGGTCGAGGAGGAAGACGAGGCAGATAAAAACAGGCTCAAGGGGATGGGGATGGGGATGGGGATGGGGATCGGCGATGGGTGTACATCGAAGACCGACTTCCACTCTTCAGACGTGTTAAGGAGAACGTAAGAAGAAAAGTTTAGTTGCTCGAGTCAAAAAATCAAAAGACTACTCTTAGAGAGAGGGATGGGAAAGAGGTTTCTGCCAAGTAGGGGAAAAAGCGAATTGGGTGGCGTTGGTGGGTGGTTGCGTCGGGTAGGAGAGATCGGTGTAACGAACTTCGCTAAAGGGATTAACGGGCAAAATCCTTGGACCGCCCCCGCAGCACCTCGACACGTCTAAGCAGTCGTAGGGTTAAGTCTTAATTACACGGCTTAATTCCCTTAAGCGCAACAATCCACCAGCGGATTGATGAAATTCCGGCCACGTGTGTTACGTGCCTGCCGAACACTGGCGGCGCAGCCAAGGAAAAACAACGGACATTTATCCTCCGGAGAAACTCCAGCGATATGAGTTGAAGCGGACTGTGGCTCCTGCGTGACGTAAGAACGTCTTCTCACCACATCGACAGTCTTCGTACGTTCTTCTTGGACAGAGGAAAAAAGATATTTCTCAACTTGATGAAATCTTTGTTATTGCGATACCCTCGTGACTCGTGACTCGTGACTCGTGACTCGTTATACCACTGACGTAAGATGAGCTGTCGACGAAACATAACGCGTTAATACTTTCTGCGACACGTGTCGTGTTACTGGCGAAAATGAAGGATTCGTGGAACCTTCCCAAGGTGGAATATTTCGTATCTCGTAAAGGTTTTTGAAAGCTAACACAGCTTAGCCGGAAACGCTCCGGGTTAGAAAATAACGTTTCTGTAGCGTTGCCGAGAGGGAAGTTTGTCGAGGGTGGGCTGACCAAAGTCCTTGCTGCGGTCGGTTCGATTCGAAGCTGGGCTTGCAGCAGAAGCCCAGTCGACTTTGCCGAATGGAGAGCGAAGAGTTCGGGGAAGTTGTAGCCGATAATGGAGTGGAGTTGAAGGCGGTCACGTGGTCATGGCGTGTTGGCCGGACCGAATGGTGGTAAGGTCACCGCCATAAAGGTGCTCCGCGATGCGTTCCCATTAAAACTTAAAATTAATTCCGGGTCGACGACGGTTACGGCGGGTACGGTGGGTACGGTGGGCGAAAGGCGATGACGCGAGGCGTCAAGCAGACTCCAACTTCGTATCCAATCCAACTACACAATTTCCCCCTAAACCCACCGCCGACGTCGACGACGACGTCGTTGTTGCCGACACGTGGGACCGAAGCAACCGGCGCGCTTATACGCACACGTAAGAGGGATGTAACAATGCAATTACGCCTCGCGTAAGCCGACGACGAAATTACGCTTTAATCCGCGCGGCAGTGCGCGACCGGTGACGACGCCGACGCCGACGCCGACGCCGACGCTTTGCTCCCATCGCCAATACCTTTCAACCCTCTCCTTTGGTCCTCGTTATTCGGCCTTACGTTCTCTCCACTACTTGCCATTTCTCTCGCCGCCTTAACCCCTCTCACTTTGCCCTTCTCCTTCTCGTCCGATAACTGTACCATGTGTGCATCACATTCCCTTTGTCTTCGGCTTCATTATCCGACGCACAGGAACTTTGAACAACGATGTACACGATATGTAGAATCTCCGGAATTGTCGCGTTCGCGAATTAAGCGACTTATCTTCTAAAAACATTCATCTAACTAAAATTCAATGATACTTATACGTATTTCATAGTTACGATCAATCGTTTGGTAAATTCCTCCCTTTTTTATACTTACTGTCTGCTGCAGGGGAAAGGATCTTTTTGCAAGACTTCATTTTTTATTCTCGTATCCTGGTAAAGTAACTGCACGTTGAACGCTATTCGCATGTACATGCGGGGGAAAAATTTGCCGTGCACTCGGAATGTTTTAGCCGGTAGATTCGGGCGTTCTTTCCCTCCGGGCTGGCATGTCTCGCTTTTAGCCCATCTCTCGCATTTCCTGTTAGCCGCTCGACGACGGCCCATCCTTGAGTTTCGGATTCTATTCGGCGCCGTTGTTAGAGCCTTCCGTTGGTCTTTGTTCCTCCTACGGGGGCTCGGTCGGCTGTTGTCTTCTTCTTTCGCGCGCGATTACTCTCTTTGCCATGCCGGCAGAATGCCGTACAATCGCGCCCGCTCCACGTAATGCCCTAACGAAGGTAATTCGCCGTCGTTACGAGCACACCGCGAAAGCAGTCGACGTTTCAGGATTTCGCCGCGGGCCCACGCAAACCCGGCACGACCGCTGGTAGCGAAACTCTCCCGCTTCATCCCTGGCTTCGCGGGCTCCGCGGGCTCCACGGGAAAACTGCGCAGAAACCGGTCCTCGCAAATTGCCAAAGGCTCTGACTAAAAATTACGCGGAAATCTGTTTAGCCGTACGCGCACGCACCTTTTTACTCGGAGCTTTGCCGAAGCCGCTTGTCATGCAAAAGTCCAACGATGACCGTGGAAAATAATTTACGCGAAAAAACGTACGGTGGAGATTTAACTTTGTTTTCATAAGAGACGTTTCAGATACTGACAGCAGGACGTACAGAAAATGCGGAAATTTACTGCGTGAAACGGGTCAAAAGTCCATACGGTACCGTGAAAAACCGATTCTGAGCTTATAATGGTCCTTTTGCAAATGTCAGTATTTCAGTGTGAAACGCTATAAAGTTAAAGCTAAATGGACATGGACTATAAATATTGCTTAAGCGTAAAAAATAAATTACGCGTTTTTATTAAAAAGTAAGAAAAACACGGACTTAGTATCTCGTATTTTATTTCAGTGAAACGTAGACGAAATTGGGGGGAAAGTAAAAATATTAGCGCTCGGGGCGCGTCTGTTCGTTACTGCAGTTAGTACCAGATTATGTGAAATATACCAACCAGAGCGAGGGATTGTATTTCATAACGTAGGAAAAGAAGGGTTGGTTTTCATTAGTGGACTTCATTGTTTGCTTTTCATTAACCGTCTCTGTTCAACTATAACAACACAATAATAAATTTATTGCAACTGAATAAACACCATTTCCAAGAACATCATAAAATAACCGCCATTGAAATTATCACGCAAATTGTTTCGAAAAGTCTTGATTTCCGGCGACTGCTACTTCTATATTTGAAAACGCGCAGACCGTAGTTCTCCAGTAAGGCTTTCCATGGCCGACAGGACATCGGAATGGCACGGCTCACGGTGAATCGGCCGGTCAGATAAAACGAGGAACGTGGAGGTGTCGGTGTGCGCGGACAGTGCGATCGGCCGAATGAATAATAGCGCGCCCGTGCGAGGAGTTCGCACCCTCGCAATACGTTACCGCCCTGACAAATTGGAAGATAATCCGCGATACTCTCACGCGATCGCGCCATCGGCATTATTCGCGTACACGGACGAACGCACGGATCATTCGTATGCATCTGCTTCGATCATGGATCAATTAGAACCAACCTGACCATTAAAATATCACGCTGCTCTGCGGTTCATTTGAAATTCATCAGTAACCGTCGTTATCACCGTATCACTACGCTCATGAGACTCTTTCACCAGGAAATATCCCTTGCAAATCGAGTAAATTTTGTTCTCAATAGCAAACGGTGTGCGTCGAAATGACTTTTTACTCGTGAGTGTCTGAAAAAATGCTCGATAGCCTTCGGGATATGTGTGCTTGTCATTATTTGCGCAAATATTTACCTATACACCCTCGATGTACCGTTCAAAGTTAGTGAATTATTCACATGAATATTTGATGAATATTCAGTATCATTAATGTCGCTTTTTTCTCCTTTTCAGGTAAGTAATTTGGCATTCAACACGCGAGCAGGCCTGAATGAGTAAGTCTCAACGGCAATATTTTCCGGGAACTGGAAAAACAATACGATTTCAGTTTGAAACGCCTGATTACTCTGGGCGCACGTACGTAGAGAATTGCCGGGCAGAAACGGCGCGTTAACGGAAATTAACAGGCGATAAAACCTTGGAATTAAGAAACATTCGAAGAGAAGGGAGGCCGACTGCGGCTCATCTCGCAAGACCTAAGGTCCACCGCTAAGTTTTAATGCGTTTTCCATTAATTCATCTTCCCTATCTCATCGTTATAACTCGGCCGAGACGAGGCAACGGAAAAATTCTCTCTGACAATCACGAAAGGCAGCGCTCGCGTAATTGCCGGCCGCCTTACATTAACGAAGTCTTTCAGGTCGGTACAATTAAGGCGCTCGGGCCCGCAATTCGTCCCATTCGCTTTTCCTTTGGCTCCTCTGTAACGATAATTCTGTGAAAAAAGTTACACGGTCGGATTGGCCCTTCGGACGAAACGTTAACGAGTTGATTAAACTTGAACCTCCCAACGCAACGTCCACCTAATACAATCGTCGCGTAAATTTTTTAAATTCGCCAATTTATTCTTCGGGTAAAAAATTGCACTATTAACTTAATCAGCCTACGGTGGGTTAACCATTTTTACGATTAGCTTGTACTTTACGGTACACGATACTTGTAAAACGGGATGAGTTTCTAGCTATAAAATACGATAATCGTGCCTTGCTTTGTCGTGCCGTCATTGTTTTTTATGAAAATTTCTCGGTCCAAGAGGCAATTAATTCGGCGATACGATTGAAGTAAGTCAGCGAGTTTGAAACCCGGTCTGTTTGAAGGAATAATTCTGAAGTCCCTTGAACTCCGTCTCGACGATTAAGGGTTAAGACCGTAACACGCACGTCTCACCTAGAGCCACCCTTGGCCCTCTGCAACGACACCTCGGGGCAAAGTTACCACCGCTTCGTGCCGTTTATGGGTCGATCCGGATGGCCCTTCGGCTCGCCTGCCGTGCCATAAAGGCATAAAGCTCTCCGCCTCAGAGCCGCGACTGGCCCAGCTGAATCCCCGTGGACGTACCAAACGAACGGCCATGAGTAACGAAAATGTCGCAAACAATCCAAAGAAATTCTTCACCAAACATCTCCCATATAAAAAATACTACCTTTGGAAGTCGCAAATTTATCAGCTATGTATATGGTCGAATGACAGTTTAATTACACCTAAATAAATTTACATAACGCAAAGGAGTAAAAAAGTTACTCTCGGGGCGTCATCGTCGCGTACTGCCTTTCTTACTTAGTATATCAAAAATTTCAAACACACATAAGTGGAATTTTGTGAAATAACTGACCATATTCCGTAAACTTCCCATGTATTAAATCGCGAAAATTTGTGTGTCAATATTATTTCGAGAAGAAAGTGAAGGGGATGTTTCTACTACGTTACGTTTAGAACATTATTAGGCCAAATGTTAAATGTTATTCACACGTGTCGGAGAAACACTTTGTTACCGGTCCACGGAAAGATGGATGAAGGACGTAGGCAAGGGAGTTACTCGTCACGGCACGCTGACCTGGCCTATACACGTCGTAAAGAGGGTTTATGTCTTAATCCTTGGCGGCAATAACAGATGGAATCGTCGCGGTAGGCGGATATGAAAACGTCCACGACATCTGCTGACAATGGACCTTAACGACCTCGTCCAATTTGTACGGGCAGGAAAGCACCCGTCCTTCCTCTGAAAACCACTACAAATTTAATTAACACCCCATACATAGGACTTTGTGTAAAAGTTCGTTACTTCGTTTCTGACTGAGGGCACTTGTGACGCTTTATACATACATTCGTCAAACATACGATAGAGAAGGTGAACTGTTATCGTTAGACAAATGACACAATAGGAAGGTGCAATCCTTTAAATTTATAGACTCTTAGCAATTTCGGAACCAATTAACGTTTCCTTTAAAATTTACTTTACTCTTGTAAGCGATTAGCCATTTACTTTAATCCATTTTAATTGCTTCAAGGATAATAATAACGAAGATTCAAGCCGGCAAAATTTGGTCTCCTATCTAGGCGACAGTTAAACGTTTTACATTGATCCTCTCCGGCCTGCTCTACTAAGCTCCTCAATATGATCCCCATTATGTCATAGCCCACTCAAATGGAGGGCTGTTTGCGTGAGCAGTGGTTCCTACGATGCAAGAACGCTCTATCACGCGATCAGACACGATGAGAAACAAGCGTTCACCATTGTCAGCCGAGCCACTCGACGGATGATTCCTCGTTATACTTTAGCGAATGCTCAGTCTCACCGCACGTGTAGTTTCTAGTCACGAGAAACCTTAGCCTAGCCCCACGAACAGTTTCCGTTGCCGTCTTCGGCGGAAACCATGAAAGGTCGAGCATATTAAAGCCGAATTCCTACTTTTGTCACGCATTTAATTAAGCTCGTCTAGGTCCTTGGTCGACCAATAGTCGTCTGAAAACTTAATCCGCCAACGAGTCTCAAAGGCGTAATCTCACATCGATTACACGCTTTTTCCTCCGTCATCCATTAAAACGAGCGCGGGGTAGGAGGATTGGCTCGAGGGGAGTGGGTCGATGGTTCCCGACAGACGTGAGGCTGATACCCAATCGATGGAACTAATATATCCGCGGGATCAGTCAGCGCTCGCGTGTGTGCAGCAGCCTAGACGGTAACAGCCGTTTGGATCCCGTTATATGAGGGTGGAAGCGATAGGTATTAAGGAATTGAATCGAGAGCCTTCCGCCCTACGGGTGGAGGGGCGGACGGAGAAGTAAATCGACGCGGCGAACCAAGTGTCGCTGCGGAAGCTAGACCAGCGATTAGTGACAAAATAGATGAGATGGATTGTGCAAACCAATTGGGCCATCTCTTTTCAACAATAACCTCCGTGCATCTTCTTACCATCTTACGTTCGATTATTCCACGTAAGGTAATGAATGACACATGATACGTCGAGAAAAATTGTGTACATGATTCGTAGAGACAAATGATAGAGAACTGTTCGCTTTGGAGAAGTCAAGATCAGCGTCGTCAGGGATGGGGGTTAACAGCTAGGTAAATTGCAGCGGTGCAGGGGTATCGATTGAAGCGACGAAAAGGCAAAGAAAGAAGGTAGAAATGTAGGGAGACGAAAGGGCGAATCGGGGCGGTGAGACAAGGAACGGACGGAAGGATGGATCGAGGTGTTAGGAAGGACGCTGAAGGGTGGATCGAGGAGGAGGAGGAGGAGGAGGAGGAGAAGGGAGGGAGCGTATCGTCTTGGCCCGCTTGGCTATCGCTCATGGTACGCCTCGGTGAAGGAGACCACTCGCTCTCCCTTCGCGCACCGTGAAGAACACCGCCGACATATTGGACGGCAGGCTGGCCGCGCGAAGTGGCCATCCATCACGTCGTCATTATAGTAGCCGTTCGTTCGGCACCCCTGTTTCAGACTTCGCGCCTCGATAGCTTCGGAAAAGCTCCATCTCTTTCTCCTTACCTGCTCCCTCCTCGACCGAACCCCCATTTTTCCTTCCTCCTATTCTTCCCCCGCCCCGTGCGAGCCTATTGCGTCTTTAGTTGCCGATCGACAGCCCGATTCCAAATCAACTCGATGCTCTTATATCCCATCCCCATTCCTCTCTAGTCGTATTAGACAACCTAGACTCTATTTCAACTGCACCAGAACCGAACAAGCTCCTTTTCTTAGAACACGAGAAAATTAATGTGCACTAAATTCAATGGACAATTTTTTTAGCACATTTTCCAAACAATGTCGACATCGAGCCATGTTTGAATAATGTACCAAGGTACACAGATTAATTTTTTATATACAGCAAAACCAAGTTTATCAGAACTGGTGTTCTATTATCCAAATTTTCGTGCATCCAAATATTATTTATCCATAAACACCATTATTCGAACGCTCGTTTACACCTTAATGTCGTACCACGAGATGCGGGGAATGTAAAAGATTGCAAGTTGGGTAGTTTGGCGAGAAAGCCAGCCGTCGAAGGCTCTCGTCGTCCTGCTCAGGAGAGTCGCAACTGATGCTGTAAGAGAGAAGTATTATTATCCGGGGAAATCTGACGTCGTCCCCTCGAGATGTCGACTCGGACACGTTGAGATGGAAGCCCTGCACGCCGGAGAAAGTTCCCCTTCTGCCGTGACTGCCTTGTACCGAAGTTCCCGCGGACGTGTGCGAACGCAGAGGGGAAATCGCGGCCGTAGCCAAAAGAAAAAGAATCCAATAGACGCGTATAAATCGCCCCGAAAAGAAAGCATAATCTGCCGCATGACATTGGCCCATTCCCACGGGGAGATGAAAACCAGATGAAACGTCTTCCAAACGATGGCAAAATTAATCATTCTTGGGGTCGCTCAAAGGTCCATTTCATGCCAATGAAAATTGATTTCTCAGCATCATAGGAGCAGAATATATAGTTGCATAATGTATGTAATACGCACTATTGATATAAATTGGGGCAGCTAAGATTTCTAGCCAGGCTGCTCTAAAAGAATAACTGTTAATATCGGCGCGTCGATATTATTCCTAACATGGTTCTCAAGAATGTTCACTAATAATAACCCCGTACCGGAGGAACATTGGAGGGAAAATATGTAATAATAATACGGCGGTACCGTACATCATGGGTTCGCTGAGGTAACGAAGAAAATCCATAGCCCGGGTTCCTTCGGTCGGCTTTGTTTCTTAATCCGAAGATAAAACAGGGACACGACTGCGCGCGCGAGTGAAATGGGGCGAGCATCAAGATAAAGTAGCTCGTATTTCCTTGGAGTAAGAAGGATCGAATGCACCATAAAATCCCTGGTGCTCGTATACGACGACCGAGCGAAAGGCTCGTCCCGCTCGTCGGGGAATTTTGAGCGACCACTGTGCAAGGTGCTAAATCGTAGAAGACCTTCGCCGAGGGACCGTTTTACCGAAGATTACAATCTTCGTCCAGTAAGTTCGGAGTGCGAAAAGAAATCCGCAGACAATGCATGTGACGATAATATCAAAAGTTATAAAAGTACAGTCGGTTTTAGTACAAGTAATCTATCATGTTTGAAGTAAGAAATAAGTAGACTTTTATCGCGCACTTTAACGAAGAAAAATAATGTCCATTTGAAGTTTTCAAATGATAGCACTTTCTTTGTTGGCTCAATATTCAATTTTATCTTCCCTTTCGACGAATAGTAACCATTAGTAAGTTTCAATGTTAGCGTGAAATCTACGCTATTCAGCGAAAGCGCGGCGTCGTTGACGCCATTCGAATTCTATTATCAGGCGAAGAGAGGAGAATTAATCCGCGTCATATTCGATGCGGCGGAAAGAAAAGGGTGAATAATTCATCGGGGACCTTCGGCTACGTTTCTCCGTCCATTAGCGGCCAGTGTTTTAGCGGAGACCAGGCGAGGGAAAAAAGTAGGACGCGGAATAAAGGCGCTGATCAATGATCATGAAGTGCAGGAGGACGCGTCGACGTGACAGAGCCAGGATGCTCGATTGCGGGATCCGCTGATTTATTGCCGATACGTATCGCGTGAATGCAGCCAGGCCCCGACCGCACAATGCTTTATCAGAAGTGGCGGTCACTCTTGAAAGAGGGAGCAAGACCGACCGAGTGAGCGAGCGAGCAACTCGGGGGAGGACTAATGAAATTACCAGAGCGCGCCGTGCACGAACAGGACGCGAGAGAGCGATACGTGACTTAACAATAATTGAAAGGACGCAGGCTGATCGACGCAAACTCCCAAGCCTCAAATCCCTCCTTGCACGCATCTGCGATACGTGGCCTTGCGTGCCGTATTTTCGCGCGTCAATATCCATTCACCTATGAAGAATCGTCTCCTTGTATCTCCAGGTTCTGCTGAAATCATCGTACAACGATACTCGCAACCGTGCAACTAGATTTTAAACCATTGTCTACTGGAATTGTAACGTCATTTTCTCAAAATAGACCTGTCTTCTGGTTTTTAGCAGATTGTAGGTATTGGTAGACATTTCTGAACCCCTAAAAGTTGAAGCGCAGGATTCCTTTGAAAAAAAGGGTAGGTTCTTGGGAACACGAAAACTTGGGAAATTGGGAAAGCGAGGGTGGATGGTTGACGTGGGCAGCAGGGGTGGAGAATGACTTCACCCAAGCGAGTGGGCCTTAACACGGGGAAAAGAGTGCGCGGTGATCCGTAAAACGAGACACGACGGTTACGAATTTCTAATAATGCTGTTTCTATCAAGTAAATGTCAAAATGTTTCGTAAAGAAATCAAGATGTTTTTATCATTTATTTGTCATTTTCCAGGTCAACGAATCTGTAATAAAAAATTCTTAAGATTACATTGATTTTACAATAATGAAGTAAAACTAAAAGGTTCAAACTATAATAACTGTATTAGAAATTGCAATAAAAGAGAAAAAATGTTAGTATCGACAAGTTTTAGTAAACATTTATTTCGAAATTCCGCTTATTCGTGTTTGGACTTCTGAAACCGTTCGTTATGACACTGGTTGCAGGTTAATTCAATTTCTTCCGATTGCAGGAGTTGCGCCAATGAGTTTAAACGCTGAATCCAAATAATCTATGCGGTGTACTTTCTGCCACGGTTGGACAAAGTCTGAATATCGCGCGATCACGGTGCAAATGGCAAACCCTATTTGCGAACCCGAGGTCGGCCGGCACGGACGAATCGTACGCTTTCCCGTCGGAAATGGAAAATCAAACGCGGGTAGAGGGGAAGGAGGCGGACGAACACCGGATGATAATCTGCCGAGTGGATCGCGGTTTGTCGCTCTTTTCAATTGCGACCTCGGCCCTCGGCTACGCGCAATTTGCAAGTATTGTGCGCGCGGCACGTGCGTCTAATCTGAATAAAAAAGGGAACGGCAGGATCGCGGTGTACCGTATGACGCGATACAGCGATATGCAGATCAACGCGGGATTCGTACGAAACCGTCTGAAACTCTACCAATAACGGTCTCACGTATCACCACTCATATCTCCCAATCAATGTGTAATGCGTCAAATCGACATGATTACCGTCAAATATACACTGTCCAATCCAATTAATGTACATAATCGCCTTTCATTGTCGTCAACTTGATCAAATTAATGAATACATATTTATCGAACGTGTATTGTGACGTTCACATGAGCATCAACGCTGAAAACCGCATGTACAGTTCCTAGCAAAATATCTGTAGTAAGAAAATTGTTGACAATGTTGATACTTGGAAACGGATACGCGAGTTTAAGCCATTGACAAGTTTATTCTAAAATTCTTTCCGGGCATGAAAATGCGTGGGGAATAATTGGTAGGTGGGGCGAGTGGTAAAGCGCGTTAACGTCAACGTCGGAATTACCGTTGCTGCCGTGGACCGCGCGGCTGCCGTTGTCCCCCGAAATTGCGAAAATTGGAGGATGCCGGCGCGTCGATTCGAATCGTGTTTAACGACAAACGTCGGAGAGCGACGGCACTGCTGCTGACACGTCACGATAATTATGGCTCGGACGGTCGATTTTTCCGCGGCTTCCGCCGGACGGTGCTTCCGGCCAGCTGGACGAAGTTCGTTTCCATTTTTACACGGCCTGTCTGTCGAGTTTCCCGCTATGGCTATCACGGAATATCGAGTGGCAGCTCGCGCGCCCTTCCATTCGCGTTCCCTCCCCCCTCTCCCCGCCCTCGACAACCACCGGAGTGTTACATTTTTAAAATACAACAGCACAACCGTATGATCCCATCACGCACTTGCGACACGTCACTATCATGACTTAACGCGCGAAAAGCGAAAAGAAAATGATTCCGAGAGGACAATTTACCATCACAGGTTCGTTCGTAAATGTAGTTAAATGATCGGAAAATCTCATTTATCAGGCTGAGAAATTCGTGAAAACGGTGCTCTTTTAAGCTGTCATTTTCATAGATTTAGCAATTTCCTGGAATTATTTCGTTGGCAGGTACCGGTGGGGAAATTTCCAACTAACACGATAAATCCTAGAGCAATTTGTAATCACGTTTCACTCAGTGGCGTGCAATGCTCGACATCGAAGGCACGAAAGTTATGGCGGCAGTGCCAAATATTTGCCATGAAATCCAACGGTTTATTTACGAGGAACGCAAATGAAACTCGCTTGGCCGGGGAGACTTTCGCCGGCACGTTTCTCGAAGGTTCGTATTTTGCGGTCTATGACGTCACGTCTCACGTAGGGGTTCGTAACGGCATGCCTGGATCCCGAGGGATGCCGATACGCTGTGGTCAGTAGTCACGTCCACCCTTAATATTGCACCCTTAAGCCCGGTAGCCGCATATGCTTGCAATTAAGGCTGCCCCGGGCTAAGACGAGAGATCCTTCCACGTGTTTCGGCTTTCCGAGAAAACAAAGCCGCCGGCAGAAAAATAACGTCCCTCCCGACGATTATCCTTGGAAATACGCGCGGAAAATAAAGCAAAACTAGCACACGATAGACGAGCTGATTTCACTGGATACGCGGCAAATCGTCTCTATCATTCACGAGATTTTCTTCCAAAATCAAAGTATGTCGATTTTCCAATATATCTCTGTCAGAAAAATTGGTATCCCAGTTTTCCTAGTCGAAATTTCATCATGTCGATCGAATCCCTTAATTCTTCCGAGATCTTGAAGTACATGATTTATGGTTTCGACTTTATGTTCCTCGTTGTATGTATGTGCGTCGTTTATAAGAATTACTCATTGATTCGTGTGAGATGCAGTATCAATTTTATGAGATTTTTCAATTGTTGAAAAATTAAGATGTTGCAATACATTCTATTTTGGGCATGTTTTCCGATAATTTGAAATAATTTCGTTGATAAATATATTGCGTCGTGGATTACGCAGACATCGTCATGGCATAAAACAATCTATCAAGATGATATAAAACTACATGAGCTGTGAATTTGATCGATTTAGCACTCTCTAGCGGTCCATCCGATCGTTTAATTAATATCTCGGCATGCATATGCCTCTGAATGACGACAAACACACATGACGGCCATTAATAAAATCTAAATTTACGGTGGTGCTTGACGCACAGCGTTATCTAGTTTTCCGAGCAGCTACTGTGCAAAATGATGCGTCCCCGGCATTCACCGGGCGTTAAGCGTAACGCGGGCGCGCGATAATTGTTTGAAAATGACAACAGCGGCTGCAGACAATCGCGTCTGAATATCGATGGACATCGCTCGATCGTTCGTCACGTCGTGTAAACATATTCCTACCTGCCTGCTGTCGATACGCTGTGATTTCACAGCTTTCCAATACCACTCACGGATTAGAGAGTTTGCGGAAATCTACTATTTTTACCTGCTTTGCATTATGACATTCCTACATTCGATGAGGCCAAGAACATTGTACAGAGATTAATGCCAGTGAATGTAAATTTTATTAAGAGTAATTCCATGCAGTTTTAACTTATCGTATTCCTTATTCTCTACTCTTATTTCATCTTACCCGTATTAAATTTTATACAAAATTTCGAAAAGGATAAAGTAAAGTGATGGTAGCAATGAAACATCTGCGACTTCAACAAGAACCGTTAGCATTAACGATGCCTTTGATTGTGTCTCCCTTTGCAGAGAATTTTCAATACCATCCGAATATAACACGTTCTCCGAAATTTCGCAGTATTTCGCGCCGGTTTGTTAATACCGCTTTAGACACGCTCTGATTTATTTGAAGCGCAACGTGTCAGAGAAAGGATAAGGGCTCGAGGCGCGAAAATCCAGATATTTCTGGGGTCTAGAGGAAAGGGGGTTGGAGGGTGATAACTAGCGGCATCGACTACATAATTGTCCGCGGAAAACGCGCTATTCGGTAGTCGGTAGCGGGATGAGAAGATAGTATAGCCGAGCTTTCGGGAGCCGACTGAACCGGAACGAAGCCGGGCCGAGCCTGTCTCCGCGGGAATGAAACCAATTACTTGGCGAACCCCTCGGGCCACTACGTTCCGCGGAGGTGCTGGGACACACATCGAAACAGAAAGGTGAGGGATATGAAGAGAATGTGTATAGCGCTTGCCGAGGAGGAAAGGAGATATGATAGTTAACCGAAACGGACAAGGACGAATGAGTAGGCAGGCAGGTGACTAGTTGGACGAGATAAAGGAACCCCCCTGCGGATCCAGGAATGATATGGACGAAATCAAGAAAAGGTATAAGCTCCCTTCCATGGGCAAACACATTTCGCACAACACTCACGGGGAAGTCGTTACTTAAGGGGGAGAAGAACAACTCGGGGAATTAGATACATCTATTAAGAACATTATGAATGAAAGATGTCATTAAATATCGCAGTAACATTAAAACAACAACATAAAAATCGCAATAACTTGACAACGATTGATACAACGTTTTAACAGTAAGCAGCATATTACGAACGTGTAATACCAACCATTTGAAATATCAGTTTCACAGTAATCGAGATACGGTATAGTACGATATTGCCTAAAACTTGTAATACGCAGTATGATCGTCAAAATTTTATGAGTGCTTTCTAAAGAAATGCGCGTTACTACTAATAAGGATTATCTTTACTCATGTTTGTTATCGGCTTGAAAGTTCGCCGTTTCGTAATACGCAGACTAAAAAGTGTGAACAAGCGTAAAAATTTATAAGTGAAGGACCGAAGAAACTTGGAAATTATTCTTAAATTGAGTTACGCCAAGTAGAATGAGCTCTGTAAATCCAGGTCTCCGATAAGACAGTATTTAATGATCGGCTCAGGAAGAAGATCGAGTGCAAGATTCCCGTTAACGATTTTCTCCTTTTCAAGTGAACTCTTACGATCGAAAGCTATCTGTCTCACGTGTAGAAGATAAATCTAACGCTACTTAAGCCTTTCGTAATGTTCGTTTTTAACAATTGTCTTGTAAATGATTACGCGAAATTGTTCTAGATTATCGTGGAACACTGAAAATTTGTTGTCAAGCCACTAGATTAGATAAAAGTCGATCATTTGAAAATGGTTGCCTTCAACTATGTTTAACATTGAATTGAAGTCGATGTATTCTTTGTGAAAATGACTTGTTGCAAATCGCTGGGTGGAAGTGGTAGAAGTACTCCCGCGTAATTGCGCGTCTGTTCCGGAATAAAACGTCCAATTACCATGAATTCCACGAGGCGTTCGCTAATTATCTCGAGAGAGGGTAGGCACTTGAGTTTGCGTGCCGAACCCCTTCTTCCGCGTTCAATTCGTGCTAGGCGCTTTCATCCCTAAAAAGCCTGAGGCTGACGGCAATTCGTAAAACCAAAGGACCCCACGTTCCGCGGAGGAGATCAAACCGAAGCCGCGGTATCGGGGCCCGATAATTGGCCCACTTCGCCCCTCTTCCCCTCCTCCTACCACACCATCCGGCTCTTACATGGCTGATACAGTTGGGCAGCACCGACCGAAAAGTCTCGGATCGATGTTATCCGGCAGTTCCGGGTGAAGGTTGGAGGAAGGTCGAGGTTCTCCCCCATGCGAATCGCGCTCGTTTCCATTCCCCTTTGCGCTCAACCCATATTCCTCGCCCAACGCCCCCGCCCCCGCCCCCGCCCCCGCACCAGCCCGTTCCCGAGGGGTAGGGGGGGAGAAGGAGGAGGAGGTGGGGGTGGGGGTGGAAATAGAAGAGACCCTCGGAATATCCGGGCGCGAGTATCACCCCGGGGCGAAAGGAGCCAGGCAAGGAGAAGGAAGCAGCCCTTTCCCAAAAACAGTTGTGCCGCTGGCACGATTCCGAAAACCAACTGCCCGTAGGGGGATGAAGAAGGAGAACGACGACCGAGCTGCCTAGCGGGATTATTAGAATCGTTATTTTTCTCGAAAACGTCGTCGCGTCTCTCCCCCTTGCCTAATGGCAGCCGCGTACGCTCTTCCGCAAGCTACGAGGGTGAACGTCGAAGACTTATACTGCGCTCCAAGGGCACGCGATTACGTAACGACCGTCCCATCCAACTGGGTCAAACCCATATTCGCGAGCTTCGAATTCCCCCTGTCAGAACGCGCAAATTATTCCACAGCGATTCTTCGCCGCGCCGTCTTTCAATTGCATTCTCACTTTCTATTATTCTTCGCTGGCAAGGTCAATCCTACAACAGAGAACTCACACAACCATGCTTTATAGTCATTTTAAATGTATATATACATAAAGCATTTATACGTTTATGAAATTTTGTAAATCATTTATTTCAATGTTTCTAGAAATGCTTATACGTTTAAAAAAGCAACACTTTTGCAAAACAGTTACTGGAGATGAAATCGAAATTCATGGTTCTACAATTCTAGACGTATTATACATATAACAATCGGAATTCGCTGAAACGTAAAGCGTGACGGCCGAAACCATTGGATCACACCCTGTGGGAATAATGGTTAGCACGGCAGTTGCATTAAAAGAACTCGAAATGTAGCGGAAAGTCCACATGGCGAAGGGGACATAACGGGAGCTACGTTACCATAATTCTAGGGCACTTGCGCAGGAAGTGAGGAATAGAGAGAGAGAGAGAGAGAGAGAGAGAGAGAGAGAGAGAGAGAGAGAGAGAAAAAGGGTCATTGGCTGACGTACAATACAGTGGAAGCAAAGGGCGGTCGAGCGAAAGAAAGAGAAGGACAGAGTGGAAACAGTGGGTGAGGCGGGGAAGGAGCTATGATAAGAGGGTGGGTTAAAGCGAGAAGCAAGAAGCGAGAAGCGAGTCGGTGGAAAAAGCGTGCCTGTTCGCAAGCGATAAGCCAGCCCATAGAACTGCCTTCTCTGCCTTTTGTCGCTCTCAGCTGCCTTCGGCTTTGCCGCGGCAGGTCGAAAAACCTCCGGGATCACCTCGGCCGAGAGTCCTTTACGACTCTCAATGTGCCGGCTGCCTGTCCCAGATCCACCGGACCAATTCCGGAACGATCCCGCGGGACTTTAATATGAATTGCCTTCTGATGTCGGCCCGGCCGCCTGGGACGACGCGTCGATACTTACGGATTATCAGTTTATTGCCGGTGACACCTGTGTCGACTGCACAGCTTTCCCCCGTATCTCCTGAAATAAAAATTCCCCGCTGTCGATTTTTCTTCACTCGATGCACTCGCCCGGACGATTAGAATAACTCAATACTTCGATACAGAATCGTGGAAAAATAGCACATATCAATCACATTCTCGCCAATTGATTTCCAAGGTAACATCCCGTTGATTATCGAATTGTTGTCACCTTTCACATTTTAGAAATTACTTAGAAAGTGGCACGAGTAAAGCGCTAGAAAAATGAGAATGCTGTCTATCATTACCCGACGATTCGCGAACGGTTGGAATGAAACTTAGGATAGAAGTAGCGTTCTACGATCCATCTTCGATGTGAGAAACTTGGCATGAAACTTTGGCAAACACTTGCCGAGTCATTCAACATGTCCCACTTCTTTTCACGGAATAACGCCGATCGCAAACACACGGAAGAGATTTGTTCTAAACTCAATACCAATTTGTTCCTACTAGCGGGCTCTCGTTCGCGTTAACTCGAAGAAATTACAAATCACCATTATTCTGTCGAACCGGAAAACGTTTTACGCAGGTGAGGAAAGGAAATAAGAAAGAAAACGGCGAATGTGTGAAGCTGATTGGGAATTGCGATACGAAAAAAAATAAAATGTCCAGAATGACTTTGCTTCCTAGCATTTCGATAATACTGGTTTAAGTAAAACTTTTCACTAGTCCAACCAAGTTAAACAAAACAAACATATTTAAGAAATGAGTCAAATACTGTGTCAATTTGTTGAATGCAACAATAGGAGAAGATTCCCAAGATTTTTGCCATAATGCTTGGTGTACTGTCTAAAGATAATCTGGCCGAGTCGTTGGTGTACGGTATCGATATTTATGGGACGATCTGCATATTGCCAAACATATTGAACCTCATCGAATAGCCGCGGGCACGTGCGAAACTCGTGAATATTCAAGGGGGTAACGAAGCAAAGTTCGTTTGCTTTAGCACCATCGGGCTCCGGGCACTGATATACCTCCGGGTCATCAAGCAGTTCCTTATTACCCGATTGCATATTGAGCAGCGATGAAATTATCCGGGCAACGCTCCACCGTCTTCCTCGTTGGCGTTCGCGTGTGCTCGATACACCCGACGATTATCGAGCATCCAAGTTTCCCAGCAACTTCCTCGAAGCCGTGTGTTAGACAGTCAAAAACTTGCCAGTCTTCGACTTAATGGAAACCTCAAGTCTCTCCTCGTGCAAGCACAATTAGGCCTTTCGGATTCTGTACTGAAATAATGCTTCTGAAATAATAAGTCTCTCATGTCGGCTCGAAGGACAACAGTTTTTACAGGAAAAGCAAGAAGAGATTGGTTTCAAACGATTTAGGTTGTTTTAAAAACTTTTCACTCATCATTTAAGTGTTACAGAAGTGACGTTTCTTTATCCGCAGCAAATTGTTTCGCCATGCGGCGATATACTTAAGTCGAAACTTCAATACAATCGCTATCGGTAATTACCGGAGGCGTACTTACTAGTGTTGTGCATTCATCCGAATCGAAGAAAGTGAAGCCACTTTTCGAGATTAAGTCGGGACAAACGTACCCGCTTGAGGGGTTGAAATCGATGGAGGCGAGTTTAGTATGTACCAAAGGAAGGAAAACTTTCGTCACGACAAGAAAGAGTTTGCGAAGCGTAAAAAACGCCTTCTTCCGTCTACGAAGCAGCTCGTCGCCAAATCATTCTATCTTATTACTCTCTTCCTTACGCTTATTACCGAAAAATCAATATATTGGCATTGAACGGCAACTACAGTCAGTCTAGCGAAATACATTTACCATTTTTCACATCGACAGAACATTGTCTATATTACAATTGCGATTTTGTTTACTTATGTAGAACCGTTTGACGTGCAACTTTTTTGTTCAAAATGTGCCCTTGAATTAAGCGAATATTACGATTGTAATATCCAGAATAAAAGAGGAATGAATGAAAAGAGAGACAATTGAAAGTGGACGATTGAGAGGAAGGGGCAGGGCGAACTTTTCTCGTCCTGCTGGCATCGAACATCTGTTTCTGCCGCGTTACTCCCACGATTATGTACGCGACGACCAACGACTGAAGTTTTCAAAAAAAGGATAGAAAAGAAAGAAAACGACTGAGAGCTAGTAAAATATATAATTCCTTGAGAATACTCGAACGCTTCTTAAAGGACAAGCGAAGGAATAAAAATAGATGGGAATAAAGCACTGTAATTTGTGATTGCTCGGTACTTCTTGGAACAGCATTTTATAAACACTTTGAAGATTATTGCAATTTTATATAACAATATGGCTGACAATGATAAGGTGCAGCTTATCAAGAATTTGTAGAATTCAGCGGTTTTGTTTTTATAATGCAAAAAGTATCAGGACTATAAGATTCTTTTTCGTGTTTTCCTGTGTACCGAAAGCGAGTAAAGAAAATCCTCGGAAGGTTGTTAACCTCGCAACAGCGATCCCACGATCAAAATGCGCAAGGGGGGGTCAAACATTGAGGAAGTTTTTTTCCTGGAAGCATCGAATTCCCGATAGCGGTGCTCCGGGGACCGAGAGTGAGGCAAAGTTGAGCGAAACTAGCTAGTTCCGTTTCTGTTTGTCCGGTGCGGGATGCGAAAAAATATCGTCGAGCGTCCATCTTGGACCCTCATCAAGGCGTCGGGTCTCGGAGGGTCTCTTGGAGTCGTTACGGGCTGTCACGTTGGGTCACTCACGGGTCAACGACACCCCGAGGAGCCCTCGCCATCGCTCGTCGCTCATCCGCCGAGCGAGTTATGCCGCCGGCCGACGGCCCTTGTTTTCGCAATTCACCTTTAATACGTCTCCCGACGTAGCCATTATCGCCCGTAGCCGCGTGTTGCAAATCGCAAGAGCCTCGCTACACGTATCCGTCTTCGACTTCAACTTCAACTTCAACTTCAACTTCCATTAACTGTACTCTCTTTTCGCAATTAATGGATTAAAGGGACTCGACCAGAGGCATTCGTCGAGGATAAAATGAAGTATTTTTCCCAACGACCTGAACAAATTCATTCAGGTGAAATGCAGTTTGTGCCAACTATTGAATAATATAAGTTTTTCAGCTAATGTTTAGATATTACAAATATGTTTTGCCAACAGATGTTTATGTATGTACACATCACCCTCCATGTCGATGTAAAGTATTTCATTAAGTAAGGCCTTTGTATGTCGGTCCATCAAGTTACAGAGAAAAATGTGGCTTTACAAAAAACTGCGGCCTTTCAGTAGCAAGGATTTTAATAAAAATTTTGGTTCAAAGCAAAGGCCAGTACGTGTCGTCGTACGCGACGCCGGTCACCGCGGCGAGAACCGAAGAGGCAGGAAAGTGAATTTCAGTAACCCTCTGACGCTCTATCGCAATTTTATTCAGTTTCACGGGCATTAAACGGCAACCAGATTACCGGAGCGCCATAGTGGATAGAAATGGGCCAACGGCGGGAGAGGAAAAAACTTGTATCCGACAAAAAAGAAGCGTCTAAAGCAATAGTACTAAAGGAAAACAATAAGTATTACCCGGCAAAAACTTCCACGGTACCAACTTATTTTTAGCTCAGGGTTGGCCCGAAGATAATAAAAAAGAGTGGGTTATTCGAATGGTTCCTTAGAGCCGGGGAGTTAATTCGAGGCTCGTGAAAGTATCATTCGAGGCTGCCGCTCGAAACTATTACAACTCGCTATTACGCTCGAGTACCTCTCGAACAACGATCGAAGAAAATTGCGCTATATGAAACTAACCGGAGGACTCCAGTAAACTTCGCATCGTCAAAAGTATAAGCACTCGCACGTACGACAATTTTCATACGATTATATGTATACCATGCTTTCGAATATTCCTTCCGACTTAATAAAGAACCAGCATCATCGAGCGATACGGGTAATAGCGTTATTTTCGATTTCGAGGCAAATTTAATTAGACTCCCCGCGGAAGGCTAATACAGAGTCTATAACTATAACTATTACTGCCAGTCGCATAGTTCCAGTAATTTCCAACGATAATCATCGAGCGGGATGTGCGTACAAAAACCGCGTACAAAAACATTTATAGATAGGTAGAAACGTATTAGAAGTCCTAGAAGGTAACACAATAATTCGTAATCTCGAGAATCCTATGAATTGATTTAACCAAAATTTATGATGACCCTACTTGCTCGTAAATGGAAGGTAGAACGGAACTAAAGTCAGTAAAAGGGGAGGGAAGTGGGCAAGTGTGGCAAGCGGGCAAGCAAGAAAGGGTGGGCAAGTGGGGAGGGTCTCATACGTTTTATATTTCAGAAATTACGCGAATCTATTACACCCACGGGTATTGCCACGTCCGGCTATAACGGGCGTCGTAACGATCGATGATAGTTATCGCGAAGTAAACAAAAGGACACGAGAGAGCGGTTGTTAGATGCTGATACGAGGTCGTAGACCGTACTGCCGATGTATATATGTAGGCCAGATAAAGGGAGGGAATGGAAAAGGATAGCGTTAGGGACGTACAAGAGTGGGAGGGAGAATTCTTCACAGGGACCGCAATGCCACAGAGAATCCCCTATAGCGATACTAAAAAAACAAAGAATGAACGAAAAATGAAAACCGAGACAAAAAACTACTTAAAAGAGGGACATCGAGAAGTATACGCATAGGATAAAAATTGTAAACGGAGATAATTGTGGCGAGAACGTAGAAAAGTAGGGACGAGGAAGAAATTCTGAAGAGAATGAAAAAATAAGTGAAAAATAGAGTAGAAATACGGAAGACAATGAAGAAATACGGAGAGAAGGCATACGGATGGAAGGCAGGGGGCGAGTAAGAGAAAATGCTGTAGAGGGAGGAAAAAGATTGAAAGGTGGGGATCGAGAGGACGTGAGAGGGCTGACAAGAGAGAACAGAAGGAGGGGGTAAATATTACATAAGATAGTGCCTCTCCCTTTTCTCTTTGGCAGCGGAGCCCGAGGATGTGTCTCTCCAGTCGATATCAGCTGCCCTCGATATCTGTGCCTCCCCCTTTACCCACTCCCCCCTAGAGCCCTCAGCACCGTTTTCTCGACGACCAACCATCCCTCTGCGTATATCCACTCTTCGCCTCGGCAGGCCTACCCCTCTGGATATCATTCCGAGCTCCCTTCACCATCTATAAACCATGCGAGTACGAAGCATTTTATACAGACGAAGGAAGCGCCCGTTCTATAACGCGCTCTAATTTATCCCCACGGAACTGCGTTAACCCCTTAATGTCTACTAACGCCGCATAGAATACAAACTGCTCGTGATGGATGACCGTCTTTCGGGCCTTCAATTGTAACAGTAAATATGGTGCTACCGCATTAAAAGTTGATTTTGTCAGTGACTCACTCATCCGGTCAACACGTCTGTAATGACATCGTCCTTAGCAGTAGAGTTATTTTTCTCTTGAGAGAGTCATGCACTGTCTTGGCAATGTAGGCAGAAAAGTGTGGATTAACCGTAATGCAAAAAGAACGTGAACCGGTCGTGTCTAGTGTCGATCGATATTATAACCCGACATAGCCATGAAAAGAAGTCTTGAAACGTGGAAACCTTGCCTTCGATTTCACGATGTTACGTCTATTATTTAACCCCGCCGTTCACATTGAACGTAAAGAAGTACCTCACGGACGCGTTTATTCGCACGAAAGAAACTTTTATTCCGCTCATAGCGCACTGTGCCTGCGTTATAGTTGGCGCCAGGCCACAAATGCCACGCGGTTATGGAAAGAGTACACTGCATCGTTGTACACTAATTGTCATTCCACGGAGAACAAGTATAGAGAAACGATGATAGACAACAACGCCGTGTCGTTAAATCTCGAAGCAACAAATCATCGAGAATGTGGCAGTTGGAGCAGTAAAGGAGAATATTGACCTGATATCTGCGAAATTTTTACTGGTTGCCTAAAAGAAATATTGTTCTTCACCAACGATCCAAAGCATATATTTCCTTTACTACACAAGTATAGTCTATAAAACATAACGTACATGATTTATCGTGAAGGTAATATATTGTATTATACTAGGAACCGTGTAAAGAAAGGCGTGTGTGATCGTGGATGCGTTATTGTTTTATTGTTGGAAACATCACAAATTTTCTGTCGGTTACTTTAAAGTAGCAGAGGATAGGACAGGATTATTGGTGCGTGTAGGTCTTTGTTAATTAAGATGTTGATAATGAGGCGTATCGATGAAAAATCAGTTATCTTTTCCACAGTTAAGTCTACATATGGGATGGCATAAACTAACGATATCCCTGCGCATTGGATTTCTGCTTGAACGGTGCACTAATAGCGTCGCGGCCAATGTAAAAGGAAGAAAATCTGACGGCGGAGCGAGTATCGTCGTGTGCCTGACCTCCGGTGGTGCATCGCTATTTCTTTCTTCCTTCGATTTACACGGTCGAGTCCGATGGCGAGAACCGACCTTCGAGTGTGAGGAACGCCAGGAAAAAAAGTATTATTCGCGCCAATACACACAGGCTTTACATTTTCCGACCTAATGGATCCGACGATTCGGTTAAACGCCTCGTTGCCTGTTTACCGAACCCTCCATCTTTACCCTTCTCTCCTCCTTAGCAGCTGACTGACGTTTCCCGAACGTCATCTTCCGACACGTTGAGCTATCGATTCGTTTTCGCTTGTCTTCTCGTGTTCTAAACTCACTGTCACCCGTAATACGGGGTTTTCTATTTATTTGAAATACGAATCCAAATACTGTTACAGCGGTGCCACAGGGGATAGTTTTAGGAAGGGGTTTTAACTATATCTTGTCTAATAAGTTATGTTAGGTGAGATCTGAAAGTCCTAATCGAAAATTACTTTCTCACAATTAAAGAACACATTATTAGTGTAATCTCGATGGGGTGGATCGAAATTGTTGCGAGGAGTTGAGCATGAGAAAGGGATAATCGGACTAGCCGGGTAAAGTTGCATCCCAGAGTGGCAGGCCGGTATGCCTTTGTGGGGGTTGTTGTGTTAGCCGAGAAATACACGCGCCCACGGGGAAGAACCGGACGCGTGCATAATGTATGAGTGACGCGAAAGCCCGTCATTTCAAGCCGCACAACCGCTTTCCTTTTGTGACATCGATCTGCTGGCGTCTCAATAATTCAGCGCGGGAACGGCGCAAGGCGTACACCAGCAGCAGGCCGTCGTCGTCGGCAACACTACCACCCTCCACTACTGTCCGGCCAGAGTTTCTTCCTTTTTCTTCGCCAGCAGTTCCGGTACACTGACCACCGGCCCTGCCAGCCCTACCCACCCCTTCCCACCCTTTCCATCAGGTGTCCTCGCCACCTTCGCTCTAACCGCCACTCCATTGCCGTATCCGATCTTCCTCTTTCTTTCGCTTCCCTTTTCCCTCCTTTCTCACTCCCACTCCGCGCACGGCGCTCGGTGCTCGGTGCTTGTCACCGATTATCCCTCAGCTCGGAGTAAAGAACATCGTACCGCTTCGAATTATTGAAGGCTACAGGGAGAGAAGTCAACTGTAAAATTTAACCTTATCGTCATAAATATGCATGCATACTGCCCCGTTGCTACGACGTTAATAATAGAAGTGCGCGATAAGGTAGCAACAATTAAAATAACTTCCATTTCAGAAAAGAAACATACAGAAAGACATATCATACGATGTAACATTTGCATATTTTCGTAATAAATGAGATATACGGGTTCAATCTCTACAATTTATACACATTTTAAGAAAACTGATGGACTGCTAATGTAGGTTTTTATGTCTCCGGGGGCGAAGTAGAAGGAGAGGAGACGGGAAACGACAGGCAATGTCAAAGCTAAGACCCCGTTGTGTAGGTACAAGTTGGAGGGAAAAAATAGGAAGTGCGTATAAAACGTGCGACATGAAATATGAGAGAGAAATAAGGGGCCGGTTTCCTCGAAATATCTCTTTTCGTTGGTCCTTCCATCGTCTCTGGCGGAGGTAACCCTTTGTCTCGCCTCATCCCCGGCACCCGGCTGGTTTTTCTGTTTTGTTTTCCTCTGCGTGTCGCCTGTGCCGCACTTTCTTCCCTCTTTTCTGCGACCCTCTGGCCACGCGACTACGGTGATACCATCTCTCCCCCTTCACTTCGGGCCCGGCTTACGCTGACACTCCCCTCGCTCCGAACTAACGACAAATTAACGCTGCGTGTCTCACGTGCGGGGAATACATGGCGCAGAACGTCGCGTGTACACGCAGGAAATCCTCGAAAAACGTCAACGTCCGATCGTCTTGCCGGAACAAACGTACTTTCCTTCGAAATATTCGCTTCAACGGCTGCGTGAAGAGGAAATTTTGTAAAAAAAAATAATGAAATCGTTGCTTCGATGAAGCGTGTTTTTCGTATCACGTAAGAATCATACGTCGCTGCGATGTCTTTGATGTTGAAAGGCCACTTGTCCGTATTACGTAGGCCGATGCGTCGTTGATCGACTGACCTCGATCGTCGCTTCGTTGGTCAAGGCACAGCGAGTAATCAGCGCGAAAACTTACGGCGTCAATAACATTTTAGCGGCATTAAACGGTTCGCCGTATTTTTGAATGTCAACTTGCGATAAAAACACTTCCTTTCCTGCTTTACTCGCAAACCGAAGTCGTTCAATGGTTCGAACAATTTTCTAAGGTTCGTTTAATGCTCGTCAAATAAAGTACATTCATATAAATATATTAGAAATCTCTAATGGAAAATGTTTAAATTAATTCTCGGGTTCAATTATGGATTTCGTTTAAGGTTTTCTCTTATTCGAGTTATTGGGGTCGTTATGAAAATGCTAACAATCTCGAGCCATAATTTGGAACACGATCCAGAAGTTAGTCTAAGGATTCTTCTTGGGGTACAAATCTAATTTGACGTCATCAAGATGCCCAAAGCGATAATTGTGATTGCTCCTAGTAAACTCCGAAGACTCGCAAACACAGCCTACGCCTTCCAATTTACGGGGGCTGACATTTTATCTATAATTTTCCTAATCGCATCGTGCAGTGTGGACACGAGGTAATGTCGCGTGACGTCGATTTGTTTAATCCAATCGATATACGTATCCTTGGCACGGGGAAATAAGGAAACCAAGAATAGTTCCCTAATTGTATTGTCCAGTTATTAGTAGGGACTTTAAGGAACAGCAAATTATGAATGGTTAAGCAGAGTTTGTACAGGTGAGACGAGAAAAAATGTTGTTACATGAAAACAGTTTGAGTATATTGTTGGAGGCAGTGAAAATGACTTTAATTACTTGAGTCTTTAGAATGCATAAGCGGTTCACACGTCTATTAACTTAATAAAGTTGCTGATTTTGTGCTCAACTGTATCATTTAGGCATAATCATTTTCCAATAGACCGTGTTATATCTGGTTTAGTAGTAGGGCCACAACGTTTCCTTTGTACGCAAGTACAATGACAAATGTTGCCGTAGCACGTGGTAGATATTAAACTGAAAGAAATGAAGCGTTCGAATCTCGTGTTTCCATCGACAATGCGTTTCTGCGAAGCTTCCATCTTATAAAACTAGGAAAATAAGGTGCTTTGCTGAAGGCGCTCCTCATGCGATAAGCCGATTACGTAACTTTGTAAGTAGCATTTAAGGGAACCCCACAATAACTTCGGTTGACAACTGTCAAAGACGATACGCTCGACTGCGCGGCCAGTCGAACAGAAACTGTGCAAAGCAGGGTAAATCGGGATCCTCTGCGAAGCTTTCTTTTCTCTTCCGGCTCCGAATCTCGCCCCGGCGAAGAATGAAAATAGGATATAATGCGCGAAAGGCGACGGGAAGGGCGGCCTCCTGAAACGAAACTAAACGGGTCTTTGTCCTCCCCTCGCCAGGGCACAGTTACATAATTCCATTATTTATGGCCAATATCTCGCAGATCCGCCGGGACAATAAGACCAGCCGAATAATAGCAATCGCATCACGGGGTTCTACAGTTTGCCTAATTAATGTAGACCTCGCTGTCTCACCGCACAAAATTTGCAATCTTTATAATCGAAGGTAACAAGTCGAGAAAACTTTTTATAATTCTGGATTTAATATAAAGATTTTCATAATTAACATACATACGACATATCGAATTATTTTATTAGAAGACAATAAATTGGATACTTAAATCACTTTCCTTGCTATGTAAAGATACTTAAGATTTTCAACTCTCGAATTATGCAAAACATTGGTTATTGATTTTTTCACGAAGATACTTTCTTTAAACCTTTTCACGCACATTATAGCAACTGTTTCACGTAATATTATATCTTTGACGGAAGATAATACGATTTTCCAAGGCAATTGGGGAGTATTGGTAATAGCATCCTAACTGTTTCCTTATTTTCCGATACTCCTTTCAGCAATGCATTATTAAAAAGTCGATCTCGAAATCCTATTAGCGCTTTTACCACCACAAACTTCGAGGAACATTTTTTGCTGCACAAACGACGATTGACAATAATAGTCATAGAAAAAGAATAGGATGGGAATGGGCATTGAAGGTTCTTTTAAACCTTATCGATTATTGGCAAGTTTATTATAAATCCTATACTGTTAAAATGGAATTATAAAAATCCAAACCATAATGAATTTACATCAAAGCATTAACAACGGAATAATATTAAGTACTTGATTTTTATTTCGTCGTTTATATTTTATTGCAGAGAAAAACTCATTAATACTTGAACGCAACGCGTGGTAATGTCATAATTTTTCGGTAGAAATGGGCCAATGAAGAATGTATTATCTTACGTCGCGTATATGTAATCCATGAAAACCCATACGATTTTCATGGATACGAATAATCGGTAAATTATTAGGGCAGGATCTGGTCAGAGTAATTTCGAGGTCATTGTACTTGGTGCAGCCGGCATGGTTTTCCACACACCTGGACTGCCTTCTACCTTCCTCCCCTTTCTCATTTTCCCCTGACGGCCGACCCTAAGTGAAACGCTCGATGCCTGCCAGTATCTATTTCCCCCCTTGCCCTAACTTCGCCTGGAATTATTTTTTCAAAAAGAGAAGTCAATCCCCTGGGCAAATGTTGCCTTTTACTCTCGACTCCCTAATCTCGTACCGAATTCTCGGATTGCTCATTTTCACCTTGAGATAATTCAAATACGGAAGAATTAATAGCCACTCCACAATTGAAATATTAATTGAAAGACAGAATTCAGGCAGTTTGAAGACTGACTTGTGATTTCTGTTAACTATTTGATAATATTGCGACAGGAATTATGTTCTAAAAATAATGACATACATGGATGATACTACAGACGGAGACTACCACCTTGAACGCATTTAACAATGACTGATAAAGTAAGTTCGCGCGTGCATAACGATACACAGAAGACCAAGATTGCAAGTGGAAAATAAAAGTGGGCCATACGGTGAAATCGGCTGCAATGACGGAAGAATAAAGTCGTAAGTCCCAGCGTGTATGTGTCGAGGGAATTCCGCAGATGGTGTGTAGCCGGCGCTATGAAAATAACTAGCCGATTGCGTGCGGCTGTTGGGCCGTAAGAGCGTGCCAGATCCACGCCGTAGCCGATAAAAAGAGCCAGAGACGAAACAGAAGCAAGGAAACTCTAACCGTCCGAGCACCCTTCCTAGGCTGAGCTTCTTTGTTTCTTGCCAGCACGAATCTTGATTGATCAGCGTCCCATCCATTCTCGCGATCCTCCTCTCCCTTTGCCCAACAATTATTTCTCGCTGTGGTTCTTGTGCAACATATGCGTTGAACAATATCAAGATCCTTTAGCAATATTCTTCTCACCAACATTTATTAAATGGAAACATACATTTGTTGGATTTATTGGCAATTTCAATTCAGGTTTAATCATGTAACGTAAAGGAAAACAATGAAGCACTCTAATTTTGTGCAACTAATCATCCGGAATATTTCGCGTGATAAAACCATTTTATTAAATGTAAACTTTCCAATTTCGTGCATTCATGTGGATTTTAATATTTTCGTAATATTCTGTGGAAATGCATATATCGCGCTTTAGAAAAAATTGAAGGCACCGTTGGCAATTTTTTCCATGGATGCTCTAATTTTATTTAAAAAAGTTATACCTGTGTATTGGTGAATAATAATAGTACTGACCGGAGCTTCGGCTTCTCAGTAAAAGCAAGCGGGATTGAAAAAACAGCAGAAGCGCTCGAAAATAAACAACGGGCAGAGGGTGAAAAACAACATAACGAAGGTCAGCTACGGGAAGAGTCGTGGTAGGCCGGGTAGACGAATCGATTGGCGAAAGGACAAGGGTCATCCCGATGCACGAAGGGGCGAGTGAAACGGCTGCTACGAAAGGGTGAAGGTAAATGTCGCGAAGGGTGAGGGGTTAGCAAAAGATGGAGTAGCAAGAGTGGGGATAAATCAGGCCAGCGGCGCAAAGCTCGTCGAAAGAGTCGAAGGAGTCGAAGGAGTCGAAGGAGTTGGCGAACCAAGGGCCCACGGACAACGAAATTACCAAGGGTCACTAATCACCGTCTTGGCCGAGCGAGAAAAACTACGTAAAAAGGACTCTGCTAGCCCATCACGTACGGCTATTCGGCCCTCAAACCGCCCATATTCCCTGCTTTTCTACTTCCTTTATGAAGAGATTCAACGCTCAAATCCCCAAGGATAACGTCGTTCTTTACCCCGAAAAATTCGATAAAATATATTTTTACTCAAACCGTGGAGAATTCGTGTAAGCGCAATTCTTGACAATAAATGATATAGTAAGAACTACATACTCATTGGAGGAAAGCAATTGAAATTTTTGTCATTCGTTATAATCGGATTATTCTATCACGATTCGTCGATTCTTCGAAGAAACAATCCGAAACGTGTTATTTGTCAAAACTAGAATATCTGGCGTTTGGGGGTATTCTCGAGCCGAGTGAAATGATAAGAGCGAAGGTTTTCGCAGGCTAGACCGAACCTGAGAAAAATGACATCGACCCGAGTTGAATCGAGGACGATTTTTTAAAGGCGGAATAAGTGTATCTAGCCGACTTAAAATATCGCGGAAGGTTAAAGAAGCAGAGGGATATCTGGAAGCTGCAGATAAAAAGCTTAAGAGATCCGTCCGTGATCCATCGGCGGAGCTTGTCGGATGGGGAGGAGTGGACGTCTCATGGCTGTTCGGGGATCATCCGTAATTTATGGGTAATCGATCGACTACGCTTGGAACCCCCTCACGGTGACGTAATGGCACATGCGGCGCGATTACGTCATGGCATTTTGCCGAATTGTTCCGTGCGGACCTACGCCGTTGAGACGGACACGTACACATGTACATGTACATGTACTACGTATTCACGGTCGAAACGGTCGAAACGGTCGAAAGGACGTCGCGTGTCCGGGAAACGGGAAAATCGAGAGATGTCTAGATCGATCTGCGTAGGCGGATATTTGTCCAGTGCTCCAACCGGAATGTAAATATCAGCCGATTGGATAACTCGTCGGTTAGATCCCACCGACATGCGGCGATAACTCGGGAAGATCTCAAGAACTACTTCATTATCCTACAAACGAGGACATTCATTGCACACTTTTTCTATGTCGCATTCATTATGCTCGTATCGTGCGTACTATTTTTCTCAGACGAAAATACCACTTTCCATTTATATATCAGAAGTATGTTAGTATCAATAGGCAAAAGAAAATAATGACAAAAAAGAGATAATTTAACGTTAGAATTGACTTTCGTTTACGACAAAGCGTGCTACAATATTATAATCAGAAGTACGACCTCCATTTTACAAAAAAATGTGTGGAAAGTGTTGCGCTATTTAGCGTAGGATTACAAGTAGCAAGGAATTATTGTATTTGAATAATAAAGTTTTCTTTTGCAAGGGAAGAGGAATATTCTCATCTGTGTATCGTTCCGATGATGTAATCGTTTGATATAAGTCGAAAGACGGTGAGGCAAAAGCCAGGCAATCGTTGACGAAATGAGAAACTTGTGGTGGTACATCGCTAGCAAACTTTCCGCTATTCTCGCGAGATTGATCGCGTAATCCATAACGCGGCCGGTCCCTCACTTTCCATATCGGCGTTCGAGTTTTCGAACTCTTATCCCGAACCTCATCGTTCCCGGCGAACTTAGCCCCCGAGTCATCAAAAACCAACGTGCCCCCAACTCGTCAGAGTTTTCGTTACGAACTTTCACTTGTTCTTACCCGGCCCGCGATGATATTCTTCCTTGGATAAATACCGTGGCCTCCCAGCAAAGTGTAAATTTATCGACGACGCATACCGTTCAGTTTCTTCTGCTCGGAAAGTCGATGAGTAGAATGTTAGTGCAAAAACACTTAGACGAGTGGTCTTTTTAAACGCTGTAAAAATTCACTATTAGCTGTGAAAAGCTAATGAAGTTAATTTTCATTTACCAAACACTGCCGATTATTTCTCAATTCTTATAGCAAGCACATGACTTTTTCTGCACGATAGAAATAATATTTTTAAGCGCATTCTGACCCTCTGTGGAGTGTGCTACGCGTCATCGGGTAAATTTTAAGGTGTTTTTCAAGAGGTGTCTTAAGTTTTTACCGACACGTGAAAAAGTAAGTTTTTCGGTAAATAATGCGATAGCGCGAACGGAGTAAAGTCGAAGGTAGCCGGTGTGACGCGCTAGTTTGAGAGCGTACGAAGTTCATCACGGCTTCCGATTCTGGCGCGTCCCCTTTCGTCGGTTATCGATTGCAGCGCAGTCCCGAGCCGACATACGAGACAGATTCTTCGCGCGATACCTCCTGCACGACCGTAATTCGTTAAAGCCAACGCGCTAGCCGACGATCATTCGTCGTCGTCAGGACCTGCCTTTGCCGAGCGCGGAATCGCCATGATTTCCCGAAATCCGCCATTATTGGAACGCAACGTGTGCGACTTTACACAGGAAATACCAAGATATATTGGTCGGAAATTCACGAGAAGATATTTACGGATATTCAAATTTTTGTATGATGATGTTGATGATGAAAGTATGACGAAAGATTTTTGTACGTTCTTTAAAAACACGTAATTGGTGAATGTATTGAAAGTAAGGTACCGGAAGGACTCGAGAGTTTTGCGAATGCTCGCACGAGTGGTCCTTACGGGCCAACAAACATCGTGAAGATAGTAGAATAAGTCGGGAGGGTAACCGCAGATCATCTACCTTCTCTTCGACCGCAGTTGTGTACTTTATTTTTCCCCTACATTGCTTTCTCATTTAAGTACATCTCTTTATGGGCCGTCTCGGATACTCAACAATGTAAAATTCGAATAAACCGCGCGATTAAACGAGCAGAAATGTGGGTTCAGCGACTTACGGTATGCTCTAAAAAATATGCCATCTTGACTTTCCAGCTCTGACGAAGAATAAAATTAAATGAACAGTAACTAAATATTCAGAATATGTGAGCAAAATCCTGCGTAAACTGAAATACAGGGTGGAATTATTAATCGCTTATTTGCTGTACTCTAATGGGACAGAAAATCTTTATTATACAGATTATTTTTATACGTAGGTAAGCATTTATAAGTCCTTTTCCACATGAATAATCGCGAAAAACTTTAGAGGATTAACAACAATTTATCATTACCGTTGCAATGTGAAAATAATTTTCCCAATTCCTAGAGTTTCACGGGGCAGTAAAGTCTCTTGAGCTTCCCGAACTCCGTCATGATTGTTTTTAAGTTTCCCTCACGGTTTTAGCGGCGAATCGAGTGCAGTGGTTGGCTGGCTCTGGGCGAAACAACGATCTCGGCGCTAATAGATATCATTTCATCTCGCCTCACGAAGAGGACCTAAGCCCACGAGAACGTTTTCCCATTACGGCTTCTGGCCGAGTTCCCCTCGGAGAAGGTTGTATATACGTCACCCCGGGATAGAATCCCGTAGCAACCCCTGAGTCGGTATACCTTCGGGGAGCCTCCCAGCTTCTCACCGTCTCCCTCCTCGGATTCGGGGACCGAACACGGGGACCCAGGAGGTTCTCCCGCGGCTGTTCCATTGGCCGAATGTCATGGAGCCTCATCGATACGACCGCCGGGAGAGGAAAGACAGAAGGAAGCCGAAGAAGGGGCCGAATGACGAGGGGAAAATGGTACAAGTGGAAGAGGGGTGGAAGGAGAAGGACGGAGATGGAACAAGAGCGCCGTAAGAACGGCCACGCGGTGGGGTGAAAAAAGGAAGGACATACGCGAGCCCGAGCGGTGATCGTAAGAGCAGGACAGAAGCGGCTAGTCGGGGGGAGGGTTAGACGAAGACGGAGCGATCGGTTGCTTCGAGGGTGCGTGGGCTTTCTCGCAAAGGGTGCGTAACAGTCAAGAGGGGGACCGTTCGCAGGGGATATAAAGGAGGGAGAGAGAGAGAGAGAGAGAGGGAGAGGGAGTGAGAGAGAAACAGAGGGAGGGAGAGAAGGAGGATGAGGATGAGGAGGGGGTGATGGCGGTGGTGCTTGGAGGGTGGGGTGGTGGGGGATGAAAGGGAGAAAACTAGAGGGTGCGTGTAGGCCTGGGGAATCAGTCGCGGACGAGCTGCGTTCGGGGTTTTATCTATAGGCGCTGTCCCCCCTGTCTCGTTCTATCGCGTTGGTGCTCGCGCTCGCTCCTTCAGCCGACTCACTCGACTCGTCTTACTCCATTGCGCTCGGGCCGACGCTCACCTATCTCCCACCTACACCTACCTATCGTGCGGTACCCCGTGGATTTTCCGGCTGGACGCTTCCAAGACCTATCAGGAATACAGAGATTCGACGGACGACACGCACAGCCCGAGCTGCTCGTCCGCGCAAAACGCTCCGATGCGCACCAATACATAGAAGAGCCAACACCAAACGACGCAAAACGGAAGACGTCAACGCGATCTTTCGTTAAACGATCCCGCGAGTGAAAACCTGCACGAACATAAAAAGAAGAACGGCGCTTGATCGACACTGAAAAAGATCGGATCGAAATCTCGTGCAATATCCAAGCAAAGATTCTTCGCCAAGGAAATTGATATTTACGGCAGTGGGCGCGTCTTGCCGCTATTGGCGCTAACCCCACGAAAACCTTCCTTCGTTTTCCTGTGTTGTAATAAGCCGTAAACACGTGTCGTTTCGTGAGCCAGCGAGCGTACGCGCGCAGCTCTGACGTTTCGGGCTAGCAAGTTTCCCGCGTAGTTGTCATTTTCGAGGTCAGTTTTTCCTCGCGGGTTTTCCAATCGACTCGTGTGACGATTCTTAGCGTCGAAGGTTCGGCACCAATGGTTCATATCGTGGAAGTGGTACCGCCGCGTCGTAACGACTTGCAGACGGTGAGTGAAATCAGTTCATGCAAGTTTTTAATAGTGCCAAAGTTCTTTCTCGTGTTCGTCCAAATAACTTGATCGTATGATATTTTTTACAATGCTTTATATCTCTTATCCCTACCCTTCGGATGCTAGTAACCAGTGTGTACAGTAAAGATATCCTTTATTCAGACTTTTTTGTAAATGTGTGGTAATACAATACTAGCCACGCTTTCTTTATTTCGAACTACTTTTGGTAAAACGGTTTCCTCAAACACTTCGTACATCAACATTTGCTTAAAACCTTCGTCATCAATAAAAATATATAGATCGCAACAGATGTTCACAAGGCAAGGGTTCGCCAGTAAATGTAACGACTACTTATGCAATGAAAAAATAAAAAGTAGGTGCACTTGTTGCCGACATGAAAATGTAATTGACGAAAGTCTTCGCGTGGATGGTAAAATCTACTGGAAACTACAGGAATTAAGAATTTCATGCTTGTGTGAGGTGCTTTTAGAAAAAACGGAAAAGCGTTTTAACGCAGCAAAGCGATAAGAGGCTCGCAAAGCGATTTGCTGGAAATTTACGATCGGCCGTTGACGTAGGTGCGTTCGCGTTGGATTGAGAGCTGGAGGCGTGTCCGTGTGGTAAAATGATGCCCGTTGATGCACATGAACTATTTCGGGTGTGACAGATCGCGCTCGGTGTTACGTGTATCCATATGCCGTACAGCAGCTTCGCTCCGCGTAACGTATACAATAACCCCGGCGCCCTGTCGTCCCCTTCCGCCCCCTTCCGAAAGCGTGAACCGCCCCTGCGCGCACGCCAAGAAACGCAGCTGCCCCACTACAGGCGTGTCTGCCTTCCGTTAGTCAGCAGCTCGTGCTCTCGCTTCAAACATGCTTGGGGGTCCGCTCGAAACGCTTTCAGAAATGAATCGATATGAATAAAACATCCCTCGGCGCGAACCTACTTTCTCCCAAAACAGATGACACCCAAACAATCATTAATTTGCCTCAACGGTCATTTCGTATTTGTAAATGTGCGAAAAAAAGATATGCAGAGACAATGCAATGTGTTTTCCGTTTACGTTGAGTGTAATATCCATTACAATTCATCTCTAACATTCCATTGTTACATTTGCATAACTGATATTGTAGGTATTTCGATGCATTTGTGAAATTGGTATATCCCCAACTCTTTCCCACCCATGACATTTAATTATTGTAATTTCTGAACAGTTTGTTTATACGCCTATGCACCGAGCCAGTCGAATATCAATATTTACTCTACATTTAGCGACTTTGGCACGCGCGCAGTTTTCAATAATGAATACCATACACGTAGTAAAATATACTGAACTGTTGCATGCGTTACACAATTGGGCAGATGATATGCAAATGATGCAACGAAACATCCCACAGAAACTACTGTATTTCCTAGAATCCATATCAAATTTTCTCAGGTGAATCGAAATTACCAGATATTCATTGAAATCGTGCTATGAGTCTGCTGGTAATTTCATTTCGGTTAGAGTTTATTTTTTCATGACGTGGAAATCTTTTGTCGAATGTTTCTTTTTGGTGAGGCATGTGCGTGTCAAGAAACACAGAGTGTATCATATGGCGGGTTCGCATGATACGGCAAGCTGCTGTTAGTGTCGAACCGTGAATCTATTAATGCAGCGGCATACATGAATGTGCCGACGCATAGATGCCGCGGTAATGTGAACGACCAGATGGCCATGTTCCTCTACCCCATCTCTTCAATATCGAAAAACCTACGAATATCACTATCGTCAACCTTTCCCGAAATTAGGAAAATAAAATCATCAATGAGGCCGATCAGGGTTTTTAGCGATTCAATTCACACGTCTTACGGTACTAACAAAACAATGTGTAACGGTGATCAAATCCATTTTCACATACCAGAAATACCGTCCTTTCGTACTGTAATCTTTCTCTATTTCAGTCAGCACTTTTTCCGCTTTTCGTGTTTTAAATAGGTCATCTACTTGTTAGGGCACACTTACCGTACACAAGATGAAATAGCATGTGCCTTTATTCAAAGTTCCACTACGAGGAAATCACGAAATATCAATTGTTGAATCAGCAGAATTAATTCGGAGTTTCAATTAATTCGCCAATTAGCCTGTCTAGAATCTATTGAGATCTAATCTGCTTGGAGGCTGTTCGTCCAGCAACTTCCTGCCATTCTCCGCTTTGGCTCCATCCGCTTCTATACACATACAAACGTATCTACATGTGTTCCTCATTCTTCTCCGCCATTCTCTATTCTTCTATTGTTGTCAATTTTCGTTTTTTCCTGAACTACTAACGGAAGAAACTCGGGACCATCTTGGTTCACTACTTATGCAGGAATAAGAATATGTCTTCCAAATGTTTTATATGCCGTCTCTTTAATCGTTCTCTTCAATTGTTGGTTACACATACACATTCCGATTTGATCGATTACTTTTTGTAGAATAGATGCTAGTGTCATTAAATTTACAAATTTATTTTTCATCGATTTTGCTGTCTTTCTCATCCCTTTTTCTCCTCTTGCTCGTTTACCGTTTCCGTTTAATTTCTTAATATCCAGAGAGGCATATTTAGAGAAGGGAAAGTACATTTGCTTTTGGGTATTCGACAAATTAGCTTCATTAACGTGGCGACCGTGTGGATGGAGATTTCGTAGGATTCAGTTTTGAGATGGGCTACATACATACGAGGAGAATTACGGAAGTTAAGCCGAGCAGGTGCATCTACAAACGGGACTGCCGGCGCTGCTCGGCAAACTACGGAGGAGAGCAAATGAATGATGTAACAGAATTGCCGTTTGACGATCCCATCGGAACTTCCAGAACGATTAGCCGGCCGGATAATCAACTTTCTACTTGGCCGTCTCAATTTGACGATGTGAACCCAACTTCGACATAATTTCAAATTATTACCGACTTGGCTGGTAATTCCTCTTTAGAGGATATCCTTCAAACCATCATGATTCCTCGTTCATGCGTAATTAACAGTTATTGCGCAATGACCATATATCATCCGTTAGAAACTGCGTAAGGACTATGCGGTTGAAGAAAACAGAAAGTGAGCTGAACGATGCTGTTAGATCGTCCGAATCGAAATTAACTTGCCGTCGGCCAATCAAGTAATGAACACGTTGCCGTCGAAGACCATGCGCGTATTATAAATCACGAGAGCCTGTATGCTAGGCGCAAGGGGGTTCACTACAGGGCGAGCCCTTATCTCCAATCAGTACATTGATTGCACGCAGCCAGGTCAAATACCGGGGCTTCACTACCTCATTCCACCATCCCTGTCTCTCCCTCTCTCTCTCTCTCTCTCTCTCTCTCTCTCTCTCTCTCTCTCTCCCTAGGCATGCCACGGCACGAGCACGATAGCTTATTCAATTTCCGAAGCCAACATTCGCCATTCAATTTGGTCCGTTATCAAGCTGCGTCCGTGCGATATCTGGATTTCGCGTGGTCTTCCCAAAACGCCGCAACGCGCCAAAGATTGGACGTTCGTGGGGAAGCTGGCGAAAAAGGAAACGTCCGACAAGAAGCCGCGTTAAAACGCTTACAGCGATAAGAACTTAGGATAATGTGCTTTACGAATTCATATTTCTCCTTACATTACACGTTTCTAGTCCGATTACTCATGGTTTTCTTAGCGTTTGAATTAATTTGGACAAGTTTGGAAGCAATCTCTCAAGAACTCGGGGATAGTGGATCGTTTTCCTAGCGTTCAAACCGAGTTGGACAAGTTTAAGAGAAATTTCTCAACAACCGCGGGGATGGCTATTCGTGGGTTTCCCCGACGACACGGGGATCCATATCATTTGGCGTGAAGCCGGCGAAGGCAAAGCAAGGCGCGCTTTCCCGCAGTGTACATAGATAATCGAGCTTAATTAATTGCTCGGGATGTGGCGCTCGGGGCTCGGCAAACACATTTACTTATTACCATCCATCTTGAGCGGTGCCTCTCGTGGGAATCGATTTTCTAAGTGCACGCGGCTGACGACACGAATTGCCGAAGGGTCGGCGCTCGATCGTAACACGATCATTAAACAGAGGCAAGGCGCTCTTCCTGCCGCGTACGTTATTCTTACGGGAACCTATCACTTCCGCCCAAGGAGGCATTCAATTATCGGCAGTTCATCGATCTGCATCTCTTGCATTTTACCGGAGAATAATTCTTCTCCACACAATATCCCCGTAAACCTGGTTGGACGAAAAATAAATAGAATAATCAGCTAAGATTATAAGCACCGATTCATTAATATACGCTATAATATTCTAACGGTACAGGTTGGCCCAGCGAAAATGAGAATAATTCACCTGATTCTCCTGACTCGTCTTTTAAAGCGAATCGATCATACGAATCGCTCGAATCCAATGAGACTCGCACGACCGGTCAATACGTAACAGTGCTAATCGGTGTAATGCTGGCTTTACGGCGCAGGAAGTCCCGTTCGCTGATCATTATTGACTGCTACAAGTCCCGCGAGACACAAGTGACATTTACACGATGCATTCTGCATTGAACTCACCTGGAGAGGTAAATAGCCGAAGTGAGAAAAGCTGAATAGGGTGTCGCGTGAAATTCAGAAGAAATGAAATCGAGTTAAAAGGCACGTATAAGTTGTCATAAAACCACAAGTAAGATAATGGATAAAGTGTTAGATTGTGCGAAAACTGGAAACTGCAGTAACATCCGATAAGTCGTACCAACAACAATGGAAATTACTATCACCGTTCGTATTGCTCACTCAACTGGAGTTTTGAGCCGAGACTTTTAACCAGTTTCATATACCATCGAGAATAATAGCTTGTGCCATGAGAGGAAGATGAAAGCGTTAGGAGAGAGAGGAGAAGTATAAGGAGATTAAGAGAGAGGTGGAAAAGCTGAAGAGGTACGTAGAGAAGCGGTCGTATCTCCGTTCCGGTATCTATACGGACATGGGGTCTCCCCTGACAACCGGGCAACAACAAACGCCTAATGGCCGGTGCTCGGCACAAAGTTTAATTTCCTGGCCAGCGGACGGTGCTTAAAGTGACCTTCTCCTCGGCTGTCTCCTATCTCCCTGCTTCTCTGTCCCTCTTCCACCCTCTCCCTGTCTACAACTTCCTCTCTTCTCCGCCACGTGTTCACCTGCCCGCCGTATTAGTCCATCACGAACCCACTATGTCTTCCGCCGTCGATCGACCATCAACTGCGGATTCGCTAATAGCCAGATAGATAATGCATATTATGAATTATCAAACGCTTTAATGACTTTCCTGCCGGCAAATCGACGCATAATTGCCGTTTCCGTATTCGATGATTAGAGCGGCAAGGGATATACTTTTTATAGGGGTATAGAATAGCGGTATGTACAGGACTTCGATTCGTAAGAAACTTTACTGTCTACATGCTTGTGCATAGGTTTCTACGAAAATGATACTGGCAGTGTCGTAATAGCATATTCATGTTGTTCATTAGAGAATCCTATACTCGGTGCAAGTTTAAGATATTTTTTTATAAGTAACTAAAAGTAACTGAAATGTAAGTAACTAATATTAAAGCGTGCCTGTGAAAATGATATCTGTGAAAAATATTACCTTCGACCTGGAAGGTATCCGAATCTGGCAATTTTGTCTATGACTGCTGTATACGGTTTCCGCATAGGCAGCTTCTCGTATCGTTGACCCCTGTAATATGACCCCCTTTTTCAGACGACGGGGTGCATGCACTCCCAGGCGAAGACTTTTCGGGGTTAGCTTGGCCGGGGTTTCCACCCCAGCACACGTGACCCTTGCTATCCTTACGCGGCATTCCACGCAGGGGTCGCTGCATAATGAAAAAAAGTCTTGCGAGTCAGAAGACTGATGATTCGAATGATCGGGAACAACCTCGAGCATCTTGCGTTCGTACGTACGATCAACGCTTTTAGAATTCTCAGCACGCCGTTTCATGCTGGCACATTGCCGTGACAGTCAAAGTAGGATTAGCCTCAGGGCAATGGACCTGAGGGGTGTTTCGTTCATTTGGAAATTGTTTATTATTAACCGGAGCTTTCACGGTCGCTTGTCTTGGCGAAGAATTTCTCTGAGAGTTCACGCAACTCGGTTAGTCGAATTCTGGAGCGATCCCCTAAAATATGAAACTGTGTCACCGTGAAACCCTAATAGTCTTCTCCGCGACGTTTCTCGAGGGGAAATTGGCTGGGGACGAGGACACTTTCGAGCGGCAAAATAACGGCCTAAGAAGGGACATTCTCCTCACCAACTAGGAGAAAGGGAAAAAAGAGGATTTCACGAGGGACGTACGAAACGAGCTTCTTTCAGACGCAAATCTAAAATACGCATTCGTCAAAAAGTCCACAAAGCCTAGCTTATGAAAATCAGAAGCTATTAACAGCTTGTAAAAAAAACTAGGTGCACGAGATTTGGAGAGAATTTATTGTACTCATATAATTATACGTATCACCGTTACGAAATGATTGAAAAATTTGAATCTGCAGGAATCTTGGTCTATCCCTAAAATGACCAAATTTCAGAACTTATGAATGATGTTCTAACGTCCCTTCGGTAACTTATTGCTTCCCTAATTCTCAACTGTCCCACACTAACAGTGACGAGGCATTTCTTCAATGCGAACAGACATTTACACAAGTTTACGATAATAGTACGCACATGGAGGTTGCTGTATGGAAATGGGGAACTGGTTTTAGAAGGATGGAGGACGGCGAAACGGTGGACGAGGATCGAAGTACGGTATCGTGTCCCCCCCGTCATGAATCATGCATCTTGATCCCCGAGGAGCAAACTGCCAAGCGTTGTGGTGGCGCGTGCGCCAACCCCGTCCGACAAATAAACAATGTTATTTGTTCTACGGTAGCCTCAACCCATCCGGAATGGTCCGCTAGGACTAGACTACGCCGCCGACAGACGGAGATTCTCTACTTTCGCAACTCGGGTCGACATGGAAATGGCGTCGGACCATACATATATCTTCCCTTCGCCTCGTCTACTCTCCTAACGCTTTTTTACATCGACATTGCCATTCTTCTTTCTCTCGTGTCAGTTACACGTAGAAACATCGCTCGCAGAGAAAATGTTTAAAAAGCGCTCTAATTGCAGCGATAGAGTAACAAAAATATTCCGTCGGTTTAATAGCAATTACTTTTTAACGAAAATTTAAATACACGATGAAAATTTCGTTTCGATAGAAAATCGAATTCAGTTCGTTAAATTGCAGAATTTCTCTCATCGACATGATTCGCCCTAAATCGTGTTGTACAAAATGGAGCATCTTTTTCCTCTATATTCGATTTATATTTTCATTTGTCCAGCGTATTTTGTCACCTTTCGTGATCCATTTGCCTTGGTCTCTTTTCCCCTGGTTTCTACGTTTGCACCTTCCACGTTAGTTTCTTTTTCCGTTACTCAGACGACCCTCGCGACGGTCCCCCGACAGTCGGACCTGTCAACAGCAGAAGATTCTCAGCGCTGTTGATGGTGTTTGAAGGAGGAGGCAAAAGTGACGAGGGCTCGAATTATACCCGCCGGACACCCGATGCAAGCCGAAGAAATAGCAATACTTTCCCTTGCTCCATACATCCCCGACTACGTCCCATGTTGTCCTCCTTACACATGTATGAACAGGACCTGCCCTCCTTTCACCTGAACAACTCAACGTTATCTTTTCATTAACTTACAACAACACGGCCTATACCGATTGTCATGATGAAATCTTCGCTTTCTCCAGTTCCGGAGGAAACAGCACACGAAACATCGAATTCATACAACTTGTATTCTGTTGATAAACCAATTACAGTTTTCGATTGTCAAGTTTTCTAGTGTTTTTTTTATTGAAATTTATTCATTAACAATGGTGTTTTCATAATGATTTCCTTACATAATGGGCCTTTCTTTCTTGTTACAGATGAACCGTCCTATCCAAGTCAAACCAGCGGACAGTGAAAACCGCGGAGGTGAGTATCGGCGATCGATAGACTTCCTCTATAATGTCGTCGACAAGACGGTTGTAAATAATCCGCTGATGCGATCAAACATGTAAGGCATCTGCTCACTCGATAGGATTTATCCGGTGCCGTTTGGTTCGCTATCTTATTGCACTATATTTAAATGTGCTTTACTAAATTCGATAACTTTGAAAAGCCTCGCCGATAGTATTATCGGCAGTATGGTATTGTGTTGATTGAAAGGGGTCCTAGGTAGACTTGTCATAAGCTAGTCAAGTGAGTACGCGTGACTACTGATTATAATCGGTAATAATTTAAAGACGAGCGAGCAGAGCACCGGAATAAAGGCCGCTTTATCGCTTTCAAGAGACTTTAATGCGGGCATGATGAAACGGTTAACGAGGAAAGATATGAAAATTAATGGACGCGTGCATCAAACGATATTCATCGTTTCATTACCGTTCACCAGGATCGTCCTCAGACTTGCCAGATCACAGTTTACTTTGTCTTATTTTCTCTTTTCGTTAATTATAAGGGTATGGTTAGAAACAACGTCCCACTGGGTCAATATACTTATCGACATGTCGTATCGTTATAAAATATATTCATTGTGTCCTTTATCGTAGACTTGTTCGTTGCAACCAACATACCCACATGAAAACGAACAGCAGATCTCCAAACAGATATCCTCGCAAACTTATACGACCGTCCTTCAAAATTATTAATGCGGGGTTCCATTATTTTCGAATGTATTGTAACGAAAATTACTACTCGACACGTGCTCAATTTAATATGTATAATAGTGCTTCATGTTACAAAATTATTTTACCGGTAGCTTCTATGTCGGTTAGACTCATACATTAAAGAACAATTGTGGACGTAGTGATGACGCTAAAATGTGAAGATTAGTCCTCGCGTTGGCGGCAGATAAGAGGAAGTCAGTCGTATCTACTCGTTGTCACGAACAAGCTTTCGTGCTGAAGCTGTCATGCGATCTTAGATTTAAGCCCAAGGTACAGAAGCCATTGTTCACGGGGACCTGAGCGGGGTCCTTGGCGTGCATTTCATGCCAACCCGCATACCAATATAACGTCTTTGACCATCCAGTCTTTGACAATCCCCCGATGATACTCTGAGCCTCCACCTCCTCGGCAAGGCCTGCGCTTCATCCAGTACGTAAAATGTACGGGAACTCAAGGTGCGGCCAATCGAAAAGTTCTAAAACATTGAAAGACACATACTTGTCTTGGGGTGCGTCAGAATAGCTTTCTGTTCTGAGATATTCTCGACCCCTTACAGAGATGACGCATATTTTACAACCATTATTCTCGAGCATTACAAAAAAATACTCCCAATATTGTTAACCCTCCAACCAGAAGAGGAACGGATCATAGCAGGAATATTATGAAGCCAGAATCAAAAAAGATATTTGAATATCAAATAACCACAATTTCTTAACACTCAGATGTCTTTGACGAGAATTACTCGATGATTCTCGAACAACGTTTCAAAATAATACCCTAAGTTCAGAGGAAAAGATTAGCAAGAGACAAGGAGAAATTTATAACTAAGTCTATGTATACCTGCTATGTAAGGAGGCCCAGTATTTCTCTGCAGAACATTCATGATCGACCATTAAGGATTCCATGCATGACGAGGATGCTTATATACGTCCTCGCATAGTCCCTAGAACAAGGACAACGTCCTCGACGATCCTCTGAGTATTCAGAAGTCCTTGATGGTCCTTAGGGTGTTTCGGTTGGACGGAGTTCCGTCGCGTAAAGGGTAAACTGTGAGATAAGTGACGGGACTGTAAGACAGGTGGTACAACGAAGACACGATGGACCACGAAGAAAGTGGCTAATGAAAGGTGCAAAATATCCTAAGAATAAAGATGCACTTGAGAAGATTGTGAAAAAATGAAAAAAAATAATATGACAAACGACAAAATGAGAATAGTTGTTACGTGAAATGCGAACGAACATATTCGCACATTGATGGTAAACTGTATGTTTCATCTTTAATGAATTAAGTTAAATGACAACGGTGAACGTTCCCTAGTTTTGAGTATGGAAATTGAACGTTCCAAAGTGACTTAAATGGTGGAATGAAGAGAGGAGAAGGGCGAGGACGATAGGAAGTTGTAATAGAACGGCATGAAGAAACGTGGAGATGGGAAGGACGGAGGAGGGTGTAGTGTGAGATGAAGGCACACGTCGACGAAGAAGAGCAAGAGGACGCTATAAGAGAAGGGAGAAGCTTCGTACGGGGGAGGAAGGAGGGTGGAGGGCTAGAGATCGTAATTCATATGCTAATCTGGAGGAGATGCCATTGTAATCTCCGGTCGCCTGGCTCGTCGGCGGGGCCCCCACAAAGCCTTGCCTTGACGGGGACGCAGCCGGAGTGATCCGCCACACACTGGCGCGGATCTGCTACTAACCGTCCCCCGAACCCCTGGCCCTTGGTCTTGCCCCCCGTCCCCCCGTCCCCCCGTGCCCTGCGGTTCATGCAACTTCGTGGACCTATGCAGACGCTGTATCCGCATAGTCGCAGGGTTCAATCAGGGGGTTACTGAACTTCGGCAACCTCGTCGAAACCGCCCACGCGTTTCACCTACGTCCTCGTCGCTCGTCGCTCGTGTCTCCGGCAATGCCAATCCTTCTACACTTCACCCCCCTCCCCCCAATCCCTAACTCCTCACGCCCATGCAAAACGTTCCCTTTAAATCCTCTTCGGCCCTTTCACCCATCTCTCCTACATCTTCAAACTCTTCCTTTTCTGTTATCTGCCAACCTTATCCGATCTATCTTTCGGCCCTTTTATCCTCGGCACATCGTAAGCATGTCGAGTTGATAACCTTCACCATCACCCTTAGATGTCCTTGCGACCTTACGTCCAAGTATGTAGATTAGATCAAGATTTAATCATTCTTCAACATTAGAAATTAATTCAGTAAAAGTTCATTTTAGCACATTAGTTTATTATTTGTTACTCATGTATCAGTTAATTCACTAAGTTCCCTATTGTTGTAATTTTGTCAATAGAAACGATCTTGATAAAAGTAACTCAATCTGCGTAATAGTATAAACAATGGTCGTGATGAATTCTTCCTTCCTTCTCCGAACTTCCATTGTCAGCCGGCACTCGGAATGAAGAGAGAGTCGCGAACCCTGCTGCTCCACATTTAGGGAAGGATGCTTTAAGATGGGCAACTTGAAGCGGTTTCATTGTTTCGACAGGCAAGCTTTCTCTTTCCCCTTCTGCCGTTTTAACGCTCGCTATTTCGCGAGCTGTTCCCGCTCTTGGTTCGCCGCATAATCGCTTCGCGTATAGATTCCTTCCGATATGAAGACGTTCCAAGGTCCTATTATCGCCACAAAGGACGATTTGGACTTTAATTGCGAAACCTTAACCTTAACCTTGCGCGTAAAAGCTTGCAAGTTGGACAAATGATGCTATTATGAGTAAGCTTTTGTCGCAAGGTCGAACGATCCTGGCATACGAGGAATAAATGATACGAGCTGCATAGACGACGAACGTTCCCCGAAGGTAATTAACTCAGCCGCAAAGACGCGAGCACGATTCATGAGAATCCTTTTGAATATTCATCGGTTGGTCTTTTCTCCCTGACTCGTTCATTCTCAGTCCTGTCGCTTCTCGTTATCGTTGCTTCAACACTCTTTCGTCCCTCGATCCAACCTTCGTCGGAGCACTTTTTTCATTATTATTACGATCATTAACTCTGCTTTAACGTCTTCTTTTCTTCTTTCATCGAATTATTCCGTATCATAATTAATTTACTATATTTATACGTTATTAAACGTATAAGCTTACATACGTTTATACATCTAGTAGTATTGCCTTTATTATTCTTCGTGATGTTCATCGTTCTCCTTCGTCGTCCTTTCGTCCTCGAATATCTGGCCATCTTCCCTCAAAACGTCAGGAATTAAGGCTGCGATGACGGAAACAGATTTGAGAAATGCGTATCTCTGGCGGAAGTTGGTCGGTCCGGAGAGTCGGTGGGACAAGCGAGTAGAGTGAGAGGATGCCGGCAAGTTGCTACGACTGGATAAGGGCGAGGTGGGAGCTGTAGCAAAGCTAGTTGAGCAAGTAGATAAGTTTCGATCCCTCGGCGAGCCACCTTGCTTCTGCCGCCATCACTCGCCATCTTTCTCTCCCTCTCGCTCCCCGAGACTTCTACCTTTCGCGGAGATAAACGTATCCCCGGGATATCGGCCCTCGGCTGCCTTCATTGCAACGGCAACTTCGGCCGGGCCCATCTGACGTCGGCAACCCTCTTACGCCTTCGCACAAATCCACGTGGATTATGAGTCTGTAAAATCGCGCTCGACCTACCACAGGAAACCAGGGCTTTACAAAGAATTCTTCCTTCTACGTACCGTCTCAATCCACTCCCCTTTACGAGTTTCCATCAGAATTCGAAATGTGTGTGATAAGATTGCTCACGCGTTGTTTTCCTTAGAAAGCTAACGATAGTTCACCTTCATGTTGTTGAGGCTCCGAAAATTACACACCGGGAAGAATGAGTTGTACGTAATACAATCCACGTATCTTGAGAAGCACAAATTTGTGAGGAGAAAAAATGGTTGGTCAACAAGAAAGGAGAACACGAAGTGAATAAGCGTTAAAATAGTTGCGTCGGGGGAAAGTAGAATACGATTACGAGAGAAAATTGCCTTGCCCTACATGAAGTAGCATTAATTCAAGTATTTGTATTACGCCCGTGGTCGGCAAGAATACCTTGTAAGGTTGAATCCTTCCGCTGTTACGTAAGACGACGTAATAAAAGAACGACATTGAATGGATAAGAAAGGCAGAATGTCGGCAGTTAACATTCAATTCCCTTAAGAGAGGGACAAATTCTCAGTCGCGGGGGAATTTTCCGACGATAATGGTAGCGAAGATTCGACATAGATTCCGGGATGAGAGGGAAAAAGAGCGACCGCGGGGTAAGAAGAAGCGAGGAGAAAGACGGGAAGAAGAAGCGAGGATCCGCGATGAAGCGAGGACATGGAGCGGGGTGGCAGGGATGCAAGTCAGGCGAGAATCTAATTTCGCGAGACAAATCCTTAAATGTGCCCCGGAGCCTGGCCCGAAGCCGCCCACTCGAGGAGACTGAGAGACGCATCTCCCCGAATGAACTGCTTTTCCCGCGGCCCAACGCCCAAGGCGTCCTTAATTTCCTTCGGCAATTTTGCATTTGCATAACCGCTCCGCCAACGTTCCATTAAGGCCGTTTGCACGGAGAATCCGTGGACGGTGACCCAGCCACCTAACTGGCTTTTCGTCGGACAAGACTTCTACCTGCACTTCTCTTACAAATTAAGCCAATTGTTGTCTTCCTCGACGCAAAACATTAAATTCAATTGAAAAGTATAACTCTGCACGATTTCACAAGTGGTCCACATGAACGATGTATAGGGGTTGTAGAATATCAATAAACTTATGCCATTTTAAGAATTAAAAATTCAGTTAGAGATTGCAAAAAGCTGCAATTTGCACTTTTAATGTCTAACTGTGTTAATCGCTGTATGCTTTACCATAGAATCTTAGCTTTAAGTCCTATCTAGTATTAAGAATTTTTACATAGCAATAAATCGAGTGACTGTTCCTACGTATCTAATTGCGGTATTGTATAAAAGAGTAATTTTTTTATACTTTTTTTTTCAGCGAGCCTAAAAGTTTTCTATCGAGAGCGCAAGTGATTTAAAGGAATTTTGCTGCATTGTAGAGTAACGCATAGAGAAACACGTTGGTTTGTCCTACGGGGCTTGGGCTGGGTGGGTGTTAAAACTCAACCAAACGTAGTCCCGGGACATCTCCTCTCTCTGTCGTAGACGAACAGCACGATGACGACGACGATGACGACTGCGACGATCGACGAGTGATTTAACAATCGGGCAAATGCCATTTCTTTGTTTCTCTTCTGTATTACAGAGTGCATGATGGACAACGGGAGCGCCAGTGCCATCTTCTGGAAGTAGGAGGCACCGGCGGCGGCTGCTGAAGGTAACTTCGACTTCCAGGAGATAGCTAGCTTCCTTCCGGTGACTCCTATTCTTCTTCTTCTCCCCGCAAATCGGCCGAAAAAGAGAGAACAGAGAGACAGGGCGCGCCGGATAATAAGGGCGAGAGAAAGAGTTAGGAACGAACGAATCCGCATCCCTTCATCGTGCCGTCGCCGCTGATTCAGCCAGCACTGCTCGCCGCAAAGTTCATTTTGCCGCTCGCTAGTGTTTGACCCACGAGAGTCCATCTCCCCTCGGCCATTTCGTTCTTCCGGCTCCGTTACTGCCCCGTCCCTGCCTCCGGCTTCATATCCCCTTTCTCATCCCCATCAGCCGCCCGCTATTATCCATCTTCCGAGGAGGAAAATCCCAATTGCACGGGACCAACGCCGACCATTCACAATTTAGTCTATAAATGAAAATTCTCTTGTACGCGTCGGTTCGTTGAAGTCACATGAATCCATCTGATTTCATCGCCTTGCAACTCGATGTAAAATATTCAAGAACGTCGGATACTGCCGGACTAAATTTTTCATCTTCAGATTTTCAACTGCTCTCGTAACAGTTTCAAACTTGCCGTTAAGTTATAAGTTTCATCTGGTTCTTATCAATGCCACCTTTTTTATTCGATTTATTGCAGACATGTTCTGAGCTTGCTTTTATAAACTGCACTCCATTCTCTTTTTAAACAATACATCAAGCTTGATGTTTCGGCTAAACCGGTTTTAACGATAAAAATTTCGCGATGAGTGGATCAAAATTTGTGTAAATTGAATCGCTACGCTGGGAAAAATCTTTTATTGATTCAAGGAAGAACTTCCTTGAATAAATGAATTCCCTTTGGATGTTTTCAAGTTAACCGTTTTGAGTGATACAAGTTACACCGATAACGAAAAGTACCCATTGATTCAAGAAAATGCAATATTATGTTAGAACAACTATCCTTGCCGTGAACCATCTGACTGAGTCAATAATCGTTTTTCTCAGTGTAAACGAACGTAAAACGGCAATGTCTGATTTGCCGAATGTCTCGCTGACGTCAGAGTCGATTGGGCTAATGCGAATTCGGCGGAACCTGGAATCCTCGATCAGCCTCGAGCCTCTGGCCGTTCCCACCTCCAACCATATCCATCCGGGCGTGTATACATCGGGCACACCGCCACAACAGGTATTGCAGACGGTATTGTGCGTGGCCACGTGCGTGACTGATATATACCTGTAGCCGTAAACCTGTCGTTCGTGTTTCTTGCTCTTGTTCTTTATAGCGCACACCGCCCCGCTCCCGAACCCCGCGAAACCCTTCAACACCCCGCCCACGTTATCACGCTATTAAGCCCTCGTTACGACGGGACGTGTGTGGACGCTCTTAGAAACCCACAATGTCCTGCTCACGCTCTATGAATTAGCCCGCGTAGTCGCGCGACAGTTGATGCACCCCGGAGAAAATGAAGGACCAATCGAAGGGGCTATGCTACGCGCAACGTGTTAAGCGGAAAAGCAAAAAAAAAGGTGATGGTCACTCAGAGCGTCTACCGATCGTACGGTGGCGATGACTTCTCCTTGTAGGTCGATTATAATGCGTCTCAGTGTCCAGAATTCCTCACCAATGGCGATCCTAAAACCTCTCGTCGTGCAAGCGACTACCTTTGTCGTGTATACCTATTTATATATCAAATACATTACCTATACATCATCGCTCTTTGCAGCTATGACCATATAATAGTGGCTCGCTCGTTGGATGTGTTGTCTCGTTCGTTGTCGATGTGTTTTTTATCACTTATGTACATATTTTCTCATTATGATGTGCGCTCCGTTTATATACATTTATATATATATATATTACCTGTACCTAGATTTGACCATGAGAGTTTTTTAATCGCCTCACTCTGGACACCATACCTTCCGATGTCCTAATTATTGGGATTTCCACGTTGACGCACGCACACAGTCACCTCCCTTCCACCATGTATACGGAAAAATAGTTTGGCTGATGTTAATCAATCTGCAGCTGGACACGGCGACAAAAACACTAATCATACTTTTTTTACATTTTGTTATTACCGCCAGAGTGTGCAACTAAAATGTTTCTTCCGCTTGGCATTTCAGCAGCAGTAACAATTGGGATTTAATAAATGGAAGCGAACGTGAGGTGCCTTCCACTGTAGATTTATTAGCCTTAATTCAGTTGTTTTTTCAGTGTACTCCCAATTCTCCTCACCGATATGTCCAGTCTCTATCATGCGTTATTGATATTATACAGGGATACACGTTTACTCACCAACACACAAATGAACAAACCGCTGGTCGTATTTTCCGTAGGGTACACGTCAACGACTGCCAAATTATGTATTCCGAAATGAGTTCATAAACGTCACGGACATTTGTATAGAGGGACAAACAAGCGGATGTAATGCGATGTATAGTCCACTAATAGGATGAAAAACCAATCAGGCCTAGATATAATAAATTATTCCAACTCTGTGTGAACTGACCCATACACTGTGTCATCAGGCCTAATTCTCGAAATTATTTAAAATCTAAATTAAAACCACTGGGTGCCCGACTATCAAGAGCATCAATATACCTTTAATTTTGATTGCTTCCTGAAAATTCTCAGGCGGGTTTTATGAGTAACGATTTTCTTTTCGCTATGAAATTACTGTCGTCATAAGTATAAAATCATTTTTTCATTGACATACTTTATTACGACATTCTGTAATTGTAAATTGACCAACGTACGACTTATTCCACCGAAATAGAGATAAATCCTTTCCCGAAATCCAGTCTGAGAATTTTCGATAGGCTCGTTCAAATCTTATTTGAACCCTCGTCCGCTGCGTCTGTTGTCCATCGACGGTATCTACATCCGGCAGACTCAGGCACAGCTTAGAAATAGCTGCAGAGTGACTCGATGAGCATTTATCGTCACGCGTTTGAGTGACGTGTGGCCCTTTATAAGAGATAACGTGTCACGTATCGACACCACGCGGTGCTCTCGACGCTGATATCACCGTTTACCTACAAAATCTGACTAATAGTGCCGTTTTACAATAATACTTTATGAGAAGTGTACCTGGTTTATCGTGAATTTCAAATGAAATTGTTTAAAGTTCAACGGCAAGTGATCTGGACTCGACGGCTTTTAATTTGAATTCTTCGAACGGAAAGTGCTGGTTTTTCAGGCTTGAATTCCACGAGAATAGCGTGAGGGGCTCGCACAAAAGGTCGACATTATCGTCGAGAGCTGCACTTAGTATCCGTGTGCCCTGAATGCGCGACTACTTAGCGAGTAGCTTTCCGCCTAATTCAATTTTTCATGCTACTCGTTACTTCACCGACCTACAATAGCGTCAGTTGGCGGAGTGAAGATCTTCATACTCTACGGACCATAACTGTCTCTTATACCCTCACCGTTACGCCTTTGTTATTACGCTTGTCCCCATTACTCGATGTATTTGGATATTTATAACAGTCCTCTTTTAGATGTTACATTATTTATGTCCCATATGCAGAGTCGTGTGTTCCCTTGAGTATTTATCGAAAAAAATGTCAACATCCGTCACTGCATTAATTATCATTGGCAGACTTATGGTTTTGCCGCGATGTCCTAAGTAAATGTTGCCGTACACTTACATACACACGTACCACATGGAGTCCCTATCTTCCGTTTAGATGTCAACTATTTGCGTAATGAGGATGTGTGTAAACCGTACGCGTCGACGAACCGTGTGCGTCGACACGCGGATATGTTAACGTTATACCCCGTACCCTCCTGCTCCTTAGGATGGTGGATGCTGGTGTAACCGTGTAACTTTGTCGTTTCTCGGTGTTAGCCGCAAGACTTCTTCTCTATGGCTGTTTCCACGAAGTTGATCGGAGCGTGTACCCGCCACGTGGAACTTTGCACCGTATGTTTATCCACGGTGTCTTGTTTCCAAGTACGGAAAGGCGAATCGCCTTGTGAGTTCTTCGAGCGTGCCTCGATCCTCAGCAAGTTTACCTGCGCCTTGCTCATATCGTCCAATATAAAAATTCTACGAATTCAAGAAAATTTCATGGCTCCTTACTCGAAATATCCTTTTACTTTTGGAAACTTGTTGGTTCATTAACCGACGAAAGCAAAAACATTGTTCAACTTACAGAATCTTCCTTCAAAATTTTTTGCGAAATTAATGCATATTTTAACGTGACACCCTGATCAACTTCGAGGAAACGCTTTTTGTCACATAGATTTAGAATTATCATTGGCCCAGAGTTTCACTAACGTAATGTTTTTTCTTTTCTGTGTTCCACATTCACGCGCGGCCGACCTACAGATAGAAAACTGTTCGTGGGAATGCTAAGTAAACAACAGACTGAAGATGATGTTCGACAACTGATCGCACCGTTCGGCACGATAGAAGAGTGCACCATCCTTCGTGGACCTGACGGCACCAGCAAAGGTGAGTACAAATCAAAAATCTTATCAAATATCCGTATAAATCTAGAGATAACTCGGAAAATATCTTATATAAGTTTCACGGGTAATGTCCTTGCACCGCACGTTACAATTCCATTATTTACTTTTTCAAGCAATCATGAAAGTTCGTATCGCTATAAATCCTAGTTCAGTACAGGTTCTGTACTTACTTTGAATTACATGTAAAGAAATGTGGGGAGATTAGCAAGTACATAGCGGCTGTAATTAAAAACGAATCCGTTGGGCCACCCTTCCTGGAAAAATGGAACGAACGATGTCGAGTACCCTTAAATTAGCATTTTCTACGTTCATTAGGAGGAAAAAATGTCTTATAAGTTGACCGGTGATGAGCCGAAAAGCTCATAATCCTTGGCGAGGTTCATCGAACGATAAAGACCGGCTTGGTCGGCCCAGCGGCGAAATTAATCACGAAGCTTCGCGGCGGTAGCGGGGTGCGTGCGAGGGAGAAAAAACGGGGCAGGGGAGGACGTCTTCAAAGGAAGCAATTGCCTCGACGAGCGAGAAAAAAGCGGTGGTAGCCCTTTGCCCAGCGATCTCGACAGCGATGCACGCTTCCATCTGAACGAGGAAAGGCTGCTGGGCGCGGGGTAAAAAGCATAATCGTCCCGGCATTTGAATATTTGCCCGAGCTGTAAACAGCGGATCCTGACTACGAGAGCGAGAGAGAGAGAGAGAGAGAGAGAGTGAGAGAGTGAGAGAGATAGGGAGAAAGGGAGACAGGGAGGCTGGAAGAACCGTACCGAACAAAGCAGTCTACGGCCCTGCGGAGGGAAACTCGCTCGAGTGGAAACGGGTCGAGCAATAATTTCCGCTGGACGAGCCAGAGAAATTTAAATATTTTCATTAAAAAATGAAGAGCGCGAGTAATGGGATGCCCGGTTGAGTCGCCGGAGGAACGATTCCTCGAGTTCGCAGAGCGGAGCAAGGAAACGGACGAAGCTTGGTGGAACATCAGCGCGGCTTCAAACACGGCGAAACCGTGCGTAAGGAAGCCAGAGAGATATCGTGTATGCGAAAAGTGTACGTTGAATGAGAAAAGGGAATTGCGGGGAAATGAGCACGAGAGCGAGCAGCCGACGGCATGATTAAGAGGGATAGGAAAGAAGTAAAGTCGGTGGGAAATAGACAAGGGAAAATGCAAGAGCTGCTGCCCGATGGTCGTTACAGGAGGAAGCGAGAGTAAAAAGACAGAATGGTAAAAGACAGGAGAGAGACGGGGTTGAATAGGAGCAAGGACGAAGGGGCAATCGGCTGTAACGAAGAAAAGAACCGCCCTGCCCTCAAGTAGAAGATGGAGAGGTGCGAATGTAATTAAATTCCACTTTGAAGTGAAACTCACTTTCAGCAGTTAATAAGATTTCAAATCGTAGTCGGTGACGTAACGCAACCCCCTGCGCCCGCCTGACAGGTATACCGAGCTGCGAGGGCGAAGAGACAGATGGGAAATGCCAGCTTATTCAACGAGAACGAACCGAGAAAAGATCGGTGTCTGCCTTACCAATAGATTCTTCCTCTGGCCTACTTCGCCTAATGTCGCTAACCGAAACCAACGCATCGTCGAATTGCATTTTCGACATCTAATTGAAATCAGAGCGTACGAGGAGTAAGCTCATCCTACTTGAGATGCAAGCAAATACTTGAACGTATCGTATTACAGTAGTAGATGCTACGTCAAACACGGAAATTCAGTATTACCACTTTCACGAGGATTAAACATTCCTGGGATGTTAACTTTTAAAATCTCAGCCTAGCGTTTCCTTCTATAAAGGCAAAACGTAGTAATATCTTATTACATTATGCCACATGGATTTGTTGGATACATTTTTGCGCTTGAAATCTTATCGTTGTTGATGTGATCAGTAGGAATTGATACAAAGTGCCAATCGAGGATTAATAAATAAAGTCGATTACAGGCAGAAAGTTAGGGAAAGTTGAGAAAGCAGTGATTTTAATCTGTGCTTAAGTCGAAGAAATCGGGGCAGCTTTTAAGCCGGCGATATTGGAGCGACTTAAGCCGCACAAGTTGGTAATCAGGAGTGGTGGACCTAGCAGCTTTTCTTCCTCTGACGTAATGGTCGTCCTTGGAAGCCCTGTCGTAGCCAAGTCACGAACGTATAGATGTGCCTCCTGCAGGAACAGCCCTGATCGCTTATTCCGCCCAACTCAGGGCCGGTACATCCCTCCTGCTGGTCTCGGCCGACAGAAACTTTTGGAACACGCTTCATCACCGCTCGCCCGGCCTCGCTCGAGTTTCATAACTAGCTAATCCAAGCCGTAATAGAGAGATCAGCCCATGCTACGTGGATGCCTGTACACGCCGTCGACCGGGCCAAGTCTATCACAGCTTACGCGACCCCGAAATTACCTCGAGGAAATATCGTTTTCGTAACTCTTATTCCGCATCATCCGTCAGCAAAGCGCCAGGATCAACGGCTGACCCAGCTCCATGGAAGGGAGACTAGATTCTCTCTCTCTCTCTCTCTCTCTCTCTCTCTCTCTCTCTCTCTCTTTCCCTCTCTTCGTAGATCGCTGTACGAGACGAGAATGTCAAGAAACCGTGTCCACCGATCCGTCTTTCACCCCTATATGAGTTCGTCAGACCGTACTGAACCATCCGCCTTTTGCGTACTTCAATGGCTTCAATAAGCTAATAGCATTTTCTCGATGATTATACTATACTTTGGAAAGACTTTCTGAACTAAAGTCTGACAAAGGGAAGGATTTGAAAAATTCTTCATTACCTCGGTAGGTCTTTTAACAATTTGAAATGAGAGGTCTGTCTGGATATATCAAATTCCTTTAAGCATTCAGGCCTATCTACGTGATAATTGGAATAAAGCTTTGTCAGTGGAAAATTTACAACTGAAGTATCAAAGCGTTCAATACACAAGAAAACGTTGTCATTAATATCGGATGGCCCGATGAGAGATAAGTGAATATTTTGTCGGTTCTGAAACTGTTTAGGCTACAGGACATTTTGTGAATAACGTCGGCCCATTGTATTGGCAACCCACACTGGCGCCAATCAAGTTTCGAAAGGTGACTGTAGGCGCGTTCGAGTAACGAGGGAGTTTAAGAAAGGAACTCTTGGACGGAGAATTAGAGGAGGGGAGGGGGGGACAGCACGTCGTCGAACTGCGACGCCCCGCGTTTTTCCCGGTAACGACGGGAGCCTCTTCGTCCAATTATTTTTCCCTCGCTTCGAAACATTTCAACGCCACTTGAACGAACGAACTGCTTCCATTGCCGTTGCCGTTGCCGTTGCCGCCCGACCCCCCGGGGGTCCCCTGTTTTCGTTGGGCGGTCGGCACGTCGACCCCAAGGATCAGAGGAGAGGGGAGTTCCAAGGGGTGCAAACCCCCCCTCCCCCCCCCCGGAGGCAAGCCTGCACGAGCTCACCACCGAGTCCCGCATTATTTCAATTGCGTGAGCGGCAATAATTCACCGGGCTAAGAAGATTATAAAATGTTTATGAATAATGGAACGAAATATTATTCGGAGCGAGTTCCGAGAACGAGGGTCTCGGTCCGCTTGAGGGGTTGCGCGCGACCAAACACCCACACAAAACACAAGGCCACCCTTCGACACTCTCCTCACGGATCAACGTGTTCGTATGAGTGTGCGCCAAGGGAAAGAAAACTCGCGTGGGAGGAGGGAACAATCCCATACATTAAGTTGTAATAACACTGCACTACGGCCATCTTCCTTTCTCTCGTGTTCCACGAAAGCCGGGCTCGCAACGGTCCGGTTCATTACCGACGTAGATTTAAACGCACACTTCCGTTATGCCCGATGCGCGTTGATGACAAATACCTGGGCATAGCGCTTGGAGGTTTATCGAAGCTTATTTTTCAATCGAGTTCCGGAGTTCGTCGACAGCGGCAAAAAAAAGCAATAGACCGCTGTGAAAAATAACGGCGACATATTTCGGGGAAGCACTACGATCGTGAACTCCCACAAAGCATTTTTGACGGGCTTTTTTTCGACATGGAAATCCCGGCGTTGGCGATATACGACAGAAACAGATCGACGAGTCTCCGTTAACGGTATCGCCGGCGGGAAATACGTCGAATCAATAATATTCTCGGCCTACCGTTTTATGAGGGTGGGTCATCAAACGACCGATGGTTATCGACGATTAATCGCACGGCTGTCAGCCGCACGGACCGTCCTCCTCGCTCGGAATGTATCGCTGCCCCCTTAACAGACGTGCCCGATTTACAACCTCTCTCTACGCTACGGCAAACTCACCGCGATATTACCTAGAGGTTGCCCACGTTATTCCCGTTTTTCTTCTTAAAACACCTCGTAATAAACGAGCATCGAATCAATAAACCACTGCCAGCCAGGACGTGTTAACTTTGCCACGGAATCGAATTGCCACGTACCTTGATAGCCGGTAATTCTCTTTATCTTGTCATTGAAAGCCGAGAATAAAATTCTATGGATAGTCGAATGAAATATTGCAACGATTTTAAAAGGGTAAGAGCAAAGATGTTCCTTTAGATTCGCCTCACGTATTTCTAAACAATTTTGTCCACATGGAAAAGTGATTTGTACCGAATCCAGCTTTTCTTGTATTGTAGTGAATTTGATTCTGGCCGTATTGTGGAAATAGGAAAATCGCGAGGCATTTTCCCGATGCAAGCCGACTTCCTTTGTGTATGGATAGATGCGAGGCCCACCCCCGCACCGGCCTAGCTGCTTTCGACCGGGACCTCTCAATATGTCCGGCCTAATCCTCTCCCGGAGGACGAACCAAAACTCCCGCGCTTTACTTTGCAATACCTACAAGCATTTCGAGAGCAGCTGCGTCCCCGGGATTTAGGAGTTGAGCGATTAATAAATACTTCCGGCAGCGGGCCTCCGACAGCTACTCCACGCGCCGTTTTATGATTTACAGTCCAGACTCACAATCTCTTTCTCTCCCCGCTCATAATTCTCATTTTCTTCGCCGCCCGCACTTATCGCCCGCAAATAACTCTTACAAAACACGTCGCTAAAGCAATTTTCATGAGTACTATTTGCAAAATGTTAAGTACCACTGTGCCTAGACGTTTTGAAAATAATTATATCACCAGCCAGTGAAAATTACCGAGATTTCCGTTATTCGCGATGAAGATTAGAATTGGAATATGTCGTGTTCTCGTGCTGAAAACTGCCTGGTTATTTCTTTATACTATTTTTTTTCATTCAAAGACAGATCTAATGCAGGCGAGCTGAGCATTGAGATCATTTTCTTTTTTATGAATGCACGATGCAAGGTCCTTTTGTTGGCGCGATTGTCGGCCGCAGGTCGCCGCTATTGTGGCTTCCAAGATTTACAGTTTTGATATTGATGCTATTACCGTCAAGCTTAGAATCCTACACAATGGAAAAGTCCGCAAAGCAACGGGGCATACCTGTTGTCGGTCTTCCTTCTTTTTCGTCTTACACAAAATTTAATTTACAGCACAGGAAATTTTTTAAAAAGAAATTAAACTAGCAAGACTGTAATGAAAGGACAGATGATTTACTTCTCATTATTTTGTCATTTTTTGGGCGACCATGTTTTTTATTAGCAAAACGTTGGCAACGACGGTATTGAAATAGTACGTTCCACTTAGGTTTCTCTTTTGGCGAATGTTGGACTTTCGTCTGGCATAACGCATAAATGTGAATACCTCACGATCGAACCCTTTTGCCTGCTTCTACGGGCGGTCAATGCAGGAGACTTTGCTTGGTCGATCGTAAATACTCCATATTGGCCATAAACCTTCGCATTCGTGCATTACCCATCCCGTTCCAACGTGTCTCTCTCACGTAGGTGCATCGCCGTTCCATGAGTTATCGAATAACCGCTGGTCGACGGCTTAACAGGCCACTCTAAAGCGCGACGAACCCCATCCGAACCACCCTCTCCCCTGCCCCTCGTCATGGACACTCGCGGGGGTTTTCGACCCGCTCGCTCATCCTCGTAAATTTCACGATTTTCCGCCGACCGTCGCCCTGATCTTCTGTTCTCCAGACTTTCTTACACTGTCACTGACGTTTATAAGCCCGCCATTATTAATAAGTTGGAATTTTTTTATTGTAAAAATAACGTCGTAGGTAAGCCCATAAAGTCCAAGTCAGTTAAAATCAAAGTCTGAAAGATTACCTGAAATAAGAGCTTTGAAGTATTAAAATGACTTTGCTCATTAATATATTTTATCCCCTGAAAGGTTGTTAAAATTAAGCGAAACGTGAGAACTGCGAGCAAGTAATTACGCGAACGATAAGGGTTATTTCTGCAGAAATTCAGGCAGTTGCGGAGTAAGGGAAAGAGAAACAAATAATAAGCGGTTCCCGGAAATGCAGTAGGGAGACATTGAGTCTGCCGTTACGCATCGGCAACGAGGGCAATAATATTATTAATAACGGTAACTATCGTGAAGCGCACTCGCCGTTTGAGAAGTCTGTCTGGCCCGTTATGTCTGTTAACGGCGATGCCTGGGCGAGCTTAACAACAGCGACGCCGTGTGCGTCGTAGGGCCCCGTTGGAAATTTAATAATCCCTTGTGCACTCGCGGATGTTGACCATCGGTGCTCCGACAACGGCCGTGTCATAATCGTAACTTGAGCCTTTAGAAAGCGTCGCGTTACGCGCTTTACCCGCGGAACTGTCCTACGATCATCATCCGGTGCGCGGGTGTGGCACCTTCAACCACGTCATGCGCTTCTCTGGCTTGCTCCTACGATTCCACTCTAACAATTGGGTCGCGATTTTTGCACTCAGCATTGTCAGCATTTCCGGTTACAACAGTGTCAAGAGTGCACTCGTTGCAGCAACGCCGACCCATCGTGATACAGTAGAACATAGATTATTGTGCGAGTCAGAAAGTTACACGACTTCCGTGTTCGTTCGAAATCATTAGCATTCGGGATCACACGAGATACTCTCTTCCGATTATGGTGCACAGATGAACTTTTCGAGATGAAAAGAGACGTTCCATTCGCACCGACATCGTCGCAGATGTTTCATATTCTCGCAACGAGTTGCATTAACCGTCAAGTTCCACGGGTTTTAATGGCTCGTGTACCCCCCGACGCAAGACAGTAGAAATTGAATAATCCATTCCGCTTTTCTCGTCGCGAGATGCGACCGCTGATGGGCAGTCGTGTATACAGCCAACGACCGCGTCGTAATCGTAACGAGGAGTTTTATGAAGCGGTTGTCCCTGCCTTCATCCAACCATCGACCTCTCATCTCTTCGACACCGATGTTGCCAGATCACAAATTTTTACAGTCTCAATGTTTATCTTCTGTCCCAAGAGGTGAATACATTCGGACATTCTCAGAAACTTTCATGTATTTCGCAAAGAACTTTGTGATTTACCGTTTTAGTCACTTGAACAGAGCTGTTTTCAACCGAGTTACATCCTTCAAATCTTTATTTTTATTCCGTTGAAAATTATGAAAGTATTCGTCACGCCTCTGATTGTCGTATACTTGAACCACCATTGTTAATGCTTTGCCGAGAATTTCTTGTTGATCTCCGTTGGAAAAATGAAAGATAACAGATGTGAAACTGGGCGACGGATTTGAAAGAATAGTCGATTTGGCAACCCTGCATGGACCATTGCTTACTCGAATCGTTGCGTGAACGAAGCATCGATCCGGCGATATCTTGTGGCGATCGAGCCTCTTTGCTCCGCAGGAGTCGGTTTCGTTAATGTACCGTGCAGCTTCTGACGATAGTCGCATGGCCAACATTTATCGACGCTCCATGGAAGAACCAACGACTGTGCCTGACGTTCTTGCGAAACAATTCTGCCGCGGTTCTTGCTTTTCGCTTGAGGGGAAAATTCACGGTGAAACTTTCCCTCGAGATGACATTCTATGAAATTCCTATGCTCCCCGAATTGATCAAATCGTTTCTTTGAGATTTGAACTTATTCTCTTCGTGGTAAATTAAAAAAATGCCCAACATCCACGAGAAGCAGTGGCATATCCTAGCATTTGGGTAAAAGGAAAAGCCATTATTATAATTTGAAAAGACGGTATTACTGGCCTCAGCTGTTAGGGCGACAGTTGAAGCGTAACGTTAAACTATCTCCCTTTTTTCTTGAGCGGTTGGCAAAGCTCGTGCATGTGCAAGTCCTATTCGACATTAATCGGCGGCACAGTGGAAATGTCACACGACCCCACTCGGTTTCGCGGCTTGTACAAATCGAATTTGCCAGCGGTATAGGACGCAGACGCGTCGACAGGAGCGTTTGCGAAATAGGGAAAAGCCGAGCTGTTCGACTGATCAAACACGGGGAATTACTAGGTACAAATCGTAGGATGCGGATGATTGGATTATCGCGTGAAAGAGGCATGGGGTACGCGGAGTTTCGGGGGGGGGGGGAGAGGGAGAGAGGGTGAATGGCTCGTCGACAGTGAGTCGAGGGGAGAGCCGCACAGTCGTTGTCAAAGTCCTGTACATATGCAATATCGACGTGCGTATGTGTGCCTCGTCTATGGCTGTATTGTTGGTGCATTCGCGTTTCCCAAATGCACGTTAATCCGCCTACCGAGTACATTTGCGGTAGCGGAACCGTTCATCGAACCGTCGAATTTCCGTTTCCTCCGTAAAGCTGCTCGCGTGCCTGCCTTTCCTGTAAACGCAGCATCGGCCAGAGTCGAGATTATCCCTTATAATTATGAGCGGATTAAATCGACGCGCATCAAAATTCCCCACTTTCCATGGCGTGCCTTTAAAAAAAAAAAATATGATTAATACGAAAATAATGTTATACATAATTCCACATTGAAACTCTTCCTGTTCGTTTGTAATTTAAATATAAACTTTTCAAAATCTGAGGTTTGCCATACGATATTTTCAGACTGACTAATGAATAAGAGAATTCCGTGCACAGTCAATGGGCCTCGAGGAATAAGTAAGCTCGAGTTAAGAAATATAATAGGTAATACTGCGATGTATAGCTTAAAATGTCGCTTCAAAGCTTTTTTGTTTATACGTGCCGTGACTATGAAAAGGATAAGAAGATGCAACGTGGAACGAACTTATAATGCGGCACAGCCGAGACGAGAGGCCATCCAATTCGCGTTTAGAAGAGGAAAGTCCACGCGTCCATCGAGACCACTCTCGAGAATAAAACCGGTCGGAATAGCATTAGCATACGCCCCATTTCCTTGCTGGGGAGCTAAGAAATATCGTCCTCCAATCTTGATGCGTCACGAAAAAATCATACGAACGCCGTCATGTGTCATGGTCATTTTTTCCAAAAACACAGTGCTCAAGGGATTTTCAAAAATTTCAGTGATTTTCCACCGACATTAAAAGGGTCTAAAAAATTCTGTACAAAACGACGAGTAACTCGCGGCACGTCAAACACATTCTATCACTTTTAAAATTCTCCAATTTTCCCGAAAAGAAAGACGAATGTTGGAAGCACTGAATGATTTTCTCACTAACAGATTCATGACATTGAGTCGCAAATGATAAATTTGATCCGAATAAATATAGTTTGTCAATATCTCAAGTAGATAAAGTATCGATATTGGTAGTTATGTCGAAGAAATTTCGGTTAAACCAAGTTCTGGAAAAGCCAGACAAGCGAGTATTAATTTGCGGGTTCGTTGAAGGTCAATTCGGCTGGTAGGCCCTTAAATGCACGTAAGATCCAGGAAGGAGCGTAGCGGTTGGTTTAACGCTCTGGAAAGAAAGCTGACGTGGCAGTTTCATGGGCGGCGGTACGATGTTGTCTGGCGAAAATCGCGGGTGCCGTGATTGCACGGTAATTCTATTAGGCGTCCCGGCGGCTTTTACGCGTCGGCCCCACCGTCCGCCGGAAATTGTGTTTTTAATTCTCCCAGGTAAATCAGCCGGAGCTAAACAAGTATTAACATTCCACGACCGCCGGCACCGAAATACCAAGGGAAGCTACGAAAAAAAAGGACAGGGCAGGCTGCAAAGTCAAACCGTAACGCGATTAACTGACATTAAATTGGAACGGCACTTTTGGGAATTTGCAGTTTCTGGCCCTGCTGCCAGACAAGGAGGGTCACGCAGGGGGTGATGAAGAGGGTGAGGAAGGAAGCCCGGCCGTTCTACTATCTTCCCCGCGTTTTTCCATGTTTACCAGTCTTTTTGTCCCCGGCGTCTCCGCATACCTGAACGGAAAAAATTGCATTTTCTCCCTGACGCTGCGGAAAAAGGTTCGCGCTAGGCAAGGGTTGAAGGGAGAGAAAGAGAAAGAGAAATCTGCGGAAATGTGAGCTCGGTAAATTTGATTCTCAGACCAGTTTTCGGCCAATTCGTTGCAAACGGTCGGCTTTAAAGAACTTAAAATCGACGATGATGTTTAGTGCCCAAATACATGTTTTAATGTACATTGGCAACTCGAACACGTAATGTTCAACGAAAATACTCATGTGTAATATCACTGAACATAATGTGGGGAATTCCGATGATTATCCGTTGTTAACTACTTCTTGTAGGGAAATTATTAGTTAAAATTAATATTATATAAACGAATCTATACTTAGAATGGAGATCGGATCATCTTGTCTTTAACCAATCAATACAGTGATTCATAAAGTGATCTACTTCTGAAAGTTTATGGTAATTTTTAAGTCTCTTACTTCAAACTTTACTTAAATAAATAATAAACAAGCAAGGTAAACCAATTATATAATATAACATTGCGAAGTGAAGGGTATCGTGTGAGATTTTGAAAGTGTATTATTAACGAAACTATCGAATGCGCAATTTGATTTTTGTTAGTTTAGTCTTTGCATGAAATGCCAGCATACAAAGCGGCGTTATCTCTGACAGACAGGTGCAAAATTGTATCTTCTATGACGGGATTAAGCGAAACCCATTTCAGTTGCCGAGATTTCGATCGTTGATGCAACGAAGCACTCTTCTGTCCTCGATACGAATTACCGATACGAATGAAGGCAACAAAAATGAATTGACTGGCATCGATCGCAAACTAGAAACGAGGTTTTTCAGCGAGTTAAAAGTGTTTGCCACGATGGCACCGATGGCAAAATATGTTTATTATCGGACATACCACTCGGGATATAACGGGACGAATTTCGTTCGTACACAGTGAATCGGGTGTCACCGACATCTCCCGACAGGTGCAAAATTATATATCTCCGGCCGCGAACTGGCCCGAATGTCTGCCATTTCGAATTTTTGCGTCAGATGCAAACGACTGAACGCAAACTACCGATGAAACCGTCCTGCAATCTGCCGGTTCATGTTTTCTCACAAAAATCGAACAGAGGAGTGTAAACCTACGGGAAGGGGACTGAAAGAGAAAGAAAATAAGTATGATAGGACGAATGAGAGTCGGGGAAAAATTGTGACAAAAAAGGAGAAATGGAAAAAGTACAAAAATCGAATGTGCGCCGTTTGTGGAATGGCAGTAAGAGATTTATTGTTTATTGAAATTTTGGGGATGGAGCAGTAGTGGAATGGTGGTTATTTCGTATTATAAACGAGCGATATGCGAAACAGAGGGTGAGATTCTGGCCTGGTTGCTACGTGAGGAGGACGCAAATCGCGACATTAATACTAAACACATAATTTTTCTCTTTTTACCCTTACATTCCAAAAAATTCCCTTATTTCAAGATTTCTCCAAGAATTACCTATATTTTACAATTTCTCGACATTACTGAGAGCTACAATTACCCTTCACAATCTGATTTGAAGTAGAAGGAGCATTTTTTCTAATTCTCGTAAAACCGTTTGTTTATGAGGTACCTTCGATATCTCATTGTCCCGGTTCCCTATTTTTAATTAACTACGAAATCCTCGATTTTCCAAATATCACGCGTAGTTTCGTGCGAGATTTACGCCGATGTGCCGCACCTACTGCACGATGAAGAATTTTATGACGATTTCGTGCACGGTAACCATTTTCGGGAGCCTCCGATATACGACTCGTTTCAAATTGATCACGTTTTTCAACGGCGTAGAGAGTCGCGCAGCATATTGAAAGTCGCTATTTCATCGAGGACATTTGCAGGGTTTTGCTGTCTGATGCTCGATTTTCGGCTCAACGATTCCGACGACTTTCTGCGGTTCCCATATGTGCCAATGGCGCCCTTTATTTTTCCTAGAGAATTTGATTTCCATGGCAGACCCCTTGTCTAACATCCTCTGTCATTGGAAGTGTAGAGATTTCAACGGATTTCCCCGCTAGAAACTGTCTGGACAATATCTAATCCCGCAACCCTTATTTCATATTTTTCGTACAAGTATAAGTTGTAAAAGGAAAGAACAATTTTTGTACGCGGAGGAACACATTAATAACGAAGTTATCTTAAAGAGCAGGGATCCCAAAACACCGAGGAATCCTAAATCGAGGACATTTTGTCGAGGAGATACGCAGTTTGTCGCGGAGGGAACACACCTACGAAACAGAAGGATATCATTTATCCGGTATAAATGTCCGGTTGGGTCTGATTAATGATTTATCGTGTCATTTATCAGAGTTCGTCGTCTCGTTGGTTTGATATCGGCGAACGGCAGGCAGGACGAAACCGTCGTAACCGACGGCACTCACGAGCTTCGTCTAATCAGCTCGGCGTACTGGAAAACGGAGGATCGCCATTTTTCGAGGGCAATGACACGTCCCGCGCGCGCGGGGGCCGATGCTGATGGCAGTTTCGGAAGAGCGTCGACGGCAGGGATGGCAGGGACGGCAGGGACGGCAGGGACGGCAGGGGGAAAGGGAAGGAGGGCAGAGGCACGAGGACGAAGGGACACGCGGCAAAAGGAAAATCAATGCGGCGAATGAGCTTCGAACGTAGGCCGCCTTTCTGCCACACTATCGCCACGCTAGGGTGACTCGAGTTGGGGTGAATTCCCTGCCACGTAAGCGTCTACGGGGTGGCGCGAAAGTGCGGATCGACGTGGACGCATTTGGAAATTGAAAATTCCACCGTTATTCGAAAGGATATCCGAAATTCTTGGACGGATTCTTCGTTGACACGCGAAAGAAGGAATTCACCGGGAAGCTTGGGCCCTGCATTCGCCCGATATAATATTATCCAATAAAACCTTTTATAGCGTGCAAATCAAAATCGACATTGCTTTCAAGAGACTTACATTCTGCCGGGCCATTTTCCACTAAGATGACAAAAGCTTTTCATCGACCTTTTTACCGCCAAGAATCCCATAATCCGCGGCCTATGCATTCTTCTTCCGTCATAAATTTTCCATGTGAAAATATTTACTCTAAAGGTGGTTTACTAAACAATTTCTCTGACATATTATCCTGATTGATGTTGTTGTAATATACCAATGGCAAAATAATTATCGTCATTAAATTTACTGCAAGTCTGCAATGATAGGATGAACAATACAATTCAGCAGTTAATTAACATGGTGTTTGTAATGAAAATATTGGCAATAATAGAATGGATCGTTCAATAATATTGGCGCGTATTCCCCGTCCACTACAATGAATTTTTTTTTTTTTTTTTTTTGCCGATTGCCCAAGGCAGAACATTCCAAACAAAAAGAACAGATAAAAAGCGGTGATTCTTTAGGCAGATGCTCTTCGAAATAATTGAATTCATGTTTAACCATGCATTCACCTTCGGTAACTTCTAAGGTTGATCGTCATTTAACCCATAAAGCTTTAGTGCTGAATAAAATGATTTTCATAAACGGGGAGGCGATTTTGTAGGTTGGAACTTGATGGAGAAGTAATGGAGATTGAAAAGTGATGGACTGTACATACGTTTACGGGGAAGGATCTGCGAGAGATGGAATTTTCGCTCGAGCAACAACGGTGAACGCTGCGAATCGCCGGATATATCGCGCGGAAACTCCCTTCGAACGTGTTTCTTCTGGACGAATAAAGAGCCAACGAGTCCCCCGAGCTCCGTCAACATACCTATCGTGCGTGTTGGTGCATCAGCAGCTAGAATACGCCTTCTACTCGCCAACAGGTGAAATACCGGCCGACTGGCTCGCAGGAAAAACTAACAGGCCTGGTAAAAGGATAAAGAAGGAGATAGAGCGAGCGAACGTCAAAAACGACGCGCAGTTTCACTTGCACCGCACTCAATGTTCCAGAGATATTTTCCTGAATTTCCGGCGGATCGCGGGCAACGTGTAAAAAAAATCTGCCGTGCTGAATAACCACGGGAGGAGAGTTTTTCATCACAAACGTATCGCATTAGCCAAGTCCTGTACTAGCGCCAACAGCAAACACGTTGAAAAAATTACTCGCAATGCGTAGTGAAGAAAAGAGGCATCTCTCTGTATACAAATAGAATTGAAATTTCATTGAAATTTCATTCAAAACATTTTATTGAACTTGATCAAGTTGACATTGATTAATACCATGTTTATTTAACTGACTCATCTTGTTTTTTCATGAGGAATGGACAATTGGCAATAGTTAACATTGTCTTGCGTTACCTCCCGTCATTGTATCACTCGAGCGATGATCAATATCGACGAAAATCAGTTGTGAGTTGTGCAATTTTTCGACACTGCCAGGAAATCAGCTGAAGCAGAATGGAAGTTAATGCGGAGAAATACATGGAGAAAAAGGGGAGCTGAAGGGGGAGAAGCGGAATGGCAGTGGGTGGGTAGTCAGTGGGCGACTGGCGCACCGAGTTTTCGGACAAACGAGGCACGTCATTACGGTATCCTGGAAACGGCGGTACTTTGTCCCGGCGAAACGAGGACCGTAGTTGCACGTAGCATTGTTCTTTTGTCAGCGGTGTCAAGCCAACCGGCCACATTGTTAACGAATCAATAAGAGACCGGACCGCATTGTCGCGCTCTACTTCAACCGCAGACCGGCCGACGCGTGCTGCCGACGTTTTCGCGCTTGGGACACGTCGGCAACGTCTCGCCAGAGTCCGAAATTCGCCGATGGCCTCTCATTGTTAACCGGAGAAAATAACGGCTTGCACGAGATGAAACGAAATGACGTAAACTAACGGTAAAGCACGCTAACGGGCAAAAGAGGAAATAATACGAAATACAATAATCGAAAAGTTTACTAATAATGATAATAAAAGTAGTGTGACAATGAAGCAATATGGGTTAGAGAAATAAGTTTTCAATAGTTTCATTACGATATATTGTGTTACAAAATACAGTTGAAATGCCTATCGTTTTATTAATTGTGAGGACGGAATAGGAGGAGATATTTAAAGAAACTTATGCGGAAAGTACAGTAAATTTGAGGAAGAAAAGCTCGGGGAATTCGGGACACGCAGGATCTCGCGCGAGAAATTGCGGTATAGGAGGCTGAAACGGCGGAGCCACCCTAATATATTTACAGAAAAAGTAGGCGAACGAGCCGGGTGGGAAAGAAAGCCACCGTCTTTTCCACATCCGTTTGCGAGGGATAAAAGGGTGGTCCGCAGGACGCGGGTGGAAGCAGAGGGGGACGAGGCCCAACCTTCCTCCCGTCGTTCCGACCCTAAATGGCAGTTCGCCAAGTGTGCTAACACCCTCTCGTTCGTGCAGCATGCAAGGGCGACACGCGCTCAGCAGCTCCCATTCAACGGGCCGTGCACGAGAACACGCTCACACGCACTCAGAGCCACACACAAACCAGCCTACACTGGCGGCCTCGGCATACAATGCTCGCAAACACTTTGCATTCGTAAACATGCGTAAACAACAACGGCGGTTTTACACCTAGCATGATACGAGCCTCGCTAAAAGTGCACCTCTCGCCGTCGATAACGCAACCCTTCAGCGACACCTCCAATACCCGTACACGTCTACACGGATTGCTCTTACCTCGATTGCTGTCTTTTGTCGGCACTTTTCCAAGAATTTCCTATCAAAAGAACTTCAAACCATACAGCCGTAAAACTCTTCGTGCTCAAAGGAAACAGAGTTGACAGACATTTAAGGCATTCCAAGTCTTCCGCGTTCATTTAAGGATATCAATAATTGTCCCTTCTTAAAGACACAATTAACGTTATTGGCACTTTGAGTTAAATTTTATGACTAGTATACTTAACTGACTTTTCATGCGCAAAGTTATCACAAACTTGGAACATACGTACGTGTACAATAAGGACTCTGTGCAAAGTATAGTCCTCAAAATTTTTTATCACCACTTAAGAGTTTACTGCTGAAGAAGAGTTGCAAAAAGTGATTACACAAACGGGTCTTGGTGTCATAATCTTCAAGGCCGTAAATTTCTCCTGGGACTCTTTTCGGAGTAAATTCACAAATGCAGTCGAGTTTAGGTGGACATTTTAACGATATACACAGCTCACGTCCCCCACTTTATTTGCACGCTTTATATCTCAGTGTCGTTATTTTTTTGAATTTCCGTCACGTATGAAAAGAGGAGTGTGGTTTTTCTTACGGGTCAAACGGACTGTCGTATTGGCATCCGCGGTTTTGTCGACTACGTGAGCGGAAAACCACGAGCCACTGTCAATATACCAGAGCTCAATATCGGCCGATCGCTGCCCTTTGACGAAGGCCAAGTTCTTCGACTATTCATAACGCTTTGTGTACATACAACTTTGCGATTCACATCCTTGAGGCTAAACTTTCACCAGACGATGCGAATTGTTTAGTTATCCAATACAAATATCAGACTCGAACTGTCTTGTACCAAATTCTGTAACAGGAAATGAAAACATTCTTTCTGGATGATAATAATTAAAGTAATAATAAACATCAAAATATAGCGTTGGCAAAAGGTCGAATTTCGCAGATGTTCAATGATGTTCAATTTCAATGAGATGGTTCTTATCAATTATCACCAAAAGTGATTACGAAGGACCTCTATCGGTCCAAGTACCCGCAGTATTTCCAGAGAGATATAAAAGTCAACGCGATTTTTAATTGCTTTTCAAACGAAATGGAGTTCGCCCACGGCGATTCCGAGTTTCGTCGATGGTGCCTTCCAAGTTTTCTGCTATCTCAAACCGGACGTGCAGAGGTAATTCCTACTCTCTAACTCCTGATATTTCCAACCTCGATAGGCTGAATTGAGAAACTTTGACAAACACTCGCTGAGAAATTCGAATTATAGTCCATCGACTGGCATAATGACGATTTTTACCTCGATAATCTATAATTTATATTTTTTGAAAAACATACTACAGTACAGATACAGTAAAGATACTTTTCTTCCTTCGTATCTTGTAGATTTGTTAAGCGGTTATTCATGAGACGGTTGAATGGGCTTGGTTGTGCTAGCGAGAATCTTTATGAATAATCTGTGCGATCCGGTCAATGAACAGTTTGGCCAATTGCCAATAGATCTGCGATGGTTAACCTCTTCCACATAGAAAGCGCAATTGAGGCTCAAACGGTTGATCGTTTGTCGTTTGCTGGATATCCGTCCAGTTTGACGAGCACTAACGTAACTTGGCTCTTGATTCCTTGTTCGAATAACGGGCTCCACCTATTCCGCATAGCCAGGCGCAAAGAGCCCGCAAACCTTGCTGACCATTCAACGCCAAAAAGGGAACTCAAATATTGATGCCGGAGGGCAATTATGAGTGGTTTTTCAGCGTCCTCCGCGCATATTCCCTACGGCCCTATATGTATTCCCCGGGCCGTGCTTAATTACAGGATGTTTGCGTTGCTCAGAATTAAACTCCGGCCGGTGAGGACAGCGGCCGCTGGGCCTCCGGCCAACCGAAGCTCTCTGCGTAGTCTAAACAAATTTGCATCGGAGCGAATCGGTCAACAGTGCTCGCGATTCTGCTTCTGCTCGAATCAAACGATTCGAAAGCTACCATAAAGACACGTACCAACAGGAGTTTTAATTTCGATAGCTTTCTACACATGTATATCCATATTGCAGTTTCGCAAAACAAACCTCTATTTCGCTTCACAGAGCTTGTCTCACTGTTGAGGCAATCGAAATTCAATTCCTCACTTTTGTCGACGGATGTCGCTCAACCGTGCTCCAATATACTGTTAGTAAGGATAATTAAATTGTTCCTGTAGCGCGATATCAAAGGGTGAACAACATTTTACGAGGAACGTTTAAGGGAAAAGCTGAATCGCTGGGAAATCACGGGAGTCTTCTCAAAGACGCGGATATAATTTCGTAGCCCAGTTTTCGACACTTTGGAAATTCGTTGTAGCCCGTGGTACTGCCGGAGGTAAAGTTTATTCACGGCGCGCCGAGGGCCCCAACGGCGCTTTGGAAACTCGAAAGAACGAGGGAAAAGCCAAGGGTGAATCGAGTTTCTTCAAAGATCCGTGGTTTATTTTGCGCGCCGGTAAATTAACGGTTCGCGGAACGGCTTCCCCCATGACGCACCGACCCTTCGCGACTTTCCGGCCAATAACAGCCCTCGACGTGTTTCACCCATGAAATTAACGCCAAGGCTCGAGGACCTTCCGAAACCTCCCCACGGAAAACTCGCGCTCACTATGCTCAAAAACTTTTCTTCTATTTTCCTTTTCGCCATTTACGCCGATCCACGGCAATAATTACACCCCCTCGAGTTACCTTCGTCATTGATAAGGATTCTCGCGATCATTATTCAACATTCATTAAGTTTTAATCTTGCCCATCCAACCTGTTCACGTTGCAGTTTACAACTTTAAGTAATGCAGTATTTATTAAAATGCTCTTGAATTATATGCCGAGGAATTCTTTTCAATTCTACAAAGCATTCTAACCACCGAAAATTGCATATCACGAAGTTGACAAAAACTTTTATTATCAGCAATACAAAGTTACGTTACGTCATAAGACGTTGGAAGAGTATTGCGCGGTCAATAGAGTTTTCCTGTTTGCGGCAACATTCTGACTCGTCAGGTTGTTCCGCAATTACCTCGTTTCCCCGAATGCTCGGTCGAGTTACGAGAAGAAAGCAGGAAGTAGAGAATACTGGCGCAGACAGCGTCGGGGTAGCCGCGGAAGAGTGGAAGATGACGTCCGCCGAGACGAAGAAATGATAGTCAGCGCCGGAGGAAAATGGACGGCGACCGGCTACGTGCCTCGGAATCAAGGAACTCGTGGCTCGTTTCGCCAAGTTTAATTAAATAACGAGGTGACGGTGCGAAGAGCCGGCAGACGGAGGGGAACGAAATGGGATGGTCAGGGGTCGGAAGGAGCTGGCCCAACGAGACAGCCAGAAACACAGAAGATAGCTGTAAGAAAGACTCGCGACGCCGGGAAGAAGGTGTGTTCGCTCGAGGTGCCGACTTGCTACCTAACTTTCCTACTTATTTAATTAGCCCCGGAGATTCCCCTTGCTCGGCTGCTTTCCTCCCCATTCTACCAACGTCCCAAATAAATGTCCAAAACTAGAACAGCGCCACTTTGACATTTAAAGCTGATTTCAGCCGAATCAACAAAGATGCTGCCAACACCGTTTTCCCCTATAGAGTAATTTTGTATTAAGGGGAAACGATAGTGTCGATCGTGCAACGGTCTTAATCCCTTTGTCTTTCTATAATTATTGGAAATATTAGGTGGTTTATTTCATAGGATTATTTGTGAATATATTTTAAATGTGGAGACAGAAACTAATTTTATAATAACATTGTACGAAATCGTTAAAATGTCGAAAGAATACGTTTTGTTAATTTTGAAGATCAACAGGGAAATAAAGAGAAGAGAGAGAACTTGCCGGCGATGGGGTGGGGAGTGGTAAGAACAGCCCCGCGAGTCGAAGAAACGGGGAAGGACTCTTGGCGGAGGTGGCAAGTTGCTAGGTGACTTTGCTAGTTATTTAATTAATCCAAGGATTCCTCCTTGCCTTCAGTGGTTCCTTTTATTCGGATGCTTTTTCTCCCACGGTCTCCTGCACCTTTAACGCCTCCCTCTCCCCTTTCTACGGATAGCATCCACCTCACGAGGACCTCCCACGGGGATACTCCCGTTCCTTTATGACCTCGAACGGACAATGCAGCAAAAGCCAGCACACTACGTCTCTGCGCATCAACTCATTGTTCCCCTTTGTGACCTCGTGTATCCGCTCGCGCATGTGAACCTGGTGATAAAGGACGAACAGACGCTTAGAAAATAAAAGCAACGGGTACTGAGAGGACCCAACCTAGGAAAAAGGAAGGTGAGAGATATCGAGAAATGAGACGGGAAGAAATGTACGCAGGGGACGAATTATTCGATTATAAATCATGTTTCTAATAAATACTCACAGCGATATAGCGATGAAATATACTTCAATATTAATACCTGAAGATCGTCGATATTTCTGAAGTAAAAAGAAAGCTATCTTTCCAAAAATGTAATCCCTAAAGCTTACTTCCGGGAGCCTTAATGTTTTCCAATGAAATAGAATTTCCTGTAGACCACGTCGAATCCATCTCTTGGTGGGCATCAAAATAGAGGAAGATCGCGTCGGAAGCATTTCGGCCTGGAGAGCAGAAACGGTCTTTCCGATAACGACGTTTGGTTTCTCTTCGTCCGTGGAAACGCAGAAGCAGTCCTTCGTCGCAAGTGTATATATATATATGTATATATGTGTGTATATATGTGTGTATATATATAGATAGATAGATATTCCCCCCTGTTTTCTCGTTCTCCTCTGAAGAGAGGCTACCCCGCACTCCCCGTCCTTCGAGCAGGAAAACGAATAGATTCCCCATGGGAAGTCGCGAGGCTCTTCCTACCGACCCTATTTACTGGTATCCCCGCAGCACCAGAAGCGACCAAGGAGAGGCTCTGGTGCTTACCAAGGGCTTAACTCGGTGACAGGATGATTGCCAGTATTATTGGAATTACTGGGCCGAACGAATTGCGGCGCACTTGTAACGAACGTCGTAATATCGCGAAATCCGTGCGTTAACCCCTTGGCTCGAACAAGTCGCTCAAAGCCTGCGACAGACAGCCCAACGATACTCCTGCGCTTGTCCGTTCGACTAATACGAGTGCGAAAGTGGATCACCAGTAGCCTGCACCGCAAGTATTGTGCTGTAATAGACAATCGATCGTTTAAGTAGGTCTCCCTTCAAGTCTTAACACGAGAAACTGACAGTTGTGGAACGTGTCAAGGATTAACCCACACTGTTCGACTAAAAATCCCTAAAAATACCCTGTCAGCCCATTAGTTGATATCGTGCTGATAATTCATCCGCAGAATTTATCGTTTGAAAATACACATTCTTCCTCGAACATTCTGTATTAAATTTCAAAATTGCATGGATGTCAGCGAGCAAACATTTGTGCGACTCTTGGACGTTCTGTGCATGTTAAGTTGAAGGTTCTGCAATACAGCTCGGTATTCCGGAGTAATCCAACTTATCTTCTGTACATGTAGCTTAGAGCGATCTATAATGATGAATATCCAACGTAATATCTAACCCAAGAGCGCGTCGATCAAAGCTAGGCACGATTTTCGTGGTCCGCCAGGACGTGTGTGTATACGTGCAACAATGCATCCTGGTTGCATAAATAAAGCCAGCACGTCGGTGGACGTGATCAATATTGGATGTGATGAAAGTAAACCGGTTGCTGAGCGAGCGCGACCCCCGTCGACGTGCGCGCCCGTCTGTGTAATTTAATGCCGGGTAAATACGCCGCGCGGAGAGTAGTTTTGCACTGTAATCTAGATGAATTTGCTGGAAAGGGCACTCCCTGGCAACTCCCCAACACCGGCTCCCAAGCACACGCGTTAACCCAGCCTCCGTCAATTATAACTGCCTACGACCACCCAAAACGCCCTTCTTTTCCCATACTTTTTATCTGCTTCCTCTGCATCGACACTATCTCCCATCGCGTCCTCAGAAGAAAGATGGCTTTATGATCGCACAAACGCAGCGCGCTTCTCGGAAAAATATTTGATGTACAAATTGTACCAAGACTTGCTATTTGCTACGATTCTCTATTCCCGTTCCTGTCGACTGGTATTTAAGAGGACACGTTCTAAGAAATCAATGTAACGTAATACGGACAATTGTGGAAATGTGAAAAGAAGCAAGCTTCGTGTTGAGCGTAAGAAATGTCTCGAAATTGATTTCGCGCACGTCAGTCATGCGAACTTGACGTTGGTCCATCTGTCACGAATGTTGGGGCCGTCGACGTGACTGATCCTTCCTTGAATTTTAAGAGCCCGACGAATCTATGCCCTTGTTCCGAATGTAGGACGAGTGCTCGTGTCATCCGTTCGGACGGAAATTTATCTTTTCGTAATAACGTCGGCCCGGTCTTCCGTGTGTCGTCACGTCCTGCAAGTCCTTGTACGCGTCACTGGTGCCTCGTAGGACGGTCTTCACTTGGCTCTCATTCTTCCTTTCCTTTCTTTCCGGGGATACGTCAGTGGCGGATACATGCGCGCACGCGACCCACAGCTGGCTACATCCCTTTCTCGTCTGGCCTTCCCCCTGGAATTCAGCAGTGTCGCGCGTTATAATGGCATTACGTGTTCCTGCATTACGCTTCGTGACTCTGCCGACCGCGTAGCACGTACCATGCGCATCCGGAATATTATTTGTCTCGTTCCGGAAATATCGCACGCAACCACTCACGGCCCTAGGGACTTTTACGACACACCGATTAGCCTGACCGGGTCTTCCGGGATTCATGACGGTACACCGGCCATCGCGGTATTCCGCGACACTCAAACTTCCAACGAAACTAAATTAATGCGGGGTATTCGTTAACAACATCTTTGTCAACGGCAATCTCTGCTGGAAAGGAACAATGGATTTACATACAGGTATTGCTGATTAAAACATTAAAATATGCAAGCCACTATTGAATTTTAAATCTTTATACATATTTCTCGTCAATTATTCGAAAATTACGTTTACGATCGTAGCAGAAAGTAAGTGTACTATTTTACCTTCGGTAAGATTGTACAATACATATGTCCATAAATATCTTTCATAGAAGGAAAGAACGCCAAGTCTTTGACCGATATTTTTATTCCTGTGAGACATGCGCGACAACAGGAATGAACACAAAGATGTTCCGATACTGTATGCCTTTTTCACCTACTTAACACGATCTCGGTGAAACGTGAACAGAAGAAAGGTCGATCCTTCTCTGCTGATAGATATGTAGCACATAAGCCGCAGAATTTTTTACTGAGTTTGCATATCTTCTCGTTCCAACAGCGAGTCTACATATATTTTATTTTCTATTCCTACTGGACCGTCAGATGCATTCTATGCTCTCTTTGCATTTGGTTTTTTTTTTTTTTTGCCTTTCCGCGTTTCGTAGGTCCATTTTTGTTCGTTTTGTCCCTTTCTTCTGACTGTGAGTTATCCGTTTCTTCTTCAGTCGTTGCGCGACTTCCATTGTTCTTAATTTATGCATATATTCCGAGCGAATATTCAAATAATCTTTTCGCTGACCCGTGTATTTGAATATTTCGTTAGACATTAATTATGCATCTAAAATTTCGAAACTTTTTGTACGTCCTTGGGTCTATTTTACGTGCACTAATCATCTCCCGAGTTGGTTATAGCGCGTTCCCTGGGCCTTGCTTCCATCACACGAATTTAAAAAGAGCTGCGCACGCGAATGCTTTGTAACTTTGTCAGCGTTTTTAATCCCACACTGCGCCGCTCGGTTTCACATTCATGACTCTGCGTGGGCATGTGCCATACATGCAAATACTTTTCCGCTGTTTCTTCTCTCTCTCTCTCTCTTTCCCTTTTTTGGGGTGAGCACGATTCGCAACGCTGGGATATCCACTTTGCAAAACCTGCCGCAGTACCAATTACGGCCGTCTGGTCCAGGCCGTTTCGACTGTGCGGATTTACTAGTCTAATTAATAAAACTGATTCGTCGCGTGCCGTACTGTTCGTCTATGGGTTTTCATGACCATTATTGCATTTCTTCTTCGTTGATACTCTCGTGTATCGCTCGTGTTAAAGTTTGCCCTATTATTGAGAATTCGTTGGTTTTAATAAAAACTACTTTCGCTATGTTCACACATAGAGAATAAGAATTAATTATTACACTGGTAAATTACAAGAAGTATTAAAAAGTATACGACGAAAAAATTGGTGGTTAAATTTTCAAGTATCTAATAAACAAAAGTAACGTATTTCATGTTAGGAAATTGGGCATTTAATTTTCCAGCAATTAAATTCTGCTTTTTCGCTGTAACAAATGCCGCGCGCCATTTTCGTTCAGCAAATAAATTATACTAAAAGCCATTCGGAGAAAATAAGGGAATAGGAAAATATTAGGTAGTAATATTATGAAACAGCTGGCACAATTTGCGGAGAGTCTTGAGCGGGAGTGAACGGCTATGAGGTGGCCGAGTCGACGTGGTTCTCGACCGATCGTGCGTTTCCCACGATCGTTAGTAACTTTTTCAGTGGGCCGTCGACTGAAGACCGTTAACGAAACGTCGGAACGAACCATCGATTGGCACAGAAATGCCACGATAACGACAGTCGACCGTCTGTTAGCCATCCCCTTCCCATCAGACACGTCCACCTATACCAGACGAAAAGCCTGCTCGCGTGTGCGTCCGTCTTTGTTTTTCTCCTGTGTAAGTTTGAGAAATAAAGGCTGGCCATTAGTCGATCAGAGCAAACGAAAGCTGCAGAAAAAGTTACTACGCCGGAAAGGTAATCCTGGAATTTTCGCCGGAGCTTATACCCTGAAACGAAACCAATATTGACGCAACGTACTCTTTCGCTTAGGGTCAAGTTTGTCCAATCATTCACGGTCACGTGAATCGGCAGAAAATAGAAATCCCAGGAAATTCCCAGGAATCCCAGGAAAACAATTCGTTAGCTTTAACAAGCTACCTTCCTAAATAAATCTTCCTTTCATTGAATTATTCTTCTACATTTCAATGGAACGAATTATTAACGTCCATCACTACCGTACATGGACGCAATAAATTCGGCAGTTAAGCACTGACATGTATGTTCTATGCTATTATTATATGTTTAAGGTTCAGAATTGTAGATAATCTGCCGATAGGATGGCCATTATAGATACGCATCTTAAAACGTGTCCTAAATAGTTGCGTCCGTGTACGTTGAGGGAACTTTTGTTGAACATATGCGCTTACATATCTATGATCTATACACGGAGCAAAATTGTTCGGGGGTGAGAACTCGCACGCATATCTCCGAACACGCCCAACGCGTGTACACGGGCCATTGACGATCGTTACATCATCCGTTTGAAAGTATCGAATGACGGAGAAACGCGGCTCTGCCGAGCAGTTTTAATGCAGGGCCAAAGCCGACGGTGGAACGCGCCCAGCGCCTCGGGCTTTCTCCACGATAAACTTAGACATGTTTGCCGAGCAATCAAATATATGAGTGGAAAGTCTCGCGGGCGTTATCGATTGGTCCTGGCGCGTCTACAGTGGTGCGACCGTGAGGGACGGACGACATCGAGGGTTGCTTCTCAAGTTTAGCCAGAGAACAGAGAGGAAGAGTGGACAGACTACCAATTTTCGAGCAAGACAAAATAACGGCGATGAAAGAAAACAAGTGGAAGAAACGAGAGAAAACATCAAACAGAAGAAAAAAATGAGAAAAACGAGTTGATATGGAAGGGTGTGAGGTGTTGCGTTGAAGTTTACAAATTTCGTTCGTAATTATATCGACCATGGCACATAAATGAATTTTCTAATAATTTAAATATATCAGACGTTTCTCCTATTCAGAGGGTTAAGCAACTTTTATCATCCTTTTTAATGATCACCATACTCCCCAAGCGGTTTTATTTTGAAATTGTATGGACCGAAGCTGTAATTAAGCACTTGAAAAGTTTAAGTAGAAGCCGCGTTTAACATTAATTATGTACGAATCGTAAAACACTTTCTTAGCTAGGGGAGATTTTCAGGAGAGAGGGTGACGTGAAAATGAAATTGAAGGGAAAAGGAGGAATCAACGGAACGAAGTGGAAAGGGACGGCGTTGAGGGATGAGACGAAGGAGGAAGGAAACGTAGAAAGGGGGAACATCTGTGAAGGACATTGACGAAACTACTTGTCGATCGGCCGGCGACGCCGGGGCGTTTCGACGAACGGTTTGTCCAGTGTTTGTTGTTGCCCGTTGTCCGAGGGGCAAACATAGTTTTCGTAGCGGCTGCTACGAGCGCCCCGAACGACTCGAGTTACCCTCCCCGTACACGAGGACCTACATCCACGCTGGCCTTACACACACGCACACGTCGAAGGAACTTTGGAGAAATTCGACTCCTTTATTTCCTGGCCAGCGTTGTCCTCGATCCACCAAGATCTCCGCACGCTCCGGAGAAATCTGAAGAATGCCTCGTCCTCGAGAGGCCTGGCCGGGCATTTCACTCGAGAAGATGTCAATACGAACGGAAGGAAAGCTCGCCCCACGGAAGCTTAGGGAAATTCTTAAGACGCCGTATATCGATGTCGTCCTCTTTTAACGCAATCGACCAATTTCTCTGCCTAGTCGACACGAATATTCCATAATATCGTAGAAAATATTTTCATGTACCGCGCGGTTCTATATAATTTGCCTTAGACAACAGACCGCGTGACATGGGGTCGGACACCCACACGTTTTAACATAATTGTTACTGTCAATCAAAAAACCAGAAGGGGGCTAGCGAGAAGATCGCTATATCTTTTTCGGTAGTCACGATTAATCTTAATACAACCGTTTTTCGGTACGCGTCAGTCGTGCAGAGTAGATCTTAATTTTCGTTTAACGATTCCTTCACGGCCGATCGGGGCTTGAGTATTCAAGAAGAAGCCGTATGATTAATGTAGCGGCATGAGATTGACATCCCGACATTATCATCGATATAATGGCTGCCAGGTGTTTGAGACGACAATGGAGGTATCGCCAGGGACGGGAGAGAGGTGTGAATATACCGTAACGGACAATGCCGCTTAATGAGCACTCGATGATAAAGTAAGAGAAGGACCACTTTGTCATCTTTAATCAAGAATTCCACTGTTATACATCGGTTTCTGAGAAATTATTCTCAGCGTACTTATATTATATATTCTGATTTTAGACGGTATTGGCTTTTATGGTATATGCCATCGTAGGCTTCAACCTAATTCAAGATTTATATCTTTGAAGCGATAAAAAACTAAAGCGTGTCACAGGCTTTTCAAGTTGAAAATAATTATTGGTGCGCACAGAAGGTAATATATTAAAAAGCGAGTGCTCTTTTGAGGCAGATTTTATAATACAGATGAGTTGTCTGTGCAAAGTCATGTTGAAACAGCCACAGCTAAGCAAGCCGGTAAAATGGGATAACGAGATATCGTTTCTCCGGGTTCTCTTCCCTGCCGCGATCGGCAACGTGCCGTGAGGTTTATAAAACGCGATATCGCACGATATCGATTGGGGGGGAAACCTGAATTGTTCATAAGTCCAACCCTCCCTCTTTTTTCTTTCTTCCGGAGGTTCTCTGGTCTCACGTCGAGCAAACAAGAGCCGGAGATAGGGACTCGATGTCGCAATAGCCGAGAGCTCTTGTGCGGGAGTTTTACCTCTCACCCGGAATAGAGAAAAAGAAAGAGACGAAAAGAAAGAGGGTGAGCGAGAAAGGCCCGAAGAAACGGCTGGGACGTTATCGCGTTATACTCGAGCAGATACGAGGGATGGTTGCTCGCCCTCTTTTCGCCCTAATTCCCTTCAAACCTACCAGCACTACCAGATTAAGCAATTTTTTAATTACCAACCATCTTTCCCGCTGTCATCCGACCATCAGAATATTTTTCAAAGAACTACGACAGCAAAACGAAAATTCTCAAAAATATTGCATAAAACTTTTTCGAGCATTAAACATTTTGCCATAGAACAGAACTCACCAACCATTTTCCGAATTTTTTCACTAATGGTCTAGAATATTGAAAACGATTCTGTGCGAGACACGGATTATTTCGTCAATGGATGACGAATATAAAAATCATTGTGTTAATGTTGTGTGTATTTCTATAAAAGTCCGATCTAAGGGTCGAGTTTTTTCCCTTCCGTAGCGGGAATTGAGGGAAGGAAATCGGGTCAGGGTGTGCACCGAGGCGCAGTTTGCCATGGACAAGAACGATCGTGCATTTCTTTCGACGCGCCTTACGAGTTTATCCCAAGTGATTAATGACCTCGATCAGTCCCAGGAATTTCATTTCCGCGAGGAGATTTTCTTTCTAAATTGCACTCGTTATTCCGGTTCATCGACGGCCGACCATTGTCGGCATAACGTGTGCTTCAAAGCAGTTCGATTCGTCATATGTAACTTTTTCGTTATTTCTTGCCTCACAAAGAACGTTCGTCGCCATTAATTACCAATGGATTAGAGAATCAATTAGAAAAGGAGACTGACGCGTCGTTCGGATAATAAACAAATCATTATTTTTAGATATCAGTACTCTTACAACTGATTGTTTTTTTCTTTTTCATTGCACAGGACGTGGAAGATAGAAAAGACGAACAGAAAAAATTGAGTGATCACTATCGGATAGCGTGAATGTGCGAAAATGTGTGTTGCCTGATTTACGATAACGCAAAGGGCCAGGGAGAAAGACTTGTATCATTAAGTGCACGTTGCGCATGGTTGGGCCAAGAATTTTTCAAAAGGGCTCCTCCCGGGTTCTTTGTCTTGCCGTTTCCCTCTATTCCCGCCTAGACATAGCGATAAGCGTACGTGGGACGAAGCGATTAATCGTTCCATCATCGCCAACGACGGACTCTCCGCGACAATGGTGAAAACGGAACTCCCTTCTCTCCCTTTTCCACGGGGCTTTTACCTACAAAAAGAAGGAAAAGGGAGCCGGATAAAGCCGTTTTTACGTCTTCCGGGTGCCCCAATGTACCGTGGAATTTTTCATTGGGATTGAAAATAAAAAACGGAACTACGGGGCTCTTCGTTTAGTCATGTTCCCTCGTGATCCCTCCACTTCCGCTTATTTTTCTCGCATCTTGGATATTTTATTCAGTACGCGCTGAAGAATGCCTAGGAATTCACTCATTACTCAGATCTTTCCTACGAAGAGAAGGACTTTTTTTGTTCGGGGTACCATTGAATTGTTCACTTAAATTTCATTTAAATTATTTGAAAGAAAGTTGCACAAAATTGTAATTTTCTACCTTTCTTTCTGCACATGTTAACGTGACGATTAAACGTCAGACACTCATGCAGTGAATTCATTTCTGTTTCAGGCTGTGCATTTGTGAAACTTTCGTTGCATCAAGAAGCAGTGGCGGCGATTAATTCTCTACACGGCAGCCAAACTATGCCGGTGAGTGTTTTCCGTAAATCCCTTTCTCTGTCACTCGCAAAGGTAACGAATGATACGTAGATATCGGCAGTGAGTGTGCAATAAGAAATGTCTTTGTACTGGACAGTGAAATGGACTGCTTGACGTTAGACTCTTATCTGACAATTAGTAGCATGAGACATGTAGATATCCGTGGGTGGGGAATCAATCGATAAGACGAAATACGAAGGAACGGCCATGACTGGTCACAGTGATGGCTGTCGTCTAACAAACAGCCCGGTAATGACTGGCCAAACAGAAATCTACATAACACTTGGGCGGAGAGCAGCTTTGGCCTACGTCTCCTCCGTGGAAACTGTCCGTACTCTCCGCTCTGCTGGGGAACTTTCTTAGCTGAGGGTTAGCCCGGGATATTCCAGTTATAATTGAATTGTCAGCCTGTTCCGTCCGAGCACTCCGTCAGCCTGATTGCCAAGTATTCGTAAAGCCGCTTGACGGACTTTTCGGCCTGTCAACAGCGCTTCTCACTTGACAGTCATCCAATCTCCTAGGAAGATCGGCATCCCGCTTTCCCATTTCCTGTTACGAACTATTGTGTCACTTATTTTGACCATTTAGCTAGGAGAAATGAAGCGAGGGAAAATTTAGTTAACGCCACGCTCTTCAAAATTTACGGCAATTCATAACTGAGGTACAATCGATTATTACATCGTATTTTAAGTAATGTCCACAAATCGTACGGCGTAAGACTACACATTTCGTCGTCAGATGTGCCTATTGAAGTATTTACCCGCACCGCTGGAAAATCTCATTCCACCCCCCACAAGCACCGGCGAAACTTTATTAGCGCAAGTTCGTTTCCCCTCTCACCCTCTGAGCTCTGTCCCGTAATGCGGGACAGACTGTGCGCAATGACCTCGTCTTTAGGCTGAGGGATAAGGCAAAGAGACGTTCACGAGATTCCCCGAAAATTACTGATAACGAGGGATTCACGGTTTATCCGGTGCATTAGCGCGAGCGGGTATACGTTGAACGACGGTGGAAGGCGAAGACGGAAGACACACGGGTCTATGCGCAGGTGGATATTACTCGTTAAAGCGCCGTAATTTAATAGCGAGAGTTGCCGGCGTGGTTGCTCCGCAAAGGAGAGGGGGAATGCGAATTGGGCGGAGAAGGACCGGCAGGATCGTGCTCGGCACTGTTTGCCCCTAAAACTGAGGTTCCCGCGAGGAACGTCGGCGTACATAATATGCAGATCGCTTAATTATCGCGGCGAATTATGCAAATCTCAACGGCGATGTTACGAGATTCCGCGGATGGTCCTGGGCTCAGAGCGGAAAGCCCATGGAAGCCGGAGGCCCAAACGACGAGGAGTCTCAAGGCCTCCAGTGTTTTCATCGGCAGCGACTTTCCCATAAAGGGTCGGCTTTTCATCCACTTGCCGCTCGTTAAGCTACCGGCAACTCGACCGCCGGTAAACTGCGTTAACCCGAAAAGACCTCCGGCTTCCCGCATTAAAGGGAAATGCTCGGCCCAAAAGGAATGCCTCCGCCTCACTCAGACGAATTTTCGTACAACTGCGGAACTGATTTGCCCAACTAATGGAACACTCCCCTTCCCAAGATCTTTTCCGCCTCTGAAAAAACTGTACAATCTCCGCGATCTCTCGTCGTAAACTTGTTCAGTTTCAATAACTGGAAATGTAATGTGAGTGAGACGTAAGGGAATTAGTTTGCTCATTGGGGGACCAGCTTACGTCTACATTGACAAGATTTTCTTAATAAACGTTACGAAAGTAAAGACCCGTGGAGAACCGATGAGATTTTCCCAACGCAGCATTCTCCTTGTGATTGTTCAGCCCAACAAGCATCGACTATCATGAAAACGACATTGAGGAACATGGCCGGGGACACGAATAACGTCCTATTCGCTCAGGTGAGTCGAGGGTCTCGGGTACCGCACTGCAGAACGCCCAAGGTAATTCGATTTGACTGTACCTCCCGCTCGAGCCGCATTCGAGCCGGCACTCTGCTTCATCTCCTCCGAGTTTCTATTCGCCCCTTCGTCCTTTCCTTCGCCCCTACGTCCTACCTCGATACCCCTCCCCCCTCCCCCCGTCCCTTGCCCGCTCTTATACCCCATTCGCCCCTCGACCGCGGAGCCGACATTACGAACGCGACATCTCGGCTTCATACCTACGGAATGAGATATTGATTTGCAATCTGATACCGTCCTACGCGTCCTACGCGAAAGGGACGACCATCGAGACCCACCGCAAAGAAGGACCCCGGAAATTCTCTATGCTTCTCTCACGGATTTAAACCCGAGAGCATGGAAGGCATTTCGCAAAAGTAAGTGAAATCCTTCGATGATTACATGTACTTCTTCCGGTGGAACAAATGCCAAACGTTCGCAATTTTATGCAGCTTACTTGCGAGAGATAAGGTTTTACCTCTGCGTTGCACGACAGGGGCCGTACATTTGATACATTTGCCATTTGTCGTTGTACCGAATTGCGATATTTGAATTTTCGTGCATGACGCTCGGTTTTTGGCCGTGTCAGAAATATCGAACGACGGCAGACGGCTGTGGGGTCGACAGTCGCGGAATTACGGGAGCTCGAAATCCCCCGAGGGCGAGGGGCCGAAATAATTGTATACCCCCCTGCAGTCGAATATCACGGGGGTGGTTTTCGTTCTTGGACGTAATACGCGCGGGGGAAGGCTACTCGTCGAAGCCGCACGCATAGGGGATGAGCGATTAAGTGGAGTGCATTCGTGGTGAGCTACTTTAGTCCATCTGGACTTATACATACATATTCATAGAAAAACTCTCACACGGGATAGAATCCCCCGAAAAATGACCATAATCCAGCAATATGCAGCATTTGATTAATATCTCCTGCATATTACACACATATTATGCCATTAAATATTCAAATAGGTCAGAGGAATTTTCCGAAAATACTATTGGGACCTTGACGGTTATTCGTAGCCCTCGAATATTTTTACGAGAATGTTATTTTATTCGCTCGTAGTGAATACACGTGTAATTTCTCAGGATCGTGAGATTTTTGGTTAAATTCATTACTGGCACTTTTTCATTTAGTATCTGGCATAAAATATATGACGTGAGGTAATCTCCGAGATGAACATTTTTCTCGGCTATACATATTAAATGTATAAATACGTTTAAGCTGGAAGGAAATGGATGAAAGTGCAGGGCTCCTGGGAGATCCTCGCCATGATTAAGGCCTGTTAGAGAGCGATGGATGCGCGCATTGTGCCGCTGCTTCTGTAGATATGAGGGGTTCCGCCGGTTATTCCGAGGGCCCTTGAGTACAAGAGAGTGCCCGGGGGATGGGGAGGGAAAGGGGGAGATATTAGAGGACAAGGGACGAGTACCTCGGAAGATGGAGAAGGCATCTCGATTCTCCTTGAATATCCCGTGTACGACTGGGATATCCGTTGACGGGAGCCAGAGCCACGGGAGACCGATACCAGGGAGAACCGAGAGAACGAAGAACGACCCGTAGACGGGCAAGAGACAGAAATCTCGTCAGCTTGCTCGAGACGTCGCTCAAGTGCCGGCCAAATTTCGTTTCTCAAACTGCCGGCTCAATGGCAATCCGCCCACTACGCGCCAACATTCCCAAAGATTTTCCAGGGGTTTCCAAGCGACGCAACGTCCCTCTAATTGAAGGGAACGACGAAATTTGTTCTCGCTGAATATACGGCAATAAATTCCTCGCAGAATCCACGTCCCCTCAATGTCGTGCTTACCCAAGTATTATTCACAGTTCAAGAATGACATTTTCTCGAGAAAAAAACAAGTTGAAATTAGGCGTATTAGTATTCAGACGTATTTGTCAGTTTCTCAATTATTCTGCGTTTCATCACTTTCCAAGGATTTCCAAATTCCCGCAAGAAGATAAGAATCTTTGGCGAGATAGAACAGATACATTTTCGTCAAGCGTAGAGATAATATCATTCCCTTCTATCGGAATTTTATTTGAGTTATATTAGCCGGCTAGGGTGAACTATGGAAGTATGGACTCGAGGCAATATTTTTCCTTGTTTTCGGGCTCTCGATATTTCTGGCATTGGCGTTTGCTGGTTGGCTCGTTGGCGATCCACTTGACCGGCGGTATGAACGAGGGGTGCTACGCAAGCACCCCAAGCTCGCGTTGTTACGCCTTTGAAAGCGTGTGACATTTCTTGTCACGCCTCGCGACACCTCTGGAAACAGCCAGCCCGAGCGATGTCTCGGCGCTCTTCGCCTCGTTCTTTCCTACGTCCGTACGCCCCTCAAATGTCGTGCAATAAAAGCAAAGGCTACGGGAACGGCTGTTTTGCAATACGGCCGTGAAGAATTCCCATGTAACTGCCCTGCCTCGCCTGGAAAAACTGGGCCGAGTAGACACAGTTACATTTTTTCTCATCAGTCTCGCGTAAAGTGGAACGCTCGAATATGCGCTTACATTAGGCAGAAGGTCTGTCTAATTTCGCTGTTACTTTTAGTGGGAAACTGGCGAAGGTAGACGTGGAATTCTTCAGTCCAATTAGATTCACGTTGGTCGGCACGAGAAATGTCAAAGTGCGCTGAAACTCAAATTCTGCAACGCGTCATGATATAACTAAGAGAATTAAGAATAATGCGCCAAGAAGATTCTAATGAAACATGTAAAATATGCAAAATATGGTACTATGAACTTTTCACTAAAACGCAATTAAGTTGGTTTTCTCGAAGACACCATAGTCGCTGGCATCCTTGTTCCGAAGTTGCAGGGTAGAATAGAGGAAATCCATTTGAGTTCCTTAGCGGGAAATCCTCAGGGGGCAATGCTGGATGAGAGTAACGGTAATTAATGTTGTAGGACAAAAGTTATCGACAGCTACAGGAGGAAACAATGAAACGCATTTCGTAGGAGCGGTATTCGAAGTGATCGCGGAATCAAAGACGACGAGTGTCTCGAACCGGGTATGGTCAAAGCGCGAAATGAAGAAAGTTCCCGTGAAAGGAAGTGAGCTGCTCCGGAGGCGATCCTTTTGATGGAACGGTGACACGAGCGATTAGACGTACGAACATTAAAACTTCGTTAAGGCCAGAGAGGGAAGAAACTTTCCACCGTGCCAAAGTTTCGCCTCCTTCTCCGTTTTCTATCCTTTGTTAAGTCTTCTCAGATCACACTGCCTCCGAGCCGTTCCTTTTGTCTTCCTCGTCAATTTCGTGCCTTCTTCAACAATTTATCTTGTACATAAAACATTAAATTCTGACAATAAACGAAATTAGATTCGTTTGATCCAACCCCATAATTCAACTAAGAATTTTCAACATATGGATTTGTTCCTAAAATTTTCGCTATAAATATTCCATTCATATCGCCATATCAATATTGATGTCAATCTTTTATCGCAACATCCTTTTGAACTTAGTTATTCACAATCTCCTAAGCCGTTTTTCTAACTTCCTTGAGTGTCCATTCCATTTCCGTTGCAAGTTGTTCCCTTCTTTTCTTTTGTTTCCTTTGTTTCCTTCCCTGTCATATTTCCTACCTTTCTCCGGTGTTCCATACTCTTTTTTCCAAGTGTTTCTCGACTACATCCTGTCCATCATCCGCCGACTATTTTCCTGTTCTCGTTTGGCCGGCATTTACCATCTCCTTTACGTTCGGTCTAACCGCCCCTAGGAGAGAATATCCGGATGCTCCTTTCTCCTGGAGCCGGTGAGCGGAAAGTGGATGGAAGGAAATTGTCTCTGCATTAACGGTGGCTCGGAAACTGCTTCCAACATTTAATTAAAGACATTCCCTGAGTAATTCTACCCCGTCGCCTCCCGTCCGTCCTCCATCCGGCACCTCGACGGCGTGTAATTGCATTGCTTTTATCTCAAGTACAACTGTAACTTGTTTGCCAAGTCTTTCCCTATCGATGCTCCAACGCTCAATCGGGAATATCGGTAAGCGTCGACCGGTGACGTTCCTCTCGACTAACGACTTTCAGGAAAACCTTTTACTAATCATTTAAATACTGCTAAAAGCATCGACACCAAAAACCAAGAGGTTTTAATGACAATTCGATACTTTACAAAACGCACAACGTATTACTTATATTATCGTCTAAAGTGTTATTTATATTAATGCAATTATATTAATACAGGTGGTGTTCCGTTACTATGAATTACGCAGCCATTCACGAGGCGAGGATTGTAAAATGTTTTATATTCTTACTAATCTTCATTGAAATCCCAACAACGACGTGTAACACGGCATAACAGGAGCGTGATAATTATTAGCTGATAAAATTCCGCCGTGGTTCTCGTGACACGATATTGTACCTCGGTGCACGTACGGATCCTATGATTATCAAATATGATACGATCCCGCCACGCCACGGTGCACGGTGTGTGTGAATCAGTAACACTAGCATGAGATCTGCATTTACGCTCTATACATCTAATTTTTAGATATGAAATAAATATTCCACTATAAATCACGAGACCGTCGTACATTGTTATTAAATAACGGTAAATTGTAGGTAGTTGACACATGCTTATGAGTAATAGTTTTAAATAAGATATAATTGCTGGGGATTTTCGAGAGCGAAAAGGAACGTTATGTTGCAACTGATGTCGAGTATTGAGATGAAATTGTGCGCTCTTGAAATGTTGCGGCCGTGAGATTGAATCTCACGTGTTTCTCGATGAACGTGATTCGACAATCAGCGTGCCGTGGGAAGGCGATTAAACTAGTAATTTGAAATACAACCGCCAAATGGTATCGCACCGGGGCAGACTTCCCGTTGGATCCCCCCTCGTCCCCGAACGGTCTCTGTCGGTTGCAGAGATCCTACGGGAGAATCGCGCGGACAAGGGGGCAATCGGCGTTCTGGCCGGTCTTGCGGTTCCAGTTGTATCTATTGAAATTACCAGCCGGCCGATTGGCAAGTGTGATGGCGCGGTTAACGGTAGAGGCTCCAATCAGCGGGTAAATTGCTTCATTCCGTCGGACCAAGCCAGCCGATATTGCGGTCCTCCCGTCCGACGTCAGCGCACCAGAGAAACGCGGGAGAGGAGGGCTCAGGGTGATAGAATCGCTTTGTGAGTCTCGAGGAGAAGCGCAAACTTTTATACCAACCTGCCGATTGATCCGAGGAATTTCGAATTACCTGCCCGTCCAAGAACCAGCCTGGCAGATTCTCATTCGGACAAAGGATCAACGTAAAAATCGGTAAACTCAACATTTTTCTCAGCGTTCAAATACGGAACAGTGAATTGTCAATCACTTAAAGTGTAAATTAATTTATAACAAGTAAATTCCATTAGACGGAGTAAAACTTGTTGAAATAAAGATATTCCTTGATAATTGTGTTGTGTAAAATGCGCGATAATAGTAGTGGGAGAATTATTTTGGCTAGTTTTGGCTGGCGATGGTTGCGCGTGTTGCGCCTCGCGGATGTTTGGCACTCGCTTGCCACGTCGAAAGAAAAACCCTTGACGGGAACAAACAGCCCTCGTTGGGGGTGGGGTTGCTCCGAGCATTATTTCGCAGACATGAAAGGAGCTTCGACAAATATTTGCATTCCGCAAACTGCAAAGCGTCGTAGCGCACGCAGAGCCGGCACGGCGCCAGGAAGAAGGAAAAGAGAAAGGAAAGAGCCAGAATTTTGCCCTACGTACTTTGGCGATATTGCAGCTCGGTGCAATAATATTGATACGATATTCCCGTCTAACCTGCATTGCATACGCTCGTTTACGTGCCAGCCGCGCCGGTACAAGCCGAGAAAAGTGGGGCTGGCAGACAATTTTACAAGACGATGAGATGCAATATATCTTCCTTAACGCGGCATGCCTGAAAAATGCAGCGCAGAATTTTCGAGGTTTCATCCTCAAAATAGCCTTCATATCGTGGCAAGGGAATTGCTAGAATTAGTAGAGGTTACTTTCCTCTGAAAATATATTAACGACATGTCAAAAAATACATTACCTCAATACATCGTCCTTCAATTGCTAACCGCAATTATACGAAAATCTGTAAATTCTTACCCTCGGTAAAGGTAAAAACGCGTAATACCGCGTGACAAGATAAGGCACTATATAACATTTGCGATACGGTATCAGTAATAACTGGGCGGTTTACGATGTTGAGTACTTTAAACCGACAACCCTTGAGAACTAACAAACACGTAGGTCCGACATAACGAGTTGGGGCGCAGGGGTAGCTTCAAACGTTCGTCGGCGTGCTATCGCTAGGGGTGGCTTTTCCTTTTGGCAACTAGCTCAGAACGTTGGATCGGAATTAATGAACCGTAATCCCCCAATAATGAGACTTCAGCTTCGCCGGCTCTGATACGACCTCTCCCCTCCCTCTCTACCTATCTCTCTCCCCACCCTCCCCCGCCTACTAAACCCCGCACTTATTTCTCTGTCCTCTTCGTCGCCCTCGACGTATACGTCGTGTGCATCCACACGTGTGCACATAAATGTCAAGGGCGCTGTGACCGATTTGTTGAAAAGACTTCACAGCACTTTTTTCAAATTACGGCCACGCAGAAGTACCATCAAATGTACCATGCGTATGGCTAAAAATGAGGGAAATAATACATTTCGATTTAATAAAATTTGGCAGTGAATGTATTGTAATTCTGGATAAATCAAATGCACGGAATAGGAAATTGATAGTGCTTGTTGATTTTTGTCAAATAATGTTTCGGTTGAAAACCGATCAGCGTAAAATACACACCCGATAGGTCAGAGAAATGTTTATTATCAAAATGCACGTACGCGATAGTTTCGTCGAAACTCCTCATATTAGTTATAATAATACGGCAAGTTGGGTCCAGCCACGAAAGCCGCAAAACTTTTATGACTCGAAAACCTTATTTAGCCGCATCGAAAACAAAACTTTTAATAATCGCTAACTTTATGACCTTTTTCAGCGTTATATATATGTATGTATGGAAATATACCCTCCCCCCATTTCTGCCTCATCCCTCTGATGAAAACTGTCAAAGGCCGACGGGGAGAGATGATTAAAAAATGTACACATATGAGGAAAATCCATCTCGTTCTGTTCTTTGATGAATATGCTGCTTACGGTATAGCCAAATTATAATTCCTGCAGTAATTATGTTCCTTTGTTTCATACAATGTCAGAGTAACTATACGTCATAGATATCTATGTAATATTTTTTATGGCTTGAAAAAACAAGTGGTATATTTATGATGCATGTGAAAGAAAAGAACAAGATTCTTTCCTCGACGGTTTTTCACTTACATTTTATACGTGCCTGTTTACCCGTAGTTCCCTTATTACGTTGTTCTTTTTTCCTGAACGTTCAATTTCATCTATCACTCTGACCTCATTTCCCCTATGTTTCAACGTATCCATTTATCACTCTATCGTTTAGAATACCTCTGTTCTTACACTCTTTCGATGTCTGAACGACGACCCTATATCGATTCCTTTCTGTCGGCATGTCAAATGTAAATACACCAATGTACAGTAGTTGACTGTCCTACTTTCGATGTTTTATTTGGGCCGTTCCTCAGAATTAACATCCTTTACGATATCTCTGTTTTCACGCTTGTTTATGTCTTCGTCGTGTCTGCGTCCGTTTCTCTGTCCCCCGTACGTGTGGACAACGGGTCGGTTTGCGCAGAAACAAACGCGCTTTGATGTTGACGGCGGGCGTAGGGGCGAAAGGATAGAAGGGATGGGCTATGGGGAAAGGACCAATGGAAAACACCTCGGGAAATCCTCCCTTTGAGACTAAGGAGCGAGGATCCGTTCCGCGTTATATACATTACGCTCTGATGGACTGTACTCTCGGCCTCCGCATATCAAACGGGGGATACCTATATATCGGATTGCCCGTTCAACTCAGCCAGGCATCATCGTGATTAAATTACAAACAACCAATCGTATTGCCCGTCACGACGCATCGTATCGCTCGATTTCGACGTTGACGGTATCAATTACGCAAAGCACGCGAAACCGGATGGTCTCAGCTCGCAATATGTCGTCGAAATGATTTCCCGAAGACCATAGAAATCCAAATGCTCTGTGCAAGACGAAAATAAAATACATATCACGTTGACAAATGATATTTATTTGTTTATTTATTTGTAATTAACGGGTTTTATATGTTGAAAAATGATTGATGTCGTTAACTATTAAGGTGTATTCCGTAATTTAGCAATCATTTATTAAACGAATGTTGACGCAAATGTTACAAGCGATTCTTAATAAACGTCCTCAATCATTCCATTTCTACGTTATAACTGAATTACTTTTTGAATCTTGTGAAAAAGTGCAGCGCCGTTACTGTGGCAAGATTAGTACATCACGAAAATGACTTTTTTAAATTAGCGGTCTGATTTCGTGATGAGAAAAGCCGTCTAAAAGCACGCGAAGATTAAAAGTAATCGCTCGCGCTCAACTCTGGCAAATCTCATTCCGCGATCTTATTAATTCACTGACACGGAAAAACTAGCGGACGAATCTCCAGGGCTGCACGGTAATTTGTTTATGGGCGTAACCACTAGCCTGACGTGCTAACTCGCGAGAACGCTAATCCTATCGTTGAGTAAAACGGGCCGCGCAGTAGTGGCGACCTGATAATGGCCAGACTAGCGCTGCTACGCAGAACGAACGTTAATTATTCAGAACGTTGCCGGGTAATGGGCGCGTATATAATAAAACAGGGGATGAAACCAGCCGGTTAAATACATTCTGCCCGTCCAGGCGTGTGTGTGTGTGGGCTAAGGCCAAAAAAATGTTGGCTGAATTTCTAACGAAAGGGTGGATTAATAAAAAGCCTTTTCCATGTACCACTAAATAACTTATTCCGCAGGTACAGAATAAGGAAAAATTGTCGATCACTCTAGATCGTAAGGAGATTAAGCTAGGATCTATATGCATTAAGTTTAGATCTAATTTGTCACAAATTTCGTAACGAAATTTCTTAATTTGAATACCGAAGAGACGCGTGATGGAAAAACTCTTGAGTGTTTTCATTTTTAACGTGCATACTTAAACAAGGAATAAATTAGTATTAATTTTATCAGTTTATTCTTTACATAAATTGAGAAAGAAAGGATGGACTATATCGTCGGGGCAAAATCTACGCCTTCGTTTTTCTACGTAATGTCAGGAATTTTCTAACTTGATAGGAGGTCAATTATTCAGGAACATTGGCTTGCGTGAAAAACGAAGATCGTCTGGGTCGATAGTCGTCGATTTTCACGTCGATACGCCGGGGTCTCCGATCAATCAACGGCGCGGACGTGATGGCATAGGGTCATGAAAATTCCATGCAGCCTGTCCCGTGTCAAAAAAGACATATCCGAGAACAAAAAAGGACAGAAATGGGTCACGAGGAGCTACCCCGCCGGTCAATCGATTATACCGTCAACTCACGAGCCACTGACTTTTTCTTTATGCAAGCGAAAAAATGATAATTAAACTTAACGATGTCCCGAAGGTCGAAAAACGGACAACTTCAATTCTCGTAACATACACTAAAAATAGATTAGGCCTCTTTTCGATTTTTCTACTTATTAACTATAGCTGACAATTAGTTGTAACCATTGTCACGACATTTTTTATAGTGTCAAACCTGTTTATAAGCTGTCTTTATAAACTTTGTAACTTGCCACATTTATAATTGTCTACTATTTAAGGTCAGGGTCATTTCTCTTTCCTGGATATTTAGTGGATTTATTGCTCCAATTACATCAATTATCCTCACATGTTATTTATACTACCGCGACCACGCGTTAATTACTTTATTCATTTAACGTAGGTATGTTGTAAATTTTGCGCAGAGAGAAAGGGGCGATTAAAGTCAGAGCGAGCATGCTGGATGAGAAGTAAAGTGTCGGGTGGCAATTATTTTGATATTAAAAGGAATGCAAAAAAATGTTGCGTGACCGCAATAGCCGGGTTCGGCATTCCTCTTGAGGGAACGCACGGCGAGCGTGTCGTCGAGTTATAATATTATACGAGCGTTATACAAACTCCGGCACGCCCAGCATTTGCATTGATGACACGAACGTAATATATCACCGAGGGAAGAGCGCTCGTGCGCGAGGAAGACGGATATAGAGAAAGGGGTAGTGTCGGAGAGGGAGGAGGAAAGCTCGAAAGCCAAGCTTTTCTATGCGACCACAATGGCCATTGACCACCTGTTGCCTTTCCATTTATATTTTAGACGTCGTGGGCCCATCATCGCCTTATATATTACATCTTCTCGCGGACAACCGTGAAAGGAAAAATTCTTTGCCGTGCCGTGTCGATGGATTCGCGGACTTATTTCCCTCAGCACCGTCAAACTGTATTTCCGTTTCACCACTTATCGCAATTATAGCACTATCTACTAAACCTTTTTTATCGCTGTCTGGTCTCATCAGTCCTACCCCGAAATAACTACGACTAACACCAGAATAGACCAACGTCCCGGATCTTTACTATGTCTAATGAAACGAAGCTACGTCAAAACGAGGAGTTGTTGCGTATAAAGGAGAAAAAAATATTACGGTGTTTAGCGGGTAGGTAAGACAAGACCAGGCGGAATTATGCGGATCTACGTGGCTGAGCTTAATCCCGTGGCTCTGTCTCGCACGGAAATTACGAGGCGGGACGTCTGACGGGACAGTATCTGATCCTCCGTTTCAGACGCGCTCGCGTACCTCGTAACATGGCAGTTTACACCGCGGACGACTTAATCCGGACGTGATAAACCGTGTAACCGGCCGTTACGTTGCGCGTTTCTACATTGCTCGTCTCCTACATTTTGCCTAAGCGGCCTCATTAAATAATCCTTCGTATAATCGCAAATGCTGACTCTCGGTTTCCCTCTGACCTCCAATGGTCTACCGAAAGCCTAATAGAACGCGAACATGAACGCGAACATGAACGAGAAAGAGAACGAGAAAGAGAACGAAAATTTCCAAGTAAACAGATCTGTATTAATGTAGTCCGTAATCTATAACGTAAGAGGAGAATAAGAAGCTTGTGATTATTTGTTTCAGGGTGCGTCATCCAGCATAGTGGTAAAGTTCGCGGACACTGAGAAAGAACGACAATTAAGACGCATGCAGCAAATGGCCGGGAATATGAGCCTCCTTAACCCCTTTGTCTTCAATCAGTTTGGCGCTTACGGCGCCGCTTACGCTCAGGTGGGTCGAGTTACCATTAATGGCGCTCCGGTTACCGCATTACTGGTCGGTTGCTCTCTCGTTACCGTGACTCACAATCCGTAACAGTTTTCGCAATCTCGTTAACGACGATAGAATCGCCGCGCTATACGATAGCCATGTATTGTGCCGGGGGATAACGCGCACGAATGATCCCAACCGAGATCTCATAATGTTCCTCATTACAAGCGACACGAAAGTATGACGGGGAAATTTATTTTACGTGCCCTTTGACATGGCGCCGTACAATGCCGCAACATTGCCAGTTCGCTGAAATTGCATTTCAGATATTCATTCTTTGAAATGTATGAAAATGCAGAGTTTTAATTAGAGATGTCGCGTTCTATTTGAAATATAAATAGCTTTTACGCATTCCGATATAATACAAAGAATATTCGTTGTTACTTTTGTAGATTGCCGAATTTTTTCAATTTTTTCAAATTAAATTCCGTATTTGCAATTGGCATGGAAATCGAGGCAATGGAAGTTACGTCGGAATACTGTCGAAATTAAAATATTTCATCTCCTTTATTCTTTCACTTGAATCCTATCAGGTTTATTCAAATCGCATTCCTGAAGAAAATACCAATAAGTTTTTAAATATTTAGACAGTGAGACATATTGTTGCAAGAAGATGATCTTGGCTGACGCGAAATAAATTTTTTACAGCAGCAGGCGGCGCTTATGGCTGCCGCGACGGCACAGGGGACGTACATCAATCCAATGGCAGCACTTGCCGCTGCACAACTGCCGCACGCGCTTAACGGCATGCCAAATCCTGTCGTTCCACCGACTTCCGGTAAGCTTCGATACAACCTTCCTGCAAATTCACAACTTACCTTTCATCCGTTAGGCAGCATCGCCAGAAAGGTCCAATCGCTCTGTGTATGTGCAAAAAATCATTTCACCTTTAGAACTTTCACGAAAGATGAACATGAGGAAAAGAGTTTGTGACGAGGAAAAGGAAGATGACGTAGTTGCGGGGAGGTTGAAGAGATAGAGCAGAATAGAGTCAGGATAGAGAATAGAAATGGAAAAGACAGGCGCGGGATAGCAAAGATGACAAGAGGATAAAAACGGGTGCGGGAGAAACTGTGGATCTTATAACCGGCTCGTAAATCAGTACATTTTCACCGAGCGTGACTCGAGCGAAAGATATTGCCAGTACCGCGAAAGTTTATCGAAAACTCGCTGCCAGGAAAGGGGAGAAGCCCAAGAAGCGGTGCTAGTCGGCGGCAGTCGTTGCAACGTACCGAACCAAAGCTACCAGTAAAACTAAAATTGCCCCGACTTGAAGCAAAAGAAGGAAGAAACGAGCAAAGTAGGGAAAAAAGCACAAGTAGAAAATCGAAATTACGATATAGAGAATTATTGAATAAATGAATAATTTAATGTTCGTGATACTTTGTAGGTATAGT